>CM024562.1:29159222-30359222 GCA_014182515.1 Eucalyptus microcorys | reverse complement strand
ATGCTTTATGAAACATGTCATTATCAATGCCAACAAAATGCTTTTTTGTTGTTTTACCACAAAATAAGTACTTAAATCTATCAAGAATGTTTTTCATGCTTACAAGCGATTATCTTTTATAAATATAAGATTTTTTTACTCACACCTAATTAAAATTTCAAAACTGAATAAAGTCTCTTTCAAATTTTAAATGCATCATATATTGCTCAAAACTCACCAATATATATAAATAAGATAAGACACAAGTAATATAAACCTGGCTCGTCCTTGTTAATAAGGCTTTTAGTTATCCATTTTTTATTAGATTGGATAAGAAAAGGTTTGATAACAATATAGAATCATGAAAAAAAAATCTAGAGACCACCAACTTTGCTACATATATTACTAAAAGATAGAGCTGTTAAACGAGTGGGTCAGGTCGGGTTTGGGTCGAGTCATAAATGATCCGATCCAAATTGACCAATTAACCCATTTATGACCTATTTATGCCTAATGTAAATTTTTTAACCCGACCTATACCTAACCCGACCCATATTTGACCCACTTAACTAAACTTAAGAAAGCTTATTTCTTATATATATATTTTTTTAAAAATGGTATTGCTAAAATAGTTTTATACAACACAAATTTAATGGACAATTTTTAAAATTTTAAAATAATTATTTAAAAAAATCGAATTTTAATTATTTTTATTTTTTAAATATAATATTTTTTCTTTTTTCTTTTTTGGCCGATCACCGTCCACAACGACGGTCGACGGCCAGCCACAGGCGAGCTCGAGCTCGCCCCTCACCAGATCTAGCGAGCTTGAGGCTCGCCAACATCGGGCGAGGGGCGAGCTCGCCGCTCGCTCGACGCTGGCAAGTTCGAGTCTCTCTAGATCGGCGAGGTTCGAGCCTTGCCGAGCATTGACAAGGCCTCCGCCTCGCCAAATCCGATGAGCTCGAGCTCGCTCGATGCCAACGAACTCGAGGCTCGCCCGGCCGATTATTGGCCATCGGAGGAAGAAGAAAGAAAAAGAAAAAAAGAATATGGGTGCATTGGGAAATCGCGTCTATGTCCTTGTAAATGAGTTCATTTTTAATGAGTTGATAAATGGGTCTTAAATGAGTTTACTCTCGGACTCATTTAAGACCCATATATCTCAGTCTCTTTATTTTTAAAACCAATATGGGTGCATTGGGAAATAAGCTTGACCCATTAACGACCCATTTAAACATATATGGGTCCATAAATGGGTCATATGGGTTAATGACCCATTTTGACACCTCTACTAAAAGAGTTAATAGCACGAAAAACTTCAAATTAATGCATTTATGATAAATTTATCCTAAACTATAACAAAAAAAACTCCAAACCGGTATATTTATGATAGATTTACCCAAAACTAGTATGAATTTCCATGTAAATTTGCCATACCAATTAAGTTATTGCTATGTATCATCTAGCTTAACAATTTTACGATAAAATTTGATGAAAGCTAATGAAGTAACGAGTGTAGCTCGTTTGATGTTTTCAATAAGTCAAAAATTAGTTTGAAATAAATTTGTCATAAGTATATTAATTTAAGATTTTTCGTGATGTAAACCCTTTTTAAAATAATCGATTTTGGCTAAACACCCACCAACTTCATTACTTCTTCCGCTTAATACCTTTTCGATCTTAAAAAATTCCCAAATTGGATCCTTCAAATGGTCAACTCGATGACGAAAACACTAGCTCCATTCTCCAAAGGGCCTACTCCAACGCTCCAAGCCATTTAATTAATCGCGATTATGTCGCACTGGTGGGTGCATATGGATGTCTTAGAACAAGAGAGTCCTGAGATATCCGAGCTGGACGAATTGAGAAATCTCAGTACTTGCCCCGCTGGAATAGGACGGTTGGGGGGCTTTAGTTGTTCGGTTAGGAGAATATAAACTTTAGTCAATGTAGAAAAATCATATCTTTATCAAATCATCATATGCCAAATTTCCTAGTTCATGAGCTTTTTTGCCTGCAATAATTGCACGCATGACCAGGATTTGGGTGAAGACGATCAAGGGCACCTGGATCATGATTATGTTTCGACTTAGAATTATGAAGTACATAAGGTAAGATATACATTATGCATATGAAATAGATAGATCTTGTATAACACAATGATGGGTCTCGAGTGATTTCTTTTTGATTCATTGAGCGTCCGAGTCTACACATAAACCAAAGTTTGGGGAAATATTTTCCCTAGGTCTCGCCTGGCTGAATCAAATCTTGAAGTGGAGCAAACTAATCCATGTTCTAATTAATACATTTGCATATGCCAAACCCTTTTTTTATACTTAACGACCCAAAAAAGGATGTGAATGAATCAGAAGGCATGTTTCCACTAAGGGAGAGGTTAGCACCAACTCCTCTAGCCCTCTTCATAATCAACTGAACGTTCCAGCTCCACCAGGTAATCATTAATCTAAACTCCGCAGTATTGATTTCCCCTTTGGAGTAAGCACAATTTCTCAGCTCTATAAAAAGATAAGTCCCTTTGCATTCTCATCACACAATCCAAGTTTGCCCACTTCTTTTTAGCTCACTCAGATCATCTGCCTAAAGCTTGAGTTTGCCCTCGGACGAAGTTCATTCCAATCCTTCTGTGTCTCCCTGACAAGAAAGAAAGCAGAGAAGATGAAGAGCGGCGAGGGATTCTCGATCGAGGTCCAAGAGACGAGCGCCGCCGCCAAAGGGAAAGCGCCGCTCATCCCGGCGCCTCTGCCGCCCCCGAGGCCTGAGGGATGGGGGAAAGGGATCGCCATCCTCGACCTCATCTTGAGGATATGCGCCGTCGTGGCCACCCTCGCCTCCACCGCCGCCATGGGGACGAGCGAAGAGACGCTCCCCTTCTTCACTCAGTTCTTTCAGTTCCAAGCCAGCTACGACGATCTCCCTACTCTTCAGTGAGTGAAATCTTCACAATACTCCATCGTCTCACAAACCAAAATTCAAGGATATATAGAATGACCAATTATGTGGTGCACTTAATCCTATGATTAATAAGTAGAATGATTACTAATTTCATGCATATTACTTAGACAATAGGGGTACTTATTTTATGTATGCAGGTTTTTCGTGATTGCCATGGCATTAGTTGGTGGTTATTTAGTGCTTTCACTCCCCTTCTCCATCGTCACAATCATTCGCCCTCGTGCCGTCGGACCCCGGATTCTCCTCCTCATCCTCGACACGGTGAGCCGCGCCCTTGTTTCTTTTTTTTTCACACTATAAGTTAAATGTACGGTACATGAAAATGACCTTATGATACTCGTATGCTCTTAAAAGAAATAGGTTAAAAAAAAATGACCGAATGGTCAATTGACGTGATAGATAAAGAGTGAAAATTGTGATCTCAATTGTGGAAACCTTTCGGCAGGTGGCTCTAACTCTGGCCACCTCCGCCGGCGCGGCGGCGGCCGCCATAGTCTACCTGGCGCACAACGGCAACCCGAACACCAATTGGCTGGCCATCTGCCAGCAATTTGGTGATTTCTGCCAGAAGGTGAGCGGGTCGGTGGTAGGCTCCTTCATCGCCGTCGTCCTGCTCGTGGTGCTCATCGTGCTTTCCGCCATGGCTCTTCGAAGGATCTGACGACCCGCTACATACATTGTCGCAGCATTTCCTTTCGTTCTTTTCCATTTGTGGTTGTGTGGTCTGTGTTTTGCCGTAAATTTCATGTTCGAGCCCAAGATTAGTCCTCGAGCGTCGCACGAGGTGGCTTGCCAAAGAGGGTGCAATTCGAATTGTATACGGAGTTAAAAAGACATTCTTAAGTGTATGAAGTTGTGTTGAATTGAATGGGGAAACTTACGGTTGGCTAATCTAATGTTTCGGCTGCATGTGTTGGCAAATTCTTTTTTCTACGGCCACGTCATCAATTTCTTCATCTATTATAGCACGTCAACTTCTTGCGGAATTTAAAGGCCAACTTTCTTGAAGAGGTTGGAATCTAATTTTAGAGCAATGATATTATCTTCTTCGAGAAAATAAAGAATTAATATAACGAAAAACTTCAAACTAATACATCTATAATAAATTTATCTAAAAATAATTTTTTAATCACAGAAAATATTTAACCGGTACACCCAAAATAAATTTATCCTCTATTAATTTTCATTAAATTTTATTATAAAATTATTGAGTCAAATAATACGTGATAATTGATGAATATACCATTTTGGGGTTTTACCTTTAGTTTGCCATGAATGTACCAATTTATGGTTTTTTTATTATAATTAACGAAAATTAATGAATTGTACATTTATCAAAAATATACCAATTTAGGATTTTTTATAGTCAAAATATTAATTTTAGGTAAATTATTCATAAATTTATCAGTTTGAGATTTTCAATAGTTAAAAAATTAGTTTAGGATTTATTTATTATATATGTAAATACACCCCCCCACCCCAAAAAAAAAAAAAGCCAATGTGATTCAACGGTTCGAGTCTGCACCGTCCCTCGATCCGCTTCAAGCGTCTGCGTTTGAGCCGGGGCCGGGTCCATCTCGAGCGGTCCGGCCCGGTCCGGTCGGGTGATGTGACCGACGTTCGTGCATATTTCGCAACGGCCAGCACAACCCTCCCAGCGAAGGCACTCGGGGTACCGTCTTCTCTACTTCCGAAGCAAAGCAGTCCCCAGCTCCACACTCCCTCTCTCTCTCTCTCTCTCTCTCTCTCGCTCTCAAATCCTCCCTCCTCCTCCTCCTCCTCAAATCTCCGGCAGTTTCCTCGCCTCGCCGGCGGCGGACGCGGGGGAGAGACAAGATCCTTCCGGTTTGAGGGTTTCCTCGTCGCTCCGCCGGGACGGGACCGGAAGGCATGTCGTCGCAGGCCGGGAAATTGACGCCGAATCTGGACCAGAACAGCACCAAGGTGCTCAACCTCACCGTCCTCCAGCGCGTCGATCCCAGCATCGAGGAGATCCTCATCACCTCCACCCACGTCACGCTCTACGAATTCAATATCGACAGCAACCAATGGGTTAGTCTCCCAGTGCTCCCGCCCGCCGCCCCCATGAATCGGAGCAGTACCTAGACAGGATCCTTTTTTCTAACGATTTGTCGGCGATTCTTTATAGCGCTCGCTTTAGGTGATTTCCGTTTTTTGCGGAATTCGCGTTTGTGGTTTGCTTCGGATTCTGATGAACTCGGGGGAGGTTTTTCGCGGCGGTCGGTTGTTTTTCTTTCTATTTTCTGGCTGCTTGTCACATTGAGAATGAGAAAGTTGTGTGGGGTGATTGCAGAGTCGCAAGGATGTCGAAGGATCTCTGTTTGTTGTCAAGAGGTAGCTGTTGTTTAAAAGTTGTAATCTTCTGCTTCAGGAGAAAAAATCTCTTGACAGTTGTGTTTGACTATCTCCATCCGTGACATTTTGAATAGGAATACTCAGCCGCGGTTTCAGTTCATCGTGCTGAATAGGCGAAGCGCAGGTTTGTGGCCTCATTTTTTTTCAGGGTTTCAGATACTATGCTATGCCTTAGTAGCTAATGAGACTTTTCTCTTGGCATTCTAGTCATCTTGTGATACAACGCGGATTTTGATGCAAATGAGCTACTAGTAGCTTGCCTAGTTTGGGAAACAATGAATGGTCATAATCGGGTGGCCTTTACGTTATGATGTTCTTTAGCAAATGAGCGTCAAGTAATGCATTGCACGTTATTTTATGATAAGCAGATAATTTGGTAGAGAATCTGCTTGGAGATTTTGAGTATGAAGTTCAGGTTCCATACTTGTTGTATCGTAATGCGGCGCAAGATGTTAATGGCATTTGGTTCTACAATCCACGCGAATGCGAGGAGGTTGCAAATCTCTTTACTAGGTAAAGTATCGTTTCTTGTCTGTTTCCTGTACCAGATAAATTTCTGTTGTTATCAAAACATTTAGGACGAAATAGAAATGCAGATGAGAGGACAGATAATCAGAGTAACGTCCGATAACTTTTGTCAGCCAAACAGATGTGGGTTTAGAAGAAAAGGTACTTTATTGAAATGATGTCATTTGAACTAGGCTGAACCCGCAAATTAGACTAGGTTAAGGGGATACCAGCCTCGAGATTGAACCAGTTTGGCCATCTGTTGCACAGATTATCCATTAAACTATCGAGCCTGCTTCATTAATTTTGGCTCTATGGTGAGGCTATTGTGTCCTGGATGTTCATTTTAAGACCTATTTACCTATTAGCGCAGGATTCTGGAAGGGTTTCCGGGTGAGCCGCACCACCAACAGACTTACTGATTGATGATATCTAGTTTGCTTTCATCTAGAAAGTATATAGGGAGAAATTGCTGAGGAAGACTTTGAATCTTAGGAGGGAAACATGGTTTGACTTTGGTTTTACCTTAGATGGCAGCTACTGTTATAATTAAGCAACTACTGCTGCTTGAGTTAATCAGTGCTTGGAGTAGGGCAAACAATTCTTTCTCTCATTTAGGCATGGACACTAATGGGGGAATGTGTTTGTAATATTTCTAGACCAGCAAAAGATTGAATATGTTCCAAAATTGCCGCATGAGAGTTCATGAACCATGTATTACAAAAGCTTCGATGCTGGTGGCTTATGTGAATTTATTTTATTTCAATATTATACGCAAGGCATTTAAGAATAGCATTTATCAATGTGCTGTAAAAATAATTAGTTGCTTATTGATTTTTTGGATGGCCTTGATACATCCAAAGCATCAAAAAATCATGAATTATTGTTGTGATTCGATAATATCACAAACCTTCCAAACTAGATTTGGAATGACAAATTAAGAGAGGCTAATAATCTCAAGAGCTGTCAATCAAGTGGGTTTCCCATGGGAAGATGTCCCGAACATGTACTGTCAGTTTTTGTCGTTTGGCAGAGCTTTTTGATATGGATTATAGAATGATCGTCTTGCTCTTGTTGAATGTGGATAAGCAGCATTGGAACATTGCTATTTAACAGGAATGGCTTATCTTTAACACTTTTTACTTTTCCCAGGATACTCAGCGCATATTCAAAGGTGCCCTCAAAGCCAAAGCCTTCAACCAAAAGGTAATGATGATTCAAGCTTTTGAAGTAAAATGAATGTTGAATGAACGTCTGTGCCTGTAAGTTATTGTCTACACCAATACATAGTTATTCTAAGGAAAACAGAGTTTATATTTTGTTGCAAAAACTGCAGGCACCTCATGCAAAACATTTTGAAAGTTAGAGTAAGTTCAGGCTGCCTGAGAAATATGCTTGTTGTATTACTAATGGGAATCACGGATTAGACTGACCAACTCTAACGTCAGGAAAAAGTTGCGATGATAAACTCTCCAGAGATCTTTTCTGACAAGTTCTCTTTAGATGTTGTGTATCTATTTCCTCGTGAAGTCTTGAATTGGCCGGTGGGACAAGATAAAAGTTGACAATAATCTGTTTTTAATATGAGATCTGGTGTTTTTATGGTTCTTTGTTTTTTTCAATTGTGGACACACATGGATCAGTGAATTTGAGGAACTTGAAGGAGTTTCAAGCTTGTCTGTCATGGAAACACTGCTAGAGCCATCCCCAACAGCTCCTGCAATTGACTCTCCTGAAGACTCAACAGCATTTATGAACTTCTTCAATGTACGGTTCTTACTTTACAATTTTAGTAGAGATTCTACTCAAGCATAGAAACGTGTTACAGATGCAGTTGCGTGTCGTCTTGCATTTTAAACAAAGAAATTTTGGTCTCTTATAATGCTTTCTCGTTCAAACCTGCAAATTTGTGTTTATATACCTATGGGTTATTGAGCTTGAGCCATTGAGAACTGCCTGTCCTATAGTGAGCTAGGTATGCTGATTTTTTTCTTCTTGTGGTCCTATCATTTGTGATTTAACATTGATTATTTTTTACTGAAAATTTGGGCATGGTGCTTTCGTCAGTTTGAGGCTGATTTGTATAGGTTGGCTAAAACCTTTTTAGTGGCTGTTTGGTTTGGCTTTTAGATTATGACATTTGGCTTTTTACTGGTACCTTTAAATGTTAGATGGATGATTTCTTTCACACGAAATGCCCAAAATCTTTCAAAAAAAGATAGAAAATTCAAAATCATCTCAAATTCTCTTTTATACCAACAAGAAGTCATCCGTACTAATTCATAATTTTTTTTCTACATTAGTAGAATATTTTCGTTCGTTTTGACAGGAACTTCAAAATTTTCTTATTAAAAGGGCTTAAGCCCATCCAATCATTATTTTGCATTTCGCACATGAAGAAAATTTTGGTGAAACTTTATGATGTCTTCCCTCTGGGTAGTTGTAATTATCTTATCAGACTGCAAATGCTGCATGAATGCCAGCTCTCTTTCACTTCTACAGAATGTCAATGTCAGTTTTTACTACTATACCATTCTATCTATCAGCGGACTGATATGTTTCTCCCTTATCCTGATTCAGATGGCTTTGAATATTGGAAAGCATGCCGACCCGGTGAAGTCTATGCAGCACAATCATTCTGCTGCAACTGTGCCTTTATCTCCCCTTGTACCCACTGTTGCTTCATCTCCTGCACCAAATCCCGACATGCTAAATCTCTCCCTTTCGTCTCCCTATTATCCGATACCTCGGAATGATTCCTCTGATCTTTCCAATGGCAGCGACCAATTTAGCCGTCTAATCAAGCCTTCTTCCTTTTTATCAACCCCATCTTCCTCGTCTGCACTGTTGCTGCCTCCAATCTCTTCTTCAAATCCTACTGCTGCTTCCCTTCGTCCTCCCCTGAATTTGCAACACCCACATGGAACTCCTCTGCTTAATCCATTCCCTCCTCCCACTCCATCGGCATCTCTTACTCCTATTCCTACTCCTCTCGCTGACAGACCCTTAATCAACAGAGACAGAGTTCGTGATGCACTTCTTATGCTCGTTCAGGTTAGCCTATCTTTCCTCGGTCTTTTAGCAGTCTTGTACTTTCTTGGTGTTTGTTCTCTGTATATGCTTGTTCAGGTACTTCCTTTTTTCCCCTGGTCTTTGAGCAGTCTTTACTTCCACGGCAGTTGTTCTCTATAGCGCACAATCACCTGTAAAACTATAGCGCTTTTTCTGGGGTCATGCCAACCCTTTGAAAAGTTTTCTGTAAATTGAGAAAAATAGGCAATACAGCCTATTGGTGATAACTGCCAACACAGAATGTTGCTGGAGACTATTTCGTGAGACATAAATTGACCTCTCTTGTTTGGTATTGTTATTACTTTATTGGATCAGATTCTATAGATGACATTCCTCAGGGTAGTCTTTTTACGCAAGCGACCGTTCCTGGTATAATAATCATCAATCGCGGTTATACTTGCCTTCTAGAGCCTCATCTTTCTGCATCACTGAATAAGTCTGAGATTGCATAGCGACATAAATTGCTACAACCCATCAAGGAAAGACTTAAAAATGTGGTATCATACATATGTTCCTTTTTACATCATGGTGCTCTATGGGATGCCATTTCCGCATCTGACATCCACTAGAAAGTATTCGAGCTGTTTCGTGTCTGTGTCCCTGTCATAAACTTGTTGATTTGTTTCTGTTCCAGGATGATCAGTTTGTTGACATGTTCTACCAGACATTGCTGAAGGTACAGTTCAAGTGAGTAAAACGAAAAAGCTGATTTCCCTCTCAGATTGATGGAAGTAGGAGCGCACATGTGCATAGCTCGCTTTCGTGTCATCTATGAAAACAATATCCGGCAGACTGTTGTCAATATGTAAATGCTCTTGCTTTCCTTCAATCTTGACCCGTTCCTTTGCTCACTATAGACGATGTAGGATAAGAAGGAGAGATGGAAAATGTTTTACCGTGAGATCTTCTAATGGCTATTGTGAATATCTCTAGTTTGTCTGGGGAACGAGATGGCCGGTCCTTGCCTTCTTACACTTTTCTTTTTGGCATACTCGAGTCGCCGTCATACATTTCAGTTCAGACTACACTTTGTAGCTGACGGAGACAGCAATACCCATCTTTTCTAGAGGCGTTTCCTTTAAGATTGAGGGAGTGTTTTCTACGGTAGGACCATGCTTGACAAAATGGTGTAGGTCCTCAGTCAACATCCTCTCGAAGATGATCATGGCTTGCGGATGATGTCTTGCTTTATACTATACATTGTCACTGTCTGTACTTGCGATTTTAAGTAAGCCCGTCGCCTTCAACTTTCACTGAAAAGCGTCACCTTCATATCTTCTTCTGTTATTTTGTTCAATTGATACCCAGACCAATTACTTTACACGTCGATCGATGAATGATTACCCGGGAACCAAAATCGTCATCTTCCTCTCTTTCTCCATATTTTCTGTATCTCCCAACTTCCATCAAAATATACATTGAAACAATTTCATTAAAAGAAAAAAATAATAAGAGATCCAAAGTTATCTTCTTCTTCTTCATCATTCATCTTCATCGGTACAGAAGGAGCAGCCAGAAGAGAGAGAAGGCCAAGACCCCGAAGCCAACGAACAAGAAGTCGAGCGTCCCCTCCGTGCGCAGCTTCCTCTCCTTCCTCTCCCTCTTCCTCCTCTCGAACTCCTCGTACCTCCGCCGCCGCTCCCTCTCCTCCTTCTCCCGCCTCCACCCCGTCCTCCCGCCGCCGAACGCCCTCTGCAGCACCCCCAGGCTGTCCCTCCCGCTCAGGTACATCCCGTCCCCGTCCTCCACCTGCAGGCCCACCTCCCTCACCTGCATCCCCCTCCGTCCCCCTCCTCCTCCTCCTCCCAACCCCCGCACGTCACCACCACCCCGCACTGCACCACCTCCTCCGCCGCCTCCACCACCGTCGCGAACCTCGCGTGCAGCTCCCCCGTCAGCCAGTGCCGCTGCACCGACACCGGCGCCTGGCTCGACAGGTCCATCGCCCGCTGCCTCGCCGGGTCGATCAGGACCCAGCTCAGCCGGAGCCCGTCCCCGAGGTCGCGCCGCGCCTGCTCGGCGTCCCGGAAGCGTATCGCCGTCCGGACCGCGTCCTTCGGGTCCAGGACGTCGATCAGGAACGGGGAGCACTGGAACCACCCGGAGCCGGCGTCGGTCTCCACGGCCCTGCTGAAGATGAGGTCGCCGCGGTAGCGGATGTCGACGGCGGAGATCAGCCGCGACGGCGGGCGAGGGCGAGGGCCCGGGGCCGGGGGCGCGGCGGCGGCGGTGGGGAGGGAGTAGGAGTCGGAGAAGAAGGAGCGGGGGCCGTCGGGGAAGGTGGAGATGACCTGGGAGACGAGCGGGGAGGCGGTGGAGGGCCAGGTGGCGCGGCAGATGTTGGCCCAGAGGTCGCGCTGCGAGGAGAGGGAGCGGAGCTGGGAGGAGGCGCACGCGGCGGAGGCGAGGGTGGGGCCGTCGAGCCGCGTCAGGACGTGGGCCCTCAGGACGTCCTCGTGGATGTCGGCGATCGTCGTCGCCGCGGCGGAGGACGGCGGCGGCGGAGGCGGCGGCGTCGGCGCGGCGGAGGGAGCCTCGGCGTTCATTTCCCCGGCGGTCGCGTGATTCTCGGAATCTGTGGAGGCATCGGGGGATGAGCCGAGACTTTATATAGGATTCAGGAAAAAAATCGAACTGTTCCCTCAATTCCCAAAACGCCCTCCTCTTTTGCCGGTAATTGACGATTTGCCCTGCAGACCCGACCCCGCCACCGCCAGCACTAGACTGGGGAGACTGGAGAGAACGTGCGCGGGGTATCTTTGGAATTTCACCAGACTGTGCTCACGAACTACTGTAGAGCATGTATAAATCTTTCGGGGGAGGTGGTGAGTCAACGATAGATAAGGGGCAGAGGGGATGACGTCACTCCATGTGGGCCCCACGGGCGTATTAAAATTAAATTATAATTCGCGTGGGCCCCAAAATCTCTAAAAATTAGGTTTAGGGGGGTCTCTATGACAGAATAATTTTATGCACTCCTCGACGAAATGGATCATAAAATTAGGTTTTGTTGCGATGATTAGATCATATGATGGGCAATGCCACCGTTTCGGATTACAACTCCGATTAGTTTTTCACCAATAGGGTAGGAATAATTCGTCCTTATTATGGAATCTTACGTGAGGTTTAGTATATTCCAATCTTTAAAATGATACTCCCTTCGTTAGAAGGTATTTAATATACTCTCGAGTTTACTCGCTCGAATAAGGAGGCATACAAATAACCTCTCTAACCATACAATTAAGGTAATCAGTTTATTTATATGAGCATTAACTTATCTTGTTAATGAGGGCTCGAGATGAGTAGGAAATTCACTGTAGATTTGGCACAAGTTCAAAATAGCAAGGGTCGCTTTACGGTCGGGCCAAATTGGGTGGGGGGTTCAAGTTGGGGGTCCTTTTCATATTCGTCAGGCATGCGGTTGGTTTTTGCCACCATCCGACCACGGTCGCTGTTTGATGCAGTGGACGTTTTGGGCACAGCGATGTACGTGTTCCGTCTTCAACTCGTTTCTAATTCACGTCCCTTTCGTGGTGAAGCTAGCGCTTGTAAGCAACGCAGCTGCAATCCGAATCTTAGACTCGTAAAGCCATCGCTTCTGTGCTGAGGTCAAACTTACTAGAAGGCAGAGAGAGACAGAGAGAGAGAGAGAGAGAGAGAGAAGGGGGGATTTGAATAATGGTTTTGTCTGGAAAGGGGCTGAGCAGCTGTAGGAGGCGATGCAGAGACAAATGAATGGATACAAAAAGGCGTTCTTGTGAAGAAGTTCGGACCATATTGACATTGGATTTGCCTAAGACTGAGTAAGGGATGAGTCGAATGGGGTGGGGATTTGCCGTTGCAGTGTCGGATCCAAGGTGTGTTCAAGACCGTGACCGCGTGCATTGGGGTTGGGGCTCATGATAAAAGTTATTTCACCGCCGGCTGCCGACTCCTCTCACGCATAGTCCACCTTGTTAATCAGCCAAAGCTGCAGGCCTCTCTCTCTCTCTCTCTCTCTCTCTCTCTCTACACAGTCCTTTGATCCAAATTGAAAATATATTCTTTTTTTTTTCCTCCTAATGTGACGATATGTTGTATAAGATGATCGACAATGATCGGACCGCTGCATGGGGTGATTTGTGAAGATTAATCGGAATGACTAAATTGGAATTCACGCAAAGATTTAGCACACAACTGGCAAAATTAAAAAGTTTAAAACTGAATCTACATTTATATGATAGATTCATGACTGATCGGGTAATTTTTCTATCATTCGACCCAAGTTGGAAATATCTAAACTACTAGTCATGCCAACCAAACATTAAACAAATAAGTTGTGCAATCCATCTTTTTATATTGTTCACATCAACTAACATGAACGGTTGACATTCTAGATATTGAGTATTCTATTCAATTTAATAAATAGCTAGATGTGAATTGCATATAAACAAATTGTACATACATATGTATACATACATACATACATACATACATATATATATATATATATATGTATATATATATGAATGTCATTAAAGTAAAGAGTAGTCAAAGAACTATAGTCGAAAGACGTGGGTCGAATTTGTAAAATATGCACGCGACCTCGCAAAAGAGTCGGTGATTCGGGCAGGGAGCGGAGGGGCCTGATGGGCTTTTTTTGACGGTGTGTGGCCTCGATCGTCCTGGCGGTTCGGGTGACGAGAGGGCGTGCGCGTCGATAAGGACGTGATGACGACGGAGGTCTTTGACTAGAAGGATCATCGACGTCGGGCTTTGATATTTATTAGCAAATTTTTGGAGATAAGGACGTTTCGTCAATCGTCGCGATCCTCCTCTGCAAAATTGTTTATTCGATCGCCTGAGCTGTGACGGAATTAAGAGACCCTGTTTGGGCTCTTCTTGGTGGAGGTGTGAATCGACTCCCACCCCCGTCGCCGATGTTTGGATTCATATGGGCCTGGCGGTAGTGACCAGGGCAAGTTTGATCGATGATGTTCGTTGCAACATGTAGATAGAAGAATGGAGCAATGATGCCACGAATAGCTGGACTTTCGCTTGATGTGTGACATCCCTAGATTAACTCATTGGAGATATTATCTATTTTGACCCGTCTCATATCGAGCCTCATAGTTTTTTCTTTTAGCATACAAGTAGGCACTTTTTTAGGAAGTCACCCGTTTTGAAAATGTTCTAATCTAGGCTCAATTAACTTTAGAGTTTCAAAGCAAAACCTGTCATTATACTAAAAAATGTCTCCGTGAATAAATTTCAGTTTTTACATAGACACACACACACACACACACACACACACACATATATATATATATATATATATATATATTTCAGAATCATTTTTCTTTGTTCCGTATATAATTCGGTTCATTCCCGCCCTTCAAGCTTGCCAAGAACCGCTTCTTGTCCAAGCCCTCTGCCCTCAACGACCCCTCCCCTCCCCACTCTTGGTGGAACAGGTCGTTACACGATGTCTAGGAAAGTATCCTTGACTCATCAAACTTTCGGATTGTGGTTCGTTATGATCCTTGCAATGCGTACCAAACTGCTTCTACTTCAAAAGCATTCGGTAGACTATGCACCATCTGTGTTAACGCTGGATGATGAACTTTCCCTGCGCAGGCCCTTTGATGCCTCCATTAGAGGTTGGCTGCAAGTCGGGCATATGGCATCTGGCCGAATTTCGGTTTTCCAGGCCTTTCATGTTGTTCGCTCGGCTTGTCTTTTTTGCCAACCTTTTCGCTCTTTGGCAATCATCCCCCATTGCCAAACAGTGGGGCCGATTCGGTTCGGTTCCCATTCCTTTCTTTACCCAGTAAGGCGTGCCTCCTAAGCCCTTCTATGCCGAATCCTTGGTGCTGCATCTTCATCTCTGTAGCCCGCTTCCTCGGGCCTCGGCGTCCTTCGCCTTTGGGCTCTATTCAAACCCGACCCGTGTTTTGGAAGGACCGTTCTCCGGCAGGTCAGTCGGCGGTGCCTTTACCATGCTCAGTAACATCTTCGAGATTTTTATTCACGACGGAAATCTTAATGTTCCTATCAATCTCGTGGCTTCAAGAATGGTGCCATTTATGATACTCTTCACCTCTCATTTCCTCGTCCGTTGCAACTTTATGTCCTTTTGGAAACTATAGATTGCTAATCGTTTAGCAGAAGGTAAGAAGATGCGGCAAGCAGCTGCCTTGCTTGATGGTGCTGCAAACCTTTATATGCGTTTGGAATCGGCAGAGATGAAAAATCTCGGAGCCCTTGTATAATTGAACAAAACGATTAGAAGAGAACATGGACTAGGATCATGGATGATTTGGAGCTAAAACCTGATGGTAAAAGTCAAAATAGACTCGCTAGACTTAGCGTTTGGTGAAATGAAATAAAAGGAGCGAGAACTTGAATGAAGTAAGCTATATATAGCGATTTGGATAGGTGCATGGGGTCTAAGACTAGCTTCACCCAAAGGTTATGATCCGACCTTCCCTAAAATTTTGGTGTATTTGTATCCATCTCCGCTTGTTCTGGATTGGGATCATGAGAGTTTGGTGTTGGAACTTGATAGGTGCCGTCCTCTTGGTATCGTACCCATCTATGTTTATTTCTGGTGATGCTAGCCTCTCTTCCTACTAGACATGCCAGATTTTGGTGCCAACAAAAGCTGACCTATATTTAAACTTCAATTTTAGCCCTACTTCAATTTGTTGTCAGACGATGCATGAATCAGATGAATATTAACACCCAGCTGATTTATTCTTGACTATGTGAGGGAAATTTGGAAAAATATGACGTCAAGTACTTTGTTTTGGTACATTTAACCTCAACCGGCATAATTTATGAAATGTATGAATTAAACTACGTATTGCAAAGAAGTATTCAGGAGCAAATTCGAATTGAACGGTCAGTAAGTTACCAATACTCCTTTTGTGATACTGCTGATATTGCCATGGATTAGAAGTTCTCGATTGATGGAGAGTCTTACGAATTAAACCATAGGTTAGATTCCGAAACGTGGCATAAGAAGAACCTTTTTTCTTTTCCAATTAATTCGGTTGAAAATAAGCGACAGATCAAATTTATGTATACAATTTCAAAAAAAAGAAAAATCATATCTTTCAAGGCTCTTCATTCTAATAATTACGCTTCGATTTTTTTAGAACAATTTTGTCTGTTAATGTATCCAGTCACAAATTTTGAATATATCAAATATTTATGATATTCATGATCAAGATGGTGTGTGACAATAACAAGGATAGGGCATTGATTAAAAGATTCAAAAAAATTTCGGAGGTTATTAGGTAATTCAAGTTAGGAAAAATAATACAAATGATCAATGAATTTTGACCCAATATGTAATATGATTTTCAATATGGTCCTAAATTTTAACCAAATGTTCAATATTGTATTTGAACTTTTGATTTGTTCGATATAATTTGTGAACTTTTGATATATATTCAATTTAGTCTATCGATTATACGAAACTGTTTAGTGTTATCCATCAACTTGAATTAATAGAAGGATAATATTGGACATTTTATATAATTTAGAGACATTTTGAATATCTAATAAAAGTTTAGAGATTGCATTAAATAAATTAAAAGTTCATGGATCACATTATGTATTGAGATCACATTACACATTAGGTGAAAATTTAAGGATTACATTAAACAAATTAAAAGTTTGGGAATTACATAAATTCAATGTTCATTTGTGCTATTATCCGTTCGAATTTCTAATTTTTTTTAAATTTTTTTGGCTGTGTGCTCCTTTATTTAATTAATTATTTATTGTAATTGTAAACTTTTAGTTTGGCTAAGGACACACACACCTCCTTCTGTGATTGCACGTTTCTCCACGTCTGTAGGATAAACCCCCACCGCCACGTCACCACCTCGAGCTCCCTTTGCTGTCCTCTTCTCCTCCACCGGCCGTCGTCTCCCACCACTTCCCCTCTGAAATCATCATCATCCTCCTCCGGTCAGCTGGGGCTCCGTTCATGGCGGCGGTGCGGTTGCAGGATCGGACTTTCGTCTCGTCCAGGTTCTCCCCCCGTCTCCTCCTCCTCCTCCTCCTCCTCCTCCTCTTCTGCTGATGTTCTCG
Source organism: Eucalyptus microcorys (assembly GCA_014182515.1). Classification (NCBI taxonomy): domain Eukaryota; kingdom Viridiplantae; phylum Streptophyta; class Magnoliopsida; order Myrtales; family Myrtaceae; genus Eucalyptus; species Eucalyptus microcorys. The sequence goes on along the minus strand of CM024562.1, from coordinate 30,342,230 downwards.
TCGTGTCCTGTTTGCTTATGCTCGGCCGAGGGGATATGGTTTGGAGGGTTAGGTTTCCGCGAAGAATCAATCGGAATCGGACGGATGGTGGATTTCGATCGCCTCTGGTCGGAATTCCGCCGCCCGGTCGCCGGACGCGGAAGAAGGTCGAGAAAAGTCGGGGAATGTGGACTTTTCTGGTCGTTGTTCCGCAATTGCTGAGAGAGAGCTGGGAATTAAGTATTTCCTAGGTTCCTGCTGGGTTTTAGGAGTCCCCTTCCTGAAAGTTTAGACCTTTTAGAGTTTTGTGTGGTTGTGGTTGTGGTTGTAGTCGAGTCTCGTCGTCTCGGCCCGCGACCTCCGGCTTCGGCGTCATTCAGTTAGCTCAAGGTTCGAGTTAAGAGTTGCGAATTACTGATGTGTATGACGAAGTCTTACTGTATTTCATCATCCTATCGACTGCTGGAATTCCTAGCCTGTCATCGGTGCATGCTCATAGAGAATCGCTTAGAGTCTCCTTTTGCTGAATGCTGCTGTCTTGAAGCTCGGTTTTGTTGAATGGAGACATGCCTATCTGAAAAAAAAGCTGGAGTACGCTTGGTGCTGGAGAAATGTGTATACTTGGAGCTCATTAGATTTAATTTTTCTCTTTTCCGTTTGCATTTGCAGTTCTTCAAATCCATGGATGTCGCAAAAACCAATCAGGACCAATTTCTCCTGTAAAAGTGTTGTGAACCTGAACTACTTGATAACTAATTGGAAATATTCGAGGAAGAGAAGCTGTTTACGAGTTGCCATCTTCGAGAAGAACAGTAACATGCTCAATTACTTGTCTACGGGGACAAGGAGAGGCTGCTCAAGGTTACAAAATACTAGAAGATTGGGGCAGCTCTATCCCCTAGCATCTTCTAATGATGGTGTGACTGTCAATGGCAGTCCCCAGGCAAGTTCTAGTAGTGATGTGGAGGAAGTTAGGGTCAAACTCGATAGATCTATACAAGGTGAGGATTACAATGATGGGCTTGTCCAGTCCTTGCATGATGCTGCTAGGATATGTGAGCTGGCAATTAAAGAGCGCTCCTCCCAGTCAAAGGTATCCTGGTTCACAACAGCATGGCTTGGTGTGGACAGAAATTCGTGGGTGAAGACTCTATCTTACCAGGTTTGTGATGACATGCGAAACCTTTTTCTACTTGGCACCAGTTTTTTGATATCTCTTCATTTATATGGGTGAACATGGGGAATGTCCTCTAGAGACATGTCTCTTACCATATTAGCATAGTAAAAGCTAGCGATGCCATTATCATTATTATCATTGCTGCTAATGCTTGGCTTTCTTCAAATGGAGAGTAGAGGCTTCTCACTGTTCAATCTATGATCATCATCTATTATAGCTGTGGCCCAGGGATCCTTCTTGGTCTTCTTTCTTTTTTGTTTTCTCCCTTTATTATGATAAGAAGGAGGATAAGTCAACCTTGTCTATGTTGTCGATGCTAATCATCCAATAAGATCAAACTTTGCGTTAGTCTGAGAAGCTCTAACTGTATATGTTCATGCTAATTTTGATTGATATAGGAGGGTTTATCAGGTAAGAGAAAATGCAGTTCAGGCTATTTAGCCTTATTTGTGAAATAAGAGTGAAATCAGCTGTTGCAGTTTTCATTTCTCTGCCATATTCTTGGTTGTGATGATCATTAGCATTTCCATACCTTTGCTTCCCTGTGGCCTTCCTTTTCTTAGGCTGTCTGATATAATATTATTTAGTACAGTGACGAATCTTTGTCTTAAGTGAGACTGCAGGAGATCTTCTCCATTAATTTGATGTCATGATTTTAGGGCGGTGTTATTTGTTTTGACATACTTTGCCTGCTCTAAAGTTAAATCAATAGGAAGTAGTTAAGTTTTCTTGGTTGGTGATTTGGACTCAGCAGAAGCATATGAGGCAGCGATTTCAAAGTTATGCATTTGTCTGGGCCTTTTATCAATCAATTCTTTATTTTTTAATCCAGTAGGTTATCTGAAGATTCCTGAATTTTCAGGCTTCAGTGTATTGCTTGTTGCAAGCTGCAAGTGAGATTTCATCTCGTGGTGATAACAGAGACAGGGATGTGAACGTTTTTGTGCAAAGAAGGTACATGGTATATCTTTTAGTGGAAAGAAATGCTATTTCTTGCTTACTTCATGATGATAGAACTCGAAATTTTTAGTTTCTAAGTCCAGATTATGGTGTGTTGGATTTGGAACTCTACATGTAAATGTCAGATTCTACTGAAGAGGAAGTCCTTTGTTTTTTTTTTTTTTAAGAGAATTCCTAAAGGCTTAACCCACCCATGCCGAACATTTAGAATGAAAGCAAAGAAAAATTGCACCAAAAGTCCGAAATATTTTGCCCCATGAGCATCCAGGTCTTAAACCTTTTGAAAAGGTGTAATCAAGTCCTAAACGTTTTTGATAAGCTTCAACTTCATCTTTCTGAGACACTGTTGGCCAAATTTACTGACATGGCATGGCACATCACAAATCCAACATGGTGTTTTTTAATAGGTTTTAGCAAATGTTATGCTGACGTAGCACCATGTCAGAAAAAATGAAAAAAATTATGAAAATTTAAACAAAAGAACCAAAAAAAGAAAAGAACAGTTGGAGAAAAATCAATAGCATCCACTAATTAAAAAAAAGAAAAAAGAAAAATCAATAGAGAGAGCGTATGAGAGAGCAAGTAGTAGGCCAGTGGGGTGTTTGAGATGTTGGGGGCAGCGCAATCTCACCCCCCAAAAAAAAAAAAAAAAAAAAAAAAAAAAAACTCATGGTGCCTCTATCTCTCTCTCTGATTTCTTTGATTTTATTTATTTATTTATTTTGACGTTTGGCTTTTTTCATTTTTTTCATCAACGCCATGTCAGTGCCACCTGTGCTAAAATTATTGAAATGACACCAGGAAGGGCTTGATTGCATTGTATTCAAAATGTTTAGGGTTTGATTTACTTTTTCAAGCCTTTGGTACTTGATTGCACATTGGGCTAAATTATTAGGATTTCTGTTGTAATTTCCCTAAAAGAAACAAAAACGAAGAAGAGGAGAAAGTCGTCATGATGTCAGTCACATTCTTTATATGTGTGTTAGATGTAATTCTTTTTCTTTATTGAGTAAATCTGCCAATGTTCTTCTCACATGATTGAGACTGCCACTAAATCTGAGCTTCTAAGACCGACTATTTAAATGCAGTTTATTAAGGCAGTTTGCTCCTTTAGAGAGTATGATCAGGGATAAGCTATCAACCAAGCAAGCCAATATCTACGATTGGTTTTGGTCAGAACAGGTTCCAGCTGTGGTCACATCATTTGTCAATTACTTTGAAGGGGACTCACACTATGCAGCTGCTACCGCAGTGTATGTTATCAGTTTTGTTTAGCGGGTAGTAAAATGGATATTGCTTGCATCTTTGTGCAATAACTTACTCCAAGATGTTTCTAAATTGCATCCAGGAATGGGAAAGGGTTACAGTCACGTTCAGGAAATACAAGTGATATATCTCTCCTTATGTTGGCTCTCACTTGCATAGCAGCAATCACAAAGCTTGGGCCAGCAAAAGTTTCCTGCTCGCAGTTTTTCTCTATGATTCCAGAAATAACTGGTCGATTGATGGACATGCTGGTTGATTTCTTGCCCATCCAGCGAGCATACGATTCAATAAAGAAAGTTGGTTTGCACAGAGAGTTTCTTTCTCATTTTGGACCCAGGGCTGCGTCGTGTAGAATTCGAAGTGATCGGGATGCAGAGGAAGTAGTTTTCTGGGTGAATCTTGTACAGAAGCAACTGCAACGAGCTATGGATAGGGAGAGAATTTGGTCGAGACTAACTACATCAGAAAGCATTGAGGTTAGTGTGGAATGACTTTGATCAGTCAAGTTGTGAGTGTTCATATGTTGAGAGGGTGGATTAGCTACTAGACTTTTGTGAATTCTTATTTCAGTTCGTTTTTCCTTTCATAAAAAGTCATGATCCAGAAGTACACCAGGTCAAAAAGACCTTCCTTTCTGCCACCAGACATTATTTAAGCTTCAGGGAACAGAGCTCAAAACACTAATGAGAGCACCATGCTTTAGCTCCATCGTCCAGACATTTGCTGCAGCAACTCTCTCATCTCAGCATAGAACTAATCTTCTACTGAAGTTAGTTTGCCAATAGGCCTTCTTGCCAGAAGCTTGCTGCACCACATTCTTTTCCAACCAAACTACTGCTTAAAACCACAATGTATTTCCTGATCAATCCGTGATTATTCAATGCCCTTGCTCCCTGTGATGGTAAATCTAGGGAATTGGAACACCAAATTAAAACATAAACAATCATCTTCTTTTCGCACGAACAATGAGCAAAAGTTTCTCCAAGTTCATGACATATATTCTAGTAGAAAGTGTTTTTGTAGCAGGTATTGTCCTAAAACAACAAACTAATCCTTTGATGTCTATCTAGAGAAGCCTACCACAATCTTCTCACTTTTTAAACTTGGTATATTGCACATTCCTTTTTCTGTTCCATGGTGACACCATTTATGCCTTGGGTGGCTTTGCTTAAGGGATGTGGGATACGATAAGACTTATGTTTCCTATGCTCTAAAGAAGTCCTGCACTTTTGCTCTGAAATAATCTTATTCTTGAGTGAAAGCATAAAAAAGGCTCTTCAATTCTGTTCTTTCTCACTGCAGGTATTGGAAAGGGACTTGGCTATTTTTGGATTTTTCATTGCTTTAGGCAGAAGGACCCAGATCTTTTTATGTGCTAATGGTTTCGATGATATAGGGGACCCTCTCGAGAGCTTTATTCGGTATAACTACTCTCATTTTAATATAAGTTGCTTGTTTAAACTTTTTCTGGGGTATTATTGATGTGTCTTGTGTCATAGGTACCTTATAGGAGGAAGTGTGTTATTCTATCCTCAGCTTTCAGCGATAAGTTCTTATCAACTATATGTGGAGGTTAGCATTTATTTTTTAACTATCTTAGTGTGCTCAAATACCCAAATCTACAAATCTGAGATTTTTTTTCCCTATTTCATAGGTGGTATGTGAAGAGTTGGACTGGCTTCCTTTCTATCCTGGCCTGGCAGGAAATCAGAAACTGTCACATGGTCATCAAAGTAAACAAAAAATTCCTCCAAATCCTGAAGCAATTGGTCTGGTGTTGGATGTATGTTCTCATTGGATGCGGAGCTTTATTAAATATAGTAAATGGCTGGAAAGCCCCTCAAATGTCAAGGCAGCAGGATTTGTATCTAGAGGGTGGGGAAATTATGTTTTTGTAAGTACTAAGCAATATCAATATCTTTATGTAATACTGAACCATCTTTTCCTATTGTTTCTCTTCAGGCACAACAACTTGGTGGAGTGCATGGACAAACTTGGAATGCTAAAGTAGGCTACCACACTCCAAGCCCTGTCTCTCTCCCTTTACATCCTCATGCATTAGCACATAAACTTGCATTTACTACATCTAAATGAGGAGTCTCAAAGCTGACACGTGCATTTTTCGATAGATGAACATGCTGTGATTATTTAAAAGCTCTTGCTGTTGCTGTAGCTAGAGTGTTGTGGGTGGGACCTTAGCTGTGTATGAATATTATGATGGAAACATATTTGCTTGGAAAACTTATAGCCAAGTCTTCGTTTTAAGATTATTTTAGGTGATATAGTGACTAAAGTGATACACAAAATGAGATTTATGGCCATAGAAATATGTAGACATTATATAAAAGGATATACCAGTATAAATTTTTTGAACGAGGTGTGTTTCACCTGGTCCTACTAAATTCTTGGTAAGCAAATATAGCTTGTTTTTAAAACTCTCTAAATGTATATGGTAGCCCATCAGAATCAGGTAGTGAATCATCCGTCAGTGGATGATGTGATCTAGATATAAGGCATGTTTGTGTGTAAGTAGCATGTTGCCAAATATAATGGATCTGAATCACTGTAGATAATTACTGGCAGATGACTCGTCCTGGTCCAGCATTCTTAACATTTCCTAGTGAGACTGTTTTGTAATTGAAAAGCGTGCCTGCAGTTAAGTAGACACAGTATGCACAGAGAGAACTTGAGCTGTTGCACCGTGAGTCAAGAATTATAGTTAGTCAGGTCTATTTCTTTGTAGGCAAGCTGTCAGACATATGATGTGGCAACATGTCATTTTAGGCTTATGTGCAGCAGTTACATCTAAACTCAACAGTTTTAGTACTTTATTGGTCTTGATATGGTTTGTTGGTCTTGATATGGTTTGTTGCTAATGCATTAATAGATTTTCACCAAAGCAATAGCGTATACTGTGATACTAGTGGTATACTTTATTGACTTGCAGATTTGATGCAGGAATGAGGCAAGAAATAGCAATCTGAGAATTTCCAGTATGACTGAGCCTTCAAAATATATGGGATCTGCCAAAGAGTCAGATTCTTTTGACAAGGTTGGTCTCTTTTGATTCAAAATAAGTTGCCAGATGACAATACTCTTTTGATAAATAAATGATTAGCGGCAAATGGCCTGTTTCCATCTGTGTATAGCATAAGGGCATAGTCAATACAAAAACAATATTCTGGAAACCTTTAACGAGAAAAGTCTTTGCATTTTCTGTCATGAATGGCTTCAGTTGTTATTTTAGAAGTCTCTGTGATGTCCTTGGCCTTGCTGTTTTCCTTCAGTTATCCGTTATAAAAACAACTGTGGAGCTTAAAAGTGGATGTTTGGAGTATAAGCTGAAGAGAGTGATGCTTTAATTTTAGTTGCATCTTAGCATTTGTTGAATTTCGTAATGGTTCTCTAACATACATTTGGTTTTAGGCATTGGAGAGTGTCGAAGAAGCAATACAAAGACTAGAAGAGTTGCTTCAGGAGTTGCATGTGTCTAGTTCTACTCCTGGAAAGGAGCATTTAAAAGCTGCTTGTTCTGACCTTGAAAAATTAAGGAAACTAAAAAAGGAGGCTGAGTTTCTGGAGGCATCATTCAGAGCAAAAGCAGCTTCACTTCAGCAGGTAATTTGCAGAACCTGACGATCTTAGGAAGAGAAAGTCTTATCCTGTCTCGCCAACTGGGTAGAATATTACGTTTTTCTGGCTTTTAAGCTGAATATCATACTTCCAAGTTCCAGTTAAAATGCTTTGTCACAACTGTTGTGGCCAATGGAGAAACTGATGGTTCTGATTGTACGGCTGTTTTGGATTTGTAGGATTCTCATTCAATTTCTTTATTCCATTTTGAAGTTCAGCACTTTGGTTTTGCTTTATGATAAGTGCTGTGGTCGCAGGTGGATGATGACAATCAATCCCAGTCTTCAATTCGTGGTCAGAGACGGTATTTAAAAGGAAAATCCAGGGACAATGATGGTTCAATTCCAGAAAGAAGTAAAAGGTGAAGATTTGCCAGGACCATCTAACTCTCGCGGCTATGCACGAGTTTGAATTCATATGTTTCATTTATCTTCATTAGCCATGCCATTCCCTTTCTCCAACTTGTCTTGAGACATTTCTTTTCCCAGTGGCAGCAGTGCACGTGGATTTTGGAGCCTCTTGACCAAACCTCCAGCCAGGAAGTTGGGCCCTGAGTTACTGAGTGCAAACACATCTGTATGATCTCGCCTCTTGTTGAGAATTGTTTCTTCACACACACACACACACACACACACCCACACCCACACCCACACCCAAACACACACATTTTATTGCGTAGAACTTTCTCTATCTTCTAGAAGTACTCCGCCGTCATGATGTGTGCTCTTGTCCATGAACCATTTACTTTTTTTTTTTGGTTGAAACATGAACCATCTACTTTAAAAGCATGCATCATCCTCTCCTGCATGGATCATCTATGCACCTGGTGCTCGAAATCTTTTCTTCTTGGGCCCTAAACACTTAAAGATAAGTATACATTTCATGTCTGATGCTGTGTTGGACTTTCTTATAATGGACATACTTACCTCCAGATTATGTTCTGATCTGGCTTTAAGTGGGTTAATAAAAATTATGGGAGTGGCAAAAGAAGGAAAATAATTTGCTTCCTGCAGTATTTCTGTTTTTGTCTATCTTGTGTAATTCATTAGAAAGTGAAACTGTGAAAAGCAACACTACACTACTAGCTTTGTACGCACATTGAATCTTTAAAAATTGTAGAATGTGAACTGGAGTTACAATGAATGAGATATGTGCAATACAAACTTTAAATAGAGGTAGCAATAGATGTCTCTTTTTAATTGGAGATTTAACTCAGTCTGTCACTCAGAAAAATGACTTAAATAAATGAATACATGCTAGTTCAGGCTTTGAAAGCGACAACTTTATAGCATGCTAAGTGACTTGGGAAGATCTGCTTACACGATCAAGCACATCAGCATCATCTAATGAGTTTACTCAGATCTTGGGTTTAATCATCTCTTGTGTCATCAAGAATGAACAGATTTATTGACTCTTAACTACCCAAACTCATTGTTGTGCGCTGCAGGACAAGGAAGATGAAAAAGTCCAGGAAATCACTCCAAAGATGGGCATGGACGAAACTGAAACAAGTGGAATTCAGCGTTTTGAACTTCTGAGGAATGAGCTGATGGAACTTGAAAAACGAGTTCAGAAAACTGCTGATAAATCAGACATTGAGGAGGTATCTTTTAGAGTGCCTCTCTTTGTGATATAATTTCCTCTGTGCATCTAATGTTGATAATGACACATGCACACGAGCAGACACATGTGTTCACAGCACCAAACAGATCTTTTACATCTTTATTTTTTTATGTTGGTCTTCTTGTTCAGTACACTGCAGAAGCTTTTGTAAGTGAGTAGCAGATTGCATGTTCACCTGCTCTGACAACATCCATTCTCGGGCCAATTAACCCTGAATGTGCATGTCTCTTTTATAAAAAGGCCTCGATAAGGAAGGAGATCTTCGATCAAGGATAGATCATGCCCTTTACTCACCTTCAATAAGATAAATAGTCTGTCGTTTCTTCTTTGAAATTTAGTCTCAAGTGTTAGTCTGAGCGATGCCTATTTAGTCCCGAGGATTAGTACAAGTGATTCCTCTCTCTTTTTCCAGGCTTGAACAGTTCAGGAAAAGATTGATAGTGAGCTGCCTATGACTTCCGTGGCTTAAGTATTGTCAGGATCAATGTTTTGAAACCTCTCTGACTTAATTATGGTATTAATGGTTGAAAAGGGCGGGGGACAGTGTTATGGAAGATAAGAAACGGAACACGTAACATAGTGTACTTAGATGTTGTACTCATATACTTGTATATGGAAGCTATGCAAATATCTTTGGAGTGTACATTTTAACGTACAAATAAGAAGCACGTGTAGGTTTTCCGACATGTGCCTTTATGGTTGGGTGCATGTATATCTTTGGAGGGGTAAGAGGTTATATTTGTAGGAATTGCTGAGCTCTCTGTGTGCGCGTGTGTGAATTTCAGGTGCGATTTCCTGTCCTGTCCATATACAATGTCTATTGAACTTCACATCAACCCTTCTTGTTTGATAATTCTTATTAGTAGTTATTTTGTGTATTTCAGGATGTTCAGCTCTCTGATAAGGGTTTTGACGATGATGGTGATGATGCTGAGAGTGCTCTGATTGGCGTCCAGAAGAAAGAGAATATAATTGAAAAATCATTTGACAAGCTGAAAGGAACTAGTAGGGTATGGTTATATGCTGTTATTATGATATGTAATGGCATCATTCATCTCTAGGTTATATGTATTCATGCTTACATGCTCCATGATATATATATATATATATATATTTTTTTTTTTTCCAATTATTTTGATAAACCATGATGAGAATTGTCTCCATCCTCACTTATGCTACATGTGGTGGGTAAACCCCCCCACAGGGTGCTAGGGGGGCCCCCACTCCTAGCTCCGGATAAGCCTGAGGGGCAATTGAAGCTGAAGGATTTGTAGTCATCACATGGGTGGGATCGAAGCACCACCACCAACTGCGTTGCCCCCCGTGGGGCGGATGCTCTATGAGTTTATTCATCCTTTTTGTTCTGTTTTCACAGGATCTTCTGCATAAGCATATTCATGCTGCTCTTCAAAAGTTTTTAGATCTATGAGTTTTGATAATCCTGGATAGACCAGGAACTTCATATGTCCAAAGGACCAGAACTTAAAATTTTTTTAAGCTGATAGACTTAAAAAAATTTTAAGCTGATAGAACTAAAACTTTTTTGATATTGTAAAAGGGTTTCTGTTAATTCTTGGACTTTCCCTTTTCCACCTTACCAATAAGCCCAAAGGACTAGAAGACAAGGCTTTCAGCAATTAGGGTAGACCATGGACGATGCAGTTTTTCAAGTAGAAGAAAACTCTAGTTTAGGATTTCTCCCTGTGCAGTTTAGGATAGACCATGGGCAATGCAGTTTTTCAAGTAGAAGAAAACTTCAGTTCAGGATTTCTCGCTGCACAGTCAAAAGGACCTCTTGCACATACAGCTCTTCATATGTCTGGGACACTTGTTGTCTTGAATATTGGGCAATCTTTTCATCACTGGGAGAATAGTGTTGCTTTCCATACGAGTCTTTGCCCTTTCACTTACAGATAGAAAACAATAGTTCTAGATACTGAGTGCACTGTTCTTCGGGAAATGAGAATTGAACTAATGTATTTGGCTGCAAAATGCCGATCTGAGGATATCTCTTAATGCATTTAGTGTGACGTCAACATAAATATAAAGAGAAGGAATGAAGCTGGACAAGAATTGTTATTGTGATGGGTTCTGCTACTGTGTATCTGTCAATTTTATCAAGTATAACTAATGATTGGCAGCTATTCTCCATTCCTTTTCTTCCTTTATATGTTGACCCCTAAACACCTGATCAAAATTCAATTGTCTGAATAATGACAGGAACAAACCATCCAATTAAAGCAAAAAAAGTGAAGGTTTCATCATATTTTGTGCCTCACTCATTTAATGTCTTTCCTCTCTCCCACTAATTTTGTTCAACTAGCAAGGTAGAATGAGTTGCTGTAACCTATGATTAGGCCAGCTAGCATGAAGCTGCAAATGCATATTGCTATGTTCATTCCCTCTAGTATCAATCTGTTAATGGTTTTGTTCTTTCCCTTAATGATGGTATCTCACTGTAATTGTCTTGCATTGATCAAGCAGGATGTTCTGCAAGGAACCCAGCTTCTGGCTATTGATGTTACTGCTGCTATGGGATTGCTTCGGAGAGTGATAATAGGCGATGAATTGACAGAGAAAGAGAAGAAAGTTCTCAAGAGAACTCTCACCGACTTAGCATCTGTGGTTCCCATTGGTGTACTAATGCTACTTCCGGTTAGTTTCAATCAAAAGCTCTGCTCTGCTGCCTATGATTTTATGATAGTATTATAATATTATCCAATATTTTCCTTACCTGATTTAACAGCAATGACACACGTCTTCACTTGTCATCGAGTATCTAAAATGCTCTCATTCTTTACATCTTACTACAGTGATATATTTCTTCTATTTTTTTAGTTACCCCTGCTACAATAAAGTTAGATTGGTAGGTGTAGTATCGAACAAGGCAATCTCAACTTGCTGGATTTACTACTTAAAAAGGGTTTGTTAGGGATCTCGCTTCTATGGTTTCTCTTGGTATTAACCTGCATTTAAAGATTTTGTCATTTTGACATATAGTATGTTTGTTAGTGGTCACCTAAAAATTTCCCAATCAAGATCACAGCTTGACCAGTATATTTGCACATTAGGATATTTTCCAGCTCATTTTAACTTGTAGACATGTATATGTACGCTCGCTGACACATACACACAGAGGCATTTGCATATTTATACAACTCGTAACCCTTCATATTCCTTGTCTGTGAATGAGCTCTGAGAAGGGGATGGCTGATAAGTTCGCCAATGATAACCTGTGCAAGGGTCCCTTATGAATCCAAAGTGTACTATGGTTATAAAAATGCCCTGAAGTTTGGCCTTCCCACTGTGAGGAAGTTTTCCTGAGCGGGAGAAACTGAGCTGAAAAAGGAATGAATTTTTCTTTTGTTCAAACAGAAGGGAGATGGAAACATAGACAATGAGATCAGATTTCCATTCGCTAAAATTCTATTCGATTGGTTTCCTATATGCTGTTACCACAATCTGTTGGTTTAATTCAGGCCCTCATTCTCTCTTCTTCTTCTGATAATCTTGTGTAACTGAGAATGTTATCATATTCTAAAATTCATTTTCGCTTGTCCTTTATTCTGAATAATGCTTGTCGGATGATGTTCTGCAGGTCACTGCCGTTGGTCATGCAGCCATGTTGGCTGCCATCCAGAGATATGTGCCATCACTGGTTTGTGACATTTCTTATCCAAGCACTCATCTAATGAAACTTCTCGCTTGCATGCAGATCTCTAATTAATTCATGTCATGCTTGTCATTTTTTCACAGATACCCTCCACATATGGACCAGAGAGGTTGGATCTCTTGAGACAGCTTGAAAAAGTGAAGGAAATGGAGACTGCGGATGTGACTACCCAAGAAAATGTGGAAGAAGTGGCTTGAATTGAATTTTGTCTTTATGTACAGTTCTTGAAATCATGATAGCTTCTGCCCCAATGATCGACTTGGGCAATTCTTCGATTCTTTAGTAAATTACATTTCATGGAATCTTACTGACAAAAGGTGAGCATACAGAAGTTCATTCCAAGTGTCGGGCACTCCTGGTAAACACCAATGGCTGCAATCTTGGGGAGCATCAGCAGGGGTGCCTGGCTCACGATGTTCCGATGGATGGCCATCTATTCTGAACTCTGACAGAAATGTGATGTCCAGATACTGAACCTTCCTATATCTGTCTTTCATCTCACCAACCGTGTTTGAAATGTACAAATTATACAGCGGTTCAGCTTCCAGTTTTGTATGGTCAGTTTCTGGCTCTTTGTTGCTGTTGCATGTACCATTTTCACTCCAAGTCCCATTCCTGCAGATTGATTGTTCACGCTCAGTGGTGAACAGAGTTCCTCCAGTCAGTATAGGAATGTACCAGTATGCTACCTGTGCAATATACGACATGCGAAATGCATAAAATGTAGCAACACCTTGCTGATTTACTCATTGCAATTTGACGAGAGAAAAATGCAGTGTTTAAAACACGCGAGACATACTGTCTTAGTTCACGATTTTGCTCTAGACTCCACTAAATCACCATGTGGAAAAGTATCCTGAAGTTGACACGAGCTTCGTTAATCAGTCTTTCTACTATTTTATTTTATTTATTTATTTTTTTTTGGGGAGGGGGTGGGGGGGGTGGCCTGAGGGTTTTTTCTGGCTATTTGATTTTGGTAAATTCGTACACCTGTAGTGAACAGGAGAATAGCCACGGAAGAAAACGTGACTTCTTTGGAGATCCAAGTTGTTCAGTGCCCATGTTTTCCATGTTTGTAGTGATCTCCTGAAGGCTTCCATGACATCCATCGTCAGGTTCACGCTTCCCTTCTCCTGGAAGTAGCTGTTCCTGGAACCCAAGCACCAAAAGCATACGTTATTATTGCCGGAACTTTAACATCTCTACGATGGTATATGCGAGTCGAGGAATTGGTGAAGTGTTACTCCATACGCTTTAACGGTTTTGTCTTCGTTCCACCAATGCCCGGCATTGAAGATGAGGACATCTGCGCCTTCCCAATTCTTCGAATACCAATGCAACTCGTCGACCCTGACTGTGCTCCTCACCAAGCTAGGCGAATTCGGTGGTGGACGTCCGATCATTACCAGGAACGGAGCTCGGTAATACTCGACGGTGAGGTTGTATTCCTGGAATCGCATGGAGAGGTAACCTTTGTGCTTGGTTATGGGGTTCCCATTCGCTTCGTATATAGAAGATTTGGATGCCGCTTGTGAAAGCATGCATACCAGTGACTCCCACTGGTTTCGTCCGATGGAATCTCCAGCGAACACGATTCTTCCGTCTCGCGTCCATTCTAAGAGCTTGCTTGCATTGAATCTAACCAAATGAGATAACCACATCAAGAGTTAATTCAGCTTGCTCTAACTTAACAAAGATCGAAAACCAAAATCTCCGACGAACGCAATTTCTTCTATCGTTTTTATGGTTGCAGATGATCAACGAGACCAACTCAAGTACCTGAGGGATACTGGGGAAGAAGCATGGACACTCCCTCTATTTTGTCGAAATGAACGTGCACACGATCTAAGTTTTTCCTAGCTACAGTGCGCACATACACCGTCGAGTGAAATTCTGTACCAAATGCATGAAAACGTGCCCAGGACAGAACTAGTATACCTTGGAAGCTCACAGCCGTCAGGTTGCCATCTCCACTTAACGTAGCCGCCGTCTCTTCGTCCATTCTCGCGACACCGGAACCCCGGGTCGAGAAACGGGCAGCTCTCGTTGTAGAACCGAAGCGGGCGATCCTCGTCCCTCACCCACCTGCCTCTCGAGTAATCGCACGTTCCCCCGGCGGAGGGTTTCGGCAGGACGCGCGACAGGAAACCGGAATGCACGAACGAGCCGGGCCCCGGGGGGCTCAGGAGACCGAAGACGAACGCGGACGAGATCAAGAGGAAGAGGAGCGAGACGATGTAGGCGAGTTCCCTCCTGGGGGGAGAGATTTGAAGCGTCGCGGGTTGAAGATCCATCAGAAGAGGAGGAGGAGGCGAGAAAACATTGCCTTTTTTTCGAACGGGTCTTTATCTTTTGCTTCCTTCGGAGAAAGAAAGAAAAAGAAAGAGAGAGATTGTTGAGGTGAATATTGGCTTTGTAAAAGGATTATTCAAATCCCCCCTGGGGATGTGATTGCGATATTGCACCAGAACAGATTATTCCACCATTTGCTCATTATTCTCAGTTGATGGCGCGATGTCGCCTCCCACGACCATTCCACACGTCTCCCGATCCCACGTTGTTGCATGTCCACATCGGGCACCACCTTCCTTAAATAAGGCCCGCGTGGCACCCCCAGAAGACCGACCCGACCCGACCCGACCCGGACCGGCCCGATCGGCCCTGGATTTTCGGTCTTTTGTGCGCCCGGGCCAGAAACGAGGTTTCATTTCTGGGCCGGGCCGGTCTTTCCGCTGCCGAGATCCATCGCGGACGACGCGACGACGGCCGCGACCACCCGCGAGCGGCGACCCTTCCGCGAGCTCCGACGACGGCGATCGTGCCGCCACCGGGCTTCGCTCGGAGACGAGGACCACCGCGAGTAGCGACAGCCTCTCTCTCTCTCTCTCTCTTTCGTGTCTTGCTCACGTCTGCAGGCCGTGCGCGAGCTTCGACGCGTGGCTTGCTTGCTCTCTCGCGGGTTCGACTTCGAGCCCTGTTATAGAGGAGGGAGTGCAAAGTGCATTGGAAGAGTTGAAGTGAAGGAGAGCAGGGGAGGCGGTGGATGAGCAAAGTCGACGGTTGAGAGAGATGAAGTTGAGGGTGGTCTGCAGGAAGCTGTCCGACTACGTTCGCTACGACTTGAAGGAGATCGCGTTCCCCTCCTCGCTGCCCGATCCTCCTCACATCAAGAAGCGTCGCAAGCTCACTTGGCACGACCGGTTTCTCGTAATCACTCCCTCCCCTTCTCTCTGGGTTGATTCTTGACGAATTACCTATAAGATGCGATAAAGCTCTGGTTTTGATTGTTGGGTTTTGTGAGAAATGGTGAGGTGAATTTTTACCTGGACTTTTGCGCGTCACCCGTTTGATAATTTGACTCTTAAGGCCGTTTCTTGCACTTATGCTGGAAGCCATCCTTTGTTGGTTAAGCCATCGGTATAGGATAGGGATTGATTTCCTTTGCCATGGTTATTGGCTGCATTGTCGGGCGTGGCCACTCAGAAAGTCCTTTTATTTGTTGGATTTCTAGGGTGCGATAGAGTGACATGCAGGCGGAATTAGTGTAAAAACTAATGAAAGAATGAAAGTAGGTTCAATATTGCAGATTAAGAAAAGAGATTAGTAATGACTAAAATGTCTATACCATTATCTGGGTCTTAAGAGTTTGAAAGCAAAATGAAAGGAAATAGAAAGAGGGACAACTGAAGCAATTATCATTGAAGAAACGAATGGGCAGGAAATCTATAAGGGATCCTCTATTTTTGAGAGTTAACGAGGTGTGATAGAAGAAACAGAAGTTACACTAATTGCTAGAAGCATAAATATGTACACCTTTTCTAAGTACTTTAGAGTTCGGATGAGTTCAATAAAGCTGGCATAATTAATTATCATTGAGTTGTATTAAGAGCCAATATTTGTTATTCAATACAACAATGATTAGGATAAAGGACACGATTCTTCAAGATCTATATGGATGAGAGGAAGAGAGATTCAACAGAGCAGTTATAAGGAGAAGAGACATTCATCTGAAATTTTTTAGACATGCAGAGAGAAAACGTATAAAGTGACATTGAGGTTACATTAGCAAGCAGAAGGTCATTGGAAATATTAAAATCAAGTGATTTCCAAAGACCTTAAGGATTGGCTTTTGTGCAGTTTGAGAAGGTAACTGATTGCTTGCTGACTTCTATGTTTAATTTTTCTTCATGTATTCTACAAGTTAGAAAAATGGATCAGGTGTGGAAACAATTCAAAAAATAATCTTTGATTTTGTACCGATTGATCTTCTTTAAAATAAGATTCTGGCATACGAACTCGAGATTTTTGATATCCAATGCTCATAGTTTCTACAATAAGAACTTCAAACCCCTAAAATGGGGCTGTGTATCGATTCATTCAAAAAATCAGAGCTGACCACTAGTTAATGTGGATTGAGTTTATTTGGATCTTGTCACAGGGAAAAATGTGGCCGTAGAACTAAGAGCGAAGAAAGGATTTTGATTTTAAGAAACTTCTGAATCTTTGATTTTGTGCTGTATTGAATATTTATTTTGTATTTTACTGCTATTTATGAATTATGCTTATTATCTTGTGACAAGAATGTGATGTGATTTTTTTTTAGTTAGTTATAAAAACTTTTACTAAATTATTTTGAGCATGCTCAATCCCACAGTATGGAGGTGATACTAAATTATTTTGAGCATGCTCGATCCCACATTATGGAGGTGAGTAATTGATTACTGAGGTTTCTTGCTCACTTATGTCCCAATGTTTTGTATTCAAGAGAAGATTAGAAGATAAAATCAAGGACTTTGGAAACAAGATTAAGAGTGAATTTCTTTTACTATGTAGAGGCTAAATAAATTTTAGAACAATATTTGGAAAATGTCAGGATTTATATTCAAAGAACGAAAAGATTGTGTTAGGCTTTAGTATCAATATACTAATTTGTTTTAATGTTGGAATATTCGAAGTATTAGTGGCTCCGCAATTATGTACAGCTTGTTTGGACAATATATTCAAGGTTCTTCACTTGGCTTCATTAGCTTTGAAAGTAAAATCTCATGGTTGATGGCTGTGTCACTACTTAATTTTGAGAATGGAAATTTGTGTTCTGACAATTTATCTGAGTCAATTACTTGTTGTCTTCAGGTGTTTAAGGAGGCATCCAGGCTTTATGCTGCGAGCTGGGTTCGCGATATTGGTCCTGAGCTCCGACCAAATGATTACAAGAAAGATGAAGACAGTGAAGACAAGCCCAGAAAAGCCAAAAAAGTGGCTGAAGAGAAAGAACCTTCGACTTTAGAGGATCTTGGTAAGTGCCTTCTTTCTGAATTTAATGCTTGGAGACTTAAATATGACATGATTGGTGTGATGTTATCATTCCACGGTTGAAATGTCATACAGAGGTAAATATCATCCTGAATGTGTGCTCATTCCATGTGTCAGTCTCTGATTCCTTGTTATGCACTGTCCTTGTTTCTGTAATTTTTCTGATGCTGAGCATGAGAATGGCGTTTTATCCTTCATTTCAGCTGGTTGGATTTAGGGAAAATAAAGACACATGACCTCTATTTTCAATTAACTCAACTAGGAATTGTCTGAAGAGGTAGTGTGTGATTCTGAAGACCACCATGAATATTCCTAAGTATTTGAGATTCATGTCAAGCACATTAGCTGAGCTCCCCATTGTTCTATTAGGCAAGTCATGCCTGGGAAAGTTAGGTTTGTAGTTCAGCAAACCCTCACTGACAGATTTTGTTCTTGCAGAGGACTAGTTGTCCACATAGTAAAGCTCATAACAGATACAAGTTTTCTGAACCAGAAAAAGAAAAAAAGTGTGGAAAAAAAGCTTCATGAACACCCTTTGCAGGAAAAAGTGTTTTAGGCCACTATAACAATGATTCGATGTCAGAAATGGATCTTGTGCCAATACGGTCTCAAGAAAAGTTGAGATTGGCATGCGGACCTTTCTGGCTTGTTCTATTTTAGGACGGTTTGATATGAGCTGATGCCTTCTTCGGCTTGGCTGAAGAGGTTATCGTCTCGGATTGTCCAATTGCAAGTTCTCTCTACTCACAATCAACTCACTAAATCAGCACCTATTGAGTTTAGGAATGCCTTTTGTTCTAGATTGTTTCCAAGTGAATGGTCAAGCATAGGTGGTTTTTGTCTTATGGCTTTTGTTAGAGAAATTAGCATTCTGGTCATCCCAAGCCACGACCAAAGCATTGGCTGCTTGGACCTCTGGTTTTCTTTGACTGCCTTGACACCTTAGTATTGAGGAACTCCCCCATCTCATCTTCTCTTCATGTATTAGGCTGCCTGCCCCATCCTGACTAGTATCATTAGGAACAAGCTGCAGACTTATACTATGGCGCACTAACTTTGATCCAATCAGATATCCCTTTTAGCCTTTAAAATGGGCTTCGATCTACTGATCTGCCAAAGCTTGGCTGATAGACTCCCTTCATGGAAATAGCTTAGAAATTAATTTACTTGTCATTAAAAGTAGAAATATGTTGATGCAAGAGTGTCTTCTTTAAGATTTCCTTTTCTGCTTCTCCTTGAATTTGAAACTTGTCCTAGAGTATCCAACTTGTTTCCTATGAAGTCAGAAAGTTTGGTTTGTTATACTTGCTTAGTGACTTCACATGGTTGTGACATATATACGGCAGTGATATTACAATGGCAGCTCAATGTTTGAGCCTTTGAGGTGCCCGAGTGGCCTGCAGTCATACATAGCTTTATGTGGGGATTTGGGAGTAGTACTGCATCTTCAATGGTATTTGGCTTCATGAGCGATGCCTTTGTAAATAACTACCCTCACTTAAGCCCCACGTGCGGCTGACAGGACAAAAAGGAACATTAGATATTCCTGTCAATTGCATTTTGGTGCTGAAGATGCAATTTTTCCAACACATATTGTCATCTTAATATTGACAAGTGTGCCTTATCCTTTCCTAAGCATACTGCATGGCTACGAGGTATATTACTGAAGGATCCTGTAGGAAGTCTGCTTCTTCATCACGGTGATAGACATTACCATGTGTGCCTTAGATCTGTTTTCCTGGTAGATTTTGTAATTTGTGACTTGGCTCTGCTGCGAGAGTATAGCTGTATTGGAAGTTTGGACATAACAGAAGATTCTGAAGCAATTTGACTCACTGCATTTATGGATTTGTAGTAGAAGATTAAGTACCAAACTCTCTTCTCACCTATCATCCACTCTAACATTTAGTCTGCACTTTATTTATCTGTAAGATGCATGAAATGTCTACATATGCCTCTTCTAATCAACGAAAAATGTTGAACGATATCTGGCAGTGATTGAAAGCAAGACTTGAGGTATCTATTTGTAAAGCTTGCAGAAGCACCTTCTCCATGGATAATGGGCTGGGTTTGCAAGGAATTATAGGAGATTAGAAAGTTTTGATCTTCCCTTGTTTTTGTGAGGATTTTAAATGTCTCACCACAATTAAATCGATCTGCATCACGTTTCGTAATACCCCCCATCCCCTTTCCTTTCCTCCTTCCCTCACTCTGAAACAAAAAATCAAATGACTTGATAAGGATCGGGAACCATGTGGGGACCTTTGCATCAATATGCAGGGTGTCACTATCGTAGGGCCTGAAACCACGTGCCATGTAGAGCATGACTATCTTATGGCCTGAAATTGCATGCCTCACTCCTACTACTTTCTTCAGATCTGCTCTTGTGAAATACTTCCTCTAACTTCACCATCAAGCCATCAAAAGTTTCAGTGTCCTTGAAGAGGCTCCTCTGTTAGCAATGCTAACATTACTACTGAGTCTCTTGCCTTGAGTCATATGACCCTTCCCTCACAACTACACCTTATTTTTAGGTTGTCGAAGGATTAGCTTAGCTGTTAAAACCAACATTTTACATAACTAACCGTTTCACCTATCAATAAAATGCTCTGTAGTTCTCGTCTTGATTTCTCTTACCTGTTACCTATATGCTCATACTGTTGATTGCTGTTGAAACCAACATTTTACATAACTAACTGTTTCACCTATCAACAAAATGTTTTGTAGTTCTCTTCTTGATTTCTCTTACCTGTTACCTATATGCTCATACTGTTGATTGCTTGTGAACTGGATTCAAAGAGTGACTGACAAAAGCTTTCGATAGTAGTGACAAAAGGATGCTGAAGTTTGACAGATAAATTGAGGCTGCATTTATGACAGAAGTTGCATAAAAAAGTTTTCTACATTAAGACTCCTTTCTTATGATGAACAATTTGATAGCTGTGGCTGCAAGAGGGGGAATGGAAACATTAAAGCCTGCTTTGCAGCGGGTGTACATGATGAGAGCTTCTGCATATAGGGATGCTCTTAAAAGCTTTATAGAAGGATATCAAGAAGGTGTCCAACAGGTTATGGAAAAGAAAGGAGATACTACATCTCAGAAGACGGGTGATGCGCCTGAAAAGATGAATTGATTGATCTTGTGAGGTGTGTCCTTCCAAAGATAAAGTTCTTTCCGAACACCTTTCTGACAAATCACTTACTATGGGTGCTTGCACTTTTGTTGACAGTTAGCAAGGCCGAGTCTTTGATGTGCCAAGTCTTGTATATTTCTCTCTAGTGTAATGCTTCTTCTTTCCAACAGAAATCTAGAGGCAATTGAAGTTTCTTCGATTGACAGTGGTGATGCTTTATTCCATGATTTCTTGGTTAAATGAGTGCTTCTAATGCCCAGTGAATGCTGGACAGCTGAAAAGTACTACTGAGGTCTTGTATGGTTACCTATTTTACATCAAGGAAAAGGCAGAACTTCTATTGAAAGCACTGCTAAGGTCCTATGGAAATATCCAAACTTTCAATGCGAATGGAAAGACAGAAATTGAGTGACTACTTGTCCAGCATTTCAGGTTGTCCTTCCTCTTTCATAAGCGTCCTCTTTGGTCCCTCTTTTGTTATCTTTCCTTTGCCTCGCCATTGGGTCGGGCCATGCCTCTCTGCATGGATAGAGAGTTTTGAACTGGTGGTGCTATCTTTATACATCATGGATTAGCTTTGGACTTAAAGCGTGGAAACATGCCAAATAAGATACGGACCTTCTGTTTGCTAGATATCAGGTGTTTGTTAAATTTTGGTAGTTCCTTGTTTCCTTCATGTGGGGAAACATGCCAAATGGGATACGGACCTTCTGTTTGCTAGATATCAAGTTTATTAAATTTTGGTAGTTCCTTGTCTCCTTCATGTGGGGATCGATGTTCGTCCTTCAGTAGAATCGTTCAATGCCCATTTCCACTAAATCGTCTGTCTAGCTATATTATTCAAAATGGAACTAATGAGATAAGACTGGGGAGCCTATTTCTTTTCTTCTTTTTAGGATTCGGGTTTATTGATGGGCACACTTCGAAAATGACTGGACAATATTGTTGACTGAATGAAAGTTTAGGACCCATACCCTCAAACGGTTCCCCTAAAAAGAGAAGCGAGTCCTGTTCCTTCTTTAGAGCATGTACCCTCGGACAAGATGAATAACTGATCACTTTCACGGAACAATTACATGAGTTTTCTAGTCCAAGATAGATATATTGCAGAGACCTGATAGTTACCTTTCATTCAGTATGCCGTAAGCTGTATGCCTTAAAGCTGTAGTCTTGCAAGCTAGACGTTCCTCTCCCTACTCCGTTCCATCCAGTGAGTCTGTTAGGATTAGCCCCGTAACTTGAATTGTCCAATGAAGTATGTCTAGTTTTGCCAAAATCCGGAGGTATCTCATGACTCTCGGTCTCAAAAGACATAATAGGGAATACTGTGTTCACATCATTTTTGTACATTTCACTCCTTCTCCAGGAGATCCTATTGAGAAAGGGGTGTCCCATTGTTCAATGAGTCGGTTGGAGCGTGAGGGATGAGGTTGACTTTGAGAGCTGAATAGGGATAAAAAAGCCTGACACAAGGAAAATGGGGCACATGTTTTTTCTAGAAATGCGACTGTTCTCAGGCATGCCATGATTGAAATGCGTTGCTCTGGCCAGTAATTTGGTAGGAGGAGACTTCGAATCCGATTGATTTGCCATCACCTCAAAACCAATTATTAACCATTAGCAATTTAGCATGTTCCAGGGGACCCCCTTCCACTTGCTTATTTTCGGGCCACTGCAAAGTTGAGGTAGATCGATTTGCCCAGGTCAATGGGTTTGCTTCTCTTGTCCTAATCTTTGTGGGACCAACGCAGCTAATAATATTCCTAAGAGATCCACACAGGTATGATCACAATTGATGTCCGAATGGTATAGTACAGAGTAGTAGGCGCCGAGTGCCTAGTCTCCCGTGTGTCAATCTCCTGTTTCCTACTTGTTATTCCTGGTTTTGCTATTCGTGAGCAGTTTGAATCCACAGTATTTGATTTCGTTGAGTACTGAAGATTTAAGTGAGGTCAAATATATGGAACGTGGGATCGATCCACTTCCGAAGGAGACTTTTGAGCTAGATGTTTTTATTCAGCAAGAGGCTTTTGAACCAAATCATCATTCGCTAGTAATCTGTCGTGGGATTCATTCAATTTCATGAGGATTAGAATGGATTGCTGTCTAGGAGGGAAAATATTCTTGGGCCATGATGCACGAGGTTTGTCGCATTGGGGACCTCCTGCCTAATAGAGTTTCAGATAGATTCACAACTCTTCACCATGAAGGACAAAGGGATCTTCGCTTTCAGCTATTTTGATCCTTTAGTGACTTTAGTGTCACGGCTTGAGCAGCCATCCTCCTCTTTGTTCCACCGGATCCAATGATTTATGATCGGTTGCACATGATTTGGGACTGCCCCCATCGCCTTGCTGGCCTATCTCTTAACTCACTATGTATGGCCAATAGAAGTAGAAATAATTTTTTCTCGGGTCCATTTGTAGGAAGCTTCGGTAATGGCATTGAAAGAAGGTCTGACTTCAAAGTGGAGCCGAAAAGAAAGTCCGGAAATGGCAATGGATGTTGACTCTGCGCATGAAGTTCAGAAGCTTTGAGCATGATAAATTAGTTGTGCTAATCATTGGCATCTTCCGTCGAAATCCGATCGTATAGTACATGAATTCCAGATACTGCCCCATAAGAAGATAGAGAAGATAAGTTGGTCAAATATTAGGGCTGTCCCATGTCTATCAAGCTTTGAGCGACCTTTTGTTATCTTCTGAGATTGCTTGATCCTTTTGGGCTCTCGGTATGATACCAAGGACCACTCTTCGATCTTGTTATAGTCACGTTGCTTGACTTTGGGTCATCACTCAAATACAAATCCTGGCCACAAGAGTCACCAAGAACGCATGAGAAGATTTGAACTAAATATCTTTCAAAGATGTATGTACAGAAGAGAGAGACCTGCCATCATCATCAATGATCTATTCAACTCCACCCACCAGCACCGTCCCTTCCCTTTTTCTTTCCCCTCTTTCTTTTTGGTGTTTTGCTAGTTACCCGAACAATCCCATTTCAACATTTCATTACATTGATAAAAAATAAATAAAAAAGAAATTATGGATATATATAGCTTCTGGAGCAGCATATGGATCCCTGATTTCAACCATTTGACATTGATGAAGAGATCTCTTGCTTTTCTCTTTCTTTTTCTTCCCTTGTGGGGTCCTTTACCCACCTTCTTTCTCTTCATGTTCCCATCTACAGTCTTTCTTCCTCGATCAATTTGATTTCCTTAGCTGTGAACTTCAGGATTGCCTGAAAATCTGGGATTTTTCTCCCCTTTTTTTTTTGTTGTTTCTTTGACCCGTTCTTGTCAATCTTGAATATTTCCAATGAACACTCCCAAGTTGGGGCTCCGTAGCCAATTTAAAAATGAAAAAAAAAAAAAAAAAAAAAAGAGAAAGAAGAAAGAAGTCACGTCCCACAGATCTTATCCTCGGCGATTTCTCATGTGGTTGACACGATCTTCCTCAGATAAAGTGAAGACCTGTTGGAATAGACACCAAAAACAAAAAGCCGCACAACGTTGTAGGAATCAGTGCCTCTGCATTTCTTTTTTCGGGGAGTACATGTTACTGTCAGTCAATTTCAGAGGCGGATTTTATTCCATCACATGTACCTTTTTCGTGAACCAAACAAACAGAACGTGGTAGCGCAACAAATCGGAGATTAGAAAGGTCCGTATCCGATGAGAACAGTGATCAAATTATTACTATCATAGAAGCGGTTCTTGGCTTTCTCAGTTTGAGAGATTCAAGAGTGCAGATGAATGCCAAATTTTGACGTCTACAGTTCTCCTCCAGAGTGCAACAACGAAGCAGCAAAACCAATATCAAAGGGAACTTTTCTCAAATGAATTAAAAAAAGGGTTTCTTTTCAGACAACCTTTGAAGTAATGACTACTTAATATCACAATTAGCAAGTCACACCACTTGCACAAATTAAACCCAGAGATACAGACACATATTTAATCCATATATATGCTAAAATTTCCACAATTACTTTACTTTCTAGAGTTGTGAACATCGAAACATGTTAAAAATAACAAATATGGTAATTCGATCGCTCTTTCATCTAACATCCTTTTGGGATTTTGCATGAAAGATAAATTTTGGTCAGAAATTATTATCAATTAGCATGGGAAATCATATCCTTAAACACTCCTTAAATAAATAAAAAACAAAAAAATGACACCCGTGATGTTATATGACACCCTATATGCTGAACCTTTCCAAGGTATGGGAAACCAATATGATTTTTGCCCCCATGTGGAGGAACCTATCATTAAATGCCCTTAAAATATATTATCCGGGCGTTGTGTCTGACTAAAGGGGACATCACAAGATAATCCATAAAATAGTAAAAAGAGACTTGCCACTGTATGAACATTTTTTTTTGGGTAAGGTGCCACTGTATGAACATATTTATAACGTGACAAGTAAAATAAAAACAGAGAGAGAGAGAACAAGGGAATAGTTGGGCGTACCATGTGAGGGGGTATAGTTTGATGAATTAGAGGAGAGGCCATGGCCGGTCGGACCGTGGCTCGAGCCCGGTGGCTCGGACTCCTCGTCGCCGTCAAGCTGGCACTCCAAGTTCACGCCAAATAGCCTCACCCTCCTCGGGTTGTTCCCTGCGGCGGGCGCACCCCCTGGTTCGGTAGCCACAAAAAAGCTGCCTATTATAAGTACTAACTGGGCGGTACGTTCATGCGTCCAATATTTCCTTAAATCTCTAAGCTAAAAAACGTTCAATTTTTCCTATGTTCATCTCTACAACATAGTTGAAAAGAATAGAAGAGAGAGAACTATTATTTTTTTTTTGAATTTAGTGCCCATCTACCCTAGTTGCATTTCCTTCTAGGGAACTGACGTGTTATATCATTCACCATAAATGTAATAATAGACCTAATCTGAAAACAAACTACTATATGATAAAAACTTGCCTTGTTCTTTTTCTCTTTTCAATTTCAATTGAGAGAGAGAGAGAGAGAGAGAGAGAGAGATATCATGTAAAGGAAAAAAAAATCCAAATTACCCGCTTGACCATGAGTATAGGAGCCAGGTTGCGATGGCCCATCATTGTGCCCAGGATAAGGACGCCGCCCGGGATAGAACCCCCCGCCACCGCCACCGACACGTGTCTCGGCCGCCACTGCAGAGGCGCCAGGCGACGACTCCCCTCGCCGCCTCCAACCGATGAAGAGCCGTTCGGCGTCGGCGCGGTCGCGGTGGAAGAGGACCACGTCCCCGGCGTCGAGGCGCTTGTCCTTGACGAAGCGGCTCCAGCCCTTGGTGAGGACGTAGCTCTGGCTGCTGCTCCAGTAGGAGTAGCGGAACCTCCACCACTTCCCGGACTCGTCCTCGAAGCTCAGCTGCTGGGTCGCCTCGCCCACCAGCGGGAAGTGCTTCTCCGCGTGCTGCTTCGGTATCACCAGCCTGTTCAGCTTCCCCACGTCGCTCGGCGTCAGCGGCTTCTCGAACATGGGCTCTTTCTCTGCAGGCGACGGCTCCGCCGGTGGCGGCGCCCCTCGGAGGACGTAGGGCGGCGGGGGCGAGCCCTCGTCTTGCGGGTCGTCGTCGGTGGGGTTGAAATTGAGGAGGAGGTTGTGCTGGCGGAACATGGTGGGGTGAGTGGTCCACCAGAGAGTGTTCGGGGTGCCGTCTGAAGTAGAGAGGGGGTGGTTGAGCGACATGTCTGAAGGAGACGAAGGTGAAGGAGAAGGAAGGAACAAGAGATGCAGAAGAGGAGAAGGATCTTTTCAAATGATAGAATTTGGCGAGAGAGACGGAGAGAGATGGAGAGGAAGCGTTTGGGTTTTTATGCGGGAGTGGTGGGAGCAGCTTTCTAGATATGATGAAAGGACAGGATGAGAGAGAGAGAGAGGGATGAGAGAGAGAGAGAGAGAAAAGAGAGAGAGAGAGAGAGAGAGAGAGAGAGAGAGAGAGAGATGCGAGGACACATCAGACCATATGTTATTTTCCTCTTTTTATTGGGCAACACTTGATCAATCATATGTTGCTATTTATTTGGAGCATATATTTGGGATTATGAAAACTAATTACATATGTTCTGCAGATTGGGGGCATACAGCAATAGACTTGAATCATGTGGAATCCCAACTTCTTTCGATCTTGAAATAGTTGATTAGTGATTAAGGCAACGTTTTACTAGTGTTCCAATCACACGTCTCTTACTTAATATCAATATCAGGACCATTGCAACCGAGAGCACTATCGTTCCTAAGCATTGTCTCCTTATAGTGACTCATCGTGACACATGTAGACTTTGAGGGGATATTCTCCTTTCCCACTCAAGTAAGAAGAGCTCTCGTTTTCTCTCTCCACACGCCATGCCCGACGTCATCGTTGAGCCTAGTCCTGGCATCTCCTCTACACAGTTGTCACTGCTTGCGTTCGTCACCACCGGCCGTCGCATCCCTATTCTCCCTTGCTTCGATCAGATCTTAGTCCCCCATCTCCGTCTCCATCTCTGTCTATACTCCTCATGTCAGTCTCTATTGTTGCCTCATTCCCTCTATCCTCGACTATCGCTGCTTGGCGCCTCCACCTTTGAACCTGTGCCTTTGTCACCTTGCTTTGAGGCCGCATGAGGTCCTCAACCTAGGAAAAATGTCATGAAAACATGTCCTTCATCACAGTACAATGACAATACCATGGTACAAATACCTCTGCTCTCATGTAAGCCACCTTAAGGTTGGAACCCTATTCGACACACACATGAATGAGATGGTAGTAAGCATGTATCTCTAGACATTGGTTGAGCCGAAAAATTAGTGTAGTCTATATTATGTCTTTTATAGGAGCATGCACTTATCAAGTTTTATGCAAAACATCATCATTAAATAACGTCCTATAATGACATCCCATTAAAAGGATGCTTGTAGGATTTAATGATATGCAAAAGTATATACTTTGGAAAAAGTCTTAAAAGCGATTCTTGTGACTTTACTTATTTTGTGATGTGTGAATTTCATTTAGTTTAGAAAGTTCAGCTTGCTAAATTCATGCGGATTGTGGTGTTTGGCTAATTAAATTGATTTGCACCCTTTAAATGAGAGAAATGAAATTTGTCTAGTTCTATTCTATGCCTGAAACAATATATAAAATTAGCAATGGCACGAAAGGACAGATCCTGCGTGCATTTTATTGTTGCTCTTTGGCGATATAACGGGCTAACCAGTAACTTCCAATCCTTCACTTATGATAACATCTCCTCACTGCTGCTCTCTCTCTCACTGTCATTCAAAGTGTAGCATTGTTTCATTAAACTATGTTATTTTCCATGGTTGTCTGTGACTTTCGGACAAAAGACGCCACCATTGTAGACTGAAACAAACTTTGATCCCTGCAAAAGGGTGGAATTGTCATCATCTGACCTTTCTGTTGGTAACACATGAATAAATAGGACAACTTTTTTTGAAGCACGAAATATCACATGACATGTTTATATAATTTTTAATTTACTTAAATGAACCTGTTGAGCATGTTACAATAATGAAAATCGTTAAATGTAGGTATAAAATATCACATCATTCATGTCCAGATGTTTGCGCACCAAAGAGTCTCCACAAAAATAGAGGCTATTGATGTCTCTGTCCAATAATAGAAAAAAGATGTTCGTGTTATCTAACTTATCGGTGATTGCACTCGTGTTATAATCACAGACTATATATCCATAATGCCATATAACACC
This sequence comes from Eucalyptus microcorys, assembly GCA_014182515.1. NCBI lineage: Eukaryota > Viridiplantae > Streptophyta > Magnoliopsida > Myrtales > Myrtaceae > Eucalyptus > Eucalyptus microcorys. The sequence goes on along the minus strand of CM024562.1, from coordinate 30,313,768 downwards.
CCTCGATGAATACATGAACGTTGGTCAAAGTTCATGTGAAGATCCACTATGTATTGAAATAGAACTAGGCCCAAAATTACAGTATATAATATTCGGCAGGAATGTGCAGTTTCAAGAGTCATAAAAATACATGTTTACTACTAACTTCTCACCATGCAAACATAAAAATGATGTTAAAATATCTAAAAAATAAGTCACACTTTCATCTAACAATTCACAGAATTTCCATATGGTATCAAAACTAGAAATCCCGAATTTAATTCTTTTAGGTCTCTATTTGCCTCCCCAATTGCATATTTCCACACTTTAAGTTTAAGCCAAAATATAGTTTCCATGTAATGGGGAGTGTTAGATTATTTAAATAACAAACCGCACTTTCACCTAATAGCTTAGGTTTTTAGAATAGTTAGCACTAATACCGCTAAAATCTTATAATTAGCAATTCATTTTATAAAGAGCAAGCATGTTGTTGCACTGCACACAAAAGGACACTGGGGACTTTCTGTCCTTTACCAGGATGGAGAATGAAGTGTTCTACGGATCGGTCACACAGCTGACACATGACACAAAGTTGCCCGATTATATTAACGGGGCGAGCGGTACTGCATCCCAACCAACGCGCCGTTTAAATCTTAAAAACTCTGCTTGTTCTTTTGCGTGTCGCTGCAGCTTTGGCGCACACTTCATCGTGGTCGAGTGATTAAATCGAACTCCACAGTCTAGAGGAGCCGAAATGGGGAGATCTTCTTGACCATCTGAAAGAAGTTTGCTTGGGCCAGAAGCGGGGGATGCCTTGAGGAAAAAGAAAAAACCAGGGTTGGGCGATGGAGGAATCTACCAGGAGGTGAATTCGTACTCCCATGGAGGTTTTTCAATCGGCAAATCTTCCTGGTTAATGGTAGTATCCCCTGGGTGGGGAAACACGACATCTCCCACGAGGCATCTGTTTAAGGAAAGTCATGACCTATGAAGTGTGTCAGGTTGGTGTTGCGATAGGGCAGAAAAGGTGAAAGAAAAGAGCAAAATCCTGACCTATATATTCCTCATTTCCCAAGCAAATTGAAGATCCACCTGGCCTGCATTGCAACGTCAGATTTCGTCAAACGCTGAAGTTCATGGGCTATCTCTCTTCGTGCATCGTCTTCATTTTCGAGAAAGATGGGAAATTGGAATTCTGGGTCATCCTGAAATGGGAATAATAATGATAATTGTTGCGGCCTAGGATGCATATACCAACTCTAATTACAATGATTTTTGCTCTTGATGGATGCGAATGATGAGACTTGCTTTCAGTTTATGGGTTTAATTTCCTAGGTTGGTATTGACAACTATACATCATTGGTCCCTCAAATCTAGAGGGCAGATTTTGTGGTACAATGATAGGATTATTCGTTGTGTGGCCTCAACAACATCCTTATGAATAATTAAACAGACACATTAATAATTGACCGTCTTTATTGTTAGATCCATGCTCTCAGTGAATAGCGGGTCAGTGTTCATTTTACTTAAGAATCATACTAGAAATATTAAATGATAAATTACAAACACACATTTAAATAAGTGGGTCATATTCAGTTTCGAGGCAATAAAGATCCGTTGCATCAATTAGAATTAATGTTTTGGTAAACTAATCCTAATACCAAACCCTATCCTTTGTTTTAGGTAGAGGCAAATTACTCTTTTCACCTATATTAGCTTTCATCAAAATATTGCACGGTCGTATACGGTGGAAAATCTGAAATCCAAAGTGTTTAAAAACTACTCTTGCTTAGCATGGGGAAAATAAAAAAGCAGCTCCCAAGAGACTAGTTAAGGATAGCTTCCACTTGGATTGGCTATATATATTCTGCCGTGCCGGGCCTAATAATGTTGAAGAGGATAATGTCGACCTTGCTAAGAAAAAGACTAAAACGAAAATTGATAAGAGTTCCAAACTATAGGCCATCCATAGGGTCACCCTAATTGTCTTATGCTCTCGGCAAACATTAACTCTATTGAGGATTTGATCGAAGCGTTATATTGAAATTTTTATATTTTGTATTTCATTTCCTTTTGCACGAATACATGTGTGACTCATTACATTAATCAAATGTAATATGACAAATCGGTAATCGTCGAAAAATTTGAGGAAACAAAATCTAAAAGTCAGATTTTAATCCCTAGAGCAAAAGCTGTCATTTGGATAGATGAAGAACCAGAAGTACTACGAGTTGGAGAATAGCAATTAGGAAGACGATTGCCAAGTCTCGGTAGTATTGAGATATCCAGCCTGAAATGATCTTGATCTCCTTCTTTTTCACATCTTGAAGCCACTAGGGATCTTCATTGGTCAAATATCGCAGGTCAACATGGTGAGCCCCTACATCGTTAACTTACAACGGTTAAAAAATAAGGTTTTGGATGTCCTTGAAAATTAATTTCCTCACCTATACACAAAAATGTGATTGTACATGCTGTGGACAACCTTGCACACCTTTTTCCATTGAAGGGATTCGCGAATATCTTTTTGGGGCATGGTTCATTCATAAAATGAAAAGTCACTTATGCTAAGTTTCAGAGATAGTAAGCTGACCTTTTTCGGCTACTATGGCAACAATGCTCTTGGAAATGCTCTTCAACATCCTGCAAATTTTTACCAAAGAGATAGGATTATCAAATCGTTGATTCCCACACACACACACATATATATAGAGAGAGAGAGAGACTCCACCACTCGAAGGGTCTCTTAAACCATCGAAGAAGATGTTGCAATTCTCTCATAAACGATGTGCGATATATAAAAGATTATGTGAAACTTCGAAAATTATAATATATAATTGTATAAAATTACCCACATGGCTGCCGAACTCGATAGGGATCCATGTGGGTCTAGGGATGATGCCGAAGATAGATTTGCAGTTGGTGACTATATAATTGTAGCCATACTCATAAGATGGGAATATGCTTGTCTCTCGATCACACCATTTCCGTGCATGCCTGTGGGGAAAGGAAACGAATTACAAAAGTGGTCACAAGTGCTCGCATTATAGACAACTTAGAGACCATGAAATGGTAACAAAAGGACTCACCATTTCGACATTAATTGGGAGGATGCCACAAAAGTATAGTTAATTACTCAAAATGATAAGGCCCGCAAGATTTTGCAGATCGAGGATCATGAGATTTATATTCAATTTTAACTTTGCATAACTCCCAGAGATCAAGCAAAAATAGCACTCTCGTCTTTGGGGTGAAGAAGATAACACTAGTAGAATTCTTTAATTTCGACGCGGATGATTTGTGCTAGATTATATTGTGAAGATGGGTTAAAATATACTAATTAAGAAACTCTTCCACCACTGATGGCAAACGTTAGAAGCGAAAAAACGAAAACCTAACTCACGAAATCGTTGTTGATTTTAAACGTTTCATGGGCTGCTTGCTTTTGATTTATCTAGGCCCAAGCTGCACAATAGTTTCCATGCTTTAGGCTCCCTTTGGATACTCTCTCCATTTGCTTTTTTGGGTAATCATTGGCTCCCCCGTAAATGAAGCGAGCCCACTCTTTAATCCTAAAGGTTAAAAAATACGAGGAGATATCATTACTAAAAAGAAAGGGCTTATGAACTTCACCTCACCGACCAAAAAAAAGAAAAAAAAACTTCACCTCAGTCTGACCAAAAAATGAAAAAAGAAAAAATTCACCTCAGCAACAGTATCAAATCCGGTGTGCAGTAATGTCGGAGAAATTAAGACTGATGTACTACTTGGATTTTACTAAATTTTAAGTGGGTATGCCCATTCAAGCACTCTGACAAAAACCTGTCACATTATCTAGTAAACCCATTTGGTATGTGACTCTCGCCATCTCTAGCATTATTCATTTGATGATTTGCAAACAGCTCGGTTGATAAGCTTATAAGTTGGAAACTAAAGCAACAAAGAGAAATTTTCTTTCAAGAGAGTCAGAAATGTTGGGAAAATATGATTTTAAATTGGGTAGAACAATGAAGTCGAATTTTTCGAGTGATCAAATCGGACTTTAATGTTTGATATAACTTTTTTTAAGGATTTATTTGCCCCCACAACGTTGCTAATGGTTATCGACAAATATCTTTCAGGATACAACAAAGTATCAAAAATGATAATACTATATAGTAATTCTAGTATTTCTTCAAGGTTTCTCTAAGAAACAATCGAAAGGATGGCTATAATTTTCAGAAAAAAAAAATGTTCGAAAAGATAAAAATGATCATTCTCATTCTTTCGAAAACTGACATGTATATATATAAAACACTCTTAAAACACAGGCAACTCTTCGTGAAAAATTGTAAAAAATGAACAAATGTGTCCTTTCGAAAATTGCCAAATTGAACAAAGGTATCCATTCGGAAGAAGTTGAAAAACGAACAAATGCAACCCTTCAGGAAAAGTTGCAAATTGAACGAGTATCTTTTCCAAAGGTTGTCTTGAATAGACACAAACAAAAATTAGGAATAATAATAATTTTTTAAAAAAATTAAATTTCGATTTTTTAAAAATAATTTCCGAAAATTCTCAAAAACAAAAAGCAACCTTTGAATTGATTAAAATTAATAACATAACCATAAAAAATAATAACAAAGGGGTTAATACTAATTAAACCGCGAGCGTGCAAAGTAAGCTACTATTTGAGCGCACGCGGGTATGGTGGGATCTAACCCACACCCAATCATTCCTTTTGGCACACAAAAGAAATCCTACATTTATTAATTGGCCCACTTCCTCTCATTTCTCCTATGTGGGACAAGGAAACATGCACTTGGTTTGTTTTTACAAACAAACTGGCGTACCTGCCACTGCCATGCCCACACGCTGATGCTGTGAGGATCGGAATCATCCATTAGATCAAAGCATGAGACGCCACCAGTGTAGTTGTAGTAGATGTTCGCTGCGCCATACAATTTCGAAAAATCATCATCCCCTTTGCTCGGATCATCTATCGCCTTACACATTTGTGCAGAATGAAAATAAAGAGAGCATAAACGTTCGTCTCGTATCCGATTGTCTGTTCAATCATCAAGTCATATCTTAAAGAATTAATAGAAAAGTGTCTCACAAAACGGTACCGTCACGCCTCAATATCGGCGCAACAGAGCAAGCTAACTAAATTCTTGAATCGATTGTGAATTATCAGGACCAAATCTCCTAATGCTGGAACGAAGTATGCCAAATCCTTCATTTGACTCGGTTAATCACGCACAGGAAAATACAATCCTCGAGGATCAGATCTGCTTCACAAATTGGTCATACACTACGAGGATTCTCTCAGTTTTAATGTCGAGTTTACTTAGACTTTAGAAACAAGATTGGTTAATTTGAGAAGTAACTTAATTTCCCCTTAAAACCAAATCTATGTAATTTCCCCTTAAAACCAAATCTATGTGCTCACCAAAAAATGTGAATTTGACTTGAAAGTACTGTCAAGTATGATCTTGAAGATCTTGCTTAGATTACACTGCTAATGCAGGTTATTATTTGTTAAGCAAGCTATACCTGTTTGACTGGGTAAGCAGGCAAGGGATTAAATAAATTGGAAGGAGTTGGATAATCGGATATGGCCGTGTAAATGAGAGCAGTCTGGAGCCAACTGGTGAGATTGTCCGCATCCTTAAAGTTCCTGCAAAGGGGTCATTAAATAAACAAAGAAGTCGCCAAAAAGAATAAATCAAATCCACGAGAAGCTAAGATAGCTTAAGAGTCATATAGTTTGAATGATTTTTGCAGGATCTCCTGTCCGCCTACTATTTCACCGTTTCTTTGATCTTCTGCAATGATGGCTTGATCACTTTATAGCAGTTCTCGCTCTCATTCTAGACATGTATTCTTAGACTTGCACGGTTTTCATATAATCATGATTCACGTAAAATCTACATAAGTGGTATCGAGAACACATACATTGGATAGACACGGTATTATAAAATTCCATACAGACACAAACTCAGAGAGAGAGAGAACCCTGAAGTATCGAGGGACGATGTCGTTGTAGCTATAAGGAGAGGTAATGTTGTCGAAGAAGAGGACCGGAGCAGAAGAAGACAAAGCGCCGATTGCAATGTGTGGATTCTTCATCCCGAACCATGCCGCCAGCAGTGCCATATTTTCAATAAACAAAACCATTAGTCCGAATATTTTGAACTCCTTTTTTTCCTTTTCCTTATCAAATCAAAAAGATCCATACACAACCGGCTATGTAATTAATTCATTATCTAAGACAAACCGATTAATTAATTAAATTAAGCTGTTAAGAGAGAGAGCTTTTCCTGATCAAACCAGAAAGCTCCATGCACAGGCGGTTATATAATTAATTCATTATATAAGACAAACCCATTACTTAATTAAATTGAGCTATGAAGGGAGAGAGAGAAAAAGTGTGAGATTCTGCGGAACAACTAGCAGGTGTTCTAAAAGAGAAAGTTCTTAAATGAATGTATGATTTATTATTTAAATATTCAAACACTTTTTCTTACGCTTAGTCTAGTCTTTTGCTTAGTACTAAACGTGGAAATTTAATTAGAGTGACAAATGGGGCTTAAAAAGATTCAAATTCAAGATATCTAGCTCCGATATCATGTGAAACTTGATGTGGCCATTGCTAACCAGCTATTATATAAATGTGTGGTTTAATATTTAGATATTTTGAGGGGGGTTGAGAGGACGGGAGACGGCAGCATCCTTCTATCGTGGGAACCTCCAAAAACCACCACTGGTGAATCCTCAGCCATTTAATTCTTCTTCAGGTCGGCGATTAGTGTCGCGTAGTCGGCCAATGCTTTCGTTGAAGAGAGATAGCCCAGCATGCTCGAGTTGCTGGACACCACCTCTTTTTGCCCCACGAATGGAATTGATTTCGGGTGAAACCGATGCTTCAAAGAAATAGGTATGAACAACGGTCTCCATATCCTTCTTGTAATGTACTTCGCAAAAGCAAAAACAAATAGCTTAAGTATTTAGATCGGTTGGCAATATACCTTGATGAACACAAGAAGGGCATTGAAGTGGGGCGCCGTCTTGAACATGAAGCCCGTGTTCTGGGCTAACAACTCGATGTCGCCCTCGTTCTCAGTGTAGACAAAGATCGGGGCATTCCTCCGCGGGCCACCCAGAAGGCGGAGTTGATCAAGTACCTCTGCTGGAACGTCTGGTAGCTCTCGAGATGGAAACCAATGTGGTCGAGGACTTGCGTTAAGTACTTGGTCTCGTAGGTCCCATTGCTGCCGCTCTGATCGTTAGAGAGCGATGGTCGTTGTGAACTTTCGGGATGAATGAGGGGAGAAGGAAAGTGAGGTACGATCTTGCCGAATGGCCAGACAGCGAGAGAGCATTGAAAGATCTGAGAGAGACAGAGAAGAACTTTCGATAGTAGTTGTGCTGTACTCGTGATCTTCTAGTCTCTGGTGTTTGCAACTGCAGAGGAAGTCAACGAGCGTGGAGTTTTCAGTTCAGAGAGAGAGAGAGAGAGAGAGAGAGAGAGAGTAGCTGGCATTAGACAAATATTCAGGATTCGGTATTATGAGGGTTTTAATTAAGGGTAAGGTAGATGCTATGATTGCTAATCCCATGGAGGTATAAAGTTGATGGAAAGACGTCCCTCCTTAAACTAAATGATTTCGAGAAGTAGTTCTTGCAAATTCTGGGTTTATATCAGTTGTTGCATTTGATGGGGACTCAATTTAATGAGTCAAAAGCTCGTCTTCAATTCCACTAATTGCAATTGGAGGAGGGCAAACGTTTAGGTAAGATTGGGCTTGGCTGTGTGGTTTACAGATGGATTTGGACCAATATGGTCGACGGCCCATATGACAGTTGTACATGTAAACAGCGAATCTCAAATGATCTAAAGTGACGGAACTTTACGCAGTTCTAAACCAAACATTCAATAGAGAAATCTTTTATTTTGGTCACCACAATGAGACAAACAAATGCTCACTAATGAGGTTCAAGGATTGGCTGCTATGTACCTCATTTAAAATTTTACTTTGTCCAAATATATCAATTAACTAGCCTTATCTTTGCACAATTGTTTCAAGTTCAACTTGGACTTTTGGAACTTGTAGGTTTAGCTTGTGTTAGTTTTTCACACGGGAGGGAGGTCACAAGAATATCGCTCCGCCGAGATTGTCCTATTTACGGCAAAAGGTGAGAAAACGTTGGCTAGAAAAATTTGCATACAAGAGTTTCAAGGGTTGATATGCAAATCCCGATATGATTCCTGCAAAATTAAATTAGGATTCTATTAATAAGTGTAACGATACGAGAAAGTAAGTAATATTTTGACCGACTGATCAGCATTTCGACACTTCCAATTCCAGGAAAGTAAATAATGGATAATTTGAGTTTTTGATTGGTCCTCTTCTGGCAAACCACATGCATGATCGAGCAAAGCATCTAATTGTGCAAACTTACGAGGTCGAGAAAGCAGCATCTTTATGAATAATTAAATTGACACACCAATGATTGATCATCTTTATTGTTAGATCCAAGCTCTTAGTGATAACCGGTCAGTTACATTTTGCTTAAGAATCATACTAGACATATTAAGTGGTGAATTGCAAATGTTCATTTAAATAAGTAGGTCATATTTGATTAGAAATAATATTTTCATAAAGTAATCCTTGTAAAGATCCATCACATCAGTTAGAAATAATATTTTTGTAAACTAATCCTTGTATACCAAACCCTATTCTTTGCTTTAAGTAGAGGCAAATTGCTCTTTTCACCAACATTAGCTTTTATCAAAATTTGTACGGTAGTATATGGTGGAAAATCTGAACGATCAAATGCAATCCAAAGTGTTTATAAACTGCTCCTCCTTAGCATGGGCAAAATAAAAAAGCAGCTCCCAAGTGACTAGTTAAGGATAATTTGCACTTGGATTGGCTATATTTTGGGTGAAACATGTATATATTCAGCTGCGTTGAACTGAATAATATGGAATAGGATAATGTCGACTTTGCTAAGAAAAAGCTTAGAACGAAAATTGATAAGATAAAGAGTTGTAAACTCTAGGCCATGGTAACCAAGATTGCCACAAATTCCATCCACAGGGTCACCCCTGTCGTCTTAGGCTTGTGGCAAACATCTATTCACATGCATCATGATTCAGCTTTTATATCATTGACTATATTGGGGATCTGATCAAATCGCCATACTAAAATTTTTGGTATTTCGTATTTCATTTCATCTTGAACAAATGTATGTGTGACTTGTTTGCATGAATCAAATGTACTATGACAAACTGGATAATTGTTCATTAAAAGTCGAGAAACATTTAAGAAAACAAAATCTAAAAGCCAAATTATAATCCCTAAAGTAAAAGCTGTCACTTGGATAGTTGAAGAACTGGAAGTACTATGAGTCGGAGAACCGCAGTTAGGAAGATCATTCGGCCAAGTCTTGGTAGTATTGAGAGATCCAGCCTGAAATGATCTTGATCTCCTTCTTTCTCACATTCTGAAGCCACTCGGGATCTTCACTAGTTGAGTATCGCAGGTCGACATGGTGAGCCCCTGTAATTGTTAACCTACGATGGTTAAAAAGAATGTATTGTATATCCTAGAAAATCAATTTCATTGCTTGTATCTAAAAATGTAATTGTGCATAATACGGACGACCTTGCATTTATGTGAAGATAGTCCCTCACTTTTTCCATTGAAGAGATTCACTAATATCTTTTTGGGATAACATTTATTCATATAATGAAGAGTCACTTATACCAAGTTTCAGAGATAGTAACTTGACCTTTTTCGGCCACTATTGCAACAATGCTCTTGGAAATGCTCTTCAACACCCTGCCATTTGTACCACAGAGGCAGGATTATCAAACCATTATTCCCTCTACACCACAGAGAGAGAGAGAGAGAGAGAGAGAGAGAGAGAGAGAGAGATACCCTCCACCACTCCAAGGGTCTCTTAAGCCATTGAAGAAGATGATGTTGCTCCCAAATCTCCTCAAGGTCCTCCTAATGTCCTGTTTATTTTTTAAGTAAACGCAACGATGGACTCAAAAATTCAGGTTAAGCGGTGGGATAAACAGATTTTGAAATTTCCTAAGGAAGAATGTGTGTGGTATAAAAATTTATGTGAAATTTTGTAAATTATCATATATACTCACATGACCGCCAAACTCAATAGGGATCCAGGTGGGCCTAGGGACAACGCCAAAGAGAGATGTGCAGGTGGCGACTCTATCATTGTAGTTATACTCTGAGCTGGGAATATGCTCGTCTCTCGATTGCCCGCCGTTGGCAATACCATTTCCGTGCATGCCTGCAGGGAAAGGAAATAAATTACAACAAGCTAGCATTAAGAATAGCTTAGAGACCATGAAATGGTGATGAAAGACCTCACCATTTCAACATTAATCAGGAGGATGGCACAAAACTATAGTTAATGACTTAAAATGATAAGGCCGGCGAGATTTCACACATCGAGAATTGTGAGATTCACATTCAACTTTGCATAACTCCGAGAGATCAAGCGAAAACAGCGCTCTTGTCTTTGGGGTAAAAAAGATAACACTAGTCATGGGCCGCTTTTGAGTGATGTAGGCCCAAGCTGCACAATAGTTTCCATGCTTGAGGCTCCTCTTGGATACTCTCCCCATTTGATTTTTTACGGTAATTATTGGCTCCTCCATAAAGGAAGCTAGCCCACTTTTTAATCCAAAAAGTGAAAATTACGGGGACATACCAACCATAAAGAAAGAGCCCATGAACTTCATCTCAGCAACAGTATCAAATCCAGTGTACAGGAACGTCGGAGAAATTAAGACTGATGTACTAAATGGATTTTACTAAATTTTAAGTTGGTATGCCCGTCTAAGCACTGTACAAAAAAATCTATCCCATTAAATGGTAAACCCATTTCGCATATGAGTCTCGACATCTCTAGCATTTTTTATATGATGATTTGCAAGCAGCTCGGTTGATACACTTTTCAGTTGGAAACTAAAGCAACAAAGAGAAATTTTCTTTCGAGAGAGTGAAAAAATTGTGGGGGTACCTGCCATGCCCATCCGCCGAGGCCATGAGGATCGGAATCATCCAATAGATCAAAGCACGAGACGCCACCGCTGTAGTTGTAGTAGATGTTTGCCGCGCCATACAATTTCGCGAAATCATCATCCCCTTTGCTCGGATCATCTATCGCCTTGCACATCTGCGCAAAATGAAAACAGAGAGAGCATAAATGTTCGTGATGTATCCGATTTGTCTTTTCAGCCATCAAGCTATATCTTGAAGAAATAACAGAAATGCGCTTTACAAAACGGTGCCCATCACCCCTCAATATCGGTGCAACGGAGTGAGCTAACTAAATTGTCACAAATCGATTTTGAAGTAATGGGACTAAATCGCCTAATGCTGGAACAAAGTATGCCAATCCTTCATTCAACTCGGTCAATCACACATGCGACCATACAATCCTCGAAGATCAGATCTGCTTCACAAATTGGTCATATACTACAAGGATTCTTTCAGTTTTAATGTCGAGTTTACTTGGACTTTAGAAACGAGATTGGTTAAATCGAGAAGTAGCTTTAATTTCCCCTTAAGATCAGATCTATGTTACCCCCAAAAAATGCCAATTTGACTTGAAAATACTGTAAAGTATGATCTTGAAGATCTTGCTTAGATTGCACTGCTAATACAGGTTATCATTAGTTAAGAAAGCTATACCTGTTTGACTGGGTAAGCAGGCAAGGGGTTCAAGAAATTGGAAGGAGTTGGATAATCGGTCATGGCCGTGTAAACGAGAGCAGTCCGGAGCCAACCTTGGAGATAACCCGCATAAATGGAGTTCCTGCAAAGGGGTCATTGCATAAACAAAATATCCCACCAAACAGAATAAATTAAATCCATGAGAAGCTAAAATTGCCTATGCCTCAACTCTCACTTGCACAGTCCGAATGATTTTCCCAGGATCTCGAGTCCACCATGTCGCTTCGCCATATCTTCGATCTTTTGCCATGATCGCTTGATCACTTTGTAGCAATTCTCGCTCTCGCTCTGGATATTCACATTGATTGTGCTCTTAGACTTACATAATTTTCATATAGTCACGACTCACGTAAAATCTATATAATTAGTATCGAGAACACATACATTGAATAACTGGTGTGTGTGTGAAGTAATAAGTCATACAGTGTCATGATGTAAAGGAACGATAAGTCAGGAGTCTAATATATAATCAAACGTACTAAATAGAATAAACAGTAATTTCCAGACTTTTCCTGAATTACAAATCTCTAGACGAAGTGGAATCATAATATACTTTGAATAGTATATGGTCGGTGGCTATGGAATCTTTGACTAGAAAGTTGGGGTTGGGACCATCTTCGGATTCCTTTTGTCATGCAAATCTTTCCACTACGATCTCTGGCCCATGGCCGAAGACGACCTTCTGTGTCCTATTAGCTGACCTTATCCTAGTCCCCACCTCTGTAAAGTCTTTGTAATCCAAGACTAACCAAAAACAGACAAACTCAGAGAGAGAGAGAGAGAGAGAGAACCCTGAAGTCTCGAGTGATGATGTCGTTGAAGCTGTAGGGAGAGGTGATGTTGTCGAAGTTGAGGATCGGAGAAGACGAAGACAAAGCGCCAATTGCAATGTGCGGATACTTGAGCCTGAACCATGCCGCCAGCACTGTCATATTTTCAATAAACAAAATCATTCATCTGAACAAGTTTTAACTCCTTTTTCCTTTTCCTTATCAAACCAGAAACCTCCATGCACAACTAACTACGCAATTGATCTATTATATAAGACAAACCCATTAATTAATTAATTAAACTAAGCTGTGAAGACTGAGAGAGAGAGAGAGAGGGAGACAGCAGCATACTTCCACCGTAGGAACCTCCAAAAACCACCACCGGCGAATCCTCGGCCGTCCAGTTCTTCTTCAGATCGGTGATCAGCGTCGCATAGTCCGCCAATGCTTGTGTGGAAGAGAGATAGCCCAGCGTGCTGGAGTTGCTGGATGCCACCTCTTTGTTGCCCCCAAACGGAATCGATTTCCCGTAAAACCGATGCTTCAAAGAAACAGATAAGAATGATGATCTCTATATCCTTCTTATAATATACTTTGCAAAAGCAAAACAATATAGCTTTCAGTATTTAGATCGGTTGCCAATGTACCTCAATGAACACAAGAAGGGCATTGAAGCGGGGCGCAGTCTCGAACATGAAGCCCGTGTTCTGGGTGAACCACTCGATATCGCCCTCGTTCCCAGTGTAGACGAAGATTGGGGCGTTCCTCTGCGGGCCGCCCCAGAAGGTGGAGTTGATCAGGTACCTCTGCTGGAACGTCTGGTAGCTCTCGGGGCGGAAGCCGAAGTGGTCGAGGACTTGCGTGAAGTACCTGGTTTCGTAGGGCCCATTGCTGCCGCTCTGGTCGTTGGAGATCGATGGTCGTTGAGAACTTTCGGGATGAATGACGGGGGAAGGAAAGCGAGGTACGATCTTGCGGAATGGCGAGACGGCAAGAGAGCATTGAAAGATCAGAGAGAGATGGAGAAGAAGGTTCAGTAGTAGTTGTGCTGTACTCATGATCTCCCGGTCTCTGGTGTTTGCAGTTGCAGAGGAATTCAACGAGCGTGCAGTTTTCTGTTCACAGAGAGAGAGAGAGAGAGAGAGAGAGTCTTTCTAAAGAATAGCAAGAAGTTCAATGACTTGAGTATACAGATCAAAGGAGGTTGGGGCCTGGCCTAAAATGCTGGTAAAAACTTACTTGGTGGGCCATCATTGATTGATGTATTAGCTGGCATTAGACAAATATGTGGCATTCAATATCACGAGGGTTTTAATTAAGGATAAGGTAGATGCTATGATTGCTAATCCCATGGAGGTATAAAGTTGATGGAAAATGTTCTTGCAAATTCTCCAGTTTATATCTGTTGTTGCATTTGATGGGACTCAATTAAATGAGTCAAAAGCTAGTCTTCAATTCCACTTATTACAATTAGAGGAGGGGCAAACGTGGGTTGACCAAAAAAAAAAACGTGTGGGTTAAATTGGGCTTAGGGTTGGGCTTTAGTGGTTTATTGATGGATTTGGACCAAAACTTACCCAATAGGTCTACCTAAATGGTCAGTGATCCATATGTCTAAACAGCATAAATAATTCCATTTGTTTTGCGGAGAGTAAATTATTTGAAAAAATGTTTTTCAAAAATATTTGCTGATATCAATTGAAATAATTAGTCAATAAAAAATATTTTCATTATCAATAATAATTTATGTCCAAAAATTTTCATGAATGATAAAAATATTTTTCATTTAATTATTATAAATAATACAAATTATTATTTTTAACAAAATATTATTCAAATTATTAATTTTTGTGAAACAAACTCATCCTACAAAACTATTTTACAAGACATGTCTAGTCAGCATACGTGTTTGTTGAAATTCCTCTCAAGATGGGCCCGGGATACTACTTGCGGTTTCTTTTTTACTTTGTTTATCCATCTCTCGGAGTAATCGCTCCGTTTGTCGAATGGATATTGGGCAGGAAAGGTCCATGGTGCTATTGGTTGGTGAAATTTGCTATAATGTTTGGAAGAAAAATCAAAAGAGGAAAGTAAATCAAAAAGATGAATTCGAGGTGCAAGAAAGGATGGCCCTCTATAGAGATATCTACATTTGAATACTCAAAAACTAGGAGACCGAAGTAGAATAACTTGTATAGGGATTCAAATAATCACACTTGCTCCTCCTTTTAGGGACATTTTCAAAAGCACAGCCCCGTATATCTCAGTGTATGTGGGGGTTGGAATGATGCCGACTCGATGAAAATTAGTCAAATACTCAAAATGTCCCTTACAACTAATTTATATAAATAGAAACTACAAGTAGTGGGAAGATTTTCTAATCAGTTCTAAAACATATTATATTGATATCAATTTTATTTAAACTTTTTAATTTGGTCAATTTAATCCAATGAGGTTGATGCCTACTAGAGTTTGGCGAGGGTGGCCCTTTCCTCGATCGAGCGAGGACATCGCAGCCCTCCTATATACACACTGACTATATTGTCATACTTAACACATATTGTTAACAGAACATGCAAACTCATATGCACATGAATCATTTAAACAAATACTAATGAGCTCCTCCTTAAGAATCGTGAAACTGACTAATAGTTGACCATCCTTATTGTTAGACCCAAACTCTCAGTGATCATGAGGCAGTGTATTTCGCGTAAGAATCGTAATGGATATTCAAATTGCAAATTGCAAATGTTTATTTGAATAAGCAAGGCATGTTTGATCTTGAGTAAGAGTCTATGAGATGAGTTAGAAGTATTACTTTCGTAAACAAGTCTTAGCATACCTAGCCCTACTTTGCTTTAAGTAGACTCAAATTGCTCTTTTCACCGATATTAGCTTTTACTGGAATTCTTGTTCGGTCATATATGGTGGAAAATTCGAATGACCAAGCGCAATCCAAAGTGCTTACAAGCTACTCTTGGTTGCCATTGGGAAAACTCAAAAGCAGCTCTTGCGAGTTGCACTTGTGTCAATTTTGCCTAAACTTGTTATACTCGTGTCAATTTGCTTAAAATGTTTATGATTGAATTGACATTAATTCAATAAATTTAAATTTTTTTGATAATTTCCCTCAATAGGTCTAATTGAAATTGCAGATATAGTATTTGCTATTTCATTTTTCATTCCATTTCGCATGAACAAGTATAGGACTTATTTACATGATTTGAACTTAATATGACAAACTAGAAAATTGTTTATTAATGTTGAGAATCATTTAAGAAAACAAAATCTAAGAGCCATTGCAATCCCCGAAGTAAAAGTTTTCACTTGGATAGTTGAAGAACTAAAAGCACTATGAGTTGGAAAACCAAAATTGGGAAGATGATTTGGCCAAGTCGTGGTAGTATTGAGAGATCCAGCCTGAAATGATCTTGATCTCCTTCTTTCTCACATCTTGAAGCCACTTGGGATCTTCATTGGTTAAGTATCACAAGTCAGCATGGTGAGTCCCTATCATCGACAACTTACGACGGTTAAAAGTAACTTGTTGTATGTCTGTCCAAAAAGTCCTAAACCTATTGCACTTTTGCCAATTCAATCCTAAACCTTTTCACTTCTTGCCAATTCAATTCATCCGGCCAATTTTGGCCGGAAAATGCTAACATGGACATCGGCGGTGCCACGTAGGACGGCCGGTGCTGACGTGGACGATTTTTAATAATATTTTAATATTTTTTTTTATTTTTTTTTTTTTTTTTTTTCTTTCTTTTCTTTTTGGCCTTTTCTTTTGCCTTTTCCGGTGGCCGGCCACAGGCAACAGCCGACCACTGACCACAGCCAGCCAGCTGGCCTCGCCCGCCACAAGCGAGGCCTGGCCGGGCGAGGAGGAGCTTCAGTGAGGGGAGCCCTTGCCCAGGCGTAGCCCAGCAAGGGTCGCCTAGGCGAGGCCAACCCTCGCTGGGCGAGGGGAGCCCTCGCCGGGGCTTGCCCTCGCCTAGGCAAGCGTTGGCCTCACCTGACCAGATCCGGCGAGGCAGGCCCTCACCCCTAACCAAGCTCAGGCAGACTTGGAGCTGTTGGTCGAAGATGCAAGCCGAGGTCCTCGCCGTAGAGGACAGAGACGAAGATGATGAACGATAGTAGAGCGAAGAGTAAGGCGAGAGGCATCTTCCTTAGTGGAGAAGACGAAGACAATGGCGGTGGCACTAGCGCCGGTGCTGGAGGAGAGAGAGGTGATTTCATCGAGGTGGGTGGCGTCGGCCGGTTAGGGGGAGGGCAAGCCCCGACGAGGGCTCCCTTAGCCAGATTTGGCGAGGCCGACCCTCGCCTAGGCCAGAGAGGCCTCGCCGGCATTGCCATCGCCCGGCCAACGCCCGGCGAGGGTCGGCCTCACCCAAGTGACCCTTGCCGGGCCGCGCCTGGGCGAGGGCTCCTCTCGCCGGAGCTCTTCCTCGCCTGGTTGGGCCTCACCTGTGGTGGGCGAGGCCAGCCGGCTAGCTGTGGTCGGTGGCCGACTATCGCTTGTGGCTGGTGGCCGGCCACGGGCCATTGGAAAAGGCAAAAAAAAAAAGGCCAAAAAGAAAAAAAAAAAGAAAAGAAAAGGAGGAAAAATAGAAAAAATAATAAAAATTCAAAAAAATATTAAAATATTATTAAAAATTGTCCACATTAGCGCCGATAGTCTTACATGGCACCGCCGACATCCACGTCAGCATTTTCCGGCCAAAATTGGCAAGATGGACTGAATCGATAAGAAGTGAAAATGTTTAGGACTAAATTGGCAAAATTAAAAGGTTTAGGACTGAATTAGCAAAAGTGTAATAGGTTTAAGACTTTTTGGAAAATTTTCCCTAGAAAATCTATTTCTAGCACTTGTATCTGAAAATGTGATTGTACATACTACGGACAACCTTCCATCAATGTGAAGATTGACCATCACATCTTCCATCGAAGGGATATGCTAATATCTTTTTGTGATAACTTTTATTCGTAAAACGGAGAGTCGCTTATGCTAAGGTTCAGAGACAGTAAGCTGACCTTTCTGGCCACTATTGCAACAATGCTCTTGGAAATGCTCTTCAACACCCTGCCATTTTTACCACAGAGACATGATTATTAGACCATCCATTCCCTCTACACCAGAAAGAGAGATACCCTCCACCACTCCAAGGGTCTCTTAAGCCATTGAAGAAGATGATGTTGCTCCCAAATCTCCTCAAGGTCCGCCTAATGTCCTGTTCTTTTTAAGTACACGCAATCATCGACACAAAAATTCAGGTTAAGAGGCGCGATAAACAGATGTTGCAATTCCCTAAATAATGATGTGCGAGATATAAAAACTTATGTGAAACTTCATAAATTATCATTTATACTTGTAAAAAAGTTGCACCAAGCATAGAATAATGAAATACGAGTTAACCTCGTGGCCCACTGAACTCAGTAGGGATCACACCTGGGGATGACAATGGAGTCAGATGTACAAGTATAATTATGGTTGTAGTTATACTTGTATGCTGGGAATATGCTAGTCTCTCAATTGCCAACCATTGGCATTACCATCTCCGTGCATGCCTATGGGGAAATAAATCACGACCACTATCACATGCGCTCCCACTAAAAGAAGCTTAGAGATCATGAAATGGTACAAAAAGAATTGATGATTTCGACATGGATTGGGATGACCCCATAGTCTATTACTTAGACTTGATAAGATACACGGAATTTCCCACCTCAAAAAAATGTGAGATATCTCATCCAACTTTAACTATGTTTATGGATTGGATAGAGTGAGCCCACTAAGTGTGTGAATCCAAATACACCGGGATCCTTAAATTTGGTGAGGTCCGCTTATTACTTACTTTGCAAATTATGTATACACGATCTATCGTTTTAGATTATTCAAATAGATTAAAAGTGCACGCACTCGGTCCACCCGATGCCAGTTTGTTGTTTACATTTTTTTTTTTTTTTTTTTTTTTAACTATTGCACGCCTGTAGCATGTATTCCCTTAACCAAAATGGGGTTAATAAATTTAAAAAGAAAAAGAAAAAGAAAAAAGAAACAAAACAAATTGACATACTTACCTTTACCAAAACAAAAAAACAAAAAACAAAACAAAACAAAACAAAACAAATTGACAATCTAGGATCCGAAGGAACGAACAGAACTTGGGAAGTCATATCTGGACAAAGGGTGATTTTCCAAGTTATAGACGCTACAATGAGAAATATACGAAAGATCAAATAAGGACTCCATGGTGACAAAGCTACAAGTTTGGCAAAGAACCATGACAACTTCTTTTGAGAAATCGAGTCATTTCTCAAGAGTCATAGAAAGAAGAAGGAACAATTTGTAAGATTTTATGAGATCACTGTTAACTGTTCTAAAAACTTAAATTGTTAGATAAATGTATGATTTAATATTGAAATATTCTAATACAATGCTAAATGGTTAGTAAATAGTATGACTGTTAATTCTAATCCTCCCTAACTTCTTCATTACTCCACCAACCAAATAGGAAGAGCTTAAGACCTTCACCTCATCACAAGTGTTATCTCTTGATTGGATTAATGTCGGAGATATTAAAGTTCATATATTAGATGGTTATTAGATTGAGTTGGTATACCCTTTTAAACACTCCACAGTATTTTGTCACATCATTTAGTAAATCCATTTAGTATATAAGTCTTATCATCTCTAGCATTATTCATGTGGTAAATTGCAAGCAGCTTGGTTGATAAGGTTTCAAGTTGAAACCAACGTAATAGATAATAATTCTTACGAGGCATTGCTTAGGAGATCTTTTCTTTCGAGAGTGTGAAAAATTGTGGGGTACCTGCCATCCCCATCCGCCGAGGCCGTGAGAATCGCAATTGTCCATTAGATCGAAGCACAGGACGCCGCCACTGTAGTTGTAGTAGATGTTCGCCGTGGCATACAATTTGGCGAAATCATCATTCTCCTTTTCCTTATCAAACCAGAAAGCTGCGCTGTCTATGTAATTAATTCATTATATAAGATAAACTCATTAATTAATTAAGAGTTGTGCTAGCATGACCGTATGACCATGTGATAGTGAAATGATAACCACAAACTTTTCCTTTTTCCAACACAAGCGTGCGGGAAATTGCCAAACAAAACACAAACCTCTCTCTCTTATGGAAAATGTGTGGCTGAAGATTTACCACGAAAATAATTGTATGCATAAAAAACCCTAGGTTCCACGGATAAATATATTAAAAAAGGGCAAATTTTAGTGGATGGTGCCGTTACAGTTGATGGCGAACTCACTTTGGGTAAAAATATATTAGTAGCTTATCTTGACATGGGAATGTTACATTTTTTAAGATGCGGTACTCATTAGCGAGCGTCTGATATATGAAGTCAATCTTCAGCCACACATTTTTCATAAGAGAGAGAGAGGTCTGTGTTTTGTTTGGCAATTTTCGACACGCTTGTGTTAGACAAAGGAAAAGTTTGTGGTTATCTTTTTCACTGTTACACGGTCATACTGTCATGCTAGCACAACTCTTAATTAATTAATTAAACTGAGCTGTGAAGAGAGAGAGAGGGGGGAGGGAGACAGCAGCATATTTCCACCGTAGGAACCTCCAAAAACCACCACTGGCGATCGGTGATCAGCGTCACGTAGTCCGCCAATGCTTGCGTGGAAGAGTGAGAGCCCAGCGTAATCGAGTTGCTGGACGCCACCTCTTCTTTGCCCCTGAATGGAATCGATTTCCCGTAAAAACCGAGGCTTCAAAGAAACAAATAAGAATTAACAATCTCTAAATCTTTCCTTTAATGAACTTTGCAAGAGCAAAATAGAATGACATAAGTCCTATCCCGTTTTGCTTAAATATGATATTACGGCTAGATTATTTAGATCAGTTGGCTATATACCTCGATGAACACAAGAAGGGCATTGAAGCGGGGCGCGATCTCGAACATGAAGCCCGTGTTCTGGGCGAACCACTCAATGTCGCCCTCGTTCCCGGTGTGGACGAGGATTGGAACGTTCCTCCGCAGTCCGCCTCAGAAGGTGGAGTTGATCAGGTACCTCTGTTGGAACGTCTGGTAGCTCTCGGGACGGAAGCCGAAGCGGTCGAGGACTTGCGTGAAGTACCCTGGTCTCATAGGGCCCATTGCTGCCACTTTGGTCGTTAGAGAGCGGTGGTCGTTGAGAACTTTCGGGATGAAGGAGGGAGATGATAGAGGGCGGAGGCTGAGTGCGAATTGATGGAGGAGGGAGTAGGAAATTATTTTCTATTTAATTTTCAATTCAACCGAATATAAAAAAATATAATTATTTTCCTGAAAAATGACTTCCTGAAAAACATTTTCTGGAGAGCTTAAGATTCCGTTTGTTTCACGGAAAATAACTTCCAGAAAAACATTTTCCGGATTTTCTGATGTTCATTGCATGGAAAATGAACTAGTTAAACAAAAACATTTTCCACTATTGAAAAAAATATCTTTGAAAAGTGGGGAAAATGTTTTCACTTTTGAAAAGTGAAAACATTTTTATAACTTCTTCCACCTTATTTTCTTTCACCAAACACATTTTTCTCTTTTAAAAAAAATGGTTAATACCCTAAAAAACTCCAAACTGGTACACTTGTGACAAATTTATCCCAAACTATTTTTTTGACCACCAAAAACCCCAAACTGGTATATATGTGATAGATCTACTATCCGTTAGCTTCCATTCGATTTTGCCGTTAACCTTGCCGACATGATTGCCGACGTGGCAAGCCATGTGGAAATTCATAAGTTTAATATCATTAAAAACCCCAAACTGGTATATTTATGACAAATTTATCCTAAACTGGTATATTTATGACAAATTTAATCAAAGCTGGTATATTTATGATAAATTTACTCTAAATTAATTTTTTCGATCATAAAAAACCTAAATTGGTACATGTGCGGCACGTTTACCCCCTTTCAATTTTCCCAAATTTGATCGAGTTGTGATGTCCAATCAATTTTATTTTCCAAATTACTCTAACATTGCCTCCATATCATTATATTTTTTTTTTTCTTTTTATTGGAATCATTATTAGAAAACTATTCAAAGACTACCAAATGTGCACTTCATTCTTGTGCCGAGAGGATGCCCATTAACTAAAAGATGGATAGATCGCTTGCGCACATATACAAAAGAAGTGCACATATCACGGTTGCTTCGCTCGTTTTTGGTTTGTGACAAACTTGGCTTTATGTTTATACATGGTTTACTACTTGTCCGCAATCTGTTTGTACGCTTACATATTACTCTTGCTTTGCTGGTCATTCGTGTTAGTCCATGTCCTTATTAGCGTTACGTAGTCTTTCCTACCTTGAATCGTAAGTGTGTCAAAATTTTAACATGGAACTTGCATGTGAATGGTATGATTGACTCGTACATCACATGCTCGTTGAAATGCCGAAACCAAAATCACTTATGTTTGTCACTGATTTCAGGTGTACTTTGAGTGTGATTCTTTTGTATATGTGCGCAAGCGATCTGTCCATCTTTTAGTTAATGGGCATCCTCTCGGCACAAGAATGAAGTGCACATTTGGTAGTCTTTGAATTGCTTTCTAATAATGATTCCAATAAAAAGAAAAAAAATCAAGTATTAATGATATGGTGGCAATGTTAGAGTAATCCGGAAAATAAATTTGATTAGACATCACAACTCGGTCAAATTTGGGAAAATTGAAAGAGGGTAAATGTGCCGCACGTGTACCAATTTATATTTTTTATGATCGAAAAAATTAATTTAGAGTAAATTTGTCATAAATATACCAGCTTAGGGTAAATTTATCATAAATATAGCAGTTTTGGGTAAATTTGTCATAAATATACCAGTTTGGGGTTTTTAATGGTATTAAACTTATGAATTTCCACATGGCTAACGGCAAAATCGAATGGAAGCTAACGGAGGATAGATCTATCACATATGTATCAGTTTGGGGTTTTTGGTGGTTAAAAAAATAATTTGGAGTAAATTTGTTACAGGTGTACCAGTTTGGAGTTTTTTTTAGGATATTAACCCTTAAAAAATTGAGTTCTTAATTTTATTTTATTTTATTTTCCCTTTCATCTTCTTCCTTCGCCTTGCCAGACCCCACACATGTCGGTCTTACTTTAGACTCCATAAACTAATGAACCTTTTCCAAAGAGGCACACATCATGCTACGTCTCGAAAACGTTGGTGATTGATGGAGTGGCCTGGAGTTGGGCCATGTGGATCTTGGACAGCAAAAGGAGAGTATGGGACGTCTCGAGGAATCGTTTGCAAGAAGCGGTTCATTCGACATTCAATACATAAAATTTGGTTGATGTAACGAGGAAGAGAATGGTTGCATATGCTAATTAAGGGTAGCTTTATTGCAAACTTTTGGTATTAGGATGATTTGATGAGGAAGATAACAGCCTTTGATAGTAAAAGAGTTTGCCATGAAGTCACGAAGCAAGCGTAGTCATCGCCCCCGCTCGTAAGATATAAAATGAAACGTAATCAATCATAAATTTATCATCTTCCCGGGAGCAACGGTCCATATACTTATTTAGGTTCCTATAGAAAAAGTTCATATGCGAAGTTTGCAAAATTTCATATCAAGGCTTTTTACTTTTTAACTTATTAATGACTAATATATGCTTTAATGTATGTTCTATATTTTTGTGCAATTTTTTTTTATACTATATTTCATCGGAATTCAACCTAAATCCTAGCTCCATTACTATTTATAGTCTTGAGTTTAGGATTTATTTAGAACATTCCAGATATAAAATCTTGAATGCACCATGCCGACATGGGAGAGTGCATCCTAAAGATTGCCTAGCAAGGTGAGCTAGTTGAGATACTACGAAAATTGGCCGAGACACCATCTTATGTCCAAAACAAAAGGAAAAGCAACATGACAATTTACTATATGACATGGCAGTCGAACGGTAAAGGTAAAGGGGTTACATTATCTTCCATGGGGCCTCCTAATGTTATGTCTCAAGGCATCAAATTTTTTGCTAGATCATCTAAAACATCAAGTTTTTAATTGGGGGCATGGGCAAGCACAAAAGGACGGTGGGTATGCCCGCACTGCCATTACAATTTGCGCCTATAATATAATGATGATTAGGATAAGAAAATGGGACACGTTTTTATTCGGACAAGTTTTTCGTTCATAATTCTCAAAACCAACCCGTACATATTAAACGTCAAAATGGTAGGTTTATCGCGAAGGTGGGCTCAAAAGACGATTACCTTGTGAGTGAACAGAAACGAAATGAAAAGGACAAGATGAATTCAAAGACAATAAGACTTATCTTGCCTTTCCATCGGTCCCCCCTAATCCGCTCTTTACCCATCATTTATTTTTGCTTGATTTTTTTAGCAAACAAAAAAAAAAACATTTTGACACTAAGTGAAAATTTATTTAATAAATTATAGCACTTAAGTGATAAAAAAGAATAAGAAATTATAGCACTCAAGTTAACGCCATATAAAAATTATAGTACTTATGATGCCATTCTCAAGATAAGTTTGTGTCACTTTGTTTCATGAGAAAATGGCATACCATATTGTAGTTATCAACCATTCTATTAGTATATCAAAGTCCACACCAACAAGAGACTATTTCTAATGTTTACCTGAAAACTAAAATCATTTTAGAAAATTCACTTTGACCACTATCATAGTTATCAACCATTCCAATGTTCATACTCATGTCTTGATACCTTGACTCCAAGACACCTGATGTTCGAATGTAAGTTCCTAGTATAGGGATTACGGAATATGCCTCCGAACCACCTATCTCCCTAATGGTTGGGTTTTGGTAGTTTTTAGTATTTGATATTGCACAATTGAGCCAATGATCTCTCTCTATCTCTCCCTCACAACGAAGGTTGCCAGGACCTCCATTGCTGACCAATGCACTCTTTCCCTCTCTCTTGTTTTAATTTTTAAGTTTTCCAAAGGAGGAGTCCAATTTTTTTTTTTTTTTTTGGAAAACTATACCACTTCTCATTACTTGGGTAATGACTACGGGTACAACTAGAGTAAAAAAAGAAGAAGAGCCCATTGGGCTTCAAGGGCTTTAACCAATCAATCTGCAACCTCATTAAAGGCGAGGTATCCATCTTTATGGGCTTTAACCAATCAATCTGCATCAATCAATCTGCATCCTTATTTGTATTCCTGCTGCAATGGATCAGGAACAAATCATCAAGCCTCGGAGCTTCCTCTTAGTTGCACTAATAAGCGCCTCCCCATCCCAAGCGAACTGATATGCTCCTATCATTGCTTGTACCATAACTAGGGAGTCTGGCTCAAGTTGAAGACATAGATAGCTTTGTGTACTGAAGAAATCTAGGGTTTCTACTAGAGTCTTCGCTTTCACCTGAGCTACCGAAGTTACTCTCACAAATTTCATGAATCTGCGCACCAAAACAGTTCGAGAGTTTTGTCCTTGTTCTCTTTTGTATCGAACTAATCTATCGTCTGAATTGATTTGGGATGTTGGCATCTAATACAAAACCTGGTGTAGCCGTGGGGCCAAATTCCATTAGCATATTTGAAGCCACATCAATAAGGGACTATTTTTCACATTCCCACCCAACAATAAAAAAATCATTTCTGAAAATTAATATCTGTCGTCTACATATGCTTATTTGTCTACCTAAACTTTCTGGACAAAAGTACGCGTAGCTTTCATTAAACACTTGAACATGACCCACATGAGTTTCCACAATCATAACATAACAAAGACCAGCGAAGAAGGGGAGGTTTAGAAATCCAGTTTGGACTTAAAAGAATTGGTACGATGGGCCTTTGCCACCAAATCTGCGACCTGATCGGTATTTCTGAGGCAAGGGGCTAAGGATACCCCTTTTGTTAGGCCATCAATTTTCGGCAGTCTTCCACCACTGAACTCAGGGTCCACGGGCTTTCTTCTTGGCCCAAAATCCACCCCACGCACACTTGGCCATCAATTTATCTACCTAATTGACGTGGGATTTGCACGGAAGGACTTTCTAAGACATGTCTGCCGTGTCTCGTATTGAAAGAAGCTGCCTCGTCCACCGTCAAACAAATGGGACGTCCCGTTTCCTCGTGGAGCTGGGACGCACGTTGCAATGGCTTTCTTGAGCTCTTTTTCACCTAACCTTTCATTTATCACGATAAACCAAAAAAAAAAAAAAAAAAGTTATTAATTCACATTAATGAATGTTAGAAAACTTGCAAAATAAGCGAGTTTAAACAGATTTTTTTGTTTTTGGAAGAGATTTAATATCTGAAAAGTTCCATGGTTCTCTATCATCTATCAATCATTTAATAACCAGAAGATACGTCTCCATATTAACTTTATCAAAATTGAAGTGTTGAACAATCAATTCACTTACTTTATCCACTGTCCTCTAACCCTACAGACCACACGTTGAAAACTTGCACAAAAGGTCGAGGTATGAAACGTTCTTTTGTGCACATATAGAAATTACGCAATTACAAGGCAAGTCAAAGAACATGCGTCGTAACCAATCAAATCAACTTCATCAGGTGTAGATTTACCAATCAGTGAGATTAACATCTTAAGGTGTAAATGATGCTATCAAAAAAGAAAAAAGAGTGATCGATAAGAATTTCATGTAGATAGAGCAAATACGCAAAAAATTGCAAGTTTTATGTGTGGATGGAGAACTATAGTTTGACCACACTATTACATATCGTACAAGCACAATATAGAGGAAAAAGCTCGGACATATATTTTACATATCATACAAATATCTCATTGTACAAAAGCAAAAATGGAGATAAGGGGTGTTGAATTCCATATCTTGACCGAACTAGACATTGTCCTCCCCAACTGTGCCTCCATCACCACCAACTGGTTGAGTTGTAGGGTTGTTAGTCATAGGTGATTTTGGATGGCAACTTGTACTTGATTGAATGAGTTTCCGAGTCTCAAAGAAGTTGCTTCGCATATGAACCTCAAGATTTGTTTCATCTCCCAAAATATTTGTTGGTAATTGGGATTTATAGCTACCGAAGCAATGAAGAAATCATAGATGACCCACTTGATGTAAGAATTCAGCACAATTGAATCAATTACTACTCCAACAACAAGACATCCTAGTATGAGAAACGCCAAACTAATGAATGTCATTCCACGATAGCTTCGTGTTGTTCGAGAACCGATGCCAAAGATTGCAATGAGAGCTACAGAAAAGGCGACGAAAGTCGCTTGCTTGTTCATAAGGAAATCCTTAACCCCAAAAAGAGCAAATAACCATATAAGTGAGGAGGTCAAGAAATCTTTCGATTTTTCAATGATGGCATTTTCTTGCTCTTCCAGTTTGAGTGCAAGTTCTTGCTGTTGGTGTCGGGTCTCCTACCTGTTGTATAGGTCCTTTTTGGGTTAAAGTTAATACATACCTTACCTTTACCAAAAAAAAAAAAAATAATAATGAAATCTGAAATGATTAATTTAGCCTAAAATTACAAGCTAGATCTTAGCATTAATGACATGCCAAGTCCATATAATTAGTCCAAACGGATCAATCTGCTAAAGTCATAAATGACGCTTGATCGTATGGATGGATTTGCAGAAGTTGTGCAAATGAAAAGTTCCAGTAAACATGGAAAGCCAAGATCATTGAATGCTTGCGATCCAGAGGAGGAGAACAAGGGAAACATGCACAAACTGACCTCTGAGCTTCAGCTGAAGTGAGGTTGATGTCGGACATTGATCCGTGCTTGCTTTAGGACAAAGAGAGCTGATGTTTTTTTCACCGTGGCTTGAGAGGCGAAGAGCTCGCAGGGAATGCAAATCGAGATAGGCTTCATATCTATCCAAGATTGTATTCTTATAAGCCCATTTTCATTTGATTTTTTTTTATCATTTTTATTTTTTGTTGTTGACTTCAGGCCCAGGTAGGCTAGCTCGAGACTAAGTTCATGTGGCGGATGGCTTAAGAAGCTTCTCGTTGCTCGTTCATGCTTGTGAACACAACATTTCATTCGTCCACTCGATGCTTTGAAACTTAGGGACGTTTGAAACATTCTGAGACGTATCAAATCTAATGGACTTTCGCATGCAGTTCGATTTTGCACGCACTCTTTACCCAGAGAAGAAAGTGACAAGGACACTTAGAGTGGAGCCCTTCTGGCTTCCGTGGAATCTCCTCTCTTCTCTTTCTCTCCTCATTTTTTATGAATTAAGGATGCAAAATTCATGGTCTAGTTGTTTTAGTGAGAGTATCCGATGGTCGATCTAGATAGTTTAGTTAAATATAAATTCAACTTTCGACCAAAAAAAAAAAAAAAAAAAAAAAAAAAAAACTTCAACTTCAGTAGGGAATTTCGACTAGTTCTAGCCAGCTCGGTAAGTCTATTGTCCAGGTTAATCTTAAAATTTTCATATTAAATTGACCATTAAAAGTAACTAGATTTGTGACTGAATTTTTAAACAATTCTCAGTTGATGAATCATTGAGAGGATATTGATGATCTTGTTGAGACTAGTGTGTTTCTAAGTTTCATCATTCAATATTGAATACCTGAAAATATGATGAGTCACAAGTCATTGGTATTGTTATATCCGAGCTAGAACATAACTACTTGTCTCGGACAAGTTCATTGAACGCGACATACATATAGAGGTTGGAAACATGGAAATTTTTAGCGGGGTCAATGTTTAATCATTCACGCTTTGATCTGGTGTAAGATCTCTAGACTTGAGGCATGATGCTAACTTGTATATTGGATGACTGTGGTTCACAACATATTGATGCTTTGTTGAACTGTCTTTGTACTTGATAGTCATAGTTTATTCACATACGAAGGCACATGCGTGCACAATATGGAATTTATCCTCTTGTTATATATAGATATACAAGATTGATATCCTATGTGATCTAATCGTGACATTGTATTGAAATCCTCAACCAAAATTATAATCAAGAGTAAATGGTTCATGTCTTGAAGAAATAAATATTACTTAGATTTGGACATATGATCGAATTGGTGGCTTGAACAATAATTCAATGGCCTTTGTCAATCGGAACATGGTGAGGTAGAAAGATCAAATTACACGGTTGCCAAAGCTGACAAATTCATTATAATATTGAAACATTTCATATTGTTTGGGTAGTCATGATATATTGCTAGATGCCATTCATGGTTTGTAAGAACATAAGATTAATCTAGACAATCAGTTCTCTTGATTGTACTAATGTATTAGTACAAATCCTACTACCAACTCAGTGATGAACTTAGGAAGGTTACACACCATAGCCAATTAGAATGACGTTTGAATGGCATAGATAATATTGTAAATGTGTTTGCAGTTGAGCCAATCAAATTGAGTCGGGTTAAAAATAAAAGATTTGACAAGAATGCCTCAGACTTTATGGCCGAATCAAAATTTGAAGCGCGTTTAGATTCAATGACCAAGTTAATAATCTAAAGTGAGTTCAGAATTAATAACCGCATTAATGATCTAAAGTGAGTTTATAATCAATAACATCATTAATGATTTGAAGTAAAGTTCAAAATCAATAGCCAAAAATAACTTCATCTACCAAATTGAAAGGAGTTTTATGTGATAGAACTGCATCATGTCTTCCTCAACATGAGCAATGACAATATCCGCATTTTCTTTTTCGACAAGACATTATGTTAATGACTTGTAAATCCCTTCTGAGCCCATGTCTTGTTGAGATACAACAAGAGAGGAATGGTAAAAACTGTCCGCTCCAAATTACTACAATCAATTAATCAACAAGTTTAGGACGGGTTTTCTAACCCCTACGTGAATTTCGCATTTGATCAGGAATAGACATCTCGCGGAGGACATGACGTACACACTTGAAAATGATGTAAATCCTCGCAACCCCGATATGATAAAAGCAAGAAGAAGAAAATGGGAGAGACTGAAAAGAATCGGACGTATAAAACTTGTGGGGGCATTTTACATTTGATATATTAAACGAAAGAGTAGGGTGACGTACTTAGTCAAATACTTCGATGGCGATAGACGTAGAACTTCCCCATTGTCGCTAGCGAATCTGTCGCGTCTTTTCCCAGAATTCCACGGGGTCCTCGTTACCTCATTTGCACCGTATCGAAAAGGACTGGAAAAAGAACGTTCTTCAATTCAAACGAAGTTGGGTCCACGAAGCTTTTATAGTGGTACGCTAAAAAAGGTAGGTGGGGGAGTGGCCTGAAGTGCCCCAATGTGGATCTTGGACCGGAAAAGAAAACGTATGGGATCTCTCAAAGAATCGTGGTGAATAATTTATAAGAAGTGGCTAATTTGGGGTCCATTTGGTTCGGCATTTAGGAAAAGTCTTAGGGAAAATTGCAAAAGATTTTAGGGTTAATTTGTTTGAGTGAAAGTGTTTTTATGGAATTTTCACTTGTTTGATTCATCGAAAATGATTTGTCAATTAAAGACACTTTTGATCAACGAAAATATTCATACATAAAATTAAAAAGTGAATTCCTAAACCTAAGGAGGGCAGAATTTCTCTTATCGAATTTTTTAACATGTTATTTTTTTTTTCTTATTTTTTCATACGAAGAATTTCTTTTGCCTTGCCCGAGGCCATCAACAAGCCATGAGCAAGGATTGACCTTGCTTGAGACCGGCAAGCTCAAGCCATGCTCATGGCTTGTCATTGGCCGTCGTCAAGGCTCAACAACTGACAGAGGAAGGAAAAATAAAAAGGAAGAGAATAAAATTTTAAAAGAAAACATAAATAAACAATTATTTAAAATTTTGATTTTTTATTTGTTTGAGATAAAGTCATAGGATTGAAAATCATCTTTCATATGAGATCTAAAAATCGGAAAACTGTTTTTTGTCATATATTATTAAATGAAGGAAAATTATTAATTTTCTCAAAAAAATATTTTCCCGAAAAGTAATTTCCTTTATTATGAAGTATTCCCACAAAAGAAATATGACGACGTGTCAATGTAGATGGTGAAAGAGTTCGTTGCTCTTTTTTTAAATCAGCCACGGAGTTGGGGGGAGGGGGATGCCGATGTTACCCTATTTTCCGTGAGGCAGGGTGCTCTAATGTCTCAGGGCATGAATCTTTTTTCTTTTTTTCTTTTTTAGCAAATTCACCAGAAACATCGAATTTGCAATTGGGGGCATGGGGCTAACATATGCTTTTTGCGATTTCAATTTGCGAGTATAATATGATGATGAAGACAAGAAAACTGAACGCGTTCATCAGACAAGTTTTTTTATTCGTCATTCTCAAAGCTGACCGGTACGTATTAAACGGTACAATGACAGATTTGTGTCGAATGCAGACTTTAAAGAGATGATGATTACCTTGTGAGTGAAGCAAAACGTAATGAAAGGGACAAAGATTGAGTCAAACACGACAAGACCTGTCTTGCCTTTCCATGATGGGTTCCCCTCCAATCCGTTTTCAGTTTTCACCCATCATATATTTTATTTTTACGTGGTAATAAATGAGATTCAATGCTTCAAGCCTATATTTCATCTTTGAGAGGAGCTTCATGACTTTGCCTATATTAGCTCGATTAGTTGTCAATTGACTTTGCCTTTACAGGCTCGTTGTAAATCTGAACAAACCAGTCATGTCCTTAGCCCAAAATCATGTACAAACAGTCCTAGCGTGAGAATTTTGATTATATCTCGCATAATTCCGTAGAAACTAACGATTAAGCATGGATTCCAATTATCGCCGAGATTAATTAGGAGAAACAATCTTCGTATTAAGGTGCAAGGAAGGGCAAAAGATACAAATGAAAAAATGAAGGAAATATCATCCTTCGCTTTAGCTTTATCTCATAAGGCTAAATTCCATTCGCGGTCGTTGTACTTTGATATAGTTTGCAATTGGGTTGAATCCATTCACCAGACACCTTGAACTTTCTAAGTTCTTCATGACATATTCAAAACAGGGGTGACCACAACAGAAATATAACAAGAATAGAGTAATTGTCTGTGAAAAACTAATAGATTAGTGCCTCCTATTGAAGTAACAAGTCAAATAGCAAAAATGTTGAATTTTCTACTAACTGGTATGAAGGTAACCTATCAAGCAGATCATTTACAAGATGATCATTTCAATGTTGATAAAATCGTAATTTTCATGTTTAACTTCCACCAAAATGCTAGAAAAAGTACTAATTGCAGCCACATGTTTCCATACACAAAACAAACCCAACTTCTCGGAAAGATGATGGAACTCTTTCTAAATGATGGTGCAAGCGGTGAAGGATCTGCACGAATCAAGAGCCCCTTTAAGGCATAATTTAGGAATGACAATATCCCATTTGAGAATGACAATACCTTAAAGTTTGCTCAACCTTTTTAATTAAAGGGGGAGTGTCTCTCTTTTAGTCTTGGCTCCAACTTAAAAAAGAAAGTTTCTGAAACAATACCCCTTATTCAAGTGATGGTTATAAAGAGCAAATCTCAAAATGCTTCTCCCTCTTAAACAAGCAACTGCGTGCACATTTGATTACTTAAAAGGACTCAATTTTTTTCCCCTTTTTGTTTGCTTATTTCAGTTGTTGGAATTGCCTGTTACTATTTGCTTATAACGTGCTGTTTGCTGGGGGTGCTCCGTCGAGGTCGAGCATTTCTCTGCGCATCTGCATATGCAATCTTGGGACTGCTGGTCATTTCTGTTCTTAATTTGGATGGATTTCTTTCTACTTAAATTGTAGAGTATCGATGGATATCTTTCTCAACGCATCGCTCCACACTACCTCAGTTTGCCGCCAGTGACAGAGCTCAATGCGATGTTGAGCTCCACCACTTCTGGCAGAGGTTTTTCATCCGAGTTGGAGGCAACCACTCCTCTGTGCCCATCAGAACTTGTCGGCTAGGCCGAAATCCAACGGTCATGGAGGAGCCGCCAAACTTGGAGGGGTCTATGATGTCAACTTGAGGTGTAATTTCGTCCCATATGAAAACTCAGGATGTATAGGGGTCTTGAATAGTTGGATTCAATTGCTGGAAAATAGTAGAAGAAAGGGGAGAAAAACAAAGCCATTGGAATTCAATAACATGAATGGTGAATGGTATTCATAGGTCAGCTTCAGCAACTGCAGAACATGTCTGTGATTACATTCTCTTCAGTCTTTTCTCTAAATCAGAAGCAGTACAAAGGACGTACAACTACAAATCAATACACACAAGTACAGTATGATTCTGGGCGCTTCAAAAATCAAGGTGAATTTCTGAAAATGCCGTGTCGTCAAACGGCTGAACAAGCTGTACAAACTGGTCAGAGCCTCGGGCAAGCTGACCAGATGATGCCAGAGCATACATTAATAAGCAAAAATTGATGACCAACCACATGACTAGAGAGAGGTTTGTCCAAAGGAGCAGCTCGAAGCCGAGAGTTCCAGAAATAATGTACAAGTACCAGTAAACACGATTCGGGCTCACGGATCCGGTCACCTCAATCAATGATATTAGGTAGATGACTTCGCAAATGATGTACATCGAATGGAAGCGTGCGATCATGAGCAGCTTCAGTAAACCAAACTCGACGTGGAACTTTAAGGTGGAGTCCAGCCATCCCTGTTGCTGTTGTTGCTGGTCCAGCAGCTGCTGCTGATCGTCGTCCCTGCATCGAATCACAAAAGAAACCGATCAAAACCAATCAAGAACGGACTGGTTTGCTCAACCCGCACTTCCGGTCGCGACAACAGTTTCCAAAACGATGTATTCGTGAGCGAATTGAGTACCTTCCGACTTCGACTTGAATTGTCACGCTCGTGTGATTCGCCATGTCCCTCGGCTCCAGTGTTGACTCTGTTCGAACCCTGCAGATGCTGGAGCTCTGCTCTGTGGGGAGCTCGATGAACTGTGTCTCTCGAGCCTTGTAGATGACGAAGCGGAAGGTGAACTGAACATGCTTTATATAGCCTCCGTTTCGGTATTTTAAAAATACTCCGCTCTTTCGTATTGAAAGAAACGGATCGATCGTCAAATGAACGGGACGTCCCGGTTTTCTCCAGCGTGCAGGGGAGCTAGGCAGGTATGCGTTCTCCGTCTTTCTGAAGTTTCTTTCCTTAAAATGACGGTCCAAGTAATTTCCCAGAAAGAGGTGGTCAACCAGATGTGTCTTCGGCCACGACATCTTTAATCACTGCCTGTACTCAAGAAATATATGTATGTTCCTTTAGCAAGAATGGATTCGA
The DNA here is from genome assembly GCA_014182515.1 of Eucalyptus microcorys. Classification (NCBI taxonomy): domain Eukaryota; kingdom Viridiplantae; phylum Streptophyta; class Magnoliopsida; order Myrtales; family Myrtaceae; genus Eucalyptus; species Eucalyptus microcorys. The sequence continues at coordinate 30,280,073 of CM024562.1, read as the reverse complement.
TGAATGATTTAGCAAACGATCCAAAAGATATGAAACTCAAATTATCGATTGAGACGTTATGGCATCAATACAAGGGGTGTTGACGGTTTGGTTTGGTTTGGTTTGGGTTTCTGCTTCGGATTTTCAAGAAGCCCGAACCAAACCGTTTTGATGTGTATTAACTTTGAATTAAACCAAACCCAAAATGGATACTCACTTCATTTTGGATCGGATCAATTCGGTTTTTCAGTTTTCTTTTTTGAAATATTAAAAAGACGTTTAGTGGAAAATTAGAGAGATTGTAAATTATAATACTAAGAAAAGAGGCGAAACTATTCAAACCGGAATATAGAATGTTTATTTTTTTCATTACTATCAACAAAAAATGCATGAAAATTAGATTCAGTTCCAATTTCGGTTTGATTTTGACACCCTTTAAGTACAAGCACCATATGGAGTGTTGAATGTGGTGGCACTCAGGGTGTTTCTCCAGGAGCAAACTGCTATATATTAGTTAAGTGCTCCACGCCCCCATCGATTCTCTAGTGCTAGACTTTTTCCTTCATCGAACACTTTGCCGATGTGCCTTAACATTAATTGAGTATCTTCATGCACCGAGCTATCTCTAGCTCGAATCAAAACCTTAGCCCGATAGAGTTTTGGCGGATGTTGGCGGTAATGGCATATGCCCTTCTAAGTCTCCTCGTCAATTGCCTTGGGGCCTAACCAAGCTTAGCGGAGAGTTAGGGATATCATCCATCACCTTGATTCGGAATTCACAACCAAAATTGCTTCTTCGAAGTATTTGTTGAAAGCTGATACTAAATGGAAGAGGCTACTAAATACCACTTCGAACATATCTGATTGGAGTCGTCTTTTACTCAAAAACTCTAACATAAAAATTTAGCCATTTTATCTCAATGGCCCCATCTATACCGCTTTATATGCCTCTTATGATGGTCTAGACGTTCAGTCCTTTTCTTCTTTCTGTTTTTTTGGGCAAAAAGACGTTCGGTTCTTGACCCATTAATTTATTGAGTTCTTTCTTGCTTTCTTAACTTTTTTTTTATTATTGACAATTTGAGAATTTTATCCGCTTAAAGTGATTAATGAATGATGGATTCGATTATTTAAAATAAATTAAGGAAATTCACGTTACTTAACAAGTAATAAATTGAAAGAAAGATATTTAGTAATTTGTTTTTTTCTGTGAAGGAGGGTGTCGTTCGGCACATGAGCACCCAAAAATTTCCCATTCTCAAATTTATTCCTTAAATTTTGATTTTGTTCAATTTGGTCCTTATACACTCACGTTGACCTGATCTAATCCTCCCTAATTAAAGCGGGATGTTGGCATCAGATTTGTAATTTAGTTTAGCTATTTATTGGCATATCAAAAGCCAAATCATTAAGAAACTGTTTTCGGCATTCTTCTGAAAAAAAAGAAGTAATTTTGGAAAATTAACATCTCTCGTCTGCATTTTATTTATATCTAACTAATTGACGTGGGAATGTGAAAAAGGAACTTCTCTAAGACGCGTTTTGCTGCAGCGCACATTGAAAGAAACTGCGCAGTCGACCGCCAAAAGAAACGGGACGTCCCGTTTCTTGACTTCTTTTCTTGAAAATGGAGGTGTCTCATCAAAGTGAGCCTGGAGCGAGGAGGGGGATAACCCATATGTCTTTATCCACGAAGAAAAGACAAATGAGGACTGGCAGTGAGATAATGTGAACTGCGAGGGAATACAAACGTTGTCAAAAATCGTCGGAAACGTCCTTCTTGTTTATTGGAGTGCTAATTTGCTGTCTAATTGTCAGAAAATTGAGCTATAAGCTTGAATTGGATAAGTGAATTAGTTTAAAAAATGGGAAATCTTCTTCATATCCATCTTCTCCTTGCTGGTTAGGGCACGTTTAGTAACGATTCTATTTCCGAAAGTAAATTCTGATAAGAAATAATTCTTTTTTATTCTGTTCCCGGGAACAGATTCTAAGCATTTTAAGCCGTTTGGTAGCTGTCCAAAATTTCTGATTTTGGAATAGAATTGTGTTTGGTACCGTGCTTATTGATTATGTTCCAAATTAATTTCTTTTAATTTTTAAATAATTTTTATAATTTTTTCCTTTTTTTCCTTTTTTTTTTCTCCTATTATTCTTCTTCTTTAGGTCGGTCGTCGAACTAGCGATCGGCCGACGAGGGCCGGCGACCTCATTGAGCGTCGCCCTTGGCGAGGTTGGCCCCTGTCGATTGAGCCTCGGCCGGTTGGGCGAGGCTTGCGACCTTGCCTAGCCCCGCCGGTGGCCGGGCTTGCCTGGCGAGGCCGAGCACGCCGAGGCCGGGCGAGCTTACCGAGCACCGGCGAGGCTCACCGGAGCCCTCGAGGCTCGGCCCGGTGGGCGGGCAAGCCTCCGGTGAGCTCGCGTTGGACCGCCTTGGCCTTGCGAGCCTTTGGCGAGATGACGGATGGCGATGGCGGATGGCGGCGAACGGCAATCACGGGATGGTGGTAGATGAAGAAGAAGAAGAAGAGAAAATGAAAGAAGACTTGATTCTCAAATTTGTTCTTAGAATAAAAATCAATTTTTTTTTTATTCTTGATTCTACTCCAAATCTAATCCCGAGAACAAAATTTTTACCAAACGCGATTCTGTTCCTAAATTGCTCCCGAGAAAAAAAAATCAGAATCAGTCACTATTGGGATGGTTATCAAACAACACCTTATTCTAATGAAAGGAACTCTTGGAAATTTCTCTCTTTTTGCTTTTTGCTTTTTGTTTTTTGTTTTTTGTTTTTTGTTTTTTGTTTTTTTAAAGATTGAAGATCTTAAAAGGTTTGATGGACCTCATTCTTATTTTTGATCTAGTTGTGGAGACAATTAAAAAAAGAATTTCCTTGTTCCAATATATGATCTGCGCTCCAAAACCATTGGGTTACGCATATTGTACGATGCAGGTGGTAGCTCGGTTATTGCAATCTCAAGTCACTATTCTAAAGTACTAGAACTGATGCAATTTTTAGGACCAGGGGTTTTAAACTTGCAGAAAAGGTCAAGGTGTGGAACGTCCTTTCGGAACAAAGAATTACATAATAACAAGGTCAACGAGTCTTTCCTCGAATCTCTGACTCGAACATGTTGGAATTTCTATTTCTTTTATCTTTTTTAGCTTTTTTTAATCTCATGTGATTATTACTAATGATGCTATAACATGTGTCATAATCATTGGATTAGCTTCTTAAGATGTGAATTTATCACTAATTTAGAACCCCCTCTTTTCCACCATCAAAGTTATGTCCAATGAAACACCGGTAGAGGAAGATGTGAATTTAATTTCTTCCTTTCCCTTTTTTGAAAAATTATTAAATCATTCATGAATCTATTGTATGGATGTCAATTTAGTTATAAACATTTTAATTTTAATAAAATCACACATAACTCACTTAAGTAAGAATTTATTAAGATCAAGTCGATTGTTGTTCAAACAACAATACATCCTAATATGAAAAACGAGAAATTGATGAATGTTGTCCCATGATTGTTTGTGCTATTCATGAACTAATGCCAAAGAGCATGATGAGAGTTATGGAAATGGCGATGAAGATCGCTTCCATGTTTTAAGTAAATCAATAGTTTCAAAAGAGCTAATGACCACGTAAAACGAGCATTTGAAGAAATCCTTGTTTGAAGAAATTAGGCAAATTAAAATTCTCGATTGCAGAAAATGAAAGTTGGTGGACTCAATTGCCAAGCAACATATGTTACAGATCTGAATACAAAAGCATCCAAAAAATTGAACTTAAAAATGAATTTTCATGGACAAAGTACAATTATAATAATTCCATTGATGTTCAAGGAATATTTATTAATATTTTTCATTTTCATAAAGCTATTTAAACAATAATTACAAAATATTCATTCCTCCACAATAGCTGTGCCAATGCTAATAAAATGAGGGTTGTGTTTTCCTCCGTCCATCCATGGCTAGAGGGAACTTCTTGCACTATTCAAATTACATGTGTTCGACGTATATTTAGGATTAGGTTAATTGTGATTTATCTTAATTGTAATAAAGTCTAATTGCTTTCTCTCTCTATACAATCAAGCTCTTGTACTCTTTCTCTGATAAAGTACATAATATGACACTCCTCTCTTCTACTACAAATCTCTTTAAATCTTTACAGTTCCTTATTGGCCTTACTAATCACATATTTCCACGCTTTAGGCATAGATCAAAGTACAGCCTACATGAATGAGAGTATGGGAATATTCAAATGTTTAAATCGCGTATTCATTTAACAATTTAAGATTTTAGAATAGTTGATAATGATTTACCATATTTAAAAATACTTATTGGCAAATTTTTTATCTAATCAAAATTGGAGAAAAATATGGTCCTATTTCTAAACCTCTAACCTATTTATTAAAGTCCACACATCCCAGGATCAAATCGTTGGCCATAAATTTATTTATAATATTTTCCGTATCCAATAAAGTGTATTGAATAAATTGCACATGCGAAGCGAAGACTTATTGGTGACATTCAACATCGTCATGCGTGAATACAGTTTTGCATGCAATCCAATGGCGGATCAATAGGGGCCGGGAATCGATTTGGGCCACATGAAGATCCTTGTCTTATTGTGTCCCGTTGATGGGCCTCCAATGAGCAACGTGTTGTGTTTGGAACTTGTACAATTGAGGCTTTTGATCTCTCTTCCTCCCTTATCGCCAAACGGCCGAAAATATTTTCTATTTAATTTTCAAATTTCAATCAAACATTAGAAAATATGATTATTTTTTTAGAAAATAACTTCTTAGAAAATATTTTTGGAAATATAATATTTTTAACGAAACGAATGGAACCTTAGTGCCTAATTTTTTTTTATGAAGACTGAACCATTTCATGTTGACCAATTAGCATATTCCAATGATTAGTTCTAAGGTTAGGAATCTCATTCAACTCTAAACACAACATCCACATACTAATCTCTTTCCATCACAGGTGCATGTGTTGGCCAGTCCTAGCTATTGTTATTGCTCTTCGCTAATGCTTCCTTGACATTGACACAATCTCTCTCTCTCTTGCCCCGGGGCGGATGAAGAAGCCCATCATATGAAATATGCCATAGTGAGACACAAATCTAAGACAAACTAAAATATGCAATTGTTTACACTTGACGGGGAAGTGAGCCCGCCACATATGTTTTAATAAGCCATCATGAAATTGCTTACACTTGGTGACATGGAGCATCAAACTTGGGCGTAGTTTTAATCTACAAGCAGAATTCGGAGATCCAAGCTGGTTCCTACCTTTGATTTCTGCTTAAATGTGATTCCATCGCAGAATCAATGCCGAAGACCGGAGTAACTTCCTCCCACCGTATATTCCATAAATATGTGAGGTAATAAATTGCTGCATTAACTGCTCTGGATGCTAAGTATTGCTTAGTTTGGGAAAGACGCCTCAAACAACTACAACAACCGAATAGACTCAATAAAATAATTTAAAATGGAGAATGAATTATTTGAAAAATATTTTCTTAAAAATATTCAGTAATATTGCTTGAAATAATTAGTCTATAAAAATTTTTCACTATGTCCAAAAATTTCTTGAATGATAAAAATCTTTTTTGTTTATTTATTTTTATAAGTGATGTAAAATGTCATTTTTATCAAAATGTTATCCGAATTATTTATATGTTATGGAATAAACACGTCCTACGAAACTATTTTGCGAGACATGTCTAGTAATCCTAATCATACACGTCTGTTGAAATTCCTCTCAAGATGGGCCAGGATACTACTTGTAATTTCCTTTTTACTTTGTTTATCCATTTCTCGGAGTAATCGCTCCATTTGTCGAATGGATATTGGGCAGGAAAGGCCCGTGGTGCTATTGGTTGGGGAACTTTTCTATAATGTCTGGAAGAAGAATCAAAAGAGGAAAGTAAGTCAAAAGAATGAATTTGTGGTTCAAGAAATGATGGCCCTTCATAGAGATATCTACAATTGAAGACTCAAAAGGGATGAGACCGAAGTAGAATAATTTATTATTGGGATTCAAATAATCACATTTGCTAATCCTTTTAGGGACATTTTCAGAAGCACGGACCTATTTATCTTGGTCGAGTGCGTGTGATGGAATGATGCTGACTTGATGAGAATTAGTTAGAGCTCAAAATGTCCCTTACTACCAATTAAATATTTGAAAAAAAAAAAAAACCAAACCTAAAGTAGTGGGAAGATCTCTCAATCAGTTTTAAAACCTATTGTATGAATGTCAATTCAGTTTAAACTCTTTAATTTTGCCAATTTAATCCAACAAGGTTCGACACTCGCTAGAGGTTGGTGAGGGCAGCCCTTTGCCAAATCCGGCAAAGATGTCGCAGCGCTCGCCTGTGGCTAGTGACCTCCACTAAACATCATCCAAGCCTAGCAACTAGCAAAGGGAAATAGAGAAAATAAAAAAAAAAGGAAAGGAAAAGGAAAAAAATTCAGAAACTTTTTCAAAAATTACAAAAATTGTTAACCGTCAGCACCAATTGTGCCATGTAGGATAGCCGACATTGATTGGATGATTACGTCAGTAATTCTGGCTAAAATTAGACAGAAAAACTACATTGGTAAACCATGAAAAAGTTTAAAACTAAATTGATCAAATTAAAAATTTAAGATTAAATTGACATCCGTATAATAGGTTTATATGACTATTTTGATCATTTTTCGGCAACTGTTCAACCAAATAATCAGCATTCTAACTTCGATTAATAAATAATTTTAGAGTTTCTGTTCGGACTTACACACCCACGTGCAATGGACTTCACTCATTCAATATATACACACCAACTCTAATGTTGTACTTGTTAGATATTGTTAATAGAACGTGCATACTCCTATGCACATGCAGCACTTAAACAAATACGAATGAGCTCATCCTTATGAAACAATAAATTGACTGATGATTGACTGTCCCTATTGTTAGATCCAAACTCTCAATGATCATGAAACAATGTACATTGTGCTTATGAATCATAATGCATAAATCTAATTACAAATTGCAAATGATTATTTGAATAAGTGGGTCATATTTGATCTTGAGTTAGTAAGAGTTCATGACATCAATTAAAAGTATTAACTTCATAAACGAGTCTTAGTGTCAACTGCTCTTTTCACCGATTTAGCTTTCATTGGAATCTTGTTCGGTCGTATACAGTGGAAAATTCAAATGACCAAACCCAATCCAAAGTGTTTATAAGCTACTCTTGGTTAGCATGGGGAACACTCAAAAACAGCTCTTGCGAACTGCACTCGTGTCACTTTATCTAAACTTATTGTACTTGTATCAATTTGCATAAAATACTTAGAAATGAATTGACACAAATGCAATTGATTTAAAACATTTTTTTTTATAATTTTTCCCAATAATAACTATGTGGGGGATCTGATTGACATGTCAGTTGTGATATTTGCTATTTCATTGTTCATTCCATTTCACATGATTGAGTACGTGACTCGTTTACATGATTTGAACTTAATATGACAAATTGGATAATCATTTATTAATGTTGGGGAATCATTTAAGAAAACAACATATAAGAGCCACTGTCAATCCCCGAAGTAAAAGTTTTCACTTGGATAGTTGAAGAACTAGAAGCATTATGAGTCGGAAAACCGAAATTAGGAAGACTATTTGGCCAAGTCATGATAGTATTGAGAGATCCAGCCTGAAATGATCTCGATCTCCTTCTTTCTCACATCTTGAAGCCACATGGGATCTTCACTGGTCGAGTATCGTAGATCGACATGGTGAGCCCCTATCATCGATAACTTACGACGGTTAAAAATAATTTGTTGTATGTCCTAGAAAATTTATTTCTATAACTTGTCTCTGAACATGTTATTGTACATACCATGGACAACCTCCCATCAATGTGAAGATTGATCATCACTTCTTCCATCGAAGGGATTCACTAATATCTTTTTGTGATGACGTTTATTCATAAAATGAAGAGTCACTTATGCTAAGTTTCAGAGACAGTGAGCTGACCTTTTTCGGCCACTATTGCAACAATGCTCTTGGAAATGCTCTTCAACACCCTGCCAATTTTACCACAGACAGGAATATTAAACCATTCATTCCCTCCACATCAGAGAGAGAGAGAGAGAGAGAGAGAGAGAGAGAGAGAGAGATACCCTCCACCACTCCATGGGTCTCTTAAGCCATTGAAGAAGATGATATTGCTCCCAAATCTCCTCAAGGTCCGCCTAATGTCCTGTTCTTTTTAAGTACACACAATGATCGACACAAAAATTCAGGTTAGGAGGCAGGATGAATAGATGCTGCAATTCTCTAAGTAAGGACGTGCAAGATATGAAAGCTTATGCGAAACTTCATAAATTATCATTTATACTTATAAAAAGGTTGCACCAAGCATAGAATAATGAACGACGGGTTACCCACATGGCCGCCGAACTCGATAGGGATCCAGGTGGGCCTAGAGACAATGCTGGAGTCAGATGCACAGGAGCTGACTGTATCATTATAGTTGTACTTGTAAGCTGGGAATATGCTCGTCTCTCGATTGCCGTCTGTTGGCATTACCATTTCCGTGCATGCCTGCAAGGAAATAAATAATGATCACTATCACATGCGCTCGTGCTAAAAGAAGCTTAGAGATCATGGAATGGTACAAAAAGGACTTAAGATTTCGACATAAAATTGGGATGATGCCATAGTTAATTACATAGACTTGATAAGATACGCATAATTCCCCACCTCAAGAAATGTGGGATTTCACATCAAACTTTAACTTTAACTCCTATATACACATATAAAAATATAAGTTCGTGGATTGGATAGAGTGAGGCAACTGGGTATGTGAATCCAAATACATCTTGATCCATAAATTTGGTGAGTTATGTATACACGATTCAAATAGATTAAAAGTGCATGCACTCGATCAACCCGATGCCATTTTGTTGTTTACATTCTATTTAACTATTGCACGCCTGTAGCATGTATTCCCTTAATTAAATTCGGGCTTAACAAATTAAAACCATATCTGGAAAAAGAAAAAGAAAAAGAAACAAAGCAAATTGACAGTCTGGGATCCGAAGGAAGGAACAGAACTGGGGAACGAAACCCAGACATTTTAGGCTCCTCTTGGAGTTCTCTCCATTCGATTTTTTTTTTTGGGTAATTATTGGCCCCTCCAGATGCGAAAGCTAGCCCACTTTTAAGTAAAAGAAGAGGAAATGAACACCAAAGAAGAAAGAGAGTTCACAAGTTAATTCAATCGCAAAGTTTTACCTGGCCAAAGGGTGATTTTCCTAGTTATAGATACTACAATGAGAAATATAGGAAAGATCAAATGAGGACTCCATGACTACAAAGCTACAAATTTGGCAAAGAGCCACAAAGATCTCATGAAAACTTCTTTCGAGAATATCAAGCCATTTCTCAAGTCATAGAAAGAAGAAGGAATAATTTGTGAAACTTTACGGAATTACTGTCAATTGTTTTAAAAGTTTAAACCGTTAGTTTAATGCATGATTTAATAATTAAATATTCAAACACAATGCTAGATGACCGGTAAATAGTATTACTATTAATTCTAGTCCTCCCTAACTTCTTCATTACTCCACCAACCAAATAGAAAAAGCTTATATTGACCTCACAAAAAAATAAAATAGAATAGAAAGAGCTTATGACCTTCACCTCATCACAAGTACTATCTCCGGATTGGATTGATGTCGGAGATGTTAAAGCTCAAATACTAGATGGTTTTGCTAGATTAAGTCAGAATACCCTTTTAAATACTTAACAGTGTTCTATCACATCATTTAGTAAATTCATTTAGTATATAAGTCTTATCATATCTAGCACTATTCATGTGATAATGGTTGATAAGGTTTCGAGTTGAATCCAATGTAACATGTAATTCTTAAGAGGCATTGCTTAGGAGATCTTTTCTTTCGAGAGAGTGAAAAATTGTTGGGTACCTGCCATTGCCATCCGCCGAGGCCATGAGGATCAGAATCGTCCATTAGATCGAAGCACGAGACGCCGCCGCTGTAGTTGTAGTAGATGTTCGCCGCGCCATACAATTTGGCAAAATCATCGTCCCCTTTGCTCGGATCATCTATCGCCTTGCACATCTACACAAAATAAAAATAGAGAGCATAAACATTAGTCATGCATCCGATTGTCTGTCCAGCCATTGAGTTGTTCAATTCCGCGACTCTGTTAGTACTATATCTTGAAGATTTAACAGAAAAGCATTTCACAAAATGGCCCCGCCACGCCTCAATATTGGCACAACGGAGCGAGTTAATTAAATTCTCAGGAATCGTTTATGAAGTTTTGGGACCAAGTTGTCTTGTGCCGGAAAAAAAGTATGCTAATCCTTCATTTGACTTGGTCAATCACACACGCAACGATAAAATCCTCAAAGATCAGATCTGCCTCACAAATTGGTCATACGGTACAAGAAGTCTTGAATTTTTAAAGCCAAGTTTACTTACTTTCAAAACAAGATTGGTTCATTTGAGAAGTAACTTTATTTTCCCTTTGAGATCAGATCTATGTGCCCCCAAAGAATTTGAATTTGACTTGCAATACTATAAAGTATGATCTTGAAGATATTGCTTGGAATACACTGCTAATAAAAGTTATTATTTGTTGAGCAAACTATACCTGTTTGACCGGGTAAGCAGGCAAGGGAGACAGGAAATTGGAAGGAGTTGGATAATCGGTCATGGCCGTGTAAACGAGAGCAGTTTCGAGCCAACCTGTGAGATATTCCGCATCCTTAAAGTTCCTGCAAAGGGGTCATTACATAAATAAAGAACCCACCAAAAAAAAAACATAAATAAATCAAATCCATGAGAAGCCGATAATGTTTGAGTCATCTCTTACTTGCATAGTCTGAATGATTTTCGCAGGATCTCGAGTCCACCTTGTTGTTTCGCCGTATCTTCAATCTTCTGCCATGATTGCTTGATCACTTTGTAGCAATTCTTACTCTCGCTCTGGACATTCACATCAATCGCACTTTTAGACTTGTGTGATTTTTGCATAGTCACAACTCATGTGAAATCTATATGGTTGGTATCAAGAACACAAACGTCGGATTGATGGTGCATGTAAAATAAGTACCTTACACCACGTTGTGGTTTACAAGAACAATAAAATTAACTAATTGATAAAATTCCATGTACAATTAAACATACTGGATGTTTTGGATTAGTTTAAGACCGGCACAGAGCATACGGTGTGTGGAAAAATTAATATCTCAAGAAGAAGAAAATGAACAATATCATTTGATCTATTTCGATAAAAAGAATTTAGATTTACATGATAAGACTGGAGATTTAGTAAATGGAAATGTAGTGGTCCAGACTTTTTCTTAATAACAAGATTTTGCTTATGAATTATAGTTTTGTTTGAGGAATATACTAGAGATTTTATGAAATTTTGACTAAAATGTCCAGGTTAGGACCATCTACGGATTTGTTTACTCATGCAAATTACTTCATACATCTTCTAGTCCGTGGCCGAGCAAGACCTTTGTTGTTATCGGGCTGACCTTATCCCTAATTCCAAACTCTCTTTAAGTCCTTGTAATTCAAGAGCAACCAAAAACAAAATAACAAATTTTGCACAGAGAGAGAGAGAGAGAGAGAGAGAGAGAGAGAGAGAGAACCCTGAAGTCTCGAGTGATGATGTCGTTGAAGATATAAGGGGAGGTGACGTTGAAAAAGTCGAGGATCGGAGCAGAAGAAGACAAAGCGCCGATTGCAATGTGCAGATACTTTAGCCTAAACCATGCTGCCAACACTGCGATATTTTCAGTGAACATCCGAGAAAGTTTTACTCCATTGTTGTCTTCTTTTTCAAACTAGAAAGCATGCACAGCCAGCTACATAATTAATCTATTCTAAAGTCAAACACAACAATTAATCTGAAGAGTGAGAAGCCAGTAATTTGTTTTTATTTATGAACATATGTGAGGGAACAGCAGCATACTTCCCCCGTAAGAACCTCCAAAAACCACCACTGGCGAATGCTCGGCTGTCAAGTTCTTCTTCAGATCGGTTATCAGTGTTGCGTAGTCCGCCAAAGCCTGCGTCGAGGAGAGATAGCCCAACATGCTTGCGTTGCTGTACGCCACCTCTTTTTTGCCCCCAAACGGCATCGATTTCCCGTAATACCGATGCTTCGCAGAGACAAATAAGAATGATAAACTCTACATCTTTCTGTAACGTACTTCCCAAAAGCAAAGCAAAATGACGAAAGTCCTGCCATTGATTGCTGAAATATGATACTACAGCTTGAGTATTTGGATCAGTTGGCAATATACCTCGATGAACACAAGAAGGGCATTGAAGTGGGGTGCCGTCTCAAACATGAAACCAGTGTTTTGGCCGAACCACTCGATGTCACCCTCGTTCCCAGTGTAGACAAAGATCGGGGCATTCCTCTGCGGGCCGCCCCAAAAGGTGGAATTAATTAAGTACCTCTGCTGGAACGTCTGGTAGCTCTCGGGACGGTACCTGAAGTGGTCGAGGATTTGCGTGAAGTACCTGGTCTCGTAGGGTCCATTGCTGCCGCTCTGGTCGTTAGAGAGCGATGGTCGTTGAGAACTTTCAGGATGAATGAGGGGAGAAGGAAAGCGAGGTACAATCTTGCCAAATGGCGAGACAGCAAAAGAGCATTGAAAGACCAGAGAGAGACAGAGAAGGTTCAATAGTAGTTGTGCTGCACTCATGATCTTTCGGGCTTTGGTGTTTGCAGCTGCAGAGGAAGTGAATGAGTATGGAGATTTCAGTTGAGAGAGAGAGAGAGAGAGAGAGAGAGAGAGAGAGTCTTTGTAAAGACAAACAAGACAAATGGTTCAATGACTATCCAGGAAGGAAGGAAATCGGTCTTGCCTAAAATGTTGGGATGACTTTTTTCTTTTTGACCGGTATTGGGATAACTTATCTGGTCAACTATCATTGATAAAAAAAAAAATACCATATAGGGTATTCTAACTATCATTGATAAAAATAAACTGGTAGAATTAAAATACCCTATAGGCTATGTCGTATATGGTATTTTCAATACTACCAGTGTATTAAAATAGCCTTTATGGTATACCGTATAAGATTAAAATACCTTATGGCTAAGTTTGGTAATCAAAATAAAATTCGGAAATAAAATAAAATTTATCATATCCTACATCCGATGCCTATTCAAGACAAAATAAAGTTGGATATAAAAAGGATATAACCCGGAAAAAATTATCTCACGAGAAAAGCAGAATAAAGGTGAATATGGTATCTTATATTCATAATATGAAGTTATTTTTCTCAAATAACAAACTTCTCAAATTAATAATATCAAAATTATATTTCAATATAAATAATATTTGAATTATAATATAAGAAATTCAAAATAACAAAAAATAACGCTACTAGTTTAATCTTATTCGAATTTAATTCTATCTTATAATATAAATTCAATATATAAACATAAAAATATGTTTTTATTTATTACATATTTTAGGTATATTATTACAATTTACTATTTAATGAAATTTTATTAGAGAACGATGGAAGGGGAAAAAGAAATAAAAAGAAAATAATTATAAAAGAGAAGAAAAAAATAAAAATAAAAACGCAAATAAAAATGAAGTATGCAAGAGTGTCAAGAGATTTTTACGATCTCCATTTCTGCAACTTTTAGGCTCATTCACATTAATATGTTATTTATACCAAATAACATACATGATCTTATGTAAATATATTTAACTTTATTACTATGATTCACCAATTGTAGATAGGATATAATAAAATCCATAGGTTTCAAATCCTTTCCTATTGAGTTCTATCCTAATTAGAAATACAAATGATCAAATGTAACTATATGGTATTTTGTATAAGATATCATTGGTACGAATGCCCTTTATGGTATATCGTATAAGGTATCATTGATAAAAATACACTGGTAGTATTAAAAAAATACCATATATGATATACAATATAGGGTATTCTAATACTACCAATGGCATATAGTATTTTGGTAACCTTATGATATATGGTACATGCTATTTTTATGTGCTATTTTAATACTACCACATAACATTAGAATACCTTATATGAATGCCCTATATGGTATATGGTATATGGTATATATTATATGGTAGTTTGGCGATCAGGATAAAATTTAGGATAGAATAAGATTTATTCTATTCTGCATATGGTGCCTACTCAAGACATGACAAAATCAGATACAAGAGGGATATAGACCAAATAAAATTATCCCATATGGGAGGTAGGATAAATGTGGATAGGATTTCTAGTATCCGTAAAAAGAAAAGTTACTTTTCTCAAATAATAAACTTCTTAGATTAACAAATTTAAAATGATATTTCAATATAAACAATATTTGAATTCTAATATGAGAAATTCAAAAAAAAAAAAAAAAAAAAAAAATTAATTTTCATTTAATCTTATTTTTATTTATGTATTCAAATTTAATTTTATCTTATAATATAAATTCAATGTATAAATATATATTTATTACATATTTAAGGTGTTTTGGTATTTTAGGTATATTAGTATAGTTTTCTATTTAATAAAATTTTAGTAGAGAATGATGGAAGGGGAAAAAGAAATAAAAAGGAAATTAATTAAAAAAGAGAGGAAAAAAAAAAAAAAAAAGCAAATAAAAATAAAATAGAAAAAGTATTGTGAGTAATTTCTATCATATCTATTTATAAAATTTGTGATTAATTTATATTAATATGTCGTTTATACTCAACAATATATATGATACAATATAAATATATTCGACTTTATTATTGTAATCATCAAACCGTAGATATGATATAGGAAAATCCCCTGAATTTCATATCCTATCATATCTAATCTTATTTTGGTTAGAAATCCAGACGATCAAATGTAATCATAAGGTATTCTGATATTGCCACCATTTACCATATACCATATTGGGTATTCTTATATTATCATTGTATACCTATAGCATTTACATAAATAAAAGTGGTAATATTAGAATACTTGATATTCTAGTACTGCGACTTTCTTAATACCCACACACATATGTATAGCATTTACACAAAAGAAAGTGGTCGTATTATGATAGTTTATATGGTATTTTCTAACAACCAAAATTCCACATAAGATATACCATATAGGGTATTCTAACACTGACATCATATACCATATACCATATAGGATACTCTAGCACTGTCGCTTTCTTAACACACACACACACACACATATAGCATTTACATAAAGAAATGCAGTAGTATTAGAATACCCTATATATGGGCTTTTTCTAATACTACCACTTTCTTAACACACACACACACCCGCGCGCACAGCATTAACATATATGCAAGTGGTAGTATATTGTATATATTAGGGATAATGATACAAATGATTCCCTGAACTTTAATTCAATATGCAATTTAGTCAATGAACTATTAATTTATTCAATGTGATATCTAAACTTTAGCTTAATATGCAATGTAGTCCTGAAACTTTCAATTTACTCAATGTAGTCCCTAGACTTTGAATACATGTTCAAAATGTCCCTTACTACCAATTTAAATATGTATATAAAAACTAAACTAGAGGTAGTAGGAAGATCTCCCAATTAGTTTTAAAACTATTGTATAAATGTCAATTTAGTTTAAACTCTCTAATTTTGCCAATTTAATTCGAAGAGGTCAATACTTGCGAGAGGTTGGTGAGGGCAACCCTTTGCCAAATCCGACAAGGACATCGCAACCCTCACCTGTGGCTAGCGACCTCCGTTGGACTTCATCGAGGCTCAACAACTAGCAAAGGGAAATAGAGAAAATAAAAAGGAAAGGAAAGGAAAGGAAAAAAAAAAAAATTTAGAAAAATTTTCAAAAAATTACAAAAATTGTTAATTGCTAATACCAATTGTGCCATGTAGGATAGCTGGCATTGACTAGACCACCACATCAATTATTCTAGTTAAAATTGATAAGAAAAACTATATTTATAAACCGTGAAAATGTTTAAAAGTAAATTGACCAAATTGAAAAGTTTATTAGATTGACATCCTTATAATAGATTTATGATTCTTTGATAATTTTTCCGTAACAGTTCAACCGAATAATCAGCATTCTAACTTCGATTAATAGATGATTTTAGAATTTTTGTTTGGACCCTACACACCCACGTGCAGTGAACTACACTTATTCGGTATATACGCACCAACCATACTGTCGTGCTCATCGCATATTGTCAATAGAAGGTGCATACTCCTATGCACATGCAACACTTAAACAAATACTAATGAGCTCATCCCTATGAAACAGTTAACTGACTTATGGTTGACTGTCTTATTGTTAGATCCAAACTCTGATCATGAGGCAATGTACATTGCGCTCATGAATCATAATGCATATATCAAATTACAAATTAATTGCAAATGATTATTTGAATAAGAGGGTCATATTTGATCCCGAGTCGTTAAGAGTTCGTGACATCAATTAGAAGTATTAACTTTGTAAACAAGTCTTAGTGTCAATTGCTCTTTTCACCGATATTATCTTTCATTGGAATCTTGTTTGGTCGTATATAGTGGAAAATTCAAATGACCAAACGCAATCCAAAGTGTTGATAAGCTGCTCTCGGTTAGCATGGGGAAAACTCAAAAGCAACTCTTGCAAACTGCACTTGTGTCACTTTACTTAAGCCTATTGAACTTGTGTGAATTTGCATAAAAGATTTAGAATTGAATTGGTACAAGTGCAATTAGTTTAGGACTTTTGGATAATTTTCTCCAATAATAACTATACATGGGGATATGATTGAAATGTCAGTTGTGATATTTGCTATTTCATTTTTCATTCCATTTCACATGAACCGGTATGTAACTCATTTACATGATTTAAACATAATATGACAAATTGCATAATCATTTATTAATGTTGGAAAAATTTGAGAAAACAACATATAAGAGCCATTGTCAATCCCTGGAGTAAAAGTTTTCACTTGGATAGTTGAAGAACTAGAAGAACTATGAGTCAGAAGACCGAAATTAGAAAGATGATCTGGCCAAGTCACAGTAGTATTGAGCAATCCGGCCCAAAATGATCTTGATCTGCTTCTTTCTCACATATTGAAGCCACTTGGGATCTTCACTGGTCGAGTGTCACAGGTCAACGTGGTGAGCCCCCGTCATCGATAACTTACGATGGTCAAAAACAACTTGTTGTGTTCCTAGAAAATCTATTTCTATCACTTGTCTCTGAAAATGTTATTATACATACTACGGACAACCTCCCATCAATGTGAAGATTAACCATCACTTCTTCCAACGAAGGGATTCACTGATATCTATTTGCGATAATGTTCATGCATAAAATGAAGAGCCAATTATGCTAAGTTTCAGAGACAGTGAGCCGACCTTTTTTGGCCACTGTTGCAACAATGCTCTTGGAAATGCTCGTTAACACCCTGCCAATTTTACCATAGAGACAGGAATATCAAATCATTGATTCCCACTATTATATATATATATATATAGAGAGAGAGAGAGAGAGAGAGAGAGAGAGAGAGAGAGAGAGAGAGAGATACCCTCCACCACTCCAAGGGTCTCTTAAGCCATTGAAGAAGATGATGTTGCTCCCAAATCTCCTCAAGGTCCTCTTAATGTCCTGTTCTTTTTAAGTATACACAATGATCGACACAAAAATTCAGGTTAGTAGACAAGATAAACAGATGTTGCAATTCTTTAAATAAGGATGTGCTTGATATAAAAACTTATGTGAAACTTCATAAACTATCATTTATATTTGTAAAAAAGTTGCGCTAAGCATAGAATAATGAAATATAGGTTACCCACATGGTCACCAAACTCGGTAGGGATCTAGATAGGCCTAAGGACAACATTGGAGTTAGATGTACACGTATAATTATAGTTATAGTTACACTTGTATGCTGGGAATATGCTCGTCTCTCGATTGCCGTCTATTGGCATTACCATTTCCGTGCATGCCTGGAGGGAAATAAATCACAACCACTATCACATGCGCTCATGCTAAAAGAAGCTTAGAGATCATGAAATGGTACAAAAAGGACTTATGATTTCGACATGGATTAGAATGATACTTAGACTTGATAAGACACATGGAATTTTCCACCTTAAGAAATATGAGATATCAAGTATAACTTTAACTATTAACTCCTATATATGTATATACAAATATGTTTTGGATTGAATAGAATGGGGCCAATGGGTGTGTGAATCCAAAAACACCGGAATCCTTAAATTTGGTGAGGTCCGCTTATTAGTTACTTTGCAAATTATGTATACATGATCTATCGTTTTAGATGATTTAAAATAGATTAAAAGTGCATGCACTCGATCCACCCGATGCCAGTTTGTTGTTTACATCCTTTTTAACTATTGCCCGCCTGTAGCATGTATTGCCTTAACCAAATGGGGTTAATAAATTAGAACTATTTTTGGAAAAAGAAAAAGAAAAAAAACAAAGCAAATTGACAGTCTAGGATCCAATGGAACGAACAGAACTTGGGAAGTTATATCTGGACAAAGGGCGATATTCCAAGTTATAGAGGCTACAAGAAAGATACGAAAGATCCAATAAGGACTCCATGATTCCAAAGCTACCAATTTGGCAAAGAGCCATGGAAACTTCTTTTGAGAAATCTGAGTCATATCTCAAGAGTCATAGAAAGAAGCAGAAACAATTTGTGAGGCTTTACAGGATCATTATTAACTGTTTTAAAAACTTAAATTATTAGATGAATACAAGCTTTAATATTTAAATATTCTAGCAAAATGCTAAATGACAAGTAAATGGTATTACTATCAATTTTAGTCCTCCCTTATTTCTTCATTACTCCACCAATCAAATAGAAAGAGCTTATGACCCTCACCTCATCACAAATATTATCTCCGGATTGCATAAATGTTGGAGATATTAAGGCTCATATACTAGATGGTTTTACTGGATTAAGTCAGTATGCCTTTTCAAACACTCAACAGTATTCTATCACATCATTTAGTAAATCCATTTAGTATAAAAGTCTTATCATCTCTAGCATTATTCATGTGATAATGGTTGATAAGGTTTCAATTGCATCCAACGTAACAGATAATTCTTACGAGGCATTGCTTAGGAGATCTTTTTTTTCGAGAGAGTGAAAATTTGTGGGGTACCTGCCATCCCCATCCGCCGAGGCCGTGATGATCGGAATCGTCCATTAGATCGAAGCATGAGATGCCGCTGCTGTAGTTGTAGTAGATGTTTGCCACGCTGTATAATTTGGCGAATTCATCATCCCCCTTGCTTGGATCATCTATCGCCTTGCACATCTGCGCAAAATAAAAGGAGAGCATAAACATTAGTCTCGCATCCGACTCTGTCCACCCATTGAGTTGTTTATTCTGCGACTCAGTCAGTAGTATATCTTAAAGAATAATAGAAAAGTGTTTCACAAAATAATCCCGCCACGCCCTAATATCAGCGCAACGGAGCGAGCTAACTATATTCTCGCAAAACATTTTGTAGTATTGGGACTAAGTCGTCTTATGCTGGCATAAAGTATGTGTTGGAATATAATATGCGGAAACAACAAGATCTTGCAATTTACGTCAACGCGAAATCACCAGAGAAATAAATGAGAAATAATAAGGACACCAGAAATTTACGTAATTCGGTCCGAATATCGGTACCTACATCCACAGGGAGAGCCAGCAGCAAATAATTCACTATAATCGGAGAATCAGAGTTTACAATCACTCACACGTTCGAGTGTTTCCCATACCTAGATTCAACCAAAAACCCAAAGTGTTTATAAATAAACAACTCACTTGGACATAAACTCACGGCAGAAAATTACCGCGCATTCAAGCTCAAAACAAAAACGCTCTACGTACGCCAAAATCAAGAACTCCGGCGTTTGTCTTTGGTCCACGTACGTAAATCTTCGCGTTCCTTTGGAAGGCTTCGCGTGGCTTTAAGGAAACTTGCGGCTCTTCTCAAGCAGCATGGACGTGCGACTCCTCTTCATTCTCTGCTTTCGTAGGGTTTCTTTTTAAGCCACTCACGCACGCCCAAAGAAGAAAATTGTGTGCCCAAAGTCAAAGTCTTGACTTTTGGGCCCACCATCTTTATCTTCTTTTTGCCTTCTTCTACTGCACGTACAAGGAAGATAGAAAAAACCCTCACATTTTTTTCATCTTTTTTTTTTATTTATTTCCTCTTTTATCTTGTTTTGCACATCCAAAAGAGAAAGTCCAAGAAAGGAAATTGTTTCTTCTTTCTTCATCCAATTTCCAATCCTTCGAAGAAAATCTTTATCAACAAATTCGGTTTAACAAATCATCATCCGAATTTAAACTCGAGACATTAATTGAACAATCATCCACCTTGGCTCGATGTTTGAAGTCAAGTTATAGTGCCAATCATCCATGCTACTCTCCCAACGCCCCGACGGGCGCTCACTTTCCACAGACGCCAATAGTGCTCAAGCAGAGCTTGAGCTTCACCAAAGGAACAGATTTAGTCATCATGTTTGTCGGGTTATCTGCTGTAGCAATCTTTTTTACAATAACATTACCCTTAACAAAGACATCTCGGATGAAGTGGTACCTGATGTTGATATGCTTCGTTCACTTGTAATAAACTGGATTATATGCCAAATATATCGCACCTTAGTTATCATAGTGTATATCCACACTTTTATGTTCTAACCCAAAGTCCGAGAGCAAACTTTGTAATCATATCACCTCATTCGCTACAAATGTTAGTGTCATGTACTCTGCCTCAGTTGAAGACAAGGCAATGTGATCCTGTTAGGACGCTTTTCAACTAACTGCACCACCTTCTAGCGTAAACACATACCCTGCTAAAGATCTGCAATCATCCAAGTCAACCGGCGTGATCCGAATTCACAAAATCAATGGTCTCACTGCCATTGATGTCCCTCCGGTACACTATATCCACATATATTGTCCCCTTCAAATATCTAAAGATCTATTTTACAGCTTCCCAATGAGCTTTACTAGGACGCTTCACATAGCGACTAACCACGCTCACAGCTTGTGAAATATCAGGCCTAATGCATACCATAACATACATAATATTACCCATGACACTAGAATAAGGAACACGAGACATATGCTCCTCTTCCTCCTCAGTCTGCGGTGATAATTTATCTGAAAGTTTAAAATGCTTCGCTAAAGGTATACTTACAGATTTTCTAGACTACATATTAAAACGTGCCACAATCTTCTCAATGTATTTCTTTTGAGATAGACGTAAAAATCCTACAGTCCTGTCACGCAAAATCTCTATATCCAAAATTTTCTTTGCAGCACCTAAATCTTTCATCTCAAATTCAACATTTAATTGCCTATTCAGCACATCAATATTATACATATTTTTAGCTGCTATCAGCATATCATCAACATATAAAAATTGATAAATCAAAGAACCATTCTCCAATCTCCTATAGTAAATGCAAACATGATCTTCCTTACCCGTAATAGCAAATCCCTCTGGTTGCCTCATGTAAATCTGCTTCTCCAACTCATCGTGAAGAAACACAATTTTTACATCTAGTTGCTCTAACTCGAGATCCTACGAAGAAACTAAGGCAAGTAAAACATGAATAGAAGTATGTCTTACCACATGAGAGAACATCTCATTGTAGTCAATGCCCTCACGCTGTGTATATCCCTTCGCCACAAGTCTCGCCTTATACCTCGCAGCCTCAACACCGGGAATGCCCTCTTTCCATTTGAAGACCCATTTACTTCCGAGAATTTTTTTGGCTCTTGGGTACTTTGACTAGCTTCCATGTCTGATTTCGATTGAGTGTTTTCATCTCTTCACTCACAGCCCCTAGCTATTGCGATAACTCCGAACTAGCCATCGCCTCAGAGTAAGATGAAGACTCATCTGTCTCCACATTATCACCTACAGTCAATGCATAAGCAATATCTGTATAACCATAACGTACTAGTGATTTAATTTGTCTTCTCTGTCTATCTGCGGCTATAGTGTGCTACGGCTTTGCTAGTTGTTCACTATCACCAAGTTCAGGAACTGTGGCCTCATCTGCAGTCTTAACTTCAGTTACCTTTGAGGACTCCAGAGTCTTCACCTGAAGCTCCACCTCACTAATGACACCATGATATGTCTTCTCTGCTAGTTGTATCTCAGAACTCATCTTTTGAAGCATTGCAGTCTCGTCGAAGATCACATATCTGTTGATTAGAAAATCGAGTGATCTGGGATTGGTGCACCACAGCCAGTAGCTTTTCACCCCATGTGTATAACCCAAAAATATGCACTTCTTTGCCCTCGACTCAAGCTTACCATCACTCACATGAGCATACGCAGGACATCCAAATATACGTAATCCGGAATAATCAACAAGTTTCCCCGACCATACTTCCTCAGGAGTCTTCCACTCGATAGCAGATGATGGAGATCGATTAACCAGGTAACACGCCATGTTTACCGCTTCGGCCCAAAATTCCTTGCCAAATCCTGCATGCGAAAGCATGCATCGAGCTCGCTCAAGCAAAGTTTTGTTCTTCCGTTCTACCACACCATTCTACTATGGTGTCCCAGGTACTATGTAGTATCTCACAATACCTTTTTTCTAGCAGAACTCGGTAAAATCCTTACCATAGAACTCCATGCCATATCGGTTCTCAGGCACTTGATTTGTTTATTTGACTACTTCTCAATAAATGCCTTAAATTTTTTAAACCGATCGAACACTTCATATTTGTGCTTCAGAAAGTATACTCATACCTTCCTTAAATAGTCGTCGATAAATGTCACATATATTGAGCACCTCCTTTCGAAGGAACCGAAGATGGGCCTCAGATGTTTGAATGAATATATTCAACTGGTCGTTTGGTCGAATGAATAGCTATAGTAAACTTAACTCGATGATGCTTCCCATAGATGCAGTGCTCACATAAGTCCAACTTCCCTGTCTTTTAACCCTTCAACAACCCTTTTTCTCTCAGCATCATCATATTTGCCTCATTCATGTGCCTCAAACGCATATGTCATAATTAAGTCAAGTTAGAGTCTAACTCACCTGATGAAACTGCAGCAGTTTCAGTTACGGTCTCTCTCAGTAGATGATAAAGAGTATTCACTTTTTTCCCCTTCATCACTCTCATGGCACCTCGAGAGATCTTCAGTACTCTACCTTTAGCGGTGTACCTACACCCGATGTCATCAAGTGTCCCTAGAGAAATAAGGTTCTTCTTGAGCTCCGGTACATGCCTCACATCTGTCAATGTGCGCACCACCCCATCTTGCATCCGAATCCAAATTGTCCCTATCCCCACAGCCTTACAGACTATATTATTCCCAAAAAGACTACCACCATATGCAATCTGGTAAGTAGTAAACTAGTTCTTATGAGGCGTCATATGATAAGAGCACCCCGAATCTAGCACCCATCCGTCTCCTGACGAAATAGCAGTCACACATAAAACAGCTTCTACATTACTATTGCTCCCTTCAGCAACGTTTGCCACACTACTTGTGGCATTCTGCCTATCAACTTTATTCCTCCACTTTGGACAATCTCTCCTAATGTGCCCCTTCTCGTGACACTCAAAGCACTTCACGCGTCCCTTGGACTTTCTATGCCGTGATTTTGATATGCTTTTAACTCTATTACTACTAGGCCTTTGATGTTGTTCTCAACCTTGAATCGTCAGTGCTTGCACTATTCCTTGCACCAAACCGTCATCTCGCAACTTTCTTTGCCACTCCTTAGATAATAAGGTGGACTTTACCTCTTCTGAGGTAATCGTAGTACGCCCTAGAACAGTGAATCAGTAAAGTGCTCCCATGACTCTGGTAAAGAGGCTAACAACATCATGTCATGTTCTTCATCATCAAGTATCTTACCGACGTTCTTCAGATCCATCATGGGTTTATTAAATTCATATAGGTGGGTTCTGATAGACGTACCTTTAGTATATCTAAATTGAAACATATTCTTCAACATGTACAAGCGATTGTTCAAACCTTTCTTCACATAGAGTGCTTGAAGTTTTGCCCATAATGCTGCGACATCCTTCTCCTCAGCAACCTCTATTAAGATCTCATCCGATAAATTTAACAGGATTGTGTTTTTTGCTCTTACAATCAGCTCTACCCTCTTAGAAGCTTTCATTATAATAAGCAACTCATCTTCACCATCCAGTGTTTTGCCCAAACCTTGTATTGTCAATAATGCCTACATCTTGATGCTCCATAATATAAAGTTGTAGCTCCTATTAAATTTCTCAATTTTAGATTTCCTCTCAAACATAATTGCAGTAACAGAATTTCCAGATAATAATTAGATAAGCAAAAGCTCCAAATCACAATAAAAAAATCTAATTTCAAGCTTTGATACCAATTGTTGGAATATAATATGTGGAAACGACAATATTTTGCAATTTACGTCAACGCGAAATCACCAGAGAAATAAATGAGAAATAATAAGGATACCAGAAATTTACATGGTTTGGTCCGAATATTGGTACCTATATCTACGGGGAGAGCCAGTAGCAAATAATCCACTATAATCGGAGAATCAGAGTTTACAATAACTCACATGCTCGAGTATTTCCCACACCTAAATTTAACCATAAACCCAAAGTGTTTATATATAAACAACTCACTTGAATATAAACTCACGGCATAAAATTACCGTGCGTTCAAGCTCAAAACAAAAACGCTCTACGTACGCCAAAATCAAGAACTCTGGCGTTCGTCTTTGGTCCACGTACGTAAATCTTCGCGTTCTTTTGGAAAGCTTCGCGTGGCTTCAAGGAAACTTGCAGGTCTTCTCAAGCAATGTGGACATGCGACTCCTTTTTATTCTCTGCTTTCGTAGGATTTTTTTAAGTCGCTTCATGCACACCCAAAGAAGAAAATCATGTGCCCAAAAGTCAAAGTCTTGACTTTTGGGCCCACCACCTTTATCTTCGTTTTGCCTTCTTCTACTACACGTACGAGGAAGATAGAAAAAACCCTCACATTTTTTTCATCTTTATTTTATTTCCTCTTTTATCTTGTTTTGCACATCCAAAAGAGAAAGTCCAAGAAAGGAAATTGTTTCTTCTTTCTTCATCCAATTTCCAATCCTTCGAATAAAATCTTTATCGACAAATTTGGTTTAACAAATCGACATCCGAATTCAAACTTGAGACATTAATCTAATAGTATGCCAATCCTTCATTTGACTTGGTTAATCACACATGCGACAATACAATCCTACAAGATCTGCTTCACAAATTGCTCATACACTACAAGAAGTCTTGCATTTTTAATGCCGAGTTTATTTTCAAACAGATTGCTTCATTTGAGAAGTAACTTTATTCTCCCCTAAAGATCAAATCTATATGCCCCAAAAGAATTTGAATTTGACTTGCAATACTATAAAGTATAATCTAGAAGATATCGTTTGGATTACACAGCTAATACAAGTTATTAATTGTTAAGCAAGTTATACCCGTTTGACTATATAAGTAGGCAAGGGAGCCAAGAAATTGGAAAGAGTTGGATAATCGGTCATGGCCATGTAAATGAGAGCAGTTTCGAGCCAACCTGTGAGATATTCCGCATCCTTAAAGTTCCTGCAAAGGGTTCATTACATAAACAAAGAACCCACTAAAAAGAATAAATCAAATACACGAGAAGCTAATATTGTTAATGTGTCATCTCTTACTTGCATAGTTTGAATGATTTTCGAAGGATCTCGAGTTCGCCTTGCTATTTCGCCATATCTTTAATCTTCTGCCATGATCATTTGATCACTTTGTAGCATTTCTCGCTCTCGCTATGGACATTCACATCAATCATGCTTTTAGACTTGCATGGTTTTCGTATAGTCAAGACTCACATCAAATTCATATAATTAGTATTGAGAGCACGGACCTTGAATTGATGGTGCGTGTGAAATAAGTAAGTTATGTGACATCCTAAATTTCGACCCCGTTCCGATAAAATGAAATGGGCATTTCGTCGACGCGCCTATGGTCGTTTTACTCTGAGATAGGCCCCTCATGAGTTAACCAATCTATCATGTGAATCCGTTAAGGGATATAAACACGATAGACTTGAGAATTCGATCAGAAATCGACTACTCGACTGTGATAATCGGCAATAGTCAATATGGCACCATTATAAGCGATTGGGGATTAGATATAGGTCGATTCAACGGAAGCACTCAATTGAATGGTGAGTGATTTCATCTTATTGCAAAATTTGCGTCGAACAGCACTAACCCAAATTCTTGTCAATTCGGTACCCGATACCTGTAATTAAAACATTTAGATTTTTACGACAATTGAGAGTCGTTGATGAGTCAAAGATGTACAAACGTGGATCGAAATTATCAACCACGGGTCAAACGCGATAAAATTCCTAAAAGCTACCCGATAGGTTAGGTCGCGCTAAAATCATGTCCAATCGATTTTAATCACGAAATTGAATTCGGTTTCGAAAATCGGATGTTGGCGCATGTCACGATTCATTTATAGGACCTCGTCTCATCTTTCGGAAAAATTCCGTCGAGCCCGGAATTTTGCGGAAAAATCGATTTCAGACAAATCGGAAAAGAGTTGTAAATTCCGATGGCTGAAGATTTGGGGTTTTTCTACCCTAAATTGGTTTATTTTGGGCAAAATGAAGGCTAACTCTCATTGGTTGAGTGCTTGACTATGGGCATGAAGACTTTGTGGACATCACAATGTTGAAATTTATATTTTTCCCATGACTTTGTTGGCTTTAATCCTCCCTCCCCCTCTCTCTGCCGTTCATTTCCTTTCCCCCCTTGCGTACGTGAACCCTTCCCCCTTTCCCTCTCACACACATCTCTCCCCTCACAGCTGTAGTCGACCACCTTCTACCCATTTCCCATCAGCCTTATCTTCTCCATTTTCTCATTTTATTTTGCTGCCACAACTCTTCACGCATTTCTTGTTCTCTCCCAGCTACCACCAACCCAATCATTTCCCCCACCCCCATCATCACCAACTTCATCCCATGTTTTCTTCTCACCATCTCACGCTACCGCGCGTCTCCATCCCACCTCACCTTCATCTCACGTCCCACAAATCCTCAGCTCCTCACGTCCACAAACCGCAAGCCCTATCCACACATCCATCTCCTATCACCACCA
Source organism: Eucalyptus microcorys (assembly GCA_014182515.1). NCBI lineage: Eukaryota > Viridiplantae > Streptophyta > Magnoliopsida > Myrtales > Myrtaceae > Eucalyptus > Eucalyptus microcorys. Next base: position 30,252,867 of record CM024562.1, on the reverse strand, counting down.
TCCACCCATCTCCACAGCGCCGCCACCACCACCACAGCAACGTCACCAAGCCAAGCCAAACAGCAGCCAGCAAGCTCAGCCAAGCAGAACTGCCTACCAGCCAAGCTGTGAGCCTTGAGGGCTGATTTCAGCCTCATCCAGGCCATCGTAGGAGTCGCTGTAGTCACGGGATCCCATTGCCGTCACCATGGACCCGTTTTCTCACTAATCTAGTGAGTTAACTCCATAATTCTTGATTATGTTGTTAATTGCACTTAGGGGGTTAGATTAATGTTATTTATCTTAGTTATATTAGTGCTAAAAATGATTAGTACTAAGAAGGATTAATGCTAAGTAAGTTGGATTAGCTAAAATTCGGATCAGTTCACTGGACCCTCGCCGTTTGTCATTTTTGTGGATCAAAATGTGTTACGATTTTGAGGTTACTTCCTTCATAAAAAAATGTTTTAGACATCTTCAGTTATGACATATATTTTACTCAAGTATTTTAGGGATTTGAAAGAATGAGATTTCAGCTTCGTCATTTGCAAACAAAATCTCGGATGGTGCTGGAACTAGTGACCTTTTGGTGTTCAAAGGATTTTAATCAACCCTTATGGTTCAATTTTCGAAATAGTTTCTTCACAAAATTTTTTCCTTATATCTTTTAGTTTAACATAGTCAAATTTCAAATCAAAAGGACATGTTTTGGATCTCGAACCAAACTAATTTTAGAAAACATGATTTCTGAAAAAAAAAAAAAAAAAAAAAAAAAAAGACCCAGTTTTGGTCTCGACTTGAGCGATTTACTGCTCTCATTCTAAAAGGATTTGGGTCATGGTATCTCATGAAAAATGTTCATTTAGGTGTCTTTTATAACATATTCAAATTTGAGAATTTTCTGAGCTCGTTTGATTATGTTTCTAGATTTAAACTTGGAAAAGCACGAGTGGCCTGGTTTATGTCAATTAGGACCGGTTATGGTTTTGTGGTTTTTCTTGATGTTATGCTTGCTGAATAAGGTGTATTTAGTGATGTAGTGGACTTGTGGCATACCAACTTATGTGTGAGATCATGAGGTGGATTGCTCTTTGTTGGTTGTCTATTGTTATTACAAAACATGACCTTTTGGACTATTAAATAGAAATTAAATGAGGTGTCGGGTCTAGACACCAAAACTTATTTGCCCAATAAAAAAATGAGCTTGTAAACTAGGTGCGTGTAATTTTGGCGGGTTAATTTCAAATACCGAACCCCGTATGAATTTATTTCGGAAGGTTTGAAAAAAAAAAAAAAAAGAGTTACTAAGTTTATTTTTAAAAGGGGATTTTGATGATTTGGCTATATTGTGGAAGGTGAAAGTTGACTTGATCGATGATGTGCATGCATGGTCAGGTTAATTAGGTAGTTTGGTTTAATTAAACGCAATTTATTTAATTATTTTGTAATTTATTTCATTTTTAATATTTACCGGAAATTATACTGGGATAGCCTGTAGTCAGAATTTTGTGCTGATTGTCAAGTGTGATTAGTTTATGCAATTGAGTGGTGATTGTGATTTTTAATTAATTATTTCAAAATTGTGAAATTTTGGTATTTAATTGGAAAATACCGGGTGTCGTGTTTTGACCCCAAAAATGTTTTTAAATACTATATCAAATAGTGGGATTTTAAAAGGAATGATATCAATTTCTCTGGTTCGATCTGACCGTATACCCACACACGATTATTTTACCGGGTGTTTTTAATACGAAGAAAACATGCCAAGTTCGTTATCTTAATTGAGGCATTTGAGTGCAAAGCACAATGTCCTGAGCTGGAATTTGAATGGTCGTGCGGTGGTTAAGAGAACCCGTCCCCAATATGAGTTGGGTGGATGTTGCCTCTATATGGGATGCCCCTAGACAACAGATGGCAGTCGTAGTAGATTTTGGACCAATGCTCATTCAGGATTGCCGTCTAGTATAGACGTTACCATGCTCAATGGGGTGAGACGATGCTTGGCTACACCAGAAGACCGCTGAACAGTGAGTAGGCCGTGCCTAAGGGCCCGTAAACATCTGGAACGTGTGAATAATTGAGATATATGCGCCAGATTATGGGACAAAATTATGTAGCACAGAATGGCACGTGTCATAACAATTTGGCCTTATAATCGGGACCCCTGTGATTGAGTGAGACATTCCAATTGATTATTGTATCTATTATATGCATTGAGTATATGAACTGTGCTGAGGCGAGATAAGCCTTCTTTGATGTGTGCTTAGGCTACCTCTAGGTGAATTGTCTTCCTAATAGGGGTTTAGGATGTAGACTCGCTGAGACATCGTCTCACCCCGTCGTGGTTTAAAATATTTAGGTCCCTAGTATGGAAAATCCGAAGCCCGAGGCTAAAGGGTCTAGAGCGTAGGTGGCCTAGGGTTTTCTTTATGGACATAGACTTGTATATAGACCTAATATGTTTATAAATGGTGTTTTGTTTAAATTGGTTGTCCTGCTTTTCTATTCCATGTTTGATTGTTGCCTGGGATTTATTAGTTCGCTTTCGCATGTGCATAAAACGAATGGGTTGGCGACGATCTTGGGAACGTCGCAAAATTTTTAAGTTGACTGTTGAGGGATGTGCGCATGCTCAGGGTTCGGGGCGTGACATCCCCGCCCGAAGTGGTATCAGAGCTGGTAAGTGTATGGAGTGATAACGTGCGATGGATTATGAGATAGTTAGTAGGAAAGGTCTTTTTCTTATGCAGATGCATGTGATTGATTAGCTAATTGGTAAATTGTTTGGTGCGAGTTGCTCAGATTTCTACTTCCGTATTGGAATTGGAAGGCATGTTTCTATAAAGAACGTGCAAGATGAGCAATCCTGATCTGAGAGCCCCTCGGAGATGGACTGTAGTAGTTTTGACAGGTGCTAGAAGGAGGGCACTGAGACGAGCAAGTACTAGAGGTAGAGCGTCAGCTCAGGCTAGTACCGAGGAAAGAGTACCGCCTTAGGCTGGTGCTGGAAGAGGAGCATCGGACAATTTTAGGTTGGATAGGATCGTAATGGCGCTAAAAGCTCTAGGGAACACAAAATGGCCGAATTCCAGCGTCTTCGTCAGAGTCAGATGTCCGTGGACCAATGTGGGGCAAAGTTTGCGGAGTTGTCCGAGTATGCACCGAAGTTGATCAAGGACCCGATGGACAAGGCAAGGAGGTTCAGAGACGGTCTGAAAGTCTGCCAATGCCCTTAAACCTGAGGGATAAGCAAGCTTAGGGTGGTACACTATTAGAATGGGTGACCTCCTAGGATAGTGCCTACCCATGCGCCAAAGGGTAAAACCGTGAGGCTCGATATGGGACGGGCCAAAGCAGACAATATCTCTATGAGTTAGTTCCTATAGAAACGGGACCCCTTCAGTAGATGTGTAGCTCGGGGACGAACCAGGCGAAAGTTGGTGGGCCTATAACAACCCGGTTCGATGAGGGCGGGGAGTGGTCGCCGAGTTCAAAGGGCTTGAGCAAGGAGTAGCTCCCGGCAAACTTTTAGGATGGCGAAGGGTGTAGGAATGAACCGGACTATGCACCAAACGGGATGGGCAATGTTTCTAGGATAATTTATTAGAGTGGCACAACGAAAGTATCGGTAAGCTTGTAGAACTTCGGTTTAGTGGAATGAGGTCGGAGAAAGGAGAAGCATCTTGCTGTAATGGATTGTTATTGTGAAGCAATTCAATTTAACCTGGTGCCGAGAGATAGTTTTGAGTTTATTGAAAATCGAGGAGGACCCTCGATTACCTTGATTTCATTTAATGAGGCAACCCAGTTACTGGATGCGGGTTGCCAAGGTTATTTGGTAACCTTAGTTGATACGTCAGTTGAGGAGCCAAGGATGGAGGACATCGCCGTACGAAAGGACTTTGCATTGGACAAGCCTGCTGAATTGTACGTGCGATAGGTAGTCATCTTCATGGAGTGCCAGTGACGATCATGTCAGATCGAGACCCAAAGTTCCCGGCAGCTTTTTGGAAAAGTTTACAAACTGCCATGGGAACAAAGCTGTAATACAACATGGCCTATCATTCGCAAACGGATGGTCAATCTGAAAGGATGATTCAAACCCTCAAGGATATGCTGCGAACTTGCATATTGGACTTCAAAAGAATCTAGGAGGAATAGCTCCATCTAGTTGAATTCGCCTACAACAGTAGTTATCAGCAGCGCCTTCAGATGGCACCGTTTGAAGTGTTTTATGGTGGGATAAGTACACTAATGGTGCCATAAGTTGTGTTCGGCGCTCACTTTGGTGCCAAAAGTTTCCGTCGGATCACTTAAGTGCCAAAAAATTTGAAAAACGCTCACTTTGGTGCCAACGCCTATCTGATCGGCCGGAAATCTGACGTGGCGTTTTTTTATTAATTTTTTAGGCTGACGTGGCTTGCCGGAGAGCACAATCAGCATCTAAACCACAAAAACGACGTCATTTGGCTTCTTTCCCCCAAATCGAAACCCTAAATCCCTAAATTGAAAGAGAGAGAGAGAGAGAGAGAGGGAGAGAGAGAGGAGGCACGTCGTCTTCTTCCTTGAAGAGCGACACCAGCAGCGAACGGCACCAAAGAAGCAACACCAGCAGCGCAAGACGCAGCAGCACCAACAACGGCACCGGCGGCGGCGACGGCGGCGCACCGGTTACGGCACCTTCAACCCCTCTTCTTCCTCCTCCTCCTCCGCCTCGCCTCCTATTCTTTTTGCCACTTTTTGTTTGAGCAACAATCTCATTCCCTCCTCGCTCACCTGGTCGAGCATTTACAATGGTGGCCGAGCGATGGTGGCCGAGCGTTGGCGGGCGAACAACGGTGGCCGAGTGGCGAGGATGAAACCCTAACCCTAATTTCAACCCATGTACGAGCTAAACGGCGTCATTTTTGCGAGGGTGTCCACGTATAAGAGCAAAACGACGTCGTTTCTTGAAGAGGATGGAAAACGACGTCGTTTAAAAGCTGAGCAACTTTTTTTTTAAAATAAAAATGCTACGTAATCATTTTGGCCGGAATTTCTCGCCGGTGGCACCAAAGTGATCGTTTTTTCTCCGATTTGGCACTTAAGTGATCCGGCGGAAACTTTTGACACCAAAGTGAGCGCCGTACACAACTTATGGTACCATTAGTGTACTTATCCCGTTTTGTGGTAGAGCCAACAGAACTCCAGTTTGTTGGGACAAAATTGGAGAGCATAAGATTATGGGCCCTGAGTTGGCTTAGCAGTCAATCAACGCAGTCAAAGTCATTCGAGAAAGACCCAAGATCACTTAGAGTCAATGAGACGTCAATACCCCCACATTTTTGTAGAAAGATTGTAATGGTTTAAATTTCAAGGACGAAATTTTTATAAGAGGGGAAGAGTTGTGATACCCTAAATTTTGACCCCATCCGATAAAATGAAATGGGTATTTCGTCGACGCACTTATGGTCGTTTTACTCTAAGATGGGCCCCTCACGAGTTAACCGATCTATCAGGTAAAAGCTGTTAAGGGATATAAACGCGACAGACTTGAGAATTCGATCAAAAATCAACTACTCAACTATGATAATCAGCAATGGTCAATACAGCACCATTATAAGTGATTAGGGATTGGATATAGGTCGATTCAACGGAAGTACATAATTGAATGGTGGGTGATTCCACCTTATTGCAAAATTCGTGTCGAATGACACTAACCCAAATTCTTGTTAATTTGGTACCCGGAACCCGTAATTGAAACCTTGAGATTTTTACAACAACTGAGAGTCGTCGATGAGTCAAAGATGCACAAATGTGGATCAAAATTATCAACCATGAGTCAAACGCGATAAAATCCCTGAAAGCTACTTGATAGGTTAGATCGCGCTAAAATCGCGTCCGGTCGATTTTAATCATGAAATTGAATTTGGTTTCGGGAATCGAAAGTTCGAGCGTGTTACGATTCATTTATAGGACCTCGTCTCATCTTTCAGAGAAATTCCGTTGACCTAGAATTTTGCGGAAAAATCGATTTAGAAAAAATCGGAAAAGAGTTGCACATTCGGATGGCTGAAGATTTGGGGTTTTTCTACCCTAAATTGGTTTATTTTGGGCAAAATGAAGGCTAACTCTCATTGGTGGAGTGCTTGACTATGAGCATGAAGACTTTGTGGACATCACAATGTTGAAATTGATATTTTTCCCATGACTTTGTTGGCTCTAATCCTCCTTCCCCCTCTTTCTGCCATTCATTTCCTTTCCCCCCTTGCGTACGTGAACCCCTCCCCCTTTCCCTCTCACGCATGTCTCTCCCCTTACAGTTGTAGTTGACCACCTTCTACCCATTTCCCCTCAACCTTATCTTCTCCATTTTCTCATTTTATTTTGCTGCCACAACTCTTCACGCATTTCTTCTTCTCTCCCAGCTATCGCCAACCCCATCGTTTTTCCCCCTACCCCCATCATCACCAATTTCATCCCACGTCTTCTTCTTAACATCTCACGCTACCGCACGTCTCCATCCCACCAAACCTTCATCTCGCGTCCCACAAATCCTCAGCTCCTCACGTCCACAAACCACAACCCTCATCCACATGTCCAGCTCCTATCACCACCGTCCACCCATCTCCACAATGCCACCACCACAACAACAACGTCACCAAGCCGAGCCGAACAACAGCCAGCAAGCTCAGCCAAGCAGAACCGCCTACCAGGCAAGGCGTGAGCCTTGAGAGCTTATTTCACCTCATCCGGGCCGCCATAGGAGTTGGCATAGTCACGGGATCCCACCGTCGTTGCGCCGCCGTTGCAATGGACCTGTTTTCTTGCTAATCCCGTGAGTTAACTCCCTAATCCTTAATTATGTTGTTAATTGCACGTAGGGGTTAGATTAGTGTTAATTATTTTAGTTATATTAGTGCTAAGAAAGATTAGTGCTAAGTAAGTTGGATTAGTTGAAATTCAGATTAGTTCACTGGACCCTCGCCATTTGTCATTTTTGTGGATCAAAATGTGTTACGATTTTGAGGTTATTTCCTTCATAAAAAATGTTTTAGACATTTTTAGCTATGACATATATTTTACTCAAGTATTTTAGGGATTTGAAAGAATGAGATTTCAGTTTCGTTATTTGCAAACAAAATCTTAGATGGTGCCGGAACTGGTGACTTTTTGGTGTTCAAAGGATTGTAATCAACCCTTATGGTTCGATTTTCAAAATCGTTTCTTCACAAAAGTTTTTCCTTACATCTTTTAGTTTAACATGGTCAAATTTCAAATCAAACAAACATGTTTTAGATCTCAAACCAAATTGATTTTGGAAAACGTGATTTCTGGAAACATACGCAGTTTTAGTCTCGACTTGAGCTATTTACTGCTCTCATTCAAGAAGCATTTGGGTCATGGTATCTCATGAAGAATGTTCTTTTAGGTGTATTTTATAACATATTCAAATTTGAGAATTTTCTGAGCTTGTTTGATTATGTTTTTGGATTTAAACTTGGAAACGCGCGAGTGGCCCGGTTTCTGTCAATTAGGACCGGTTATGGTTTTGTGGTTGTTCTTGATGTTGTGCTTGCTGAATAAGGTGTATTTAGTGATGTGGTGGACTCGTGGCATGCCGAAAGCTTATGTGTGAGATCATGAGGTGGATTACTCATTGTTGGTTGTTTATTTTTATTACAAAACATGACCTTTTGGACTATTAAATTGAAAATAAATGATGTGTTGGGTCCGAACACCAAAACTTATTTGCCCAATAAAACAATGAAGTTGTAAACTAGGTGCGTGCAAATTTTGGCGGGTTAATTTCAAATACGGGACCCCGTACGAATTTATTTTGAAAGGTTTGAATAAAAAAAAGATTTACTAAGTTTATTTTTAAAAGAGGATTTTGGTGTTTTGGCTATATTGTGGAAGATAAAAGTTGACTTGATTGATGATGTGCCTGCATGGTCAAGTTAATAAGGCAGTTCGGTTTAATTAAACGCAATTTATTTAATTATTTTGTAATTTATTTCATTATTTAATATTTTTCGAAAATTATACTGGGATAGCCTGTAGTCAGAATTTCGTGCTGATTGCCGTGGTGTGATTAGTTTATGCAATTGAATGGTGATTGTGATTTTTGATTAATTATTTCAAAATTGTGAAATTTTGGTATTTAATTGGAAAATACCGGGTGTCGATTTTGACCCCAAAAATGTTTTTAAATGCTATATCAAATAGTGGAATTTTAAAATGAATTATATCAATTTTTCTGGTTCGATCTAACCGTGTACCCACACACGATTATTTTACCGAGTGTTTTTAATATGAAGAAAACAGGCCAAGTTCATTATATTAATTAAAGCATTTGAGTGCAAAGCACAATGTCCTTGGCTGGAATTGAATGGTCGTGTGGTGGTTAAGAGAACCCGTCCCCGATATGAGTCGGGTGGACGTTGCCCCTATATGGGATTGCCGTCTAGTATAGACATTGCCGTGCTCAATGGGGTAAGACGATGCCTGGCTACGCCAGAAGACCGCCGAACAGTGAGTAGGCCGTGCCCAAGAGGCCATAAACAATTGGAACGTGTGAATGATTGAGATATATGCGCTGGATTATGGGACAAAATTGTATGGCACGGAATGGGACGTGTTATAACGATTTGGCTCTATAATCGGAACCCATGTGATTGAGTGAGACGTTCCAATTGATGTGTGCATCTATTATATGCATTGAGTATATGAACTGTGCTAACCTGTAGGGAGGTGCTGAGGCGAGATAAGCCTTCTTTAATGTGTGCTTAGGCTACCTCTAGGTGAATTGTCTTCCTAATCAGGGTTTAGGGTGTAGATTCACTGAGACATCGTCTCACCCCATCATGGTTACAATTTTCAGATCCTTAGTGTGGAGAATCCGGAGCCGGAGGCTGAAGGGTTTGGAGCGTAGGTGGCCTAGGGTTTTCTTTATGGACATAGACTTGTGCATAGATTTGATGTGTTTATAAAGGGTGTTTTGTTTAAATTAGTTGTCATGCTTTTCTATCACATGTTTGATTGTTGTCTGGGGTTTATTAGTTTGATTCCGCATGTGCCTAAAATGAATGGGTCAGCGACGCGTCCTAGGAATGTCGCAAAATTTCTAAGTCGACCGCCGAGGGATGTGCGCGTGCTCGGGGTTCGGGGCATGACAAGTTACATGGCATTGTGGTGTACAAGAATGATGAATTAATGGATTGATAAAATTCCATGCATAATTAAACGTACCGGATATTTTGGGTTAGTTGAAGTAATAGCACAGAGCACACACTGTGTGGAAAAATTAATATGTCGAGAAGGAAATGAAGAAGTATCATCTAATCTATTTTGAACAAAAAAAAAGAATTTAAATTCATGAGATAAGACTGGAGATTTAGGCCCCATTTGGTGAAAGAAAATTTTGTTTTCTAGAACAACTATTTATGTTCTTTTGTTCCGAGGAACGAAAAAAGAATAAAAACCCATTTGGTAAAATTTTTATTCCTATGAACAAAAATCTATCTTTTTATTCTTAGAAATAAATTTGGAACAAAAATAAGAAGTAGGAAAAAATAACTTCTTGTTCTCGAGAACAATTCCTAAGAATCAAAAAACAAAAACAAAGAATTTATTTTTTCTTCTCTCTTCTTTTCTTTTCTTCTTCTCTTTCCTTTTCTTCTTCTTCCTTTTGGCCAGTTGCCAGCCTTAGCCATGGCCGGCACTAGCGACCGGCCAGATGAGGGCCGGCAACGCCAAGCCACGGCGAGGCTCATCGGCTCGAGCCTTGCTATGGGTGCGCGAGGCTCGGTCTCGCCAGATCTGGGCAAGGTCGATCTCGCCCGGCCAAGGGGAGGCCAAGCCTCGCGCAGCCACGGCGAGGCCTGGCCTTCCCAGGCAATGCAAGGTCAACCTCACCAAGTTATGGCAAGGCCGACCTCGCGTGGCCTGGGCAAGGTCGAGGCTCGCCGGTGGCCAGGCAAGCCTCTAGCAACCGGTGAGCTCATTGAACCTCGCCCTGGCTTGGCAAGGCTCCGACAAGCTCGCCGAACCTCGCCCAACTGGTTGCCAACCAAAGAGAAAAGGAAAAAGTAAAAAGCAAAAAATAAGAAAATATAATAAAAGTATTAAAAAAAATTAAGAATCCTACCAAACACATTTCTATCCCGGGAATAAAAATTTTATGGAGTTACCAAACGCGTTCTTTTGCTAAAAAATTGTTCTGGAGAACAGAATCAAAAAAAACCATTTCTAATAAAAAATTTATTCTCCCAAAATAGAAGCATTTGTCCAGACTTTTTCTGAATTACAAGATTTTGCCCATTGTCTAACAAGCAGAATTTGTATGAGCAATATACAAGGGCTTTTTGACTAAAAAGTCTAGGTAAGGACCATCTTCAGATTTGTTCACTCATGCAATTACTTAATACATCGTCTAGTCCGTGGCCGAAGAAGACCTTTATGGCCTATTAGCTAACCTTACCCCTAATTCCAAACTCTCTTTGAGTCCTTGTGATTCAAGAACAACCAAAAACAAAATAACAAAATTGAGGGAGGGGGGGAAGGGGGAGAGAACCTTGAAGTCTCGAGTGATGATGTCGTTGAAGATATAAGTAGAGGTGATGTTGACAAAATCGAGGATCGAAGCAGAAGAAGACGAAGCGCCGATTGCAATGTGCGGATACTTAGCCTAAACCATGCTACCAACATTGCGATGTTTTTAATGAATAACTTCTTAAGTTTAATTCCATTGTTGTCTTCTTTTTCAAACGAGAAAGCTCCATGCACAACCAGCTACATAGTTAATCTATTATAAAGTCAATAACAATTAATCATTTTAAGGTCAGTGAGAACCCAGTATTTTGTTTTTCTCTTTTGACATAAGAGAGGGAACAGCAGCATGCTTCCACCGTAAGAACCACCACTGGCGAATGCTCGGCAGTCAAGTTCTTCTTCAGATCGGTTATCAGCGTTGTGTAGTCCGCCAATGCCCATGTCAAGGAGACAGAGTCCAGCGTGCTCGCATTGCTGGACGCCACCTCTTTTTTGCCCCCGAACGGAATAGATTTCCCGTAATACTGATGCTTCACAGAAACAAGTGAGAATGCTAATCTCTATATCTTTCTGTAACGTACTTCACGAAAGCAAAGCAAAATGACAAAAGTCCTATCATTTATCGATGTCACCCTCATTCCCAATGTAGACAAAGATTGAGGCATTCCTTCGCAGAACGTCTGGTAGCTCTCAGGACGGTAGCTGTGTTAGTTATATGCCCTAAAGCAATCATGTAATAGTTAAATGTTAGTGATTATTTAATGGTAAATAAATATTCATTCATTGTCCTAAATATATGAATGAGTTCATAAGATCAGTTATGGATGAACCTATTCTTTAGGTGTTAAGAACATATGTAAGAGGTTTGCATTTATGCTGAATCTTTAAATAGTTCTCGATTGATAGATCATTGAGAGGATATCAATGATCCTGTCGAAACTGGTGTATTCTCAAGCTTCACCATTAGTAATGGATACTTGAGGGGATGATGAGTCACAAGTCATTGGGTATCGTGATATTCGAGTTAGAACACAGGTGCTTGTTTTGGACAAGTTCACTAAACATGACATGTATAGAACGATTGGCGACATGGAAGCTTCTAGCAAGATTAATGTCAATCGTTCACGCTTTGGTATAATGTAAGATCCTTAGACCTGAGGCATGATATTGACTTGTATGTTGGATGGCTATGGTTCACAAGTGTGCATATTGACACTTCGTTGAACTGTCTATGTACTTGATGGTCAGAGTTTGTTCACATACAAAGGCACATGCATGCGTAATATGGAATCGGTCTTCTTGTTATATATAGATATACAAAATTGATGTCATATGCGATCTAATCATGACGTTGTATTCAAATCCTCCGCTGGGGTTATAACTAAGAATGAATGGTTCATGTTTGGAAGAAATACATGTCAATTAGATTTGGTTATATGATCGAATTGGGTGACTTGACCAATAATTTCATAGCCTTTGTTCAATCATGACATGCTAAAACAAAAGGATTGAATTACGCGGTCACTAAAGCCGATAGGTTCATTATATTCTTGAAACATTTCACAATATCTAGATAGTTATGATATATTGCTAGATATCACTCATGATTTGCGGGAACAAGAAATTGATATGGACAATCAATTCTCTTGGTTGTGCTAATATGTTAGTATAAGTCCTGCTACCAACTCAGTGATAAATCTAGGGATGTCACACACCATAACCAATTAGAATGATGTTTGAACGAGAGAGAGAATATTGCAAATATGTTTGCAAGTTGAGTCAATCAAAGTTGAGCTAAAAGATAAAATATTTGAAAAAGGGCTTCAGACTTTACAAAGTCTAAAGCGGGTTTTAGACTTTACGGCTAAATCAAAGATCTGAAGCACGCTCCGATTCAATGACCGAATTAATAATCTGAAGTGAGTTTAGAATTAATAGATGCATTAATGATTTGAAGTGAGTTATTAATGATCTTAAATGAGTTCAGAATCAATAGCCAAATTAATTCTCTAAAATGGTTTCAGACTTAATGACTAAATTAAAAATCTGAAATGGATTTAACGATCACATTAAACTTCTAAAACGGTTTCAGAACTTAACGGCCACTTTAATGATCTGAAACATTTTCAGAATCAATGGGCAATTTAATGATCTGAAACAATTTCATATTCAAATGATCAATTAATATTCTGAAACAGTTTTAGATGTAACGATCAAATTAAATATTTGTAATAGTTACAAAGTTAATATCCATAATAAAGACTTATAACGATTACAAATATATCTCTAGAATAATGCTATGTAATGGTTACAGAGCTAATGCTTGAATTAGTGTCTGAAATGGTATTAGAATTTACATCCGTCAACAGTTACGGTCGAATAAATTCTAAAATAGTTTTAGAGTTAATGAGCCGATTTAAATGTGATTTGCACTGGCTACAAAAGGTAATACAGAGAGCAGATCACTAGAGGATTGATGATTGACAATCAATAATTGAGAGTGTTGATAGTGATTAACTAAATCATTCACACACGAGAGCAATTGCTAGCATAACTGTAGTTGTGAGATCTCTCAATTTCTTTCTTTTGTTCAATTTGAGAATTGGTGGTGTGTTTGAACTAGAGACCCGACATTTGTGGGGCTGAATCTAAAGAATGTCAAACCTTACAGTACGAAGAGATCAAATGTTCTGCATCTGAAGAACATCAGAACTTATAGTACGAAGAGATCAAATGTTTCGCATCTGAAGAATGTCAAAACCGGTATTACTAGGAGACATCAGATGTTTGTGTGATCAAAATTCCAAGAACATCATAACCGGTGTTACCAGAAGGCATCAGACATTTGTGGTTAGAGTCTGAAAAACGTCAGAACCACTAATGCAAAGACATTAGACGTTTGTGCTCAAAATCCGAAAAACATCAAAACCATATTTGGAGCATGGTACAAGACGTTCCTTCTCAGAAGCCGAAAAATGTCAAAACCAAATTTGGACCATGATACAAGGTTAATATGATTAGCCCATTTTATCTCTTCCGTGTGTTTTTATTAAAATACACAAAAATGCTTTGGAAACACATGTATAAATGTTTATACTTCCACTGCGATCAGACTTTGATCTTAATTACTTATATATATGCTTGTTTATTGAAACAAACATCAATAGTGGTATTAGAGCCAATATTTAGACATTTTTGTGCTTTTAATTATTGATTGGCTTATATTGTTTGTATGATCTGATGACCGATTCTTATTTCTGATGAGAATACTTTTGAAGTGACTTTCAAATTTTTATTTGATATACTTATTAATCGGTTAATATATATGGTGAGACCATTGATAATAAAGAAAACCTCATTATTTTTTGTGTTAAATTGTGACAAGTACTTGAACTCATGGCCTACCATTGTTGTGGTTTGTTTCTATATTTTGATGGTTGATTGGCTTATTATGGATGCATTGGAGTCAGTTGCTATTCAAGAACATGAGACCACTCCATTATACATCTGGTGATGCGAAGTTTAGGCCAAATGATTTTCAATAACTGTTAGGTGATGAATCATTTGTGTCCTAAATACTTGCATAAGATGATGGGGGTAGACTTAACTATGATCACAAAGCCAATAACTGTTAGATGAGGCTTGTTGACACCTAAATTTCAATTAGGTTTTTAATTAGGCTTTAGCTTCTTTTTTAAATAATAAAAACAAAATAATAATAAATAATAATAATAATAATAAATAAAAGCAAAGAAAAAAACAAAAAAGAAAAGCAAAAGCCAGCAGCCCCTCTCCTTTTTTCTTTTCTTTTCCTTCGCGCAGGTCCGCGAGGCTCGGCTGCGACCTAACCCGGCCTATACCCCCCTTGTCTTCTTCCTCCTTGGCTTCTCCCTTCACGCCTCTGCAACACATGCGCAGAGAGCGGCAGCAAGGGTTTCGGCGCGCGTGTAGGCCAACTGGTGACGGATGGGACGTGCCTTCAAAGCAAGCAAGTGGGCGGCTGAGGCGACGCCGGTTCGGCCGCACCAAGACCGGTCAGCACACGGAGGATCGGCGGCCAAACCTCTCCGTCGACCGGACTCCCTCGCCTATAAATAGGCCGGCACCACCTCCGTCGAAGAAGACACAAGCCAGCAAGCTCAGAAGGGTCCCTGAGAGAATTCGGGGAGCTCGAAGAGCGAGCAAGGCAGAAATTGGGTCGCGAGCTCACACCACCTCCCTCCGAGAGACTTCGGGGGAGGCTGGCGGCGAGCGAGCCCGAGGCGGAGAGAGCACGAGCGAAGAGGAGGGTTAGATCTAGAATGAGGAACGTCAGATTTGGAAGAGAGAGGACCGGATTTGGGTGCGAAGGCTCGTTGCCGTCCCTTGACGCTGCCGCCTTGACCGAGTTCCAACGCCTTGCCTCGATGCCGTCCAGATCTAAGTGAGTGGAGGGCGGAGGAAGAAGGGTCGAGATCTGGAAATCCGCCGTGCTGTTGCCGTGAAGCCCTCTGGTTCGACACCTCACCACTGCTGTTCCCCCGACGCCGGCTGCTATCTCCCCCACGAGCCGTTTCTGCTCCGAAACTCAAGAACCAGCGCGAAATCGAAGCCGTCGTAGCAGAGTTTCCCCGATCGTGTTGGGCCATCGTCGCTGCCATCATACCAACGCCGTGGACAGGTAACGACGGATTCCACATTCTCCGTTGCCATCGTTCCCACCACGATCGCCGTTCCCCCCAAAACCTTACGCCGTAGCCGTCGCTCGTCGCGTCGTCACCATCCCTTCTCGAGGACTAGGGTTGGAGTTGAGCAGCTCGCCGTCACCCGCACCTACAGCCCCCGTCATCGCCACCACTCGCCGTCGCTACCGTAGTCGACGCAAGCCGTCGCCCGAGCCTCTCCATCGGCGCCGCGGCAGAGAGAGGTGAGAGAGAGCGCCACGAACCGGGTGGAATCGGGTCGGGTGCATGACCCGGTTCCCCTAGGGTTTAGTCGCGTGGGCCAAATTTGCACGGGCCTAGGAGAAGTGGGCCTATTTCGCTTTGTTTTTGGGCTGCGATTGCTGAAAAAAAAAAAAAAAAAAAAAGTCCCGGCCGAGCTGCGTTGCAGCCCGTCCGGTCTTGGCGAATGGCCCGGGTCGGACCCAACCCGCGGATCCGACCCGGGTCGTTATTTTATTTTATATCTTAATATATTATAATATAAAATAATATTTTTTAAAAAAATCAAAAAATACTTTATTTTCCAAAAAATCAAAAACATCAAAAATATCTTATATTTTCCCAAAAAGACAAAAAAAAAAGGTCAGAAAAAGCCAAAAAATTAGAAAAAGTTAGAAAACGATTTTATTTTCAGAAAAAGATCAAAAATCCAAAAAATCCTTTTTATGTCTAAAAAAAATGAGAAAAATACCCAAAAAAATGTTTTTCCTCAAATGCATGGAAAATCCCTCAAAAATCCAAAAAGCCTTAGGGTTTAAACAAGATTAGGTACCGAAAGGGCATTAGTGATTAACTAGTGTAATCAAGTCCCCGATCCTAATTTCTCTCGGTTGTGCAGAGTGAATATTTCTCCCGATACTTCACTTGGGTTTCTAATCAACCCACCCCAAATCGATTAGTGGCGACTCCATTTTAAAAATTGAATTACAGGTTAAAAATTTAGACTATTAAAGTCGTGAATTGGTGGACTTGGGAGAGTCCGGGCATAACTAATTTCAGCCGAGCCATTAGCCTCCTTAAGCGCTCGTACCCGATTGCGGGCGCCTAAAAAAAGAGGTCGCGACAAGGCTTTTGTTATCTAGAGATCAAAGTATTATTAGGACTCACATGTGATTCGTTGGATATGATGATTCACTCACTAAGTTTGTAGGATGCCAATAACTGTTAGGTGAGGTGAACTATGAACTGGTGGGACTCCAATCTCAATAGTGATCTTTTCCCAATGAAGATTCTCATTTCCCATCATAAGGAGTATGGGATAAAAAAAAAAAAAAATAATAGTGAGATATAATATTTCATTCAAATGCCAAAATGAAATATTTGTTGAAAGTCAATGGTTAAAATATATTTTTTTGCACAGATTTTTTATTACTCTGAAAATGGTTACAATAACCCGCTAGCTTCAATTCTTAACAAGAATTGTTTGAGGGGACCCAACTACACCAATTGGGTAAGGAATTTAAGAATTATTCTTAATTCCGAGAAGATTGGGTATGTGCTTGATCAGAATTTTTCAAGACTTTCCGGATGGTACCAAAGAAGAGAACAAAACTTATGAGAAGTGGTGCAAAGATGACCTAAAAGTTAGGTCATACATGCTTGCTTCTATGAATAATGAGTTTCAAAAGAAGTATGAAACCATGGAAAGTGCTTACTTAATCATAGAACATCTAAAGGGTTTTTTCGATGAGAACGGTCGAATCTCTAAATATGAGATATCTAATGGATTGTATCGTATGAGAATGGCTGAAGGATCATCAGTGAATAATCATGTTCTAAAGACGATTTGGCACATTGAGGAGCTAGCCGGGCTAAATCTTATTATGAATAATAAATTAACCGTGGATCTGATACTCTAGACTTTGCCCGATTCCTTCTCTAGATTTGTCTAGAACTTCCACATACATAAGATGGAGAAACCTCTTACTAAGTTACATGGTGTGCTAGTGGTTTATGAGAAGGAAATACATAATACAAGGCCCACTATTATAGTTATAGCTGAGACTTCCTCTTCAAAGAGTAAGACTGCTTTGAAGAAAAAGAAATGGAAGAAATCCATAAAATCTGCTATATGTCCAAAGCCTAAGATTGAAAAAGGGAACTATCACTATTATGGTGTCAAGGGACATTGGAAGAGGAACTGCAAGAAGTACCTCGCGAGCTTGAAAGTCAAGTCAAAGAACCAACCTTATGAAGGCATGATAACCATACTTATCAAAACTAACCTTACGACTGGTTCTCAATCTAGCTTATGGGTTCTATATTCTGCTGCAACTTCACATATTTATATATCTTTATAGAATTTGGAAATAAGTAGGATGTTGGGGCAAAATGAGATAGCCTTGACATTTGCAAATAGAGCAAACATTGTTGCATTAGCTATAAAGACTTATCATTTACATTTGTCTTCGAAACATGTGATGGTTTTGAATAATTGCTTGCATTATAAAAATGCGGTTTGGAACCTCATCTCTAGACCTCGTTTCAATAAAAAGAATTAAGAATTGTCTTTTACTGATGATGTGTGTTCCATCTATTATGATAAAAGATTTGTTGGTTCTGGTTTGATGACCAATAATTTTTATACCATTATAATGTCTGGTAATATGATTACCAATGTAAAGGAGCGAAATGATATAAATGATGTGACCAATAAACAACCTAGAGATAGACCAAACCTGAAATATGTTTGGCATCTCTAATTAGGTCATATTGGAGAGGATAAGATCAATAAGTTGAGTAAACATGAATTTATTGATCCATCAGACTTTGAACCGTATTTAACTTGTGAGGCATGTCTCTTAGGAAAGATGACAAAGGCTCTTTGTAGGACAAAGTGCGCGAGCTATTGATATTTTAGGATCAAACATATTGATGTATGTGGTCCACTTAACGAATTAGCTCAAGATGGTTATTCTCACTTCATTACCTTTACTGATGATTTGTCACAATATGATTATTTATACTTAATGACGTGTAAATTTGAATCCTTTGAAAAGTTCAAGGAATTCAAGGCTGAAGTTGAGAAACAAACGGGAAAAAGTATTAAAGCTCTTTGATCTGATCAAAGAGGTGAATACCTAAATACTGAGTTCCTAAATCATTTGAGAGACAACAGCATTTTATCACAATGGTCACATCTAGGAACTCCATAACACAGTGGTGTGTTTAAGAGAAGGAATCGCACTTTAATGGATATCGTGCAATCTATGATCGATTACACCAATTTACCCATATGCCTTTAGGGATATACCTTTG
The DNA here is from genome assembly GCA_014182515.1 of Eucalyptus microcorys. Taxonomy (NCBI): domain Eukaryota; kingdom Viridiplantae; phylum Streptophyta; class Magnoliopsida; order Myrtales; family Myrtaceae; genus Eucalyptus; species Eucalyptus microcorys. Next base: position 30,234,394 of record CM024562.1, on the reverse strand, counting down.
AGACAGCCACATATTTATTAAATAAAGTTTTGACTAAATCCGTTCCAACTACGCCTTATGAGATATGGCGTGGTAAAAAACTGAATCTTAATCACATTAAGATTTTGGGTTGTCCAACTTATGTTAAAAAATTGAAGACGGAAAAATTAGAGGCAAGATCTAAACGTGGTCACTTCATTGGGTATTCAAAAGAAAGTTTTGGATACTATTCTATTTTCATTCTGATCAAAAAGTTTCAACTAGTTTCATTTCTAGAGAATTAACTCATCCAAGAAAGTGGAGTTGGGTGGAAAATAGACTTACAAGAAGAAACCAATGGAGTAGCAAATGATCAGATACAGACCTCAAATTCATTGAGAGGTTTTAATGTAACATCATATCAAGTTCAAACGCAGACCTCGGATTCGGTGGGAGCTTCTGATACACAACATTTGAGAAGGAGTACGAGAATGTCTTGTCTCCTATGTCTTGTCTCCTTATTTGTTATAGACACTTGATTGAAGGTACTGACCCCTTGTTCATTATGAATGAAAATGATCAATTAGGTGATCCGAACACATATAAGGAAGCAATATCTGCCATTGATTCTGATAAATGGTTAGAGGCCATAAAGTTCGAAATGGATTCAATGTACTCCAACGATGTTTGGACTCTAGTTGACCTACTAGATTGTATTGTACCAATTGGCTGTAAATGGGTCTTCAAGAGGAAGATAAACGCCAATGGTTAAATTAGAACATATAATGCACAGTTGATGGCGAAAGGATATCGTCAAATAGAAGAGATTGATTATGACGAGACTTTCTCACCCGTAGCCATGCTGAAATATATTCAGATTATGTTGGCTATAGCTGCACATTTGGACTATGAGATAGTTGAAATGAATGTCAAAACGGCTTTCCTAAATGGATTTCTTCAAGAAGACGTCTACATGGAACCGCAACTAGGTTTTGAGTCTAATTAATGTAATCAGAAGATATGCAAACTTAAGAGAGCCATATATGGACTCAAATAAGCATCTAGAAGTTGGAACATTCGTTTTGATGAGGTGATCAAATAGTTTGGCTTCATAAAAAACCCAGATGAACCTTGTATATATAAAAAAGTCAGTGGGAGTGCAATTGTGTTTCATATTTTGTATGTAGATGACATACTATTGATTGGAAATGATATATCTATGATATCATCCATTGAGATATTCTTGTCACAGAAGTTCTATATGAAAAATTTAGCAAAGGCAACCTATATTCTAGGTATCACGATATATAGAGATAGATCGAAACGAATGATTGGCCTCTCACAATCTACGTACATAGACAAAGTGTTGACATGTTTCAACATGCAACATTCTGAAAGAGGATTATTGCTTTTTAGGCATGGAATCCATCTTTCCAAAAATATGTGTCCAAATAATCCTAAGGAAAGAGAGCGGATGGCAAAGATGCCTTATCCATCCACTATATGCTATGTTATGTACAAGACATGATATTGTGTATGCTATAGGCATCACTAGCAGATATCAGTTTGATCTAGGTGAGGAATATTGGATAGCAGTCAAGACAATCTTCAAGTACTTGAAAAGGACTAAAGATCTATTCTTGATATATGAAGAATGAGACTTTAGAGTTGAAGCATATACTGATTCTGACTTTCAATCAGATCATAATGACCATAAGTCAATGTTTAAGTTTGTCTTTACATTCAATGGTAGTGCAATTAGTTGAAAAAGTTCCAAACAGAGCATAAATGCTGATTCTATCATTGAGGCAGAATATGTCGTTGTTTCTGAAGTAGCGAAGGAAGTGGCTTGGATGAAGAAGTTCATTTCAGAATTTGGAGTGGTTCCTTCCATTGAAGAGTCGATTACATAGTTTTATGACAACAATGGGGCAATAGCTTAGGCTAAGAAACCAATGTCTCACTAGAAATCCAAGCACATTCAAAGGTGCTTCCATCTCATCAGAGAGATAGTCGAGAGAGGTGATATCACCTTACGGAAAATAGCCTCAATGGAAAACGTGACAAATCCCTTTACTAAAGCGTTGTCTCAGTCTTCTTTTGAAAGACATCTTGATAACATGGGATTGAGGCATGAGACAGGTTGGCTTTAGTGCAAGTGAGAGATTATTAGCTATATGCCCTAAAGCAACCACGTAATAATTACATGTTAGAGATTATTTAATGACAAATAAATTTTCATTCATCATCCTAATTATATGAATGAGTCCATAAGATCAGTTACAATTGAACCTATTCTTAAGATGTTAAAAATATGTGTGATAGGTTTACAATTATACTAAATCTTTAAACAGTTTCAGACTTTATGACTAAATCAAAAATCTAAAACGCATTCAGATTCAATGACCGAATTGATAATCTAAAGTGAGTTCAGAATTAATAGATGCACTAATGATTTGAAGTGAGTTCAAAATCAATGGCATCATTAACGATATGAAGTGAGTTTAGAATCAATAGCTAAATTAATTATCTGAAATGGTTTTAGACTTAATGGCTAAATTAAAATTTTGAAATTGTTTTAGATTTAACGATTACATGAAAATTTTGAAACGGTTTTAGAACTTAACGACCACTTTAATGATCTAAAACGGTTCTAGAATTAATAAGCAGTTTAATGATCTAAAACAGTTTCAGATTTGAATGACCAACCAATGCTCTAAAACAATTTTAGATGTAACGGTCAAATTAAATATTTGTAATAGTTACAAAGTTAATATCCATAATAAAGACTTGTAATGGTTACAAGTGAATGTCTGAAATAATGCTATATAACAGTTACAGAGTTAATGCCCGAATTAGTGCCTAAAACAAAATAAGAACTTACGTCTGTCAGAAGTTACAACCAAATTAATTCTAAAATGGTTTTAGAGTTAATGAACCGATTTAAATGTGATATGCACTAGCTACAAAAAGTAATATAGAGAGTAGATCACTAGAGGATTGATGATTGACAATCAATAATTGAGAGTGTTGATAGTGATCAACTAAATCATTCACACACTAAAGCAATTGCTAGTACTATTTTAGTTGTGAGATCTCACAATTTCTCTCTTCTGTTCAACGTGATAATTGGTGGTATATTTGAACTAGAGACCCGATATTTGTGGGCTTGGATCCGAAGAACATCAGAACTTGTAATACGAAGAGATCAAACATTCCGCATCTGAAAAATGTCGGAACCAATATTACCAAAGGACATTAGACATTCGTGTGGTCAAAATTCCAATAACGTCATAACCAATGTTATTAGAAAGCGTTAGACGTTCATGGTTAGAATCTAAAGAACATCAGAACCATTGATGTGAGGACATTAGATGTTTGTGCTTAGAACTTGAAGAACGTTAGAACCAAATTTGGAGCACAGTACAAGACATTCATGCTCAGAATTCGAAGAATGTCAAAACCAAATTTGGAGCATAGTACAAGATTAATATAATTAGCACATTTATCTCTTCCGTGTGTTTTTTTATTAAAATGCATGAAAATGCTTTGGAAACACGTGTATAAGTGTTCTTGCTTCCGTTGTGAATAGACTTTGAGTATGTTTGTTTATCAAAACAAACACCAACAAGCTAAAGTGGTCAAGGATTTGCGTGAAGTACCTAGTCTCGTAAAGCCCATCGTTGCTGCTCTAGTCATTAGAGAGAGATGGTTGAGATTTTTCTAGATGAATGAGAGGAGAAGGAAAGCAGGGATGATCTTTGCCAAATGGCGAGACAAAGAACGAGCATTGAAAGATCAGAGAGAGACAAAGAATAAGGTTCAATAGTAGTTGTATTATATGTCGCGATCTCTTTTTTTCTTGGCGCCCATTTCGGGACGAGCGCTTACGGAGGCTAATGGTTTTGCTAAGTCTATTAGGCTTATCTTGGACTCTCCCAAGTCCACCAATTCATGACTTAATAGTCCAAGTTTTTTAACCTATAAGTTAATTTTAAAACGAAGTTGCCACTAATCAATTTGGGGAGAGTCGATTAGAAACCCAAACGAAATATAGGGAGAAATACTCGTTCCTGCACAACCAAAGAAATTATAATCGGGGACTTGATTGCACTAATTAATCACTAATGCTCTTTCGGTACCTAAACTTGTTTAAACCCTAAGGCTTTTTAAGGGATTTTCCATGCATTTGTGGGAAAAGCACATTCTTTTGGGATTTTTTTTGACATAAAAAGCATTTTTTTTTAAAATTTTTGACCTTTTTTGGAAAATATAAATCATTTTTGGCTTTTTTGGGAAAATATGGACCATTTTTTTTGGAAAATAAATTATTTTTCGATTTTTTAATTAAAATATTATTATAATATTATAAAAATTTCCGGGTCGGACTTTCGGGTCTAGCCCAACCCGGGTTGTGCACAACCGGCCCGTAGGGCCTGGGAAGGCTCGAATGGGCCCGAAATGCAGGCCGAGCTCATAGCCTCCCAGGCCCACGTTCGTTCAGCCCAGACGCCCGGCCCGACAACCCACCCGGCCAAACCCTACTCGATTGGAGGGTTTCACCGACCCGGCTCGCAACGCGACCCAATTGGCAGCCTCCGCTTTCCCCCCCGCGATGTTCGATGGGGATAGCGGTGATGAGCGGCAGCGGTTGGCCCGAGACTTGGCTGCAGCGGTCCTCCAAGCGGCACAGCGGCGACGTAGCGGTGGTGCGGCGCTTGATGACGACGGCGACGTAGTAGATCTCCCCGTCCAGTTAGGACCGAGGTTAGGGTTTCGCGGAGGGGTGGAATGATGGTGATGGGGCGAGTCCACGGTGTTGATACGGTGGCAACAACGGTGGACCAGCACGACCGGGGAAACTACGCTATGATGGCTTCGATTTCGCGCTGGTTCTTCGAGCTTCGAAGCAGAAGCGGCTCATGGGGGAGACAGCAGCAGCAACCGGCGTCGAGATCTCGTGGTTTGCGGCTGGTGCTCGGTTACAGCGATGGCGACGGCTTGGCTCGAGACGGCCTGTCTCCCTCAAATCTGGATTTCTCTGCTCATAGCCCTAGCCTCTCTCCTCTGGAGCCAACCTTCTCCAGTCGTCTTCTCCGGCTAGATCTAAGATCTTCGACGGTTCATCCTGGGCCTCCCCTGAAGTCTCTCAAGGGAAGTTATCGAGGCTTGCCGTCGGTGATCTCCGTCTTCGCCCCTCCTTTTGGCCTTCCCCCGACACCCTATTTATAGGCGCAGGGGGGCCGATCGGCGGAGGCTAGGCCAGTGGTCCTTGGTGCGTCGACCGGCCTCCCTCTGCCAATTGAACCGGCGTTAGCTTAGCCGCCCACTTGCGTCTCCTGTTCCACGTTGAAGGCTTGTCTTTTCATTGCCGATCTACCCTCGTCGTAGCTCGTCTTCTGGTGCGTCGCCGACCCCTGCGCGTGAGGCACAAAGGCGATGGAGGAAGAAAATGACAGAAGAAAGCAGAAAGGAGAAGAGGGGGGCGGACCAAGGAAAAGAAAGAGAATGGGCCTGGGGCCCACGTGGAGGAGAAAAAAGGGGGCTGGGCCTTGGGTTGCTGCTTTTTTTTTATTGTTTTTATTTATTTTTTGTTGTTTGTTTTATTATCTATTACTTATTACCCGAGAAAAGGAAAAAACAAAGGAAATTAAGGCATAATAAAAAAACCTAATCAAAATTTAGGTGTCAACATTATATTCATGATGCAGTTGTAGAGAGAGAGAGAGAGAGAGAGAGAGAGAGGAAGTGAGCGAGTGTGGAGTTCTCAATTGAGAGAGAGAGACCGACCAAAAAAAAAAGATTTGAGAGAGAGAATGGGAAATGATTGTGTGATAGTTTTTAATTTATTGTGAGAATAATATTTTATTCTAGACCATAAAAAATTTAAATTGTCGTGGGACCCACTTCTTCAAGAACTTGCAGTTCACAATAGACTATTATTCTCACAATATTCTAAAGATTGCTATGTTAGCAAAATTCAAAGACAACCAAGACAAATGGTTGGACAATCCTTAGTCGACTGCATCGTTACTTTGCGAAGTGTAATGGAGCAATCTGCACCCCATACTTTACCAAGGAAATTGGATGACTTTTTTGTCCAATTTCCTTGGGAAATCAAATTCCCATAAGTAACATCAATCTTCCTTTTGAAATATGATGATTTTAGTTGGTCATTTGTACACCAACCCAACTAAATTATTAGGACATTTTCCACTTGGATTCAATCATCGTAGCTCGTAAGACCTAAACAAAATAGAGTTTTGCAAATTTACTATGCAAAAATGTAATCAAGTTTGAAACATCGTAAAATAGTTATCTTACGATATTTTATAAAGATTTATTATGTTTAATCATAATCATGTACACATGATGTTATAAAATGCCTTGTCATTTAATTTTACAACGTTGCACCACTCTTGACGACGTTTTTTTTTAACTGAGTGAAACATATTATACAATGTGAAAGTATGATCTTTTAATATTACGATTATGATAGTATATAAAAAATTTCCAACATTACATTATAAGGGCAAAACTTTATAGAATGGGAATTTTTTCGTATTTAGATAATTACTTAGTTTTATTATAACAAAGTGAATGTCATAAGTTTCTTGTTTTATTTTATGATATAAATATTGCAACATTTATCAAGAGTAATTTGCCTAAAAGTCAACTAGGCATAGCAAATTCTCTCCTTTCCCTGTCGAGTCTCTCTCGACCCCTTTGGTGGTAGTTTTCCTTTCTCTTAAACCCTAAACGCTTATCCCCTCACCCTGGTTCTCCATGGATCCCTTGACTAATTTACACCCTGATTAGACATTCTATCTTCACATCTTCCCTTCACCTTGTTTCCCTGATGAATCTAGATATTCTGTCACAACCGCAGCACTGAAGAAGATGGGCACTACTTGACTCAACCTTCTCTTGCAATCATCTTGGGCGACAACCACCTTCGACAGCCAAATCCATCTATCTAGACAAAATCCACCACAACATACTGATGAAATCCATTCACACTGTTTACCAAAGAATGTCTTGACCCTATTAGAGCTCCCTTCACTCCTAAATCTAGCAACTCACTAGATCTCTCTTTCGCTAGCAACACAATTATTTGAGAATTGTAATCCCGATCATCAACCACAGTGTGGAGGGCACATATGAGAATCATCTCAAGATGTTGGCGCTATGTAAGAGCACGAGTGATTTGTGGTTAGAGGAGGATATCACAAAGCCAGTCAATGAAATGCCTAACCAAGAAAAATAGAAAAGTGAACTTATTTTCTATGGGAAACTTTTCTCAAAACCGAATGTTAATTTTCAAACCTTTTTTAAGCATGATGAAAAAAGCATGGAAGGTAGATTCAGTACAATGTGAAAATTATTGAACATGGGTATTATCTCGTTGTTTTCCACTCGGTTGAGGAGAAGAAACGTGTGTCAAAAACTAGTCCTTGGTCCTTTGCAAGTAATCTCCTTGTATTACAAGAAGGAGATCCCAATGTCCTTGAACATTGCTATGAATTTAAACAATATGCTTTCTAGGTGCACTTGTCGGGTATTCCACGAGCTTGGGTTATTGAAAAGGCCCTGCGACATATTGCCTCAAAGTTGGGCAAAATAGAGGAGGTCAAAATAGAAGTAAGGAATAATAGCTCACGTAAAAACAAGAGATTTAAAGTCCAACTGAACTTAGAATGCCGGCTGAAGACAGGAACTATAATTGAGTTGGAAGGTAGAAAATTGTGGATTGACTTCAAATATGAAAGGTTGCCTCATTATGTTATTCACGCGACTACATTGGACATTATGTTAATTTTTGCCCAAAATACCCATTTGAGAAGACAGGATTAGCCTAAGACAAACCCGGTAGATACAGTTCATGGTTGAAGGCTAAGGTGAAAGATTACAACTCATGTTGAAATACCTTTTTAGGAAAATAGACTAAACCTTGAGGAAGATGAAGTTGTACCAAAAACACCTATCCTTGCAGAAGATATGGACCTACAAAAGGATCAAATAGAGTTAAATAAGGCTCTAATACTCTACAACTCAGCAGCAAATGTGCCAATGCATGCTAGGAAAATGGAGGAATATGTAGCCCTAAACAGGCACTATCCTTCACCCACCCACGCATGGCTGAGGTGGTTGAGGGCTTGCTTTTCCTCCTCAAAGGTTCTGGGTTTGAACTCCCTAATCGGCTCCGTGATTTAAGTGGTGATTCATGGCGGTAGGTTGCTGTGCTAGTCTCTCCCAAGGTATAGTCGCGAATACCGAATCAGCATAAGCCAACAAGGGAAAGTGGATCCTCAGTCAAAAAAAAAAAAAAAAAAAAAAAAAACAGGCACTATCCTTCTCCTCGATAGAAAGTTATAGATGTGCAAGGATATTAAAGAAAGAAAATGTAGGACTTAAAACACTAGCTACAAAGAAACAGAAAAGTGAGGAATATCATGAATTCTACTACATGAGGAGAATCTCCTGGACACCCCAATCTAGGTTTGGGAAGGAGACAAAGAACGAGCTTTGGTGGTGAACCCTAATAAGTCACTAACATATACATGAAGTTGTTGAGCTAGAACTATCAAGGTTTGGGCAATCCCTTGACAGTTTAACATCTCCAAGCCTTAATGGCTCAAGAGAGGCCCAACTTTGTATTCCTGATGGAAACCAAGAACAAATAAACTATAGTTAAGTGAGTTCGATAGCGTCTTCATTTTAAAGACGCAAATATTATATATCCAATTGGAATTAGGGGCAGATTGGCATTTATGTGGGATGAAGAGGTTCGGGTGGAGTTGGAAACTAGCATTGAAGAGCCTATCGATGTTAGATGTAAGGAGCTCAATAGTAGTCATTATGAAGATCTCTTTCCTACATGCATCTACTAATTATCAAGAACAGCTGAAATTATGGTAAACCTTGAGTTCTATTCATGTTTCTAATTGTCTCCCATGGCTATGTATTGGAGATTTTAATGAAGTCCTATATCAGTGGGAAAAAGTTGGAAAGCGTGAATCAAACCGATATAGAATGGTGGCGTTCTGAGACTTTATGAACTCATGCTCATTGATGGATATAGCAAGTAAGAGATGTGCTTACACATGGACTAATAATCGGGAAGGCGTAGAGCTTGTTAAAAAGAGACTTGATAGGGCTCATTGTAACTTAGATTGGAGAATTTCAATCCCAAATGTGGAGACATATGCATTTCCCGCAATTGGTTCAGATCATAGTCCAATTATTTTACAGACAAATTTAGCTGGGGTGAGGAAAAAAAAAGATGTTCAGATTCTAACCTTTCTAGACAAAAGATTCAAAGTATAAAGAAGTGATTCAAAGAGCCTAAAGGGCTAAGGAAGGTTATCAATTGAATATTGTTAACAAAACATGGAAGGTTGTTAAAGAACTAAGGAGGTGGAGTAGCAAAAAATTCAAAAATGCATCTCGTGAAATCAAATCTATATAGGGAAGACTTACCGAGTTGGCTAATAGGGCTGAATAAAGTCCAAACCATAAGGAATATCGTCAAATTGTTGAGTATATCGAAAGCCTATAAAGACAAGAAAAAATGTACTGGAGTATGAGATCAAGTATTAATTGGATAAAATGGGGAGACAAAAATAAGAAATATTTCAAGACAACATAATAAAATCTTTATGCTATATATTGATGATCACAACTAGAGTAGAGACCCCTCGATCCTGAAGCAACATATTTCAAAGTTCTACAAGGCTCTATATACCATAGTACGGAGCAAAGAACATCAGTCAATGTTAGACCAATGTCCATAAGTGATCACTGATGTGATAAATGAGGCGTTAATTGGGCAAGTTACACAAGAAGAAGTGAAGATAGTAGCCTTCCAGATGGGTGCAACAAAGGCACCAGGACTGGATGGACTCAATGGATTATTTGACCAATGCAACTGGCCGGTAACTCAAGAGATATATTTAGCATGGCAGATAGCTTCTTCAGTCAAGGTATGTTTGATACTAAGATAAATAAGACCCATATTACTCTTATCCCAAAAATATCATATCCAAAAAGCATTGCCTAGTATAGGCTCATTAGTCTTTGTAACTTCAACTATAAAATCGTTGCAAAAGTTATGGCAAATAGACTGAAACCTTGGCTTCCAGAAACTTTGTTGGGGGCCATCAAATACAAGACAATATTTTCGTTGTCTAAGAGGTGCTACATCAACTAAGAGTGAGAAAAAGAAAGCGGAAATTTCAGGTGATCCTCAAATTGGATATGCAAAAGGGTAGAATGGGATTTCCTATGTGATTGTATGTCAAAAATGGCTTCTATGAGATTTGGGTTGCATTGGTTAAAAAATGTATCTCCTCGGTATCATTTAGTGCAAGAGTTAATGGGAAGTCATGTGATTACTTCCAACCAACTAGAGGGATTAGATAAAGCGACTCGCTGTCACCCTATCTATTCATTATTATGGCTAATGTCCTACCCTCTTTGATTTTGAAAATTGTAAGAGATGGGTGCCTGAAGGGCATAAAACTGAATCCATATTGTCATACTTTCACACTTCCTATTCACAAACGATGCTATATTTGTCCTGGATGGCACAATTATTGAGGCTTAGAACTTAGCTAATGCCTTGCATCAATATTGCTTTGCATCAAGACAATCCATCAATCTCAACAAGTCAAGAATTTTCTTGGGGAAAAACTATCCTCAAGGCCTAAAACAGAATCATGCAACTGAATAAAGGGTGAATTAAGGGTGCCAGTTATTGAGAAAACGGGTAAATATCTAGGGATACCTTCTAAATGGAGACAAACTAAGAAACAAATGTTCCTCTGGATTCTTGCAAGAGTGGACCAAAAACTAGAAGGGTGAAAAGAGAAGTTGATGTCGAAAGCGAGCAAAAAAATCCTAATCAAGACAGTAGTCCCAGCATTACCCCAATTTAGAATGTCTATCTTCAAAATTCCCATATCAATTTGCAAGGCAATTGAAAAGAGAATAGCATCCTTATGGTGGAAGCAAACACTATGGGTAAAGGCATACGTTGGAAAAGACGGGACATCTTAGAAACATGGAAAGATTGCGAGGGGTTAAGCTTTAGAGACTTAACTGATTTCAATAAAGCGATGCTGGGAAAGCAAACCTTAAGACTTATTCAAGATCCAAAAGCCATATAGAGCAAATTATTGAGAGGAATTTATTATCCTAGAGGTGATTTCTAGATAGCAAACAAAAGTCCTCAACTCTTTTGGGGATGGCAAATCTTATTAATAGGAAGAGATACGATTGAGCCAGAAATTATATGGGAGATTGGTGATAGCAATAGGATTAGAAGCAAAGAATATAGATGGCTAATCTCAGGCAAGATAGGAGGGCCAGCGAACCGACATGAACCTCAGTTGGTATCGGGAGTAATTAACCATAATGACAGGGGATGGAACATTCAACTACTACAGGAGACCTTTGAGGAAAGAATTGTAAAAGAAATCCCAGCTACACCTCTAAGCCTAACAACTGGACCAGACAAGTTGATATGGACGGCCAACAACTTAGGAACCTACATGGTGAAGAGGGGATACAACAAGATTCGAGATTCAGAGAGACTTTTAATGGTAAATTAGCCCTCTACATCATACCAAACTCCTAAGAAATTGTGGATTCAAATCTGAAAACTCAAAACCTACCCCAAAGTTAGATTTTTTCTATAGAGTGCATGCAACAATGCCCTACCTACAAAGGAAAATTTATAGAAGAGGAAGATTATACCCAAATACGGATGCCACCTGTACGGCAAAGGACCGGAATCAACATAGCACATCTTCATCTTGTGTCCTTGGACAAAGGCGATTTGGTCGAACAACAAAGTCAGTTCAAATACATCTCCAGAAATTAGCAACCAAATAGATCAATAGGTGTGGGAGAATCTTACCAAAAGAACAAGCTCACAAGCAAAAGCCTTGTTTGCCGAAGCAATTTGGAGAGTATGGAAGGCGGGAAACGATTGGACCTTCAAAGCAAAAAGTCCCAATTCAAGCTTTATAATAGAAGAAACATACTTCTTGACACAACTACAGGCAAAACAAAGGGGCGGAAGCACGAACCGATAAGTGGCATCCCTTTCGGCAGCAATGGTAGCAAGCTTGTAAACCCAAATATGCGGCAAAATCAACATGGATAGTGCCTGGTGTAGCTAGAAATTGGAAGGATCGGCAGCAAGGGTCTTCAGGAACAAGGATCGAGTTCTCTTTGATGGGTTTGCGAGCCGGATTTTCGCCCCATCAGCTTTGGTCGCCGAAACCCTAACAATAAGTGAAGCCTTCCTCTAGTTGAAACGAATAAGAAGTGCATGAACTGAACTAGATGGAGATGTACTTGCAACTAATTTGTCAACTGTGTGATCATCCGATAGCTTGTAAGCAGTGGACTACATAACAAGCCAAGTAGAGGCACCATGGGCCAATCAATCCATTATCGATTATTGTAAATCTCTACTGAGCCAGCTCAAAGATGTCATCCTCTATTTTGAGCTAAGAATCTATAATTAAGAGGTCTACTAGGTTGCCAAAACCGATGGAGCCAGTTCTTTCTCAAAGAACTAGATTGCTAACCCCTCTAATCCCCTTAGGTTGATTTTATATTCGAACATTGAATTCTTGTGTTTTTTCTTCAATTGCAAGTTAATAATGAAATATTATTAATTCTGACCCCAAAAAAAAAAGGTTGTTCAATGTGACTATTCTTATTTTATGAGCATTATGACGTTTCGTTATAATATTCCACGATGTTTTTCATTCCATAATAAAATAATAACCCTACGTGGATTTGCTTTTCAATATCTCTTAGTTATGGTCTTCAATATAGCCCCGATTGCCAAATCCATGCATATAGGAATTTGTGGTCATTATGGCACATTATATTGATGGTAAATTCGTCATGTTAGCAGAACTAAAATGACGTATAAGATTAAAATCTTATCTTGGTTCAATGACTGTATACAGGATGGAAGGGAATCGCTCTTGGCTAAAATGTTGGGATAACTTCTTTTTTTGTCAGTATTGGGATAACTTATTTGGTGGACTATCATTGATAAAACTGCCATATAGGGTATTCTAACTATCATTGATAACAGTAAACTGGTAGAATTAGAATATCCTATATGATATGTCATATATGGTATTTTTAATATTACAAGTGCATTAAAATACCCTATATGGTATATTGTATAAGACTAAATACCTTATGGCTGCTTTTGCTAATCAAGATAAAATTAAGGATATAATAAGATTATCATATACCACATCTTGTGCCTATTCAAACAAGATAAAGTCAAATATAATAGAGATATAATCCGGATAAAGTTATCCTATGAGAGAAGTGGGATAGAGGTAGTTTTGGTATCTAATATTCATAATATGAAAGTTATTTTTTTTTTCGAATAACAAACTTACTAAATTAATAAAATGAAAACATATTTTAATATAAATGATATTTGAATTATAATATAAGAAATTCAAAATAGCAAAAAATAACAACCATTTAGTTTTTTAGTTTAATATTATTTAGGGATAAGTGCACCAGGAGTCCTACAACTTGTCACGAAAGTGCATTTGAGTCCTAAAACTTGCAAAAAGTGCATTTAAGTCCTAAAACTTGTCAAAATGTTTCAAACGAGTCCTAAAATCGACGCTGTCTAATTTCTTAACGGAAAAAGCTGACGTGGCCCCGCGTGGCTTTTTTAATCGTTTCTCTCTCCTCCGTTGCGAATAGATTAAAAAAAAATGCCACGCACTCAAAACGACGTCGTGTTCTCCTTTCTTTTTCACCATGTGTTACCTCCCCTCTGTCTGTACGTCTTCTTCACCGTCGTCTTCCCTCTACCCCGTCCGTCTCTACGTTTGCTTTCGCTATTCCGAGCGAACCCTAAGCCCCAAAACGCATTCGTTCGAACCCTAAGCCCCAAATCGAATTTGTTCGAACCCTAAGCCCCAAATCGAATTTGTCCGTACCCTAAGCACCAAATCGAATTCGTCCGAATTGCAATTCTCTTGCGATTTGGGTCCTCATCGACCTCGAGTTCGACGCTCGTCGTGAGTTCGTGTTCTTTCCTTTGACGATTGCGAGTTCGTGCGAAGACCTCTCTTGTGGGAGTCTCGACATCTTAGCAGCGAAGCGATTGGCGTCGAGGACGACGACAGGGTCAGCAACAGTGATGGCGACTCCTCCTCACGCAGGTATCACTCTCTGCATTATAGCATTTTGGGTATCTCATGCTACGATTTCTTTTGTTTTGCAAAGGTACTTTAATCTCTGCATTATGCAAAACGACGTCAATAGGCATCCTCATTTCTTCATTATTTGGAGTTCAGAGAGTTCAAGTTTGACACACATCGACTTTATGTTATCTTCTTTGACGATTGCGAGTTCGTGTAAAGACGTGTCTTGCGGGCATCTCGGCGTCTCAACGGCAGAGCGAGTGGTATCAGGGACGGCGATGGCGACTCCTCACGCAGGTATCGCTCTCTACATTACAGCATTTGGGTATGTCAAGGTAATATTACGATTTTTGTTTTTGTTTTGCAAGGGCGTTTTACTCTCTGCATTATGGTTGTTTTGCATTTTCCAATTGTCGCGATAAATTAGAACATTTGCTGCAAATTAGAACATCGCCTACCGAAATGCGACAATAGGTCCCTTGCTCTCACTATTGATCATGTAGTTGCATTATGGTTGTAAAGCACATTATGCTAATTTGTTGTTTCGTATTGATTGTTAGTCTTTTAACTTGAACATTGCTTCAATAATTTGATGATTGAAAGTGCTTTGCTCTTTGTTTCTGTTCCCTTGTAGGTCCAATGGCCGAGAATAAAGTTTATGTCACTGTTCGCTATGGAGGTAAGTTTAAAGTCGGCCCACCATTGGAATACATAGGTGGAAGAGCTGATGTTGCTGAAATAAATTTAAGTAAGAGTTCACTGTCTAGTATAATTGAAGCTATTGAGGCTTTGGGTGTGTGCAAAATAGAGAAACTCTTTTACAGAGTTCCTGGAAGTACAACTCTTGTAGACGGCATAACTCTTAGGTATTTATGGGATAACTCTGATGTGATGGATCAATTGAATCATCATCTGTGCTCTGAAAATGTTAAGCTATATGTTGAGCATGTTGATGAAAAAAAGAAAGGAGCTGAGATGGGGGGTGTTGAGATGGAAATTGGAGGTATGTCTAATGTGATTGGGAATATTGATGATGACGATGCCAATAGGGATCTAGATGAGGAAGATGATGATGATGCACATAATTTGGTGGATATGGAACAGTCAAGTGATGATGATGACTTTGAACTGGTTGAAGCAAGGAAAAAATTAATGAAATTTTCAGCAAGACATAGGCTCCAAATTTTAAATTATAGTGAGGCTGCTGGTACTTCCCAACCACCGACCGTGGATGAGGCTCAATCGTTAGATGATTCTGGGTACGAAACAGTATGCTGATTCAGATGAGGAAGACAGTCTTCAATCAATTTTAAATGATGAGGGTGACGAAGAGGTTGATGTTATCTCAAGGAGGAGAAGTAGGTTCCCATCATATGATCAAAGTGGTACAAATCCAGTATTTATTGTTGGCATGACATTTGAGGATGCAACTGAGTTCAAAAGTGCAATTTTGAAGTATTCTGTGGCTGAACAAAGAGCAATCAAATACACTAAGAACACAAAAAGCTTTGTCAGAGCCAGGTGTGCCCAGGAAAATTGTAAGTGGATGATCTATGGTGCTATTGATAGGAGAACTGGGTCATTTCATTTGAGAAAGTATATAAATCAGCATATATGCAATATCACTTTCGAGAATAAGAGAGTGTCTAGTAATTATTTAGCTAAGCACTTCATGACTCTCATTGTTGCAATGCCTAAAATCAAAGCACCAGAGTTAAAGAAATTAGTCAGAAAACAACTGGGAGTAAATGTCACTTTCAGTCAGTGTAGGAGAACAAAGCTGAAAGTATTGAAGGAACTACAAGGCAATTACAAGAAGGAATATGCACAGATGTACGACTACTTGGGAGAGCTTTACTTTGCAAGCCCTTCAAGCAATTTTAAATTGAAAGTTGAAAGGCCATTGCCAAATTCTCTACCATTATTTGATAGGGCTTACATTTGCTTTGATGCTTGCAAGAAAGGTTTTTTGGCTGGATGTAGGAAGATCATTGGATTAGATGGATGCTTTTTGAAGGGTTTGATCAAGGGCGAGTTGTTATGTGCCGTAGGAAGGGATGGCAACAATCAAATGTATCCAAAGTGGCATGGGGCAGTGGTAAGAATCGAGAATAAGGACACATGGACTTGGTTTATCGAATTGTTGAAGTCGACCTCGATATGTGTAATGGTGACGGATGGGCTTTGATAAGTGACCAACAAAAGGTATACTTTTCTTTCTGTTTTCATTTGTAAATTGATTGTGACATTACAATGCTTTTCTTTCTGTTTTCATATATATATATTCTTTTTTTGGTTAATTGTCAGGTCTCATCCAATCTGTAGCTGAACTTTTGCCAAATACAGAGCATAGGATGTGTGCAAGGCACATATATTCCAACTGGGGTCAAAAATACAAAGGAAAACAGTTGATGAGACAATTTTGGAGATGTGTCAAGAGTAATAATATGTCAGATTTTGAGGTACATAGACAGAGGTTGAAGGAAATGACTCAGGAAGGTCATGATGATTTATTCCATATTGGGCCAAAACATTGGTGCAAAGCCTTCTTTGACACCAATATTAAATGTGATGTCGTTGATAATAATCTCAGCGAGGCTTTTAATGGCAGGTGTGTGGAAGCTAGGTGCAAGGCCATTGTGAGTATGTTGGAGGATATTAGAATCATGGTTATGAATAGAATGCATACTCAGAGGGATGGATGTGCTAGGTGGACTAGAAATTATGGTCCAAGGATTCTGCATAAGTTACATGAGAATACAACTGCTAGTAGGTATTGCCATTTGATATGGAATGGAGAGGAAGGATATGAGATTACGGAAGGTGCCGACAAATATGTTGTTGATTTGAATTTAAAAACTTGTTCTTGTAGAGCTTGGGAACTTAGTGGAATTCCATGTCGCCATGCCATTTGTGCAATACACCATAAGAGAAATGACCCGACTGACTATCTAGCTGAGTGCTTCAACAAGACAAAGTATCTAAGTGCTTATCAATTCATGATGCCTACAGTGAGAGGACATAAATTTTGGAATAAAACCAATAACGAAGCTCCTCAACCCCCACCAATGGAGAACATGCCTGGTAGGCCAAAAAGGAGTAGAAGAAAGCAACCGATTGAGCTTGTAAGAGGTGATAGAATGACTAAAGAGGGTAAGCAAATGACTTGTTCTGCTTGCAATGTGCTTGGACATAACTGCAAGGGATGTCCTTTAAAAAAGGTATTTCCTCAACTAACTGATCATCTGAATGCTGGGCATGTCACTTTAACATGTTGTTAATCAATGCTTAATATGTGCTTCTTAGGCCAATGCTCAGGCCAATGTATGTACATCCAATGCTCGTGCTAGTGCAAGTACAGCTGAAGCTCATGCTCAATCTCAGGCTAATTCCACTAGACCAAGGCTCGGAAAAAGACAAGTAAGTTGTCATCTAACAATTATTGTAAGTTTTATATGTCAATGTTCCAATTTAGTAATTATAAATATTCAAGCTAAAGCTAAAGCAACGACAAGCATAAGCGGAGGAGGATTCGAAAGCCATGCCAATGCTTCTGCAAGTGCCAATTCAATAGGAGACAATAGTGGGCATGTTAATACTTCTGCTCAGGCTAGTGCAGATGTAAGAGGGTGTAGTGCTAGTGCAGATGTAAGAGGGTGTAGTGCTCGTGCAAATGTAAGAGAATGTACTGCCACCGCTTCTACTCAGGCTAGTGCTGATGTTAGAGGATGTACTGGTGCAACCAATGCTGTTGGTGAAGTTCGTTCTAATCAAGGGGAAGGCATTTATTGTGCACCGGCCAATATAATGGCTAAGCATAGACCTGAAAAAATTCCGGTGAGCAATACCTCAATCCCCAAGCATACATGTATTGTGACTACATTCTCATGTTCAATGAATTTTTTATTATTTCAGATTAAAAGACATGCCATTGGAAATGACATGATACAAAGAGAATCACAGGGAAGGAGGATGAAAATGGTAGGGTTGGGTGTTGATGCAAATCCTATGACAAACCTTCATATTCTTAAGGTGAGTAATACTTTTAAAATTTTCTAATAGCAATTGCTTATCTTCTTAAGCTAAAAACATGCTCATTCTTATGTAGCCTAATACAACTGGTGCAAGAGCTACATCAACAGTAAAGGTGCATTCCCAAGTCAGTGCACAACCTCAGTCATATCGTGTATCAACAGTTCCTCAAAAATAAATTGCGGTGACGCCGAAGCCACCATTACAACCCAAGGCCAGTTTCCAACCTCAGTTATCTCATGCAACAATAGCTCCTCCAAAGCACGTTGCAATGAAGCCAAAGGCACTATCGCAACCTGAGGCTAGTTCCCAGGCTTAATCATCTCAAGCTACAAGAGCTCAAAAACATCTTGGTTTAAAGCAAAAGGCACCATCACAACCCAAGGCAAGTTCCCAACCTCAATCATCTCGTGCAACATTAGCTCCTCCAAAGCATGTTGCGATGAAGCCAAAGACACTATCGCAACCCGAGGCCGGTTCCGGACTCGGTCATCTCAGCTACAATAGCTCAGAAGCATCTTGGTTTAAAGCGAAAGGCACCATCACAACCTCAGGCAGCTCCTCGAAGACACATTGCGGTGAAGCCGAAGCCACTATTGCAGGCTCAGTCATCCCAGGCTCAGTCATCTCAAGCTATGACAACTCCTCCAAAGCCTATTGCTGCGAGACCATATGTAAGGAAAAATGCCAGAATTATGAATCAAGTGAAGGCTGGACCTATTGGACCACCGGAGACCATCATAGTGGATTGATCTGTTTGCTGAAATTGGTGTTGTTAGGTGAATTTATGTCAATCATTAGCTGGTTTTCTGTATGAGACATGTAGCGTTTGTGCATAGAACCTTTGTGCACCTGAAAGTGCATATTTTGTTGAAAAGAACCTTTTGTGCACTGAAAGTGCAAGCATTTTGTTGAACAAAGCCTTTTGTGCACTGAAAATGTAAGCATATTGCTTTGTCAATGAATCGTGTTTCAACGAGTTATGTGGGATGCTTGGTTTTGGTTTGGATAATGCACGAAAGTTGGTTGCTTTTCAAGATTGTTAATAGGTGATTGATTACTGAAATTGTCCATGAAGAATTTTCATTCTTTCAATACTTTTGTCATCTTCTTTCTCATTTATTGTTAATAGGATTGTTAACAGGTTCCAAAATTATTCTGGTGGCAATAGCTCATATAGTGCTATTGATAAGCACACAAATCAAGCAACATTTTTCAATGCGAAGTAATTTCTCGCATGGCAAGCAATCGGTCTTGCAAACTACAAACTCACATCAGATTTCATTCACATCTCAATTATCCACAACTAGTATTCAAACTTACAAGCTTAGAAATAAGGTACTATGGAAGACTTAGAAAATTCCCACCAACTTTCACATTACACATAACCAATACAGCAATATAACACATGCATACAATGAATGCCGATTGATATAGCATCTTCCCTTTCTTTACTCGTGCGAGCTCCTCCTTTAAACATCTATTTTTCGCCTTTTGAGCCTTCATTTCAGCTAGCAATGAGCTCACATCGACTTCGTCACGCCTCGATTGGCTTGATTCACACAATGCTTGATTTCTTTCAAGTAGGTCAACTATCATGTCCCTCACATGATCTGGTATCTTTGGATCAACCCACATGAAGAAATCGCAGCAACTTGGACTATTAAACTTAGCACATCCATGGAACCTTCTTCCTGCGTTTTTCCTTGTCTTTGCCATAAGAATTGGCGATTGAAGACCACAATAACATGTTGGATCCGAGTTGACCTCATTAGGAGTTATGCCACTTGATTCAGATGTTGGCGCCCTCATTCTTCTGGGCTTCGTATTATAGGAACCTAATAGAAGTATATTAGAATGGAAAACAACAAAATGCTATAATGCAGAGAGCGATACCTGCGTGAGGAGGAGTCGCCATCGCTGTCGCTAACCCTGTCGTCGTCCCTGACGCCAATCGCTTCGCTGCCGAGATGTCGAGACTCCCACAAGAGAGGTCTTCGCACGAACTCGCAGTTGTCAAAGGAAAGAACACGAACTCACGACGAGCGTCGAACTCGAGGTCGATGAGGACCCAAATCGCAAGAGAACGCAGTTCGGACGAATTCGATTTGGGGCTTAGGGTTTGGACGAATTCGATTTAGGGCTTAGGGTTCGGACGAATTCGATTTGGGGCTTAGGGTTCGAACGAATGCGTTTTGGGGCTTAGGGTTCGCTCGGAATAGCAAAAGCAGACGTATAGACAGAGGGGGGGAGAGGGAAGACGACGGTGAAGAAGACGGAGGTGAAAAAGAAAGGAGAACACGACGTCGTTTTGAGTGCGTGGCATTTTTTTTTAATCTATTCGCAACAGAGGAGAGAGAAACGATTAAAAAAAGCCACGCGGGGGCCACGTAAGCTTTTTCCGTTAAGAAATTAGACGGCGTCGATTTTAGGACTCGTTTGAAACATTTTGACAAGTTTTAGGACTTAAATGCACTTTTTGCAAGTTTTAGGACTCAAATGCACTTTCGTGACAAGTTGTAGGACTCCCTGGTGCACTTATCCCTATTATTTATTTATGTATTAGAATTTAATTCTTTCTTATAATATAAATTCAATATATAAATATAAAAATATGTTTATATTTATCACATATTTTTAGGTATACTATTACAGTTCACTATTTTATAAGATTTTATTAGAAAATGATGGAAGGGGAAAAAAGAAATAAAAAATAAAATAATGATAAAAGAGAAGAAAAAATAATAAAAAAAAAGCAAATAAAAATGAAGTATGCAATAATGTTGAGAGATTTTTACGATCTCCATTTGTGCAACTTTTAAGTTCATTTACAATGATATGTTATTTATACCAAACAATGTATATGATATGATGTAAATATATAACTTTATTACTATGATTCACCAATAGTTGATAAGATATAATAAAATACATAACTTTCATATCATTTTTTATCCAGTCATATTCTAATTAGAAATGCAGACAATCAAACGTAGCCTATAATTATTTTGTGTAGGATATCATTGATAAGAATAACCTATATGGTATATCATATGAGATATCAGTGATAAAAATACACTAGTTGTATTAAAAAAAAAAACCATATGCAATATACGATATGGAGTATTCTAATACTACCAATGGTATACGGTATTTTGGTAACCTTACGATATATGATATATGGTACTTTATATGATATTCTAATACTACCACATACCATTAGAATACCTTATATGAATGCCCTATATGGTATGCGGTATATACTATATGGTATTTTGGTAGGAAATATTGAATTACCTTTATACCCTAGACCATATAGGGTATTCAGATACCACCACCATTTACCATATATCATAATGGGTATTCTTATATTATCACTGTATACATATAGCATTTATGTAAATAAAAGTGGTAACATTAGAATACTTGATATTCTAGTACTACCACCTTCTTAATACCCACTCACACATATGTATAGCATTTACACAAAAGAAAGTGGTTGTATTATGATAGTTTATATAGTATTTTCTAACAACCAAAATTCCATGTAAGATAAATCATATAGGGTGTTCCAACATTCACATCATATACCATATAGGATATTCTAACACCATCGCTTTCTTAACACATACACATATAGAGCATTTATATAAAGAGATGTGATATTATTAGAATACCCTATATATAGGCTTTTTTAATACTACCACTTTCTTAACACACACACACACAGCTTTAACATATATGGAAGTGGTAGTACTAGAATACCATATATATGGTACATGTTAGGAATAATGACACAAATGATCCCCCAAACTTTGGCCCAATGTGCAATGGGATTTCCGAACTATCAATTTGTCCAATGTAATCCCTTAATTTTAGCTTAAAGTGTAATGTAGTCCCTGGACTTTCAATTTGTTCAATGCAATCCCTAGACTTTGAAAATATGTTCAACTTAGTCTTTACACTATATGAAAATGTTCAATATTGTACTTCGATTAATTTAAGTTAAGGGACAACATTGAACATTTTAGTATACTTCAGAGATTAAATTAAACATATATTAAAATTCTAAAGACCACATTGCACATTAAACTAAATATCATGGACCACATTAAACAAATGAAAAGTTTAGTGACTGCATTGGACATTGGATCAAAGTTTATGGACCATTTGTGTCATTTTCCCTATATGTTATATGGAATTCTAACGTACACTCCACAGTTTGGGTATTCTAATGCTACTACTTTCTTAACACACGCATAAACACACACACACACACACACACACACACACACACACACACATGTATATAGCATTAACAAAAAATGAAAGTGACAATATTAGAATACCCTATATATGATATATTTATTGGCTGGCATCAGGAAACATATAGCATTCAATATTACAAGAGTTTTAATTAAGGGCAATGGAGATGGTATGATTGCTAATCTAATAAAAGCATGAAATTGATTAAAAGGCGTCCTTACTTATAATCAATCATTTTGAGAAGTAGTTCTTTCAAATTCCTCATTTATGTATGTTTGTTGCGTTTGATAGGACTTAATTTGACAAGTGAAAGCTATTCTTGAATTCCAATAATAGCAATTAGAGATGGCAAACGTGTGGGTGAGATTGGGCCTGGGCTTTTGGGGGTTTATTAATAGATTTAGACCATACTTACCCAACGACTCACCTAAATGATCATTGAATAAGTTCCGCCCATTCTCAAGCAAAAAAATGTCAACTGTCCATATGTCAAATCCCCTCGCGCTTCTCTCTCTCTCTCTCTCTCTCTCTCTCTCTCTCTGTGAACCGCGTTAAGACATTAACCCCATAAATTAAGTAAGTCGCAAGTCTAAGACCGGGTAAGTGGTTCACATATGCAATCGTTTACACTTGGTAGTGTGGGAAGCCGAACTAATTTTCTTCCTCTTTCACTCAGAGAGAGAGAGAACTTTCATTATCTCAAGTCAACAAAATGTATCACAAGGTCATTAAGTAAAGAGGTGTCACCAAATTGATGAGTGAAGAAATAAATGTTCAATATAGACCCCATCTATAAATAAGATGGGAGTATTTCCTTTACTAAGTACGGAAGTTCTATTTTTCATAATTTAACAAGTGCTTCAAGACATTTGTCGATAAAAATTCTAAACATGTACACATAGCCGTGATGTTAAAAAGTGCATGGAGATTGAAGCTGTTTCCTACCAATAATTTGTTCTTAAAATGTGATTCCATCGTAAAATCTATGTGGGAACCAAAGTGAAGTCGTCCTACCCTGTTCTCCCACATATATAAGGTAATATAATCGGTGCATTAACTACTCCGGATGCCCTAAGAGCATTGCTTAGTTTGGGAAGAGAATGCCTAGAAGTTTTAAGCCTCCAATCATTGTCCCAAAAGTGCCCAAGCAACCACCACTTCCGAACAGCCCTTCAATAGAAAAAACTCAATAAATGGAGAACCATTTTACAAGACATGGGGACCTCAAAACCGATTCCACCTTCTATTTTCCAACCATGTACCGCTGTCATTCTTGCCTAGTAATCATAAAGGTCTGTTGAAATTCCTCTCAAGATGGGCCATGGATAATGCTTTCCTTCAGCATAGAAAAGTCTCCCTTGGAGTAATCGCCCCGTTCGTTGATTGGAGATCCTCTCTAACCCGACCCGCGTTGAGCAGGGTAAAGGGTCCTTGCCCCTTTATTGCAAGCATGTGTCGGAGATGTCTCCATTCAATTTTGTTACTTTTGTCATGCAATTCTCGGAGTCATCGCCGCGTTCGTTGAATGGAGATTGGACAGGAAAAGCCCGCGGTGCTATTGGTTGGTGAACTTTTATATAATGTATGGAAAAAAAAATCAAAAGAGGAAAGTAAATCCAATGAATGAAATCGAGGTGCCAAAAATGATTGCCCTCTATAAAGATATCTACACTTGAATGCTCAAAAGCCTTGAGGCCCAAGTAGAATAGCTTTTGATTGGGATTCAAATAATCGCAGTCGCACATTCTTCTGGAGTCATCTTTGGAAGCACCAACGTTTATTTCTCATTCAATGAAAATTAAAATGCCCTCATTTCCAATTTGTATATATTTAAAAAAAAAATTACGGGTAGAGGAAAGATTACTCAATCAATTCTAAATCTATTGTGTGAATATTAATTCAGTCCTCAATTTTTCAATTTTGCCAATTTAATCATTAACGTTTGCACAGAAATTTCAAAGCAGTTTTTCCGTTCAAATTTCGCTAAAAGTTGCTGACATGACTGTTCAGTCATCGACTCATCGTTAGTTGTCATATGTGGCACACTGCCACATTGATAATTTCTTGTGAAAATTGGTCAGAATAAATATATTAAAATTCCATACAAAAGTTTCGGATTAAATCGGTAAATTTGTAAAGTTTAGTTATGAATTGATATTTGTACAATATGTTTAAGATTGATTGGACAATTTCCCCCTACTAGTAATTCACCTTTATTAGTCGTAACTTACTTGTAATATTAGTAACCTGTTTGCACAAATAAAATAGTCTTTTACCTATATGGACAGTTATTTGTCTATAGAGTTTGTTAACTGAAAATGCTAACATTTAGTAATAACCAATAAAATAGTTAAAAGTCTCATATTGTCATAAGTGACGGTGGCAAAGCTTAATAATTATCTTCCATTCTTTTAATCCCCCTATAAACGACAAGTTGGTAGCCATTCTTTACAAGTGGTAATTTACCCTAAAGTCTCGTAAATTCAAACATCTTGACACTCGTAACTTTCCACGAAAAATCGCAATACTCCACTCTATCGAAATGATAATTTTCCAATTTATGGTAACTCATCACCATGATCTAATATTCTTCCACAATTCGTAAATTTAAAAACCCTATTAGTAAGTAACTATCTTCTATATCATTGTTTTCTCTCTTCATTATCCCCTTAGCAATTTTACATTCGGTAATTTCCGTAAATATCCGTAAGTCAATGTATTGAATTTTTTACTCCTTTTGATCCCAACGGCCCTAATTATGTACAAATCTCGTGAATCACTAAAATGGACTAGAGATTTTCCCGGCAAGGTGACTATTTGAATGCCATGCCACATGATTGGATGACATCATAATTACAAGATCTAAACATTCCCCTCCTTTTATTATTGCCAGCTAAATTCAAAGCCGAAATTCCTCCACATGGAAACCTTTGACTTTTTTTAATTAGATAATTTAAATTAGCCAGGGACGCAAAGGAATGTGCAACCATTGCAACCTATGCATTAGAATTACCTGTCTGGGTCCTCCACCGCAGCCCATTATTATCATTATCATTATTATTCTTTAATTAATCCCCGATTTTATTTTAAATCCCGATCTGGCGGCTCGCTGTCTCCACTCCTGTGATGCGCGGGTCCACTCAGTCCACGTCCTCCGTGGCGAAACGATTGGCCCTGGGCCTAGCCGGTCAAACCGGATAAGGTCGTCGGGTTCTTCCCCGACCAATCACAGCCCAGGAGAAAACCAAGCTCACTGTGCCTTTCATGCGCTCCGCCGTACCTGATCTCAGCCGAATGATTCCCACTTGGTCTGAGTCGCTTTAACTTTATAATTTTTAACACGCTAATTCTTCTGTAGTCATACGCAATCAATACTTCGGATAGATTCATGCTTTAAATAAGTGGTCCGAATCACTTGTTGATAGGCCGTGTCTCTCGTGTAAAGTAGAGAGCCGACAGTATTTTAACCTTGTTGATAAATTTAAAAGGGTCATAAATTTGAAATCCATAATATGTTCCATGATAATAAAATCACAATGAAAATAAATTTGACCGGCTAATAACATCACTAAAAATCCTAAATTAGCACATTTGCATCGCATTCACCTCAGAGTAATTCTCGTATCATTAAAAATTACAAAATCTTATAGATCCATGCCATGCTTTTTGTATTATTGAAAAACCCAAACAAATAAAAAATCAATTTTTATGTCACAAAAATTATCAAAATAGCCAAAATCTTAAATTGAAAAATATGTTAAAATCTGCTAATACCCCTTCATATCTTCCTCAAGCTTGAAAGATTTCGTTAAAACCTGTCATTTTTTGGTAACATGAAAATTAGTTTGGGACAAATGCAGTATAAGTCTATTGGTTTAAAACTTTTCGTGATCCAAGAATTAATGTGAGATAATTATAGCACGAGCATATCAATTTGAAATTTTTCACGATGCGAAAATTATAATTGGTGATATATATTTTGATGATTTGGCTAAGATACGAATGGCTTTGTATCTGCCTTTTTTAAGTCACACGGGCTTTTGGTTGGTGATGTTTCCTTTTTTTTTTTCTTTGGGTATTTGCTAATTAGGTTGGTGATGCTTGATGAGGGCTTTAGGACTGGTCAAGTCCCTCCCCCTCCCTCCCTCCTGCTCCTCCTCTTCGTCTCTCTCATCGTAATCGTAGACGAAGACGCCATTCGAGAAACACGAGAAAGCTCCCCCGACATTCTCGCTACCCCTTTAAGGGTCGGAGCCTCCTCGCCCTGTTCCGCATTTTGCCCGATCGCGCTCGCCTCTCCGCCTCAGCGGCTCTCGTCCGATCCGGGCTCGTCCGCAAGTGGTGCCTTGACCATCATCCCGGGCTAATCTTGCCGCTCATGCACTTGAAAAAGGTGCGATCTTGAAGCCGCAGATCTCGCTCGCATTTTGTTGCTGGTGCTTTTGCGTGTTGTGGAAGTAGAAGGAGAAAAAAAGATGATGACTTGGTTGTTCCTGTTTATAAATATCATATTTTTTTGTCCGTAGTTTTGAGTTTCTGTGTTTCTTTGCACTCTTTCGTTGGAGATTTGGTTGATTTTGCGGGAGGTGAACTGGGTTTTAGTTTGCTGAGAAGCCGAGGAAATGCGGAATGAATTTGAGAGCATTAGTTCTTGTGCTCTCGCGTTAGTCTTCAAGATGGAGTGAAGAAGAAAGAAAGAAGAGAAAAGTGTTTCCTTTTTTGAAACCCATCTCTGTGCAAATCGTTTCTGGGTTCATCTCCGTGGCTTCTCTGCTTTTCGTTTTGCTGTTGAATGTTGGCCGCTACCCTGTTCTTGGATGTTGGCATAGCTTGTCGAGCTTTGGATTAGATTTCTTTTCCTTTTGGGGTTCACGCTGTCTTGCTCAATATTGGTGCTTTTGGATTTGCCAGATCTAAGTCAAGCCGAGTACATACAATGCCGAGAAGTGATCGAGCCATGGATACTTTAATCCCTGCTAAAATTAGAAAACGCGGGTCTTCGCCGGCCGGATCATCCTCGTCGTCTATAGTCCAGCATTACAGATTCAAGAGAGCAATTTTAATTGGTAAAAGGGGCGGCTCTACCACTCCGATGCCCGCGTGGAGGCTGATGAGTTCCCAATCCCCGTCGTTGGCTCAGCGGACCATGGAGTCCCCTCAGTTCTCGCCCTCTCGAAGTACAAGAGGGAAGCTTCAGGAGCCAGTTTCAGCGAGGAAGCTGGCCGCTACTCTCTGGGAAATGAATGAGATGCCATCGCCAAGAGTGCAGGAGGGATTGGAAGGAAGAAGGTTGAAGAAGGAGGGGAGAGGGAGAGAGAGGATTGCCAGTTCAGTGCGTTCAGGTTCTCTTCCTCCACATTTGTCCGATCCGTCTCACAGTCCTGTTTCAGAGGTAATCAGAAATTCTGAGTGGATACCTTATCTAGCCAAAAATTAGGTCAAGTAGGAAACTTTGTTCTTCATCGTAGTTGTTGTGCTATTGCCTGGTTTTCCATGGATGAAGAGTCTCTTGTGATATAACTTTTGGCTTTTATTCCTAAAGTTGATAATAGATCCAAATAGCACTTGTCCATTCAGTGCTTTATGCCATCTTCAATTTACAGATAGAGAAAAGTATGTGCCTTTTAAGTCGGTTTGAGTGTGTATGTTGGCAGAGTAGTGACTTGTGGTTACTTTGGGTTGTGAAAGGTTAGCCTTATTGGCCAATCAACTTAACTAGTTTACACTTAATTGCAAGCATGGTGAGTATTAGAAGTTAATTATGTTTATTATCTATCAGTCTCTCTATTCTTACACATACTTGTGATATTATGTTTATTATCTATCAGTCTCTCTATTCTTGGATATGTTGTGCATTAGCGTGATTGTGTAAAGGAGAAACTGGGTCAGGAGTCTCCTATATTTGCACACACTAGAGTTTCCCTAGTTCCCATTTCTGGCAAAGTCAATACAGCTGAACTTCGATTTCAGCTAATGCATTTTCCTATTTTTGCAGAGGATGGATCGATCTGGAACGGGCAGTCACAGGAGAAGATCATCATCCTTTTCCCAAAGGCTTAGGGTGACAGAGCAAAATGGTGGTGCTCTTGGTTCTATTAGCAATGGTAGTTTAATGGAGGTAAATTAATTTAGGACTATCTTCATCCTTACAAAAAGAGAGCACTTTCCTCTTTCTCAGCTCCTTCAATCAAGATTAATCAACTTTTTCCAGAGTTTTTTTATTATTTATCTTTCTGGTATGTTAATTTGATTGATAACCTGTCAGATCCTTTCCGATTTCTTGATATCATGTCATCTGGAATAAGCAATATGGCTGTCCATACTTAAATTAGCTGTCTGTTACATTTTTATTACGATTTTGATAAATATAACAGTCAAATTTGAGGACTGTAAGGTAAAGATCTCTTCATTCAAAGTGCAGATGGAAAACAAATCTCAACCTCAGACACCTAATGGCCAGATCGTAGGAGTAAAGACTCGTCTGAAGGATGTTAGCAATGCCTTAACCACATCAAAAGAGCTGCTAAAGATTATAAATCGCATGTGGGGCCCTGAAGATCGGCCCTCATCAAGCATGTCTGTCATGTCAGCTTTGCATGCTGAGCTTGAGAGGGCTCGCTTGATGATTAATCAACTTATCCAGGAACAATGCTCAGAACAGAGTGAAATAAATTATCTGATGAAGTGTTTTGCCGAAGAAAAGGCGGCATGGCGAAGCAAAGAGCGGAAAGTGGTTGAGGCTGCCATTGAGTCTGTTGTTGGAGAACTTGAAGTAGAAAGGAAGCTGAGGGCACGGATTGAGAGCTTAAACAAGAAACTCGGAAAAGAACTAGCCGAGTCAAAGGCTTCTCTGCTTAAGGCAGTTCAGGAACTTGAGAGCGAGAAGAGAGCGAGAGAGATAATTGAACAAGTCTGTGATGAATTAGCTGGGACTGTCGGTGAAGAGAAAGATGAGGCAGAAGCCATGAGGAGGGAAGCTCTGAAAATCCAGGAAGAAATGGAGAAGGAAAGAGAGATAATGCAATTAGCTGATGTGATACGAGAAGATAGGGTCCAGACGAAGCATTCTGAGGCTAGGTATCAAATTGAGGAGAAAAATGCTGCCATCGATAAATTGAGGAATCAACTTGAAGCTTCATTAGGAACAAAAAAGTCAAAAGAAAAAAGTCGACGTCCCCCAAGTCATGCCAATAAGGTAGATGTCTCAGACTACTTGAGTAGAAGTTGTGTCGGTGCTCGTTACAGTGAAGAAAAAGAGGACGATGGAGGAGCTGTAGAAGACGGGATCGAATGCAAAGAAGACTCTGCTGAAAG
Source organism: Eucalyptus microcorys (assembly GCA_014182515.1). Classification (NCBI taxonomy): domain Eukaryota; kingdom Viridiplantae; phylum Streptophyta; class Magnoliopsida; order Myrtales; family Myrtaceae; genus Eucalyptus; species Eucalyptus microcorys. The sequence goes on along the minus strand of CM024562.1, from coordinate 30,204,620 downwards.
TGAACTTTATTCTATGCAATTTGATGTAAACCCCCATAACAGGAGCTACAAGTGGACCCACACTCACGTAGCCCCACCAGCTGAAGAGGAGATGAAAGCAAGGAGGTCAACCTCCGGAAGGGCACCGAGGAGAAGTACTTCCCTGCAGAGGAGTATATCCGATGGAGTTGACTGGGGCATTCAAACAGACAGGTTTCAAAATGGCGGAAACGAATTAGATTGGGAAAAGCTGCAGATGGAAGGTTGTGGAGATGAAATGCATGCATACAAGCTGGTAAAGGGTCTGAGGGATCGAATGCTGTATGGTCCTACCACTGGTTCTCCGCGAGCTTTGGGTACTCCAACAAGACGACGGCAAGAGCCTGCAAGCGATGTGGACAACATTGCTCAGGAGAGAACCGATCTGGTGCCAGGCTGTGTGGGGAAGTCAAGGCTCGCCGAGGCTCGAACTGATGTTTACAATGTCAGAAAATGTAGGCGGTGAGCATTTCATTATTCATGACTTGTACATTTGTCGTAATCATCTAGAGCCACTTGACTCGGTGGCTATGGATGCTGAATGAAGGTTCAGTAACAATTAGTGGTCTATGAGATGAGAGAGCAGAGACACCGAGCTGTCATGGCGGAAGCGATTTCTTACTTGCGGCTGCAATGAGATGAGCAGTGTGTGTGTTTTTCCCCTGTGAGGGGAAGCATTAGCAGTATTTTGTACGAGGAGTTTTTGCGCTGTAGAGAGCTTTCATTTTGTAACTGAGTGAAGTTCCTTATGTATAGGATTAACTATTATCAGCTAGAAAATCCGGACTGTTTTTTTTACCTTTATGCTTCTTATTTTTCTCAGGCGCAATTCTTTCGTATCAAACTTCTTATTCTTTTAGTAACGATTGCATTTCTCGACCTTTTTCGTTATCTTGCATAGCAGCACGATGGCGAGTCCATTTCAATGGTTATATGTGGTAACCAGTCTTGGTGATTAGAGCTTTGCCATGAGTACTGATAGCTGAAAATTAGGAGTGTGCAAAACGGACTGTCGAATTGGAAATTGTTTAGACTAGATTGGACCAATCAGTTTGGTCTGGTTCTCAGAAGTGTTGATCTGGTTCCCGGTTCCTAAAAGTAGAGCCGATGTTTGGTTCCCAGTTCCTAAAAGTAGAGCCGATGTCTGGGCGGTCGGGTTCTCAATTTCAAAGGAGAATTGGACATGACTAATATTTTATTATTTATTAAAAAAATTAGTAGAATGTGAACTAAATATTATTTCGGTCCAATTCCAAGTAATGGGAAAACATAAGTGATCGATTTCATTAGACTGGATTAGATTGATGGTTCGGTTCGGTTTCCAGTCCAAGGATCGACTGGTCCGGTCCCTAGTTTCAATGGTTCGGTCTAGTTTTCGATTTCATCTTGGAACTGGATCAGATTGAGAACCGATCACTTCTACCAAAAACATAGGAGGCTGGAAGTACAAGCCAGCCATGAGAAGCTTACGGTAATGCTGCAGTGGAGATACATAATCACAAGAAATGATACTACCTTTACCCCTAGGAACTGGCTATCCCAGTGCGATCTGTCAAATTTGCTCTGCTTCCCAATTCTCTCCAGTTTGTCAACTATCTTCTTACCAATCATTTCCATATCATAATCTCAAATTGCACAGTTGCCTGCCTAAACTTCCGCTGCATTGACCGACGCTCTAAAGTACATGGACTGAATGAAAGAGAGATGCCATGCTTACCATTGAATGGCTACTGTCAATGTCAGTCATGATGGATTGGAGGACATCTCGATCTGCTCTGATGGGAACAATGTTCTCCATGTGGTTTGACTCGGGTCAAGTGGGCAGCCTATCCACAAATTCCTCACAAACCTGCGGACCCATCATCAAGTTCGGATACCAATGGCTAATCGACAATGGCTAACAACGTAACCAAATCTCGTGATGCACATCGTAAGAGATCATCGTAAGGATTGCGTTTATCAATAGAGTGGCCAAAGACCCTGGGAAAATCTGAAAAGCATCCATTGAATATGGCAGAACTTTTTCCATACGTATTGTATAATTAATGCCAGGGATGGCGACTGAACTAGTTTGTAATGTTTAAATATATACGAAAATTCGAAATGTGTTTAACTAATAATTTGTGTATGATATAAAAAGTATAACAATTACCTAATATATGCATCTGCCCTTTGAACTCCATGTCTTGAATGCCCAATGATAAATATTCAAAACATATTTTACATTGACAATGAACCTAATAAAAGCAATCCTTGTTAAAAAAAATACGATTACATCCATTACCGACACAAGAGTAATTCTACAAATGCAATTGAAAAATCACGAGCAATACTGGGTATAAAAAGTCTGTATATTAACATATAAGGCAAATTGCAAGCGGTCATTGAAATGAATGGACTATAATCAAACAATTAAAATTAATTTGTCACATAATTTAGTATTTGGATTTTATAATCAAGTCTTAATAAACATAACATTTCTCTTTGGCCAAGAAAAGCGACAGCATTTCTCAAATCATTGGTGATCCTTGAAGCGAGATATATATATGTGCGCGCGTGTGCGCATAGGAAATTATAATAGAAAAAGCCATAGATTAAGTTTTTAGTTAATACCACGAAAAATCTCAAATTGATATAAATGTGATAAATTTACTAAAAACTAATTTTTTGATCACAAAAAAATTCTAAATTAATACACATGTGACAAATTTATCTCAAAGTAGTTTTTTGACCATAAAAAACTCACAAACTAATATATTTGTAATAAATTTATCTTTTATTAGTTTTCGTTAATTGGATTAATATAACGAAAAACAACAAACTGATAATGAAGGACCCTAAACTGGTAAATCCGTCAATTATCATGTATTATCCATTTTAGTAATTTGATAGTAAAATTTAATATATGATAAATTTATCATAGATATTATCAAAAAAATTATTTTGGGATAGAGCTCTTGGCAAACCGCAAACCGCAAACCGCAATGCCTCCTCAATTCTCATGCCTCTCCATCCTTCACTGGCCCGCGTCCCCGTCTCCGACAAGCTGCCGTCCATCGTCACCCTCCTCAGATCCTGCAAGAACGCCGCCCACCTCCACCAGCTGCACGCCCAGATCATCGTCAAAGGGCTGGAGCAGGACCAGTTCGTCGCCTCCCACTTCATCTGCCTCGCCTACTCCCTCGCCTCTCTCTCCTACTGCTCCCGCTTCTTCAGCTGCGTCCTCCACCCAATCCCCGTCCTCTGGAACTCCCTCATCAAAGGGTACTGCGAGAGGGCCTCCTGGGTCGACACCCTCTCGGTCTTCGTGCGCATGAGGAGGGCCGGCGCCGCGCCCGACAAGTTCACGTACCCGTTGGTCTTGAAATCTTGCGCCGGCCAGTCGAGGGTGAGGGAAGGGAGGGCGGTTCATGGGGGTGTCGTGAGGAGTGGTCTCGACGAGGATGTGTTCGTGGGCACGAGCTTGGTTGATTTGTACGGCAAGTGCGGCCAGATAGAGTGCGCGCGGAAGGTGTTTGATGCTATGCCCCACCGGAGTGTGGTTTCTTGGACGGCGATGGTTGTCGGTTACGTCGGCGCTGGGGATTTGGGCGAGGCGAGGAGACTTTTTCGGGAAATGCCTCTGAGAAATGTGAAGTCGTGGAATGCGATGATCACTGGGCTTGCGAGAGCGGGTGACATGAAGAGTGCTAGGGAACTTTTTGAGGAAATGCCTGAGAGGAATGTGGTTTCTTTCACTGCGATGATTGATGGGTACGCAAAGGCTGGTGATATGGCATCGGCAAGGGCTCTGTTTGAGCAAGCGCCTGTGAAGGATATGTTCGCTTGGTCGTCGATGATATCGGGATATGCACAAAATGGTCTTCCGAATGAAGCTGTGAAGGTTTTTGTTGAGATGGTGTCAAAGAATATCAAGCCTGATGAGTTCACGTTGGTTGGCCTGATGTCGGCTTGTTCCCAAGTAGGTTGTGGGAAGTTAGCCAAGTGGGTCGATTCTTATTTAAGCAAGAGTTCAATTGCTCTCGTGACAGCTCATGTTGTTGCAGCTCTAATAGACATGAATGCAAAATGTGGGAACATTGAGAGAGCTACAGAATTGTTCAAAATATTGCCTAAACGAGACATCATTTCCTACTGTTCCATGATACAGGGGCTATCGATGCATGGATGTGGGGTTTTGGCAGTGAACCTCTTCACTAGGATGCTCCAGGAAGGAATTAATCCTGATGAGGTGGCCTTCACGGTTATTTTAACTGCTTGTAGCCGTGCTGCACTCGTAGAAGAGGGTTTGCAATTCTTTGAGATGATGAAAAATGAGTACTCCATAGTCCCCTCCCCCGATCATTTTGCAATCATGGTCGACCTCCTTAGTCGGTCGGGACGGCTAAATGCAGCTTACGAGCTATTGAACACAATGCCCATGGAGCCCAATGCTTGTGCATGGGGTGCACTTCTTGGGGCCAGTAAGTTGCATGGTGACCATGAGTTAGGGGAGATGGTTGCTCGGAGGCTTTTTGAGCTTGAGCCCCAAAACGGTGGAAACTATGTGCTTCTGTCCAACATATATGCCGCTGCGGATCGGTGGGCAGATGTCTCTCTTCTCCGGAATCAAATGAAGGAGAGGGGAGTTACAAAAGTCCCTGGCTGCAGCTGGATTTCTTAGTAACCAATTTCACTATCACATCACTTAAGCATGTCATGCCTTCTAAAATTTGGTGCCATGGGATTGCATGCATTGAGACAAGTTTGGGTGGCATTTGGGATTTGAGTGGAACTACAAGGTGGAGTTAGGATCTAGGTGTTAATTCATATTGGAGAAAGTGAGCTTAGCTGTGTTAGTTCAGTATTCTTCCCGATTTGACGCCCAAAACCACTTTGGTTTGCAGGGAAGTGATAGTCATACAGTTGGGAAACTACTAATGCTTACTTGATTCTTTTGAAAGCCATCTCTGTTCAACATCTCAGTAGCAACTCTCATTTTTTTAGCTGCCGAGTGTTCGCCACTACCGTGTTCTTGAATTTTTCTTCAAGAAAAAGTTGAGGAAATGTAAATTAATTTATTTTTATCACATTTTCTTTCTCATTGTTGGTACTTTTAGATTTGCCAGATCTAAGTCAAGCCAACTACATGCTGAGTAATCGAGCAATGGATTCTTTTGATCCCTGCTAAAATTAGAAAATGTGGGTCTTCCCTGGTCACATCATACTCAGCATCCATAGTCCACAATGACTGACTCAAGAGTGCCAATTTAATTGGTAAAAGGGTTGGGTTGGCCACTGTGATTCCCTCTGAGAGTCTATTGAGCTCACGATACCCATAATTGGCACATTGGACTGTTTGAGTCCTGTAAGTACTCACCTTCTCAAAGTGGATAAGGGAAAGCCAGTTTCAGCAGGGCGGCTGGCTGCTACTCTTTGAGAAGTGAATGAGATGCCATCGCCAAGAGCGAAGGAGGGATCAGAAGAAAGAAGGTTGAAGAAGGAGGGAAGCGAGGGAGAGAGGATCGTCAGCTCTGTGTGATAAGGTTCTTGCCCTCCACATTCATCCAATCCATCTCACAATCTTTTTTCAGAGGTGAATTAGAAATTTTCATGTGGATACATTATTTTGCTAACAAAGAGATGTAGTCTGAAACTTTGTCTTGATCTTTGTTGTGTGCTGGTCTCTGGTTTTTCTTGGAACAAGAGTCTTATAATATAGACAAGCAGTGTTTATTGCTAAAGTTGAGATTAAATTGCTCGTATTCATTGATCGCTACACCTCGACGTGTGTCAAAAAGTACTGCAGCAACTAGTTCAGGGCTGCTTTTGCTAGCATCACTATAATTTCATTATCCTCACGTGCAAGACCATGTCCCTCATTACAAGCTTGACACAGAAATATTTGATATTTGGTTACTTTGTTTTATCATGAAACCTTAAGTCTCACTGGTTCAACTTATTGATTTGTGCATGTTTACATGCAAGATGAGGTCTTGAATTTATGTCTGTTATCTATTTGTCTGTCCAATTTTTAACATGTATTTGTCAGTCTATTTTTTATATGTATCATGATATTAAATTTGCTCAGAGGATTGTAAATTAACATGATGGTGGAAAGGAGAAATGAAGTGAGGGTTCTCCTATTCCAGTGCTCGTATTATAATTGATTCCCCATTTCTGGCAAAGTCGATCCAGCTGAACTCCAATTTCAACTAATGCATTTTCCTATTTTCAGGGGATGGATCAATCTGAAAGAGGCAGTCAGAGGAGAAGATCGCCGTCCTTTTCCCAAAGGCTTAGGGTGACGAGCAAAATGGCTACACTCTTTCAATAGGACTATCTCCATCCTTAACCACCCCCAAACACCCCCCCAAAAAAAAAAAAAAAAAAATACATAACTAACTTTTTTTCAGCTCCTCTAAGCAAGGTTATTTAGTTTTTCCCTCGAGAGACAGCAATTTCTCGATTAAATTCTCTTGATATATTTAGTCGATCGATAATCTGTCAGATTCTTTCTGATATCTTTGTATCTTAGAATGTACTTTAGATTTCCCATACTTAAATTAGCCCTGTTACACATTTGATTATGAGTTTGATGGATGTCATGTCTGAATACTGTAAGGCAAAGATCCCTTCTTTGAAAGTGCAGACAGAAAACAAATCTCGAGCCCAGACACCTCATGGTCAGATTGTAGGAGTAAAGACTCGTTTTAAGGACGTTAGTTATGCTTTAACCTCATCAAAAGAACTGCTGAAGATTATGTATCCCATGTGGAGCCATGAAGTTTAACCACCATCAAGCATATCCATCGTGTCAGCTTTGCATGCTGAACTAGACGGGGCTCATTTGATGATTAATGAACTTATCCAGGAGCAACGCTCAGAACAAGGTGGAATAAACCATCCAATAAAGTGGTTGAGGCATGCTATAGAGTCTGTTGCAGCGGGATAACTCGAAGTGGTACGGAACCTGAGGACACAAATCGAGAGCTTGAACAAGAAACTGGGAGGAGAACTAGCAGAGTCAAAGGGTTTTCTTCTAACGGTAGTCCGTGAACTCGAGAGCGATAAGAGCAAGAGAGAGAATCGACCAAGTTTGTGATGAATTACCCGGCATCATGGGGAAGAGAAAGATGAGGAGAGAAGGGAATCTTCGAATATAGGTGAACAAATGGAGAAGGAAAGGGAGATGCTGCAATTAGCTGATGTAATACGAGAGGATTTTGGGTCCAGATGAAACCATTTGGAGGCTTCTGTAGGGGAAAAAAAAGAGTCAAAAAGAGAAAAGTCGACCTCCCCCCAAGAAATGCCGAAAGAGAAGATACGGCAGACCACTTGAGCAGAAGCTGTCTCAGTGCTTGTTACAGCGAAGAAGGGGATAAATCAAGGAGCATATAGATGTGTCTCCATAGAGAATGCATTAGAAATGGACAGGGATAGAGTATATTTGTACTTTGTAAAATTCATGATTTGTGCCGTCTGTTTCTTTTAACTCCTTTATTTATCAATCAAGTCCTTTCATTAATCTTTGATGACTTCGTCTAATCACTAATGGTTGACGAGATGCAAATGAGCATGTCATGCCAAATAAGCTCCACTGGAAAGGGGGAAGGGAGGTTCCGGTGGCCCTGCCGTGCTTGCGCAAGGGTCGTTCAATCACCTGGTCGAGGCCCGAGGGTGCGGGGTCGAGGAGGTGCTTCGAGAATAGCACATGGATCGAAGGCTTTGAGACCGAAGCAGAAGTTGTCAACGTTGCACATTTGACAGAGATGAGCAGCCCTAGAACACCAAGTGGGGAGATCATTATACTTGATAATGGGTAAGGAATGCTATAAAGGAGCTCACTAGACATGCTTGATGATAAAAAAAAAAAGAGAAGGAACAGCTTTCAAAATGTCAATTACACGCCTTAAAAAGCGAATCACGGGATTGAAATATTTTCTTTAAATGCTGAACAAATTACCAAAAATTACCAAAAACAAGTCATAAACCTTTTATTCAAAGGGTCAATTCAATCTTAAATATTTTTGATGATTTATTAATATAATCCCTTCAGCCAATTTTAGCTGGAAAATCTCTAACGTTGACGCTCATCATCCTATAGGCACAAATGTAAATAATTTTTACAAATATTTTTAATACTTTTTACATTTTTTCTTTTTCCTTTCATTATTTTTTTTCTTTTCCTTTTCTTTGAATAGTTAGCCACAGACAGGGGCTAAGCTCATTAGACACAAAAGAGGGTCACCCTTGGCAGCCACAAGTAAACTTGCACAAGGAGTGGCCAACGAAGGTCACCACCACCTCACCCAAATCTAGTGAGGTCTACTTGGGCAACCATCACTCTTGCCAGCTTTAGTGAGGGGGAGAATCAATGACCCTCAATTGGGTGACCGTTGCCCTCGCTAGCCACCTATCACCTGTGGTCAATCATTGCCCTCGCTGATCAAAATTTAAAAAGAAAAATTACAAAAGTTGTTCATGTCAGCACTAATCGCCAGGAAAATTGTTCAAAAAATCCTAAACCTATTACAATTTTGTCAATTCAGCCATAAACATTTTAATTTTGCCAATTCAATCCTAAACATTTTTCATTTCTTGCCAATTGAGTCCATCCGGCTAATTTTGGCTGGAAAATGCTGACATGGATGCTAGTAGTGCCACATAGGATCGCCGGCGTTGACGTGGACAATTTTTAATAATATTTTAATATTTTTTGAATTTTTATTTTTTTTCTTTCTTTTCTTTTTGCCTTTCTTCTTTGCCTTTTTCAGTGGCCGGCCGGCCATTGGCCACAACCAGCTTGCTTGCCTCGCCTGCCACAGGCGAGGCGTAACTGGGAGAGGGCTAGCCCCGGCGAGGGGAGCCCTCTCCCAAGCGTGACTGGGCAAGAATTGCCTAGGTGAGGCCGACCCTCGCCTAGGCCAAGGCGGCCTTGCTGAGCATTGGCCAAGCGATGGTGACGCCGGGCAAGGCCACCCTGACTTGGGCAACGGCCGGCCTTGCCAAATCTAGCGAGGAGAGCCTTCACCAGGGTTCGCCCTCGCCCAAGTGAGTCTCGACCTTGCCCAGACCAAATCTAGCTAGGTCAGCCAAGCTAGGGTGACCTTGCCGAGTGTCTATCGGACGACGGTGATGCCAGGCGAGGCTACCTTGGCCTGGGCGTAGGTCGGCCTTGCCTAGGCAACCCTTGCCAAGCCGCGCTTGGGCGAGGACTCCCCTCGTTGGGGTTAGCCCTCACCCGGCCGGGCCTCGCTTGTGGCGAGCGAGGCCAACCGGTTAGTTGTGGCTAGTGGCCGACCATCGCCTGTGGCCGACCTCGGCCACCGAAAAAGGCAAAGAAGAAAGCCAAAAAGAAAAGAAAGAAAAAAATAAAAAATATTCTAAAAATATTACAATATTATTAAAAATTGTCCACATTAGCGTTGGCAGTCCTACGTGGCATTGCCGACGTCTACGTCAGCATTTTCCAACCAAAATTGGCCAGATTGACTTAATTGGCAAAAAGTAAAAAGGTTTAGGACTGAATTGGCAAAGTTAAAAGATTTAAGACTGAATTGGCAAAAGTGCAATAGGTTTAAAATGTTTTGAACAATTTTCCCCCAATCGCCAGGGTGCTGCATGACAACATTTCTCTTCCTCAAAATTTCTGTTCTTTTGTTCCCCGGAACAAAAAAAGAACAGAAACCCATTTGGTAACGCCAAGTTGTTTTTCTATTCTCGAGAATAGAAAGTTAGCCTGGGAATAGATTTGGAGCAGAAACGAGAAGAAAAAAAAAGTTGCTTCTTGTTCTCGGGAACAATTTTTAGAAATAAGTTAATTTTCTCTTTTTGTTCTTTTATTTCTCTCTCTTGCCGTGGCCACCTTCAACCGCCCGGAGCCACCGCCCACTACCGACCGCCACCGCCCACCGCTCGCCGTCGATTGCCACCAGCCGCCGTTGGTTACCGCCCGCCACCAATCGCCGGCCGTTGCCGCCCGCCGCCAACCGCCGCCCGCCACTGCCGCTGCACAACCGCCGACCGCCGACTGTCACTACCAACTACCACCACACAGCCCATCGGCCGCCGACCATCCGTGAGTAAGAATAAAAAATGAATAAATACAAAAAAGAAACAATTGCGTTACCAAACGCATTTCTATTCTTTTTCTATTCTAATAGTAGAAATTTTTTGTAGTTACCAAATGGGTTCTTTTACTCATAAATTGTTCTCCGGAATAGAAATAGAAAAGAACTATTTCTGAAAAAAAAAAAAAAAAAAAAAACTCTTCCCCAACTAAGAAGTGTTATCATTTGCACCCTCGTTGACCATGTTACATAAGACGATCGGCATCAACATTTTCAATTTTCGATTAAAATTGCTAAAATGATTATGTTGACAAATCATCAAAAGAGTTAGAATTAAATTAGCGCGACTGAAGATTTTAGAATTGAATTACTCACCGTACCATAAAATTATGACTTTTTTGATAATCTTTCCCACAACAAACATTACGAGAGCACACTTTCTTTGACAAATAAAGAAGAGCATGAGTGAAGGTGGGTACCGACTCCGTTCTATTAAATTATAATCACCCCAAATAAGTTGGTCTGATGCATAGAAATAATGGAGACCATTAAAGAGATAGAGATGGAGGAGGGATCCATTTCAATTGAAGAAGAGCAAGGTGCCTTGACAATCCAACACGCGACCAGACAACATGAGCATGAGCATGAACATGAACATGAACATGAATATAGTGCTTTACCGACATTATCTATTTTTGGTACATACCCAATTGAGTATCAACATCTTTTACCCGAAGAATCATGCGTAATATTCGAACTAAACAAAATTAGCGACTGTCACTTTTGGGACTCAGGTTCCGAAGAACTAAATAAACATGACTATGTTTTGTTACCATATTACTTAGCGAGGGGCTTATAGTAAGTACATTTCTAGCACTGCGCATCAGTACATACACAGTTATGTCAGGTACTGAGGTAGAAGAAAGTAAAAGAATAAGGTGCGTCAGTCGTTGTTGAATGCTATAGATCGGCTTAAGTGGTCATCTTCTGTAGAGTTTTCTCTTTTTCTTTTTCTCTTACTTGTGTTTGTTGGTATGACACTAATGTCGTACCCCATCAGCACCAGATGTTTATCTTGGGTCATTTTAGCAATGCCAAGTCTGCAATTTGATAGTACTTCTAAGGTGGATTGATAGAAGAAGTCGATTATACAAATGGGGAAAGTTAGATGAGTTGATTGGGTAATAAAAATGTTAGGTGATCTAATCCAATATTCAACGATACCTAGAGGACTAAAATTGGACTCAACTTCTAATAATTCTTTTATTTTATTTAACCATCAAGCGTGGCTCAATAGATTCGTCCTTTGTCTTTTTATCATCACAAGTTCCAATTATGTTTGTCCTTTTGTCTTTTTATTATCACAAGTTCGAATTATGTTTTGTCTTTTTATCATCACAAGTTCCAATTATGTTCGTCCTTTGTCTTTTTATTATCACAAGTTCAAATTATGTTATGAGTGAAACTCCAACAGATATTCACTCCGATAGATATTCATCAAACACCAATGCACGTTGAGAGTGGCCACCAAATCAGCGATCAGCTCCAGTTTTATTTTATGAGAATCTTAATTCGAGCGCATCAATGTTTTATTTGGACTCACCTTCACTTAATAATAAAGTAGTGAGTTATGGTCAACTAACATATATTGATTACGGAATTCGACACAAATTATTTCGATGTGGGATTTTCTAACATAAACGCACGCATCTTAACAGGAATAATGGCGCTGTTCGTGCAGTCGGATTCGAAGAAATTGGCTCTTCACATCGAGAGATGTCATGTTTGTCCTAGTATATTTTCCGCGGCACTGGCTTTGATAAGAAATGATTCCTTCCACTTGAAGTTGAATGATTCCTTGGGTCCTCTCTTGTCCTGCTCAAGCGCCACTCCAAGATCTTGATAAGAGTTCCTTTTCAGAATCTCAACCTCCTGCAATATTTTCTTATTTTCTTGGTGACGTCCTTGCTATTTTTTCATTCATTTGGCCAGCAGAACTATTTTTCATAAGAATCAAAAAATCTTATCCTCCCTAAATTTGATAAACCCATCCTAACGAATCCCTAATTCATTATTCTTGTCATCGAAATTTTTATAAAATGTCAGGCTGATCGTTCAGTGTCCGTCACGTGTCATTGTTACGGGATTTCAATACAACGTGATCGGTCTAATGTTTCGACAATCTTAATATGACATTCGGATTTTCGCTCGACAAAATAGCGAGTCCCAAATGCGTAATGACCCGCGCCAAGTTAATGAGCTCATCATCGGACTACGCCACTTGCATTGCGTCGAGTCATCACCGAGCAACACTAATTTCATCTTATTCGGAAATGCGTCTACATCGCCGAACCGTCGTCACTACTCGTCGTCAACAACTTCAATGTCCGTTTTCATCGCGTGACGTCACACCGCTCTTCGGTCAACATTACATGCGGCACTCGCGAGGACTGCTCGACTACCAGCTCAAGTGGTCAGCAAGCCCACTGAATCCTTCATCGTGGCATGAAGATCAAGAGCGACAAAAGAGAGAAAGCCGCCCCTTCATTACTGGCTTCTCCCTCCTCCCCGCTGCTCATCACTGCCACGTCCACCGCAAGCTTGACCAGCTGTCCACCCCTCCAAAAATCCTTGAAATACCTCCATCATATGAAGATTTTTTTACGTCTCTCCTCACTCTGCAATTTCCACGAATAAGCCTGCCTTTCCAGCTGGCATGGGATAAGGAAAGGGAGTAAACAAAGGCTGTCCAAGCTGAGGCAGTGTGTGGCCACCCTTCCAACATAGAAAGGGGAGGTGGGGGGGTTCGAATCCCCACCTTCTCGGAGGATTGGGGTGGGAACGAATTAGTTTCAAGTGTGAGTTTCGACTCCCACGCTCTGCAAAGAGGCAAGACAAAAGTCTGAAAGTGAAAGTTAAAATAGAAGTAGAGTAGAACCGACCAAAAAAAAAAAAAAAAAACCGAGGCAGTGTTGACTGAAGAAAAAGGAGAGAGAGAGAGGGAGGGACGTTCTTCAATTCCCTTTGTAGCCGCCGCCACAAAAGGAAAATAGAAAGTCCAGGCCACAGCAACTTTTCATCCAGCCTTCAACCACAAAAGATCAAAAACCAACAGCGAGCGTCCCATCTCAGCAAGGCCACCGGGAAAAAATTTGCCTTTCAAGTCAGTGCCGCATTGCCGCCGTCAGCCCTCTTTGTCTCGCTGAGTAGTGACTGCCATACACGAGGACCCAAGGCAAGTGAATATCCTCCGGTCTATCCTATATTGATCATTTGTCGTGTGATGAAAATAGTTTTTTAGAAGTTCAAGAACATTGTTGAAATTTTCGTTTAATCGAAGTTTCGACTACGTTACTCGTTTAATTGGAAGCTTCGACTACGTCTACATTACCTAGCTACGTCGTCGAGTTCAAAATAGTTGAAATCGTGGTTAGGTCATAGAGGCATGTGTCACGGGCCGATCGATTGGGATCGTGACCGCGCAGCGACTCGGGCAACTTTGGATCACCCAAGCCAAGCCTTGCTCGATCGAACGCTTACCCGCTCGCTTACCCGGATCGTTGAGAGAGAAAATTAGAGAGAGGAGCTCTCAAAGGAAAGGGAAGCTTTGATATAACTGAAATGGATTGGATGATTACAACTGAAGGAGGACACCCCTTTTATAGTTGAGGGTCTCGGATTACATCCGTTGATCTACTTTTCATCCGACGGGCAAGATCGCACCGCCTCAACTACCGACATAATGTCAACTACCGTCTACCGACATAAATAACGGAACAGAAATCTAGAATGTGACTCAGTGACGGTTTCGCCCGCCCTTGGAAGATTCGGGGAGAAGGCTCGGTGGGAATCCGAGTGAGAGCAGGAGGTCCACGGGCGAGTTGGGGTCGACCCTGGGGAACCTCTCGGGTCGTCCATCCTTCGGCCCGTGACACATGGATGGTTGATATTTGGCACGTGCGAGGGCCGGAATGGCAGAAACTTTGAAGGAAAGTCATGACTGGACTGAGGACACGTTTTGTTCTAGCCTGACCCTGAACTTTGTTAATTTTGTACCAACTTATATGGTGCAAATTTCATGGGGCGTTCATCACTAAAGTCGTCCCTCATCAGCTGTTCTACGACATACTTTAATTTCAGAATTTTTTAATTTCATATGACAAAAATATATCTGAAAAATTCATTAACGTGGCGTGGGCCATTACGCATCAAGGGCTTGCTATTTTGTTCAGCGAAAATCCGAATGTCACATTTAAAATCATCCAACGTTGCGAATTGTCAATGATGAGCAGCACTAAAACACTAATTCCGAGAGAGTCATTATTACTTGATAACGATTAAGGAGTGCAATAACCTGGAAAGGGTACTCGCTAGACATATTTAATGACTCAAAAAGCTTTCAAATTCTCAATCACATGTGTCAAAATCAAACCTAAATAATTAGAAATCGAATATTCTTCGCTTTACATACTTAACGTATTCAAGACACCGATCACGGGGAGACATGCCTTTAGACATTTGAGGATGAGCACAGGCGAAGATAGGTGGGCGCACCTTCTTTTACTCTTATTTCGATCAAAGTTATGGTCGCCCTGAAGTCGCATCAATGCATAGAAATGATGGAGCTCGTTGATGAGGTAGAGATGGAGGGATCTATTCCAATCGGGCAAGAAGAAGATGCCTTCTGTTCTTATTGGGCAAGCCTACGAATTCGTCGTAAGCAGCGGCTCTTCGTTACGACATAGGCTTTCCTTTTTTCAGGAGACAAATTGAGTGAAGTTATCATGCCACCACGTGACGTGAGCATGGTACCTCACCGGAATTTCTATTTTTGAGTAACAGACCCGACGGAGGTGTCGAGGTCTTTCACCGTTTACTATTTACGTCTTTTTCTCCGTGTCATCATCTGATATATTCGGAATATTGCCGTCCCTTGGGCACTATTTATTAATTCATTACGTAATTTTTTCTCATTTCTTTAATTAATTCACTGACTCATTGCGATTAGAATGGATTTTCGACTACACCGCTTGATAACGACGTGTGTTGTATCTTAATCACGGTACAAATGAAATCGCCCGGATGTACAGACTTGCGAAAAGTTTCCAATCAGTCAGTCCCAAGAAGGGAACCCTCGGAGAGCTCGGAAAGAGTCTAATATTTTACAAGCGGAGCCTTTTTTTTAATGGTGAATCAGGTGCTTAATTGTCCTATATAATGAACTCCATGCTATCTCTCTTCATCCTGAGATTACCATATGCAGCAATAACAACATCAGCAGCAGCAGTCTTCTTCTACACTTTCTGTGCAACAATGGCGGGCTCTTCATTTATCTCCGCAGCCACTAAAAGGTGAGTGATTCCTTCATTTTTTTTTTCTTTTTAATATCCTTTTCTGGTTCTTTTTTTAAGGGTTTTTCTTCTTCTTTTTTTTTGTGGGTTTTCTTCTTTCTGGTAATTGAATAAATCATCCTCCTGCTTCGCTAATTTATCATGCTCAAGCTCCACTAAGCACGTTATAGATTTCTTTGAATTTTCATCGAATTATACGATGATAAAGGATTCGAATTTAATGAGATTTTGCCACTTTTATTTGGTAATTCCACTTCGAGTGAAAAACGAAAATATTTAACATGTATATCTCTCCATGGATTTAGGTACTAAACAAGTCTATTTTCGATGCATTTTCTCAAATTTCACAGGCTAGAGGGCAAGGTCGCGCTAATCACCGGAGGAGCGAGCGGGATCGGCGAGATCACAGCCAGAGTCTTTGCCCACCACGGTGCCAAGGTTGTCATTGCCGATGTCAACGACTCGCTCGGTCACTCTGTCCGCGACTCCCTTGGCCGGGACACCGCCTCCTTTGTCCACTGCAATGTCACCGACGAGTCCCAAACCAAGGCCGCCGTCGCCGAGGCTGTCTCCACCTTTGGCAAGCTCGACATCATGTTCAACAACGCCGGGATCGGCGGCCTGAACAAGACCCTCATCATCGACAACGACAAGGCCGACTTCGAGCGCGTCCTCGCTGTGAATGTAACTGGCGTCTTCCTCGGGGTAAAGCACGCGGCGCAGGCCATGATCCCGGCACGGCGCGGGTGCATCATCAACACCGCCAGCATCAGCTCCGGCCTCGGCGGTGCAGCCTCGCATGCCTACACATGCGCGAAGCACGCGGTGCTGGGGCTGACGAAGAACGCCGCCGTGGAGCTGGGGCAGTTCGGAATCCGGGTGAACTGCCTGTCGCCCTATGCCTGCGTAACGCCACTGGCGACCGAGTTCGTCGGCGTGGGCCCCGCGGAGCTGGAGGCGGCGATGGACGCGGTGGCAAACCTAAAGGGGGTGACGCTGAAGGCGGAGGACGTGGCGAACGCCG
Source organism: Eucalyptus microcorys (assembly GCA_014182515.1). Classification (NCBI taxonomy): domain Eukaryota; kingdom Viridiplantae; phylum Streptophyta; class Magnoliopsida; order Myrtales; family Myrtaceae; genus Eucalyptus; species Eucalyptus microcorys. Next base: position 30,188,175 of record CM024562.1, on the reverse strand, counting down.
CCCTGTTCCTGGCGGGCGACGAGGCGAGGTACGTCAGCGGTCACAACCTGTTCATCGACGGCGGCTTCAGCGTCGTCAACCCTTCGTTCCGCATGTTCCAGTATCCCCCCGAGGAGGCCTGATTGCGCCGAGTTTCACGTGATTCCATTAATCGACAGGATTCGATTGCGGCCTCGTTTCTTGGGTCGAAGGGCCCACAGTGACATCGGTCGGCTGAAAAAGGAGGAAGAGTTCAATTTTCATTTTCCCGAGACTAGACATCTTATGTGCCGTACCCTATCTGATAATACCAATTATGATAAAGGCTATCTAAAAGAGAGATGCATGCTAAATCTTAATCTAATTACAAAATTTGGTAAGTGTTGATTCCAGGAGTCTCGTTTCTAAAGCTAAACAAACCCGACGGTATTTTATTTTCGAATTCCCTAGCAAGTGGCTTATAATACATTACTAGCACAGCGCATCCATACCACGTACTTAGGTAGAAGAAGGCAAATAGCAAATAGGCTTGAAATGATTTGGTATACGTGGAAAGGGGGCAAAAGATATGTCAATTTACGGGAAGCCGATGGACAATGATCGGTTTCTTTTAAACCAACGAAGCATAACCATGCGAATCATTTGGACATTACTGATGATTTGGTCTTATTCTTCAATGTTAAAATATATCTCGAGTTTAAATCCATTAACATGGTCCAAGTTGAAGTGTGGATGTATGGCCGTATGAGTTCAATCTGCAAGCGCGCCGAACGCTAAAAATAGATATACGAAGAAGAGGATTGCACTTGGATTTTTGCATTTATTTCTCTGCATGCGTAGGAGACACAGAAAGCAGGAAGAACACGCATGTTTTGTTCAGCTCTCCTAAGCAGAGGCACACAATATTTGACAATACAAAAAGAAGAACAATTATGAGGCCCCGAGTTGAGTTGAAAAGTAAAGCTTGTGCGTGGAACTCTCTGATGACTTCTTTGCTACAGCCGCACAAAACAATAAATGAAAGGACTCTTTTTTGCACACTTAAAATATATATAGACATACAATGCGTTTGTCTTCCATGTCGTGTAAGTCAAATAGAGCATGCGATTTCTTCTCATAAAGATTGCTCCTGCAATAAATGATGGGAGGTTTGTCCTGGTTATAAATGGAGAAGATTCATTGTGGTTGAAGGTGCGCCAAGTCCTTGGTGGCCAGAGAGATGAGATGGCGCCAAGTCTTTCGGTGGCCAAGAGGGTTGAGTATTGTTCTATTACACCCGGCTCTTTTCCTAGAGAGATTGGAGAAGACACCAAGTACTGAAACCAAATTAAATTCTCGTGAGTAGAATTTGTGTAATTTCTTGGTGAGGTTTCACTAGAAATTATGAGAGGTTAAACAATATATGAGTTGTTGGGTGTAATTGAGGGCTGAGAAACACTGAAAGGTTTCACTAGGAACTGTGAGGGACTAAACTACGTAAATTCAGTGTCCGATTTCTTTTCCTTCCTTCCAACTATTTTATTTTATTCACTTGATCTATATTTGCAACATTCAAGGATGATTTAGATCCATTGACAGGAATTCTGTAGCATTATTGCAGTTCTTTCTTTAGAGGTTCTTCTGGCTTGAAAATCCATCCCTTCGCGACTGAGGTATTTACCTCAACCTGCCATTTGAACTTGTCCTTGTCTTTTTTCCATCGGATCATAGCTTTGAATGATGTCATGTGGTGAAATTATGGTAGATTATCACTCTTGACTATTCGAAAGCTATAATAGATGGTAGTATAAAGGGCATCCAATTGAATCCACATTGCTCTACATTATCACATATACTATTCACAGATGATGCTATATTCTTCCTAGATGGTACAATAATTGAGGCTAAGAACTTAGCAAATATCTTGCATCAATATTGCTTTGCATCTGGACAATCCATCAACCTCAATAGGTCAAGAATTTTCTTTGGAAAAAACTGTCCTCAAGGGTTAAAACAAAATCTAGCTGCAAAATTAAGAGTGCTAGTCATTGAGAAAACAGGAAATTATATGGGTGTCCTTTCTAACTGGAGAGAAACTAAAAAGCAAATGTTCTCTTAGATTCTTGCAAAAGTTGATAGAAAACTAGAAGAATGGAAAGAGAAGCTAATGTTGAAGGCGGGAAGAGAGATCCCGATCAAAATAGTAGTCTAAGCATCACCTCAGTTTATCATGTCTATTTTTTAAATTCCCATATCGATTTGCAGAGCTACTGAAAAGAGAGTACCATCCTTCTGCTAGAAGCAAAATGCTATTAAAAAGGGTATATATTGGAAAATATTGGATATTTTGAAAACTAGGAAGGATTGCCGGGGGCTAGGTTTAGGAATTTAGTTGATTTTAATAAAGCGATGCTAGGAAAACAAACTTGAAGATTCATTGAAGACCTGAGAGCCACATGAAGTAGGTTGTTGAAAGGAATTTACTTTCCCAAAGAAGACTTGTGGATAGCAAACAAAGGCCCCCGACCTTCTTGGAGATGGCAAAGCTTACTAATGGGGAGAGATACAATTGAGTTAGAGATCAAATTGGAGGTTAGCGATAGCAATAAGATCAAAATCAGAGAGGATAGAAGGCTGCTCTTAAGCAAGATAGGAGGACCAGCAAACCAAAACAACCCTCAGTGAATTAATCAATCATAATGAGGGAGGATGGAATATTCAGTTACTACAGGAGATTTTTGAGGAAAGAATCATCAAAGAAATTTCAGCCACACCTTTAAACTTAACACCTGAACCAAACAAGATACTATGGACAGCAAATAACTTAGGTTCTTACATAGCGAAAAATGGATATGACAAACTTTGAGACTCAGGAAAACTTCAAAGAGCAAATCAACCTTCTACATCATACTAGCTACCTAAGAGACTATGGACTAAAATCGGGAAGCTAAAAGCCTACCCCAAAGTCAGGTTTCTGCTATGGAGTGCGAGTAATAATGCTTTGCCTACAAAGAAAAACTTATATAAGAGGAGGATAATACCTAATCCGAGTGTCCCTTTTGTAACCAAACTCCCAAATCTACAGAGCATATTTTCATCCTATGCCCCTAGACAAAAGAAATCTAGTCATACCAGAGGATCAGAGCCAATTTATCCCAAGGGATTTGTAATCGAATGGACAAATGCGTATGTGAGAACTACAACATGAGAATGACTCCATAATCCAAAGCGGATTTTGCAGAACTTGTTTGGCGGATTTGGAAGGCGCGAAACTCCCTAATATTCCAAGCATAGAGACACAACCCGAGTTTAACGATTGAAGATGTAGTTTATACGACTCAACTATTTGCGAAACATGGAAGCGACAATATTATCCGAGAAGAAGAGACATGTTCTACAGAAAATACAGGATGCTCGCCGACCCAGATCTACTACAAAGTGAGCATCAATTATTCTTGGAGCAGCTCAAAATATGGAGGGATCGATAGCAGTATTATGCAGAAACAGAGAAGGAGCGCTTATGGATGGATTTGCAAAATCGATCTGTGCCCCTTCTACCTTCATCGCCGAAGCCCTAACCATACGAGAAGCTTTGAAGTGGTTGAAATTGAAGCAAGATGCACGAACTGGAGATGTACTTTCCACTTATATGTACATAATGCTATCATTTGGTAGCTTATTAGCAGTTGATTGCATTACGGGCTGGTCTGAAGAGCCATGGGTCTCTCGGGCAATTATACAAGATTACACCAATCTGCAGAGCCAGCTAGAAGTAGTATCCATTCCGAACCAAGAGATTATAATGAAGTGGCCAACTAAGTTGCTAAGGCCCATCGAGCTGGCTCTCTCCCGATGAACTGGATTATTAATCCCCTTCATTCCTTTTGGTTGATCTTATATTTGGATCTCAAATCCTTTTGTGACCTTCATCTTTGGGTTAGTAATGAATATCGGTATTTCTAAGCAAAAAAAAGAAGAAAAAATCCTATCTCATGTATGGAGAGTTACCGATTGTCGACAAGGGTCACAGACATTAGGATCACAAACCAAAACCATGCAACTGTAGTTTTGTCGGCACCCTAGAAAAGACCGACTTTGATGTCGAAGAGGTAAAATTAATCTAACTGTATATCAGCTATGGTTTTGAATATGATATTAACTTGGGTCGATGTTGATAAGAATGTGCTAAGATTATTAAGCCGAAAACTAATCTCTTAAGTTAGGACGTGATGATAAAGCATAGTCATCGACTGAACAAAATTGAGACTAATTAGAGATTATGTTAACCATTACATGTGATCTAATATCAACTGTGAATAAACTTGACAGTTAAACTCCAGCATATAGTATGAGAAGCTAAAAGAATTAAGCCAAGAAGGAGGGAACAAATTCCATCTATCCATTAATAGCAAAGCCAATGTCAGTCAAGCGAGGAGGCATCGACACTGACTCATGAGATTTGGCTAAAATCACATCGATTGCGAGGACATAAGTAGCGGGACATTTACTACAGTCAAACTCTTGGGTAGGAATGATTACTAAGGGTGTCAATTGACAGTTCCTGTGGAGCAGTTGTTGCCATCAAACTCGTTACGTGGTCGCTATCAAATATGGAGTCAAAATTTAATTCTAAGGAGCGAGAATAGTTATTGGAATAGGTATAGTTTTTTAAGAGTTTCAATTTTTCATTTTTTGTTGTGTTGATCAAACGGTTGCTCTTGTTCTTTGGTTAATAATTGTATTTTCGTTGTTAACATCAAAAAATTTTGAAGTATTTGGTTGACAAGTTGATTGATGGAAGCTTATTAAGAGGGCGACATGAACAGAAGATTGCTAGAGTGTCAGGAATAATTTGTTGGCGAGAAAACTCGGTTTTAGTCTATATAAATGTCAACAAAAAAAAATGGCCAGAAGTGTTGGAGTGAAGAGTCAATAAATGAAGAAGATCCACTCAGTTGATAGGTAGAAGCGTAGAATGTGACCATCAAAGAAGTAGAGTTAATGTAACTGTGGAGTAGTGGAGTTGATAATCTTGGATATCGTAAACTTTGAAGATAAGCGTTGCTGAATTTAGAAGTTATATAGGGCATGTTTAATTTTTTTTAGTAGCCGTCTATGTAACCGTCGATTGTAGGTAAAAATTCTCGAGTTGCAATTTTTGTATGGATCGCCAATTGATACATGAACACGTGTTTCATCAATACTTTCAACATACTTTACTTCTCCACTATAATTTACATTACTAGCAATAGTTGTCCCCTGTATTCATACTTTTAGATTCCTTACCATTTACATTCATGTCCAAGAATCAACAAAGGACCTTCACAACCTTTGTATGTTCGTATCAACCGATCCACACTATGAAAGGTATTTCATATATTCCAGTGAAGTAGATGTCATTAAATTCTTTTCATCAACATAAGAACTCAATCATCAAGTTCTTGTTCCGCACAAGCATTTGTCAATGACGAAGTACATGGACCAAATTTAGTTAGGATAGTTGATTGATTAAGGTAGCGTAAGTTTTATTTTTAAGTCGATGATTAAAGATCTGGAGTTCAATCTATTCGTGATTGAACAACAATCATTCAACCCTTGGGGCATTGTGAAGTATTGATTTGCATTCACTTGGAATGTGGAACAATGGAGCTTCTCATACAATCGGATTCCAAGAAGTTGGCGGTCAAGAAAAAAGGGAATAATTACCAAAAAATTCATAAACCAATTGTATGAATATTAATTAAGTTTTAAATCTTTCAATTTAAACAATTTATACGAAACATTTTGACAATTTATTAATGTATTCATTCTAACCAATTTGACCAGCAACCACTGACATGGACATTGAGCGTCATATATTGTATGGTCAATGCTAACACAAACGATATATATATATATATATATATATATATATATATATATATATTTTTTTTTTTTTTTTCTTTTACATTTTAAATTTTTTTGGAATTTTTTTGGAATTTTTATAATTTTTTTTCTTTTCTTTCCTTCTTCCTCCGCCGGTCACTGGTCATTACCAAGGCTCAACAACCAGCGAAGGAAGAAGAAAAAAATTAAAAAAATAAAAGAAAAAAATTTATATGAAAAATTTAAAGAATCACCCATATCAATGAGAATTGTACTATGTACAATAGTCAATGTTAACAATTCCTGACTTTGAAAAGAAACGATTCCGTTGGCTTAGAGCTGAATGATTCCTGGGCGCTCCATCTTGTCCTTGTTCAAGCGTCATCCCATGATTTTAATAGAGTTTCCTTTTGGAATCTCAACCTCCTCCAATTTTCTCACAAGGCCTTCTTTATTTATTTGTTGGTTCCTTCACTGGGAAGCAGGATCATCTGAGCAGTTGCGTAAAGGGTTAGCGGAAATACATGTATCAGTGCTTTATCATTGCACGAATCGCACTACTCATGAGCTATCTCGACGTTATATTCCTAAAAGTTAAAGAATCTTGCCCTCCTTAAATTTGATAAAATGGTCTTAATAATGAATCCCAAATTCTTGGCGAGGGCAGGAAATTATTCAAATCCTAATCAGATGATTGTATGCTATTTGCATATTATCAATTAGGATTTTTGGTAACGTAACTTGAGATTATGCAAGATGGTGGTCCATCTTATGTTATGACAACCTTAAAGTTTGTGCATTCACAGCATTGTTTATACACCATATATCAAAGATCAATTACACAAGTTAATAGAAAATCCAATTAAAATTGGAAATCAGAAACTTTTTTTAAGATGCTTGATAAATTTAATGAGGACATGCTTTTTTGACAAATAAAGATGAGCATAAGCAAATGAGGGCAACGTTGCACCAACTTTATTTCTATTAAATTATAGTCAACCCAATTAAGTTGGTTGTATTATAGAACTAATGGAACCTGTTAAAGAGCAAGAGATGGGGTATCGAGGAGGAAGATGCCTTTTGTTTTGATTGGGCAAGTATGGTGGATGGTCTTGAACCTTTCTCACTCTAAAAATCAACTCAAAGGATAAGATTCCCCCTTACACTTATAAACCAACTATCAACCCATTTTATGTCACCTCAACAAAGCATATAAAATGTGTCATTTTATATTAAGGAATGGCTCTTCATATAAGGGACAATTTCAAATAAGGACATGAAGTAAGGCCGTTTTCTCAAAAGAATCTCTAAAGTGGATTTTATTTCAATTAAAGCATTGAACTAATAATTTAATTTTAAAACAATTTCCAACTTAACCACCAGTCGGCACGTGCATTTCAAGTGATACTCTACCAGCCCTGGCCGAGGGCATTTTCATATATGGGGTTTTTTTCTTTTTCTTTTTCTTTCTTATTTTACCTCAGTTTGTTTCCTTTCTCTATTTCTTTTACCATTTTTATGGTCACCGGCCGCGGGTGAGCCGGCTTCGCAAGCACAAGAAGACGAGGGAGCCAACCTAGCATAGCCAGCTGAAAAAGCAGTCGTGCCACGCATGCATTGGAGCGTGGGAAGAGGAGGCTAGTAGCTGTGGAGAGGAGAGCGGAAGTCCTGAGCGGGCTGGGCCCTGGGCATAATGATCCACTCTGGAGATTCTTTTGATAAAATAACTTCCCTTCAGAATCTTATTTGAAATTTTCCCCTCATACTAAACAAGATTTCCTCCATTAGACATGGTTTATCGGTATTTCCTTCTTCTTTTTTAAGTACAAATCTGACCAAGTGCCGACATATTTTACCTGGTGAGTCATGCGCGATGTTCGACCCAATCAGATCCTTGTCAATATCAATATTTTTTCTCTCTATGCTGCCATTTCTTCTCGCAGGTTTATCGAAATTTTTGGCAATGTCCACCAATCCCCTCCCTCATTTCTTTCATTTCTTGATATATTTCATCCTACCTCACACTGCAAAATAAATGACTAAAGTTCAGACCATTCGTGATCGACTGAACGGCAAATTTCGATGGCCTGTCGAAACATTGTAGAGGCAGCCTCGATGATGGAATCTTCGCACATGGAGCTCCAGAACAATGTCCAAATAATACAAATAAAAAAAAAAAAAAAAAAACGTGCTTCCTACTAGGATGTTCCTAGTTATAAAGAAACTCCATTTGATTTGTCTTCCTTATTAGACCACCAACGCAGCAGTAGCAGCAACAGCAGTCCTCCTCTAGTACGCCTTATGGTCCACTGATGGGAGGCTCTTCGTTCATCTCCACAATCGCCAGAAAGTGACTGACTCTTGCCTGCGTCGTTTCCTTCTTATATTTGAATAAAATCATCCCCCTGCTTCACTAATATATTCCATGCTCTAGTTTCAATAAATATTGGGATGTGAGTGATACTCCCCGCCTATCAACAAGATGGCACTAGGGTTCTCCTCCTCAATGAGCTGGCAAGGTCACGGGGCAACACCTGACCCACTGGAGGACTTTTATAGTTTGAACCAATATTTTATTGGTAGTTTAAACTGATACCCATAAATAGCTACTGGGTATATATAATATCTTTTTCTTGTAATTGAAGGATGTAACAAAAAGGTGCAAAATGTTAATTATAGAAGAATTTTCAGCTGGATGAATTCCTAATTTAAGATGAATAAGGAGAAAATCTCATGTCTCAAATTCTCAATCACTTTTTTACTCTATTTCTATATTATTTTAGCGCGAATCCTAACAATAAGTGCGTCATACATTTCTTCAAAATTTCATTGAATTATGTAATGAGATAGGATTCCCATTAACTACATAATCAATCAAATCACACCATAAGCAAGCTTTTTGGCTTCGTATTCACTAAATATGATTTTGCCTCTTTATTTGGTAATTCCACTTTTTAGTGAAAAACCAAAGTCTTTGATGTACATATTTATCTCTTTGGAATTGAGTCACTAAACAAGTTTCATTTTTTTATGCATTTCTCAAATCTCACAGACTAGAGGGCAAGCCAGCGGGATCACAGCTAGAGTCTTTGCGCACCACGGCGCCAAGTTGGTTATCGGCGACGTGAACGACTCGCTTGGCCAATCCGTCCAGGACTCCCTTGGCCAGGACACCGCCTCCTATGTCCATTGCGATGTCACCGATGAGTCCCAAATCAAGGCTGCTGTTGCTGAGGCCGTCTCCGCCTATGGCAAGCTCGACATCTTGTTCGACAACGTTGGGATCGCCGACCCGATCAAGGCTCGCATCGTCAACAACGACAAGGCCGACTTCGAGCACGTCCTCGCCATAAATGTCACCGGCGTCTTCCTCGGGGTGAAGCACACCACGCAAGCCATGATCCCGGCACAGCGTGGCTGCATCATCAACACTGCCAGCATTAGCTCCGGCATCGGCGGCTCCACCTCGCACACCTACATAGGGGTGAGCATGGTCCGGGTTGGTCGGGACCACCCCCTAACCCTAAAACCAACCCGTACAGTGTCGGTCCTCAATTTTTAGGACCGATGACCAACCCTATTGAGTCTGGGACCAAGGATCGGACCGACCCAATGGGTTTGGTCCGGTTTCAGGGTCAACCCGGGACCAATCGATAATTTTTTTCGTCTTATTTTTTGTACTCCCTAAAAAAGCAAACCTACAAATTCAAATTACACATCCATCGACAATGCGGCATTGTGCAATTAAACTATAAATACCAATACATATTTAGCAAATTTAAGATGACACAATACCAATACATATTTAGCAAATTTAAGATGACACAATTATAGAAATTTCGTACCTACTAACCGCTCATCGAAATATGGAACAAGATGGAAATTTCTTGTAATCATCTATCTTTAATATTCATAACACCATATGCAAAAGTGTTTTTCTGCATTTGATCATGTAGAGTCCACTCAACCAAAAAATGAGCTTCACACCACTTGACTAGCAAATCACCGTAGCAATTGCAGTACTACTCTACTCTTCAAAAACTTCTACCATTTGACACAAATTGAAAAACAAAGTGCAGCTGAAATTCATTAGTATAATACAATTAAATCATAAAAAGTTCAAAATACTTAATATAAACCATGAATATATAACTTCACATCTTGTTAATTCACTTGAACTTCTAAACACCTTAAAACAAAACAAACGACGCATAATTAATACTCAACAAAAGTTTTAAATTGAAATTACTATTAGTGTTATTGATAGAACATCTTAATATAATATAATATAACAGACATTTTACTTAGGTTTGAATATATAAAAAAAATTATAAATAATATAATATAATAATACGGGGTTGGTCCAGGGGTTGGACCGACCCAAAATTCTTAGGACCGAGGACCAACCCGCACAGTGTTGGTCCTGGAATTTCAGGACCAAGGACCGACCCAGTCCCCTTGGGAATCAGACCAGGACCGATAGGGTTGGGCCGGTCCAGGGTTGACCCTAGACCGCTGCTCACCCCTACACCTACACATGCTCAAAGCACGCAGTGCTGGGGCTGCAAAGGAATGCTGCCATGGAGTTGGGGTAGTTCGGTTCCAGGTCAACTGCCGGTCGCCCTACGCCTGCGCGACTCCACTGGCGACAAAGTTCGTGGGCTTGGGCCCAACGGAGATGGAGGCATTGATAGGCGGCTACAACCTATTCATCAACGGTGGCGTCACGGTCATTAACCCGTCGTGTTCCACGTTCCGGTATCCGCCTGAGGAGGCCTGATTGAGCGGGGTCAGTTCTTACGTTCGGCCCATGACCGTGAGCGAGTGACATGATTCCTAGTCGACATAATTCAATCGTGGCCGGATTCTTGGGTCGGGTCGTAGATTTGAAGGCCCAAGATGACATCGATCAGCTGAAAAAGAAGAGTTCAATTTCATGGGAGGGACACTGGATTTTTTCACCGATGCAGACATCTTGTGTGCATAGCACAGTTGTAATAATTACAAATAATAAGAACGAAACATACTAGACATACGAAAAATGCATGCTAAACTGATCTAATTGGAAAATTTGATAAGGGTTTCATGTCGAACTAACCAAAATCAGCGACCCTTAATTCCGGTACTTGCGTTCCAAAGAGCTAAACAAGCACGACGGACGTTTTATTACCACCTCTTTTAGCAAGTGGCTTATGTTACATTCCTCGCACTGCGCATGAGTGCTCAAAGTTGCTAACACAGCTATTCACGTGCTTAGGTAGAAGAAGGCAAATGGCATAAGGTGCTAGGGCTGACGAGGAACGCCGCCGTGGAGCTGGAGCAGTTCAGGATCCGGGTCAACTGCCTGTCGCCCTACACCTGCGTGACGACGCCAGCGACCAAGTTCGTTGGCGTGGGCCGCTCGGAGCTGGAGGTGGCGATATACACGGTGTCAAACCTGAAGGGGGTGATGTTGAAGGCAGAGATGTGGCGAACGCCGCCTGTTCTTGGCGGGCGACTAGGTGAGGTAGGTCAACAGCCACAACTTGTTCATTGATGGCGGCTTCAGCGTCGTCAACCCTTCGTTCCACATGTTCCAGTATCCCCCCGAGGAGGCTTGATTGGGCCAGGTCGGGTGTCATCCAATTGACCCATTTCAATTATGGCCTCATTTCTCGGGTTGGGCCAGAGATTTATAGGCCCATGGTGACAGTGATCGGCTGAAAAAAGTGGAAGAGTTCATTTTTCATTTTTCCCAATATTAGACTTCTTACAAGGAAAATTGTCCAAAAAGTCTTAAATTTATTACATTTTTACCAATTTAATTCTAAATCTTTCAATTTTATCAATTGAGTACTAAACATTTTCACTTTTTACCAATTAAGTCAATCCGATCAATTTTGGCAGAATTTTGCCAACGTGGACATTTAATGTCCTATATGGCACGACCGATATTGATGTGGACAAAATTTATTACTTTTAAAAAAATTGATTTTTTTTTTTTTTTTATAATTCTTTTTTTTTTCCTTTCTTCTTCCTCAGCCGGTCGCCCAACCTCCAACACAACTAGCCAAAGGTTGCAATTGGCAAGGGTCAACCTTGTTGGCCTTAGGCAAGGTCGCCCTCATCGAGAACTAGCAAGGGGTGACCTTGTGGATGGGGGCAAGCGAGGGCAAGCCTCATCAACCGTGAGCTTTGCCCAAGGCCTGTAAGGTCGTCCCTCGCCAGATCCTAGCGAGGGCGACCTCACGTGAGGCTGACAAGGTTGCCCTTCGCCAATTCCCGATGAGGGCAACCTCACCTGAGGCCAGCAAGGCCGACACTCCCCAATCGCAAACTCTAGCTAGTGCCGAAGGCTAGGCAACTAGTAGAGGAAGAAGAGAGAAGAGAAAAATAAAAATAAATAAATAAATAAATAAAAATTTGTTAATGTTAGCATTGGTCATGTAGGATGGCCGGCGTCTATGTTAACGAATTTTCAATCAAAAGTGATTAAATAAACTCAATTGATAAAAAGTGAAAAGGTTTATAACTCAATTAGCAAAATTAAAAGATTTAAGACTAAATTGACAAAACTACAATAGGATTAGGATTTTTTGGACAATTTTCCCAACTTCTTATGTGTCTAGCAAAATTGTACCCTATCTACTAATACCAATAATTAAAATAATAAAGGCTAACTAAAAGAGGGCATGCTGAATCTTAATCTAATTAGAAAATTCGGTAAGTGTTGATTCCAGGACTCGGGTTTCAAAGAACTTAACAAACATGACAGTAATTTTATTACTGTATTCTCTAGCAAGTGGCTTATGATACATTTCCAGCACCGCGCATTGGCACTAACGATTGTATACACGGTTCTTCACGTACTTAGGTAGAAGAAGGCAAATAGCGTAAGGTGTGTTAGCCATTGTTAAATGCAGCAGAAAGGCTTAAAATGATTCGGTATACATGAAGAGAGGGCAAAAAATATGTTGGTGAACGAAATGCTGACGGACAATGATTGGTTTCTTTTAAACCAACAAAATGTAATCATGTGAACCAGTAGTGCTTTGCAACGACTTTAATGTCAAAAAGCTAAAATTAATCTGACTGTATACCGATTGGGGTTTTGAATATGATATTAACTTGGGTCAATGTTAATAAGAACGTGCTAAAATTATTGAGCTGAAGACTAATCTCTAAAGTCAAGCCGTAGTGATAACGCATAGTACTCGACTCAACAAAGGACAAGACTAACTAGAGGTCATGTTAACCGTTACATGTGATCTAATATTGATTGTGAAAAAACTCGACCGTCGGACTCCAGCATCGATTATGAGAAGCCCAAAGAATTAAGTCGATAAGAAGGGAATAGATTCCATCTATTGATTGATAGCATGTCAATCGATTGAAGAGGCATTGACATTGACTCACAAGGTTCGGCTGAGATCACATTGATTGCAAAGACATAACTAGCGAAATAGTCATTGCAATCAAACTCTTCAGCAGGAACAATTACAAAGGATATCAATTAACATTACTATGACTTTTTTTGATAATTCTTCCCATAACGAATGTTAGGGGAGCACCCTTTCTTTGACAAATAAAGAAGAGCATAAGCGAAGGTTGGCAGTGACTTCATTCTATTAAATATAATCACCCCAAATAAGTTGGTCCGACGCATAGAAAAATGGAGCCGATTAAAGAGATGGAGGAGGGATCCATTAAGGAAGAGGGAGATGCCTTGACAATCCGACATGCGACCAGACAACATGAGAATGAATATAGTGCTTTACCCACATTATCTTCTTCTGATACATGCCCAATCGCTTTTACCAGAAGAATCATTCGTGATATTCGAACTAAACAAAATTAGCGACCGTCACTTCTAGGACTCAGGTTCCGAAGAACTAAACAAACACGACGATGTTTTGTTACCATATTACTTAGCGTAGCGAGGGGCTTATAGTAAGTACATTTCTAGCACTGGGCTTTAGTACTCGGCTGCATACACAGTTATGTCACGTACTGAGGTACAAGAAAGCAATGGAATAAGGTGTGTCGGTCGTTATTAAATGCTATAGATCAACTTAAGCGGTTATCTTCTGTATGAGGTTTTTTCTTTTCTTTTCTTTTTCTCTTACTTGTGTTTGTTGGTATGACTACCCCATCAGCACCATATGTTTATCTTGGGTTATTTTGCCTAGTACTAAGTGTAGAAATTTAATTGGAGAGATAAATGGATCTGAAATGATTCGGAATCAAAATCTTCAGTTTTAATATCATGTTAAATTTTGTGGGATCACTGTCAACTGTTCTAAAAACTTATAGTGTTAGATAAATGAGTATTTATTATTTAAATATTTTATCAAGAATTATTTCTCATAAAAATCCAAAAATCTTATCCTCCCTATATTTGATAAAATCATCCTAACGAATCCCAAATTCATTATTGCTCGTGTCGAAATTTTCATAAGATATCAGGTCGATTGTTTAGCGTTGATCACGTGTCATTGTTAGGCGATCTCAATAGACTGTGATTGGGCTTATGTTTTGATAATCTTAAAGTTGACCACCATTACAAATTGTCAATGATGAGCAGCACTAGAACACTAATTTCGAGAGAGTCACTATTACTTGATAACGTTTAAGGAGCGTGATAAGCCAAAGAGGGTACTCGCTAGACATATTTAATGACTCAAAAGCTTTCAATTACATGTGTCGAAAGCAAAAAACTTAAATAATTAGAAATCGAGTATTCTTCGCTTTACAGGATACCGATAGCGGAGAGATCTGCTTTTTTGACATTTGAGGATAAGCACAAGCGAAGTAGGTGGGCGTGTCGGTTGTGCTTATTTTACTCTTATTTCGATCAAGTCGCCCTGAAGTCGCATCGATGCATAGAAATACTGGAGCCCGTTTTTTTAGCAGTATATTGGAGCCCGTTGATGAGGTAGAGATGGAGGGATTGTTGAAAAAAAAGCACTGCCTCTCTCTCTCTCTGGATTTCTTCATATTTCTCTCTCTCTACTGGTCCAGATTTTTCTCTCCCTCTCTCCAGATTTTTCTCAACCACATAACTCCACCGACTTTGCATACTATAAATAGGAGGAAGTGTGTCTTTTGCGTGAGATGTTGAGTGGTAGGGTGATAGGGTGATAGGGGTCTTGTCTAGAAAAGTGTGTGTAGTGGTGTGGAGTGTGAGGCGTGTGAGGCGTGTGTAGTGCAAGTGTAGGGTGATAGAGAGTGAGTGAATGTGTGCACAAGAATTGTGTTCGTGTGTGGTCTGTGAAGTGAGTGGGTGAGCAAGTGGGCGAGTAGTCGTGTGAGTGTGATAGCATAGAGAGTTTGTAATATTATTTATAAAAAAGTAATTATTTTATTTGTACATCCACTTGCTTCTCAACGAAGCAAGCAGGGATATCCACTTGCTTCTCAACAGGGATATACTCCAATCGGGGAAGAAGAAGATGCCTTCTGTTCTTGATTGGGCAAGCCTGTTGGGAAAATATGGCTTCGAATTAGGTAGAACAATGAAGTCGGATCTTTAGAGTATTTCAAGTCGGATTTTAAGGCGTGATATCACTTTCTTTAAGGATTTATTTGCCCCACAAAATTACTAATGATCACCGGCAAATTTCCTCCAGGATATAACAAAGTCTCAAATGAGATTACTAGATAGCAATTCTAGTATTTTCCAGGGTCTCTCATGGGAAACAATTAGAAATAATGGCGGTAGTTTCTCTCGAAAGAAAATGAAAAAATGGAAGAAGATATTAGTTTGATCCTTAAACAAACGCACTTATCTTTGTCTTTTAAATAGAGGCAACTTTTCAAAAGGTTGCAAAAGAACAAAGGCAACCTTTCGTGAACAAGACGTCTTCAAATGTTACATTGAAAAGACATAAAAAATTCGGAATTAAATAAATAAAAAATAAAAATAACCGTAACTTTTCATGAACAGTCGATTTGTTTTCAACAATACTTTATAGTTAATTTTTATAAAAATAAATCTGAATTTTCAATAAATAAAATTAATGATCGTCGGTTAGTGCCAAATCTCGTCCACGTGCGCACTCACATCTTTTCAATGTGGGACAAGGCACCTCTTCATTTGTTTTATAAACAAATTACCAACAAAGCCTACGAATTCGCAGTGAGTATTGGCTCTTGGTTGCGACATAGGCTTTCTTTTTTTAAGAAACAAATTGAGTAAAGCCAACATGCGACCACATGATATAAACATGGTACCTTAACCCCTCAACAGCCTTAATCGATTTACTATGTGCCGATGTTTATGATATAATTGCTCCAAACTTACTTAAGTAAACGAATAGATATTGCATTTCCGACCAAAAAAAAAGAAAACAGAACCTTTTTCTCATTTCTTGACTAATTCACTGACTCGTCGTGGCTAGAATAGGTTTTCGACTACACCGCATGATAAAAACGTGTATTATATCTTAATCACGGCACAAATGTGGAGCCTTTTTTTAATGGTGAATCGAGTGCTTAACTGTCCTATATAATAATCTCCATTCCGTGTCTCTTCATCATCAGATTACCATATGCAGCAATAACAACATCAGCAGCAGCAGTCTTCTTCTACACTTTCTGTGCAACAATGGCGGGCTCTTCATTCATCTCCGCAGCCACTAAAAGGTGAGCGATTCCTCCAATTTTTTTTCCTCTTTTTAATCTCCTTTTCTGGTTCTTTTTCTTTTTTTTTGGTGGGTTTTCTTCGTTCTGGTAGTTGAATAAATCATCCTCCTGCTTCACTAATTTACCACACTCAAGCTCCGTTATTCATGTTTAACATGCATCTCTTCATGGATTTGAGGTATTAAACAAGTATCAATTTCAATTCATTTTCTGAAATTCCACAGGCTAGAGGGCAAGGTCGCGCTAATCACCGGAGGAGCCAGCGGGATCGGCGAGATCACAGCCAGGGTCTTTGCCCACCACGGCGCCAAGGTGGTCATCGCCGACGTCAATGACTCGCTCGGCCACTCCGTCCGCGACTCCCTCAGCCGGGACACCGCCTCCTTCGTCCACTGCGACGTCACTAACGAGTCCCAAATCAAGGCCGCTGTTGCTGAGGCTGTCTCCACCTACGGCCAGCTCGACATCATGTTCAACAACGCCGGGATCACCGGCCCGAACAAGAGCCGCATCGTCGACAACGACAAGGCGGACTTCGAGCGCGTCCTCGCCGTGAACGTCACCGGCGTCTTCCTCGGGATGAAGCACGCGGCGCAGGCCATGATCCCGGTGCGGCGCGGGTGCATCATCAACACCGCCAGCATTAGCTCTGGCCTCGCCGGCATGACCTCGCATGCCTACACGTGCGCAAAGCACGCGGTGCTGGGGCTGACGAGGAACGCTGCCGTGGAGCTGGGGCAGTTCGGGATCCGGGTGAACTGCCTGTCGCCCAACGCCTGCGCCACGCCGCTGGCGACCGAGTTCTTCGGCATGGGCCCCGCGGAGCTGGAGGCAACGATAGACGCGGTGGCGAACCTGAAGGGGGTGACGTTGAAGGTGGAGGACGTGGCGAACGCCGCCCTGTTCCTGGCGGGCGACGAGGCGAGGTATGTCAGCGGCCAGAACCTGTTCATCGATGGCGGCTTCAGCGTCGTTAACTCTTCGTTCCGCTTGTTCCATTATCCCCCCGAGGAGGCCTGATTGGACCGGGTCGGGTCTCTCGTGATTGCCCCCATTCGACCCGATTCGATAACGGCCTCATTTTCTCGGGTCGGGCAGGAGATCTGAAGGGCCCACGGCCGCATCGATCGGCTGAAAAAGGAGGAAGTGTTCAATTTTCATTTTTCCCGATATTAGACATCTTGCGTGTCTAGCACAATTGTACCCCATCTGATAATGCCGATTACTATAGTAATCATGAAGACCAACTAAAAGAGGGATGCATGCTAAATATTAATCTAATTATCAAAATTGGGTGAGTGTTGATTCCAGGACTCGCATTTCGGCTTTTTATCACCGTATTCTGGAGCAAGTGACTCATAATACATTTCTAGCACCGCGCATCGGTACTATTTACTTTTGTAGAAGAAGGCAAATAGTAGATAGGCTCAACAGGATTTGGTATACACGAAAAGCAGGGCAAAAATATGTCGGTTTACAAAAAGCCGACGGACAACAATGGGTTTCTTTTGAACCGATGGAACGTAACCATGCGAACCATTTGTGCGTTACTGATGATATGCTCCTATTCTGCAAGGATGATTTAGATCCTTTGACAGGAATTCTGCAGCATTTTTGCAGTTCCTTCTTCAGAGGTTCTTCTGGCCTGAAAATCGATCGCTTCAAGACCGACGCATTTACCTCAGGCTGTTGTTTGTGCTCGTTCTTGTCTGTTTTCCATCATATCCCAGCTTTGGATGATGTCGTGTGGTGAAACCCGGCAAAATTTGTGCTCTTGAGAATTGCTGGCTCATGTACGGAGAGTTACAGATTGTTGACATGGGTCGTGGACATTAGGATCACAGACCAAAACCATGCAACTGTGGTTTCTATAAAAGACCGACTTTGATGTCGAAGAGATGAAAGTAATCTGTCAGAGTTGGAAGATCAGGCCAAGAATGAGAGAACACTTGTAATTTCTATGTATTTGGTTGTGTATATTTACATTGTATAAGCTCCTATTTATAATACAATGAATGTCTACCTAAGGAAAAGAAAGAGAAGATACATCAAATCAAATCCAATAACAAATTGACATAATTAATCAATTATAATCTCCTACAATCTTGGATTGATCAATCATAATTTTCAGTCCGATCCTCGCATATCTCCAACACTCCCTCTCAAGCTGGTGACTGCTATATATCCAAGACGCCCAGCTTGCTTAGTAGATATGCATGTTAATATAATGGTTTGGTAAAAATATCAGCAAGCTGTTCTATGGTTTCAATTCCATTTGTCTTGATTACTCCTTCTTAGATCTTATCTCGAGTGTAGTAGCAGTCTACTTCAATGCGTTTCGTTCTTTCTTGAAAAATGGGATTTGATGTGTCACGTCCCGATCCTCCGAGCGCGTACCCATCCCTCGGTGGTCGATTAAATAGCGATGTTCTAGGACGCATCGTCAACTCATTCTTTTTAATACACATGCGAAAGCAAATAAATAAATCCCCGGACAACAACAAGATGAGATAGAAAAGCAGGACCACCAATAATCAGAAACCAAACCAAACATTTATACATTATCAGAATAATTCATATACATTACTAGTCGATATTTACAAAGTCTAAAAAAAGGTCGACTCTCCAAAACAAGCTGTCCTACGATCAGCTAGTTCGACTCGTTCGCTAATTCGGCAGAGTCCATAGGGCCAGGGCGAGAAGACGGGTCCTTCATTGCACCATCCGGAGGGTCAGCTGGATCCTCGTCTCGAGCAGCATCAATCACTACAGGGGGGACATCGGAAGACCTAAGGGGACCTAGCCTAATACCATAGGGATTTGTACAGAACTATGCTCTGAATCGATTAGATATTTCTTGATGTGGAACCTTTTCGATCCAGACCGTGGTTACAACTAGGTTGTAAACCCAAAAACCTCCGGGATCAGGAAAACTGGAAACTCGCTCTATAATCCTCACGGGATGACCATGTTGTTCGGGGGGAATCTCCATCCAAAAACCTGAAAGATTATCCCACAACAGGGTGAGACGATATCTTAGTAAGTTCAACCCCCTAAGATCCGATTAGGAAGAAAATACGCCCTGAGGGCTGCCTAAGCACAACCACGAGTCAGATAACTGACCTTAGCCCATGTTCCTTCCTGCAAGTCAGTATAATTAACATTTTCAACCAATCATTTAAGCACATCAAGACAGATTGAATCATCGATCAATCGACTCAGTCAATTACATGTCATTGAGACATTTCCCCAGTCATCTTAACCAATACTATCTATAAAGTCCGATCATAATCAAAACTGCTCACATTAAGCTTATAATAGAAAGTATAGCTTACTAGAAGCTGCTGTAATATTGATATAGTATACTATATATGCTCGCCAGAAGCTGCCACAATAAATAATATAGCTCGCTAGAAGCTACCTCAAATACCAATAAAGTATACTAAATATGCTCGCCAAAAGCCGCCTCAAATATTGATTCTGATCATCTGATCAAATCACCATTTTTATCCTTCTCGATAAAAATAATCGTGTGTGAATACACGGTCAGTTTTAGCCAAAATATAATTTTCTACCACCTGAAAATCCCACCAATTTTAACAGTCCACCTATCCATTTTTGGCGCTGTAAACCGACGCCTGATGATTTTCTAATTAATTACCAAAATTATTAATTTCTGAGATAATTACCCATAATCACAAATCACACTCAATTCGTACAAAATAACAGTCAATTGAATAAATAGATCATACCACTGCAATTAGCATAAAATTCTAGTAACCGACTATCCCGGTCTAATTTCAGAAAAATAATTATTTAATTAATTAAATAATTACGTAAAATAATTAATAAATGCTAATAATTCACACTTAGGCCCGAAAGCCTAATTAAAAACCAAGATGGATCCGAAAAATTTCTGAATCACTCTAAATAAATACTAGAGCTTGTCTAGGCCCTAACTACACCACTCTAACCACCTAACATGCAATAACAATTAATTAAATTGTTAATCTAATCTAACTATCAACCTAAACCATGCTTAGTCTAAACTAATCAACCCTCAAGCGTCATTAACCTACTAAGTATGGATTAGTGAGTTAAACTCACTTGTTTAACGATCTACTTGGATCAAAACAACGGGAACGCAGCGAGGAACGACAACCTCTAAAGCGGGACCGCCAAGCGGGGCCAGGACGGGCTTGAAAACGGGTCTTGATTGTCACAAACCCTTGCTGATTTTAGCTTTAGATCTTGGACTGAAGAAGCTGCAATGGTGGCTGGTTCGAGCACGATTTACGCTAGGCTCGGCGGCCACGGGTTGGGGTGCGGACCGCAACTGGAACAACCATGAACCAAGCCGAGTTGTGGCTGCTAGACTTGCTGGAACGGAGCTGCTGTTGGGCTTCAGATGGGCTAGAGCGGAAGTGGGATGGAGGAGCTTTGTGCAGTGACAATAGGCCACGGTGGGGGTCAACTTCAAGAGGCCCGTTGGCGGAAAATTGACCAGCCAAGACAACAAATAATGGGGCCGCAGTTAGTTCTTTGGTGGCTGCTGCGTGGATGGTGGGGCAAAGCTCAAGAGAGAGGGAAATTGAAAGTGAAAGGAAACAGAAACTCCGTGTCCTGGAGTGTGAGACGAATAGGAGAGAGAGAGAGAGAGAGAGAGAGAGCGGTGCAAGTCGGCCAAGGAAAAATAAATGTGCAAAATAGAAAAAAGAGAGAGAGAGAGAGAGAGAGAGAGAGACGTATGAGAAATGGGGGATAAGATAGGGCCCACTCGATCAAAGGAAGCCAAAAATTCAAAGAGAAGACTTGCATGGGACTGTCAGCTAGGGAGGGTGTGCGAAGATGAGGAAAGAAAAGAGGGGGGCATGCAGAATGGAAGGGACCGAAGGGGAGGGAAAAATTTTAAATAAAAAACCTCATATTCTTATCCAAACTTGGTCCCACGACTTTTCATGTAAAAATGCTCAGTCCTCACCTGCTTCCTTGCACCATAATTCTCCCAAAATAACAAGTCTTGGGTAGCAAAAACGGTCATTCTCTTCAATTTCGAATTTTACTTCATTTTTCCCGAAATCCGATTTCTGAACAAACTTCTCCGATTGAGGTCCAATTTGTTGAGGAAAAAGCCCACGAAATTTCCTTTCACCAAGTAGCTCACGCCAAAGGCCAAAAATCCCTTCAAATTGGTCAATCCGAATTTTCGTTCGTTTTCCGAATTGTCCGAACGATTTTTTGTAAAAATCCCGAACTCGCTAGAAATTCCTCAAAAGATGAGGCAACGTTCCTAAAATAACTCGTAACATGAAAGAACTTTTAATTTTTGAAATCGGGTTCAAATTCACGGTTAATTTCAATCAAGCGTGATTTTAGCGTGACCTAGTCTACCGAGTAGCTTTTAAGAATTTTTGGTGCAATTGACCTGTAGTCGATTTTCTTCGAGCCACACGTATCTCTTCGACACATTGGCGACTCTTGGTGGTCGTGAAAATCTCTAGATTTCAAATACGAACACAGGGTACCCCAAACGACAAAAAATCGGTCTAGTGCCGATCGACGAGAATTTTGTAATTTAGTGGAATCACCCACGTTTAACCACACATCTTAGTCGAATCGACCTATCCCCGGTCTCTAATCGATTTTTAAATATGCCGTAATGACCCTTGTAGACTAACATGGTCGAGCAATCAATTCCTGATCGAATCCTCAAGTCTATCGCATTAAAATCCCTTAATGGTTTCACCGGATAAGCCAGTTATCTCATGAGTGATCATCTCAGAGAAAAGCACTATAGGCGCGTCGATGAAAAACCCAACTTATTCAATCAAAATCAGAATCTATAAATCAGGATGTCACAACTCTTATCCTCTTATAAAAATTTCGTCCTCGAAATTTAAACATTTACTAGTCCTTAAACAAAATGGTGGGGGCATCATCGTCTCAATGAGTCTCACTTTCCCCGGTTTCTTCTTCGATCCCGTGGTATTGTCGAACCACTTTGACCAAGGGGACCATCTTGGTACACAAAATCTGCTATTTCTGATCCACAATCTGAACCAAAATTTCCACGTATGACACTTTGTCGTCCACGTCTAATTCTTCAAGATTTAGCATGAGGGTTGGGTCAGGCTCATACGTCCTCAACATCGACACGTGAAAGACGTTATGCACTTGCGCCAACCTCAGTGGCAATGCAAGACGATACGTTAAGATCCTGATCCTCTCTCTAGAATCTCTAAAGGACCTAGGTACCTCAGTTTCAATCTTTCCTCCTTGCTGAAGCGCAAGGTATCCCTCATTGGTGACACATTCAGAAAGATGTAATCACCAATTTGGAACTCTAAGGGCCTTCGATGCTCAACGATACAACATTTCTGGCGACTCTTAGCGGTCTTGAATCTGATTCTGATCATGGCAACTGCAATCGTTGATTGCTAAACTAACTCTGGGCCGTGACCTTTCTTTCTCTGACCTCATCTCAACACACTAGCGCTCTGCACACTCTGCTATACAATGCTTCGAAAGGAACTATCTGACTGTTCTGCTGAAACTAGGAATCTCGGGTCTAGATCTGATATAAATTCGTCACTAGCACTCTATGTAGATGAGCTATTTGATGCACATACACTTTGCATGCTTATCTAAAACTAGGTCCTTTCTTAAGGCAACAAAGTGAGCCAACTTTGTCAGTCTGTCGACCACAACCTCAAATGGAATCATTACTCCCCTGACTCCTTGGTAAGCCTGTCACAACGTTTCATCGTGATATACTTCCATTCCCACTCGGAGCTCTCGAGTGATTGTAAAAGTCCTCTCGGCTTGCATTACTAAACTTCCACTTACTAGCACATCTGACACTTGCAATCTGTCCAGCGATATCTATTATCACCCCCGATACTTCGGCATTCCATCTTTAGAAATCTGGAAGTCAACATTTCCTTTATCGGTATCTTCTTGCAGGATTTCCTGAACATCTGGGTCCATCAACTGAAACGTCTTGGTCCTAAACTGGACTTCTAGTTCAACTCTGAGGGTGGCTATAAGATTTGAAAGGTGGCCTACCTCAAACTTGAAAACCGAATCTCGAGCTCTCTCGAGTGAGTTCCATTCCTCGATTACCAATTGTGCAATTGAAAACTTCCGACTCAATGCATCTGCGACTTAATTCGTCTTTCTAGGGTGACATAAGACAATTACAATCCTTTCGAAGTTCTAATTCACAACACTGTCTCATATGAACTTCCTTTCCTTCTTCAAGAGTCGAGTCGATGGCTATGCCGATGCTAAAAATCCTACCACGAACCTTCTGTAGTAACCTGTCCTACCCAAACGGCTTCTGATCTCTGATACTGTTGTCGGTCTTGGTTCATTGATGACCGCTTCGATCTTAGTCGAGTCCACGGAGATTCCTTCACCTGAAATCACGTGACCTATGAATGCTACACGAGTCAACCAACACTCACATTTGCTAAACTTAGCATACAATCCATGAATTCTCAGGGTCTGAAGTACCGTTCTCAGATGACTCTTGTGCTCATCAGCACTTCTCGAATACACCATAATATCATTGATAGATACGATCATGAACTGATCTAGATATTCTTTGAACACTCGGTTCACCAAATACATGACCGCAGTTGGAGCGTTTGTCAAACCAAATGGCATTATAGTACTCTCATAAAGGCCATATCGAGTACGAAACGCTGTCGAATTTTCGAATTTTCAGCCATGAACACTTGTTCTTGATTGTCACTTGATTGAGTTGATGATAGTCGATGCATAATTGCAATGAACCATCTTTCTTTCTTACAAACAAAGCTGGTGCTCCCCATAGTGATGTAATGGGACATATGAATCCCTTATTCAAAAATTCCTGCATCAGCACTTTTAGTTCTTTTAATTCAAACAATGACAACTGGTAAGAAGCCTTAGAGAATGGCTCCGTCTCGAGTACTAACCCGATTGCGAACTCTATCTCTTTCTTTGACGACAAGCCTGACAATTCCTGTGGAAACACATCTAAAAATTCTTGGACTACTAAGGTGTCCTCAATCTTCAGTTCTTCAATTTGTCTTATCTATGACAATCGCCTAGTAACATGGGCAATCTCCGTCTAACAAACGAGTTGCCTTCATGCAATGAGATTAATGAAATCGAGAGTCCATCTCGACTCCCCATAAACTCGACACTCCCACATGCTAATGAATTAAGCTGGATTACTTCGCGACAATAATTCATTACCACAAGATGCTCCTCGAGCCAACTCTTTCATATGTGACATCAAAGTTATACCTCAGCAACTAGTCGAGTACAACTATAGCCAATGATTCTCCTTTCTTCAGCTTTATTTCAACAAACCGAAGTTCCCCAAACTTAACCAAAACTTTGCTGTGCTATTCTGATAAAATCTCCCCAACTCATTCTTCCTCTGATTGATGCATGATCGGTTCCACTTATGTTGCTTTCGCCATCCTAGTGGCGTCCTATTTGCGATAGTGGTGTCTGTGCTCCGTTGGACTCACACTAATAGTCCCTCACCTGATGGTCGTGCTGGCCATATCTATAGCCCATTCCCGTTATACAAGGACACTAGATTGATCCACGCTTCCTTCTACAAACTCGACACATAGCTGGTGAGTCCTCTATCTCTTGTTAGTTAACAGCACGCACTCCATGTTGCACCGGAGGCCTGTTCCAAATACCCCACGAGGCGTTCTACGGTGCATTCCCTCTGATTTGTCCCATCGGCCTTCTGAGACTGCTTCTAACCAAGTAACCTTGTTGGCTACACTCACACAAATTCTTGTCCTGAGAAAAACACAAGGCCGATCCATGCCGTCTTCCGCAGAGGCAACCCATAACATTCTAACTCGGCATTGACTTGTCTATCCCACCTTTCTTGTTAGGCGGAATAGAATACTTTTCTCCAGTCATAGGCTCCCTTCCGAACCGGTTTCCATTTCTACTGGGTCTGAACTTCAACTCGGATGCAACGGCTTGCTCCTAGATCACATCTTCATGCTGGACCTTCGCAGGTGCGGCAACAATAGCAGCTCGGTCCTGAGCTTGCTGGCCAGACAAATTCCTAAGGGACACTAGCGCCTGAACGATCCCATCGAACCTAGGATCACTCGGTGCTGCTACACTAGTACTGACCTGTAACGATACTCTTACACTCGCTCTGGCTTGAGCCGGCGCTCTCCCACAACTACCTCGGGTACTGACCCTTATCGGCATTCCATCCTGAGTCACAAAGGCTACTGCCCTCTTACTAGGAGTCCTCAGCTCCTTATCACTAATGTTACAAGATCTTTATAGAAACCTTTTTTTTTTTAATTCCATTACCATAATAGAATTTGAGTGACCCACACAAACAAGCTATCAATCAGCTATCAATGACATGCACCAGCATGAAATAAAGGTCATTCCTACTAACTATCTCATAACTCATCACATCTTATCACTCCAAACACAGACCTTGCTCTGATACCACTAAACGGGGATGTCACGTCGTGATCCTCCAAGCGCGTGCCTATCCCTCGGTAGTCGATTAAATAACGACGTCCCAGGACGCATCGCCGATCCATTCTTTTTAATGCACATGCAAAAACAAATAAATAAATTCCTAGACAACAACAAGATGGGATAAAAAAAGCAGAACCACCAATAATCAGAAACCAAACCACACATTTATACATATTAGACTAATTCATATACATTACTAGCCAATATTTACAAAGTCTATAAAAAAAGTCGACTTTCCAAAACAAGCTATCCTACGATCAGCTAGTCCGACTCATTCACTGATTCGGCAGAGTCCATAGGGCCAAGGTGAGAAGACGAGTCTTTCACTGCACCATCCGAAGGGTCAGCTGGATCCTCGTCTCGAGCAGCATCAATCACTACAGGGGGGACATCGAAAGACCTAAGGGAACCTAGCCTAATACCATAGGGATTGGTACGGAACCATGCTCTGAATCGATTAGGTATTTCTTGATGTGGAACCTCTTCGATCCAAACCATGGTTACAACTAGGTCGTAAACCCAAAAACCTCAGGGATCAGGAAAACTGGAAACTCGCTCTGTAATCCTCACGAGACGACCATTCAGTTCGAGGGGAATCTCCATCCAAGAACATGAAAGGTTATCCCACAACGAGGTGGGACGACGTCTCAGCAAGTTCAACCCCTTAAGACCTGATTAGGAAGAAAATACGCCATGAGAGCTGCCTAAGCACAACCACGAGTCAGAGGACTTACCTTAGCCTATTTTCCTTCCTGCAAGTCAGTATAATTAACATTTTCAACCAATCATTTCAACACATCAAGACAAATCAAATCATCGATCAATCGACTCAGTCAATTACATGTCTTCGAGACCATTCCTCGGTTATCTTAACCAATATTATCTATAAAGTCCGATCATAATCAGGACTGCTCACATTAAGCTTATAATAGATAGTATAGCTCACCAGAAGTTGTCGTAAAATTGATATATTATACTATATATGCTTGCCAGAAGCTACCGCAATAGATAATATAGCTCGCCAGAAACTGCCTCAAATACCAATATAGTATACTAAATATGCTCACCAGAAGCTGCCTCAAATATTAATATAGTATATTAAATATGCTCGCTAAAAGCTGCCTCAAATATATATTCTAATCATCTAATCAAATCACCGTTTTTATCCTTCTTGATAAAAATAATCGTGTGTGGATACACGGTCGGCTTTAGCCAAAAATATAATTTTCTGCCACCTAAAAATCCCACAAATTTTAACAGTCTGCCAATCCATTTTTGGCGATGTAAAACAACACCCGGTGATTTTCCAATTAATTACCAAAATTATTAATTTTTGAGATAATTACCCACAATCACAAATCACACTCAATTCGTACAAAATAATAGTCAATTAAAAAAAAAATCACACCACTGCAATTAGCATAAAATTTCGGTCACCGGTTATCCCTGTCTAATTTCCGAAAATTAATTAATTAATTAAATAATTACGAAAAATAATTAATAAATGCCAATAATTCACACTAAGGCCTGTAAAGCCTAATTAAAAGCCAAGATGGATCCGAAAAATTTCCAAATCACTCTAGATAAATACTAGAGCTTGTCTAGGCCTTAACTACACTATTTTAACCACCTAACATGCAATAACAATTAATTAAATTGCTAATCTAATCTAACTATCCACCTAAATCATGCTTAGTCTAAACTAATCAACCCTTAAGCGTCATTAACCTAGTAAGCAGGGATTAGTGAGTTAAACTCACTTGTTTAACGATCCGTTTAGATCAAAACGACGGGGACGCAGCGAGGAACGACAACCTCCAAAGTAGGACTGCCAAGCGAGGCTAGGACAGGCTCGAAAACGGGCCTTGATTGTCACAAACCCTTGCTGATTTTGGCTTCAGATCTTGGGCTGAAGAAGCTGCAATGGTGGCTAGTTCGAGCACGATTTAGGCTAGACTCGACGGCCGCGGGTTGGGGTGCGGACCGCGACTAGAACAATCATGAACCAGGCCGAGTTGTGGCTGTTAGACTTGCTGGAACGGAGCTGCTGTTGGGCTTCGGATGGGCTGGATCGGAAGTGGGATGGAAGAGCTTTGTGCGATGACAATGGGCCACGGTAGGGGTCAACTTCAAGAGGCCCATTGGGGAAAAATTGACCAGCGAAGACAACAAATAGCGAGGCTGCAGATGGTTCTTTGGTGGCTGCTGCATGGATGGTGGGGCAAAGCTCGAGAGAGAGAGAAATTGAAAGTGAAACGAAACAAAAGACTCCGTATCTTGGAGTGCGAGACAAACAGAGAGAGAGAGAGAGAGAGAGAGAGAGAGAAACGTATGAGAAAGGGGGGATAATATTGGGCCCACTCGATCAAAGGAAGACAAAAATTCAAAGAGAAGACTTGCATGGGACTGTCAGCTAGGGAGTGTGCGCGAAGATGAGGAAAGAAAATAGGGGGGGCATGCAGAATGCAGGGGACCAAAGGGGAGGGAAAAATTTTAAATAAAAAACCTCATATTCTTATCCAAACTTGGTCCCACGACTTTTCATGTAAAAATGCTCAGTCCTCGCTTGCTTCCTTGAACCATAATTCTTCCAAAATAACAAGTTTTGGGTAGCAAAAACGGGTGGGGGTGCGGACCGCGACTGAAACAGCCATGAACCAGGCCGAGTTGTGGCTGCTGAACTTGCTGGAACGGAGCTGCCGTTGGGCTTCGGATGGGATAAAGCAGAAGTGGGATGGAGCAGCTTTGTGCGGTGATGATAGGCCATGGTGGGGGTCAACTTCGAAAGGCCCATTGGGGGAAAATTCACCAGTGAAGACAACAAATAGCGGGGCCGCAAATGGTTCTTTGGTGGCTGCTGCGTGGATGGTGGGGCAAAGCTCGAGAGAAAGGGAAATTGAAAGTGAAAGGAAATAGAAGACTCCGTGTCCTGGAGTGCGAGACGAATAGGAGAGAGAGAAAGAGAGAGAAAGAGAGAGAGAGAGAGTGAGTGAGTGAGCAGTGCAAGTCGGCCAAGGAAAAAGAAATGTGCAAAATAGAAAAAGGAGAGAGAGAGAGATGTATGAGAAAGGGGGGATAAGATCGGGCCCACTCAGTCAAAGGAAGCCAAAAATTCAAAGAGAAGACTTGCATGGGACTGTCGGCTAAGGAGGGTGCGCGAAGATGAGGAAAGAAAAGAGGGGGGCATGTAGAATAGAAGGGACCGAAGGGGAGGGAAAATTTTTTTAATAAAAAACCTCATAGTCTTATCCAAACTTGGTCCCACGACTTTTCATGTAAAAATGTTCGGTCCTCACTTGCTTCCTTGCACCATAATTCTCCCAAAATAACAAGTCTTGGGTAGCAAAAACGGTCATTCTCTTCAATTTCGAATTTTACTTCATTTTTCCCGAAATCCGATTTCTGAACAAACTTCTCCAATTGAGATCCAATTTGTTGAGGAAAAAGCCCACGAAATTTCCTTTCACCAAGTAGCTCACACCAAAGGCCAAAAATCCCTTCAAATTGGTCAATCCGAATTTCCGTTCGTTTTCCGAATCGTTCGAACGATTTTCCATAAAAATCCCAAACTCGCCGGAATTTTCTCGAAAGATGAGTCAACGTTCCTAAAATAACTCGTGACATGACAGAACTTTCAATTTCTAAAATCGAGTTCAAATTCGCAATTAATTTCAATTAGACGCGATTTTAGCGTGAGCTAGCCTACCGAGTAACTTTTAGGAATTTTTGGTGCAATTGACCCGTGGTCGATTTTCTTCAAGCCACACGTACCTCTTCGACACATTAGCGACTCTCGGTGGTTGTGAAAATCTCGAGATTTTAAATATGGACACAATACCCAAAATGACAGAAAATCGGTCTAGTGCCGATTGACAGTAATTTTGCAATTTAGTGGAATTACCCACGTTTAACTACATATCTCAGTCTAATTTACATATCCCCGATCTCTAATCAATTTTTAATTATGCCGTGATGACCCTTGTAGACTAACACGGTCGAGCAGTCGATTCCTGGTCGAATTCTCAAGTCTATTGCATTAAAATCCCTTAATGGTTTCACCGAATAGGCCAGTTATTTCATGAGTGACCATTTCAGAGAAAAGCACTATAGACGCGTCTATGAGAAGCCCAACTTATCCAATCGAAATCAGAACCTGAAAATCAGGATGTCACATGCTACTAGTTTGATTATTGCATCACTGTCACAAAATAAATTTGTTGGCCCTTTGACTCATATCCCAAGATCTAAAAGCAAGCCTCATATCCAAACTATTTCACAAACAGTTTTAGCTATGACTCGATATTTAGCTTCAACGGATGATAATGATACGATCGATTGCCTCTTTGTTTTCCACAAAAGCAATGACTTTCCCAACTAAATACAAAAATCGGTGATTGATCTCCAACTCATGGGGCATGTGGCGTAATATGTGTCAGAATAAGTTGCCATTTCCAAATTGCAATCTCGAGAGAGGAGTATTCCAAATCCTAGACATCTCTTCAAATATTTTATAACCTTCAAGGCTACATTCATGTGAGATTCCTTTAAGTTATGCATAACTTGACTAAGTGTATGTATTGCATAACATATGTCTAGCCTAGTTATGGTGAGATATATAAGTTTCCCTACGAGCCTTTGATAACAAGATGGATCTTCAAGCAGTGGGTCATCGATCTTAGAAGACGATCCAGTGTCATAGTCAACGGTAGTTAGCTTGATGTTTTGATCGATAGGAATGACAGCTGGTTTACATCCTAATAAACCTGCTTCTGATATGATCGCTAACACAAATTTCCGTTGACTAAGCGAGATACCTAGATCTGAGCGAGCAATCTCAATACTAAGAAAATACTTGGGAGGTCCCAAATCCTTAATACGAAAGGTGGAGTGCAAATATTCTTTAAGTTTCTTGATGGCCAATTTGTCGTTCCCCATAATAAGTATGTCATCAACATATATTGTCGGATAGAATGATGATGTACCTTTTGTCCATAAGAAAAGGACATAGTCGTGCTTGGATTGCTTGAAACCAATGGTTGTAAGGGCTATAGTAAACTTTGCATACCATTGACGAGAAGCTTGCCTGAGCCCATAAAGGGACTTACGGAAATGATACACTCGAGACTCCCCTTGTCACCGTAATCCCAGTGGAAGATCCATACATATTTCCTCATCGAGATCTCCATGATGAAAAGCATTGTTGACATCCATTTGATGTAGTTCCTAGTCTCGGAAAGCAACAATCGAAAAGAAGGAACAAACAGTGACATCCTTCGCAACTGGAGAGAATGTCTCATGGTAGTCAAAAGCTTCACGTTGCATAAAGCCTTTTGCCATTAAGCAAGCCTTATAGCATTCAACAAAACCATCAGTCTTGTACTTGATCTTATATATCCATTTGTAGCCAATTGGTTTATGATCAATAGGTAACGGAATTATATCCCATGTGTTATCCTCTATTAAGGCATACAATTCAGCTTCCATGGCCTTCTACCTCCGTAGATCACAAACGGCTATGTCATAGGATGATGGCTCTATTTCCTCTGAGATACGATTAATGCAACACATATGTTCCATAGACAAGCGATCAAACAAAACATAAGAGGAGATAGGATATGAGCTACCTAATGAGTTAAGAGAGGCACAAACATAGTCCTTCATCCATGTGAGGGGATGAGTAATCCATCCTAATCATCGTAGGGGAATACGATCAGGTGTAGAGGATGATATCTCTAAAATAGGCTGAGAAGATAATTATACCGAATCAAAATTCTCTGCGATTTGCATTGTAGAATTTGTAACTGAATACTCTGGGGTAGATGGAGAAACTGCATTGGGTTTGATCACTGGAGAAAAATTCGAAACATATATATAGTGGGAATTAGGAGACAAATCTTCTTCAAATAGAAAATGTTTGTTTTGATGATTTAAGCTTGGCATTTCATTTGAAGATGCCTCATCTTGAAAAGGGAAAATGTCTTCATGGAAAACGACGTCTCCACTTATGAAAAAGTTACCTGTCAATGGCTCAAAGACAAGATAACCCTTATGGAAAGTTGGATATCCCATAAAAATGCATCGTCGGGCTCGGAGACTCATTTTGTCACGAGGACCCAGGGCAGTAACGTTACATAAGCAACCAAAAACTCTCAAGTGATTAACATCAAGCTTCTTTCCGAATAGAACTTCAAAAGGAGTATGTCCATTGAGAACTCAAGTTGGCATACGATTGATTAGATAAGCAGCTGTGACCACATAATTTCCCCAAAAAATCTCAGGAATGAATGCTTGGAATTTAAAGGCACGTGTGACTTCCAAAAGATGGCGATGTTTATGCTCAATAACCCCATTTTGTTGAGGCGTGTAAGTGCACGTGCTTTTATGTAGAATCCATGAGAGGAGAAAAGTGATTGACCGTCATGACTAGAAAATTCTTTCCCATTATCTGATCGAACATGTTGAACAAATTTTCCAAATTGATTTTTCGTTAGGGTGAAGAAATCTTTTAAGTGGGAAAGAGTTTGACTCTTTGACTAGATAAGAAAAACTCATGTAGCATGAGAATGATCGTCTACAATGGTGAGAAAGAAACGAGACCCATCATAATGTGCAGTGTGATAGGGACCCCATAAATCTACATGAATTAAAGAGAAATTATCTATAGTTCAAGATTTGCTAGTGGGGAAGGGGGCACATGATTACTTCGCAAGGGGACAAACATTACATTGAGGATGTGAAAAAAAAAGCACTGTAACCCAAACGTCGATGAGAAATGATAACTTTATCATTGGCAACAATGTTACACAATGATTTTTTATTCACGGGAATACATGATAAATCAAAATTTTTGGGAAAAATTGTTAAAAAATACAATCCTTGTGAAAGGCTACACAAGCCCATTAGTTTGTTAATCAAAAGAGCCTGAAAGAAACAAGTGTTAGAATTGAAGAGAACGCAACATGAATTATCCTCACTAGCCTTTGATACTGAGATAAGATTGAATTCAAACTGAGGGACATAAAGCACATTTCGAGAGGAAATAGAAGGATTAAGATGTCTTGTCCCTATTTTTGTGACATTTGTGGTATTTCCATTTGGTAGTTTCACATTGACAGGGGAAAGATATTTATGGATATGAAAAAAGAAACTTCCATTACATATAATGGACACCCGGACCTCTGGAGTGCCAAAAGTTGGCACTTGAAGCGATTTTTTGCCACAGATAATGTGATCACTAGCACCTGAATCAATCATCCATGCATCATGAAAAATAGAGTTGAAGCAATATTAGTACTTGAGAAGCCCATAATTTTATTAGAAATTTCCAGTTGTCTTAAGGCCCTCATGATTTGCTTATACTGATTTTGAGTAATTGACTGATTGATATTGTGCCTAGCGACTTGATTAGCCCAGGATTCCTTCTTCCTTTCTCCCCGAGTTTACCATGCAATTTCCAATAGGTTTCCATCATGTGATGAGGACGTTTGCAATAGTCATAGTACAAATTCCATTTTCCTTTAGTAATTTCCTTTAAGGATGATGTGGCATTACAAGAACCATAGCATCCTTTAAAGGAAGATGCCATTGCGCCATGTTGTGAGCCGTTTGATTCAGCTGAAACCATAACTAAATAGTAGCAGTCAGATTTGGAGCGTGGATCTGAGTCGTCCATCTGAAAAGAAATAGGGTTTCCTTCTCCTTCCTTGCGTATTCTGGCCGCTCGTGGAGGTTTCTCTCCATGGATATTGAGAACCTATTTGGCCGGAGAGAAGGTGTGTGGGAGGCCGTCGGTCAGTGAAAGACCAAATCCGAGGGCAGCAAAGGCAACTCCATCTCCGGTTAATGCATGCCCAGCCGCGGCCATCCTCTGGCTCTCCTCTTGGACTGCCAATTGGTAGATATGCTCAAGTGGTGGCGATGGCTCCATTGTAAGGATTTGTTACCTGAAATATGAATAGCTCTCATTTAAGATTAATAAGAATTGAGTTGCCCTTTCCTTTTCTCGTATGGCCCAGTACTGTTGAAGCATTTCCTCGAGTCCCTCGAGCTGCTCTTCAACAGCCTTGAGTTCATTTTAGAGGGCTGAAAGCCGGTTGAAACACATTATAACAGACTAATTCCCTCGTTTCAATTCAGACACGACTTGGTGAGTGAGAATATTTTGGCCTGATCAAGTTTTTCGTACATCTCGCAAATGTTGTCCCATAGTCTTCAAATCCTAGGTTGGTGGAAGTCCGGCGGCTACCTCGGGAGCCAAGCAATTGTCAATCCATGTCCGCATAAGCTGGTTGCATATACACCAGTGTCGTTGTGAGCACTCATCGACGGGAAAGCCACGGTTTCATCGAGGAACCTGTCTTTGTCTTTCGTCACCAACGCCCACCGAAGATCTCAAGCCCAAGTTTTGTAATTTTCCGGTTCGGTCAGCTATAAGGAGATGAACCGTAGCTCAAAGCCATCACCCAGCGACGTGTAAAGTGGGTCGCCAGGCTATGGCCAACCACTGCTAGCTGGAATGGCAGAGGGCAGGAAACCGAGTCCCATATTCGGGTAGGAATTTGCTCCTTGACCCAACGAATAGGACTAGGGTCCTAGGCCTGGGCCCACCTAGCCTATCCCAGCGTTAAGAGGAAACTGTCCTTCTTCAGTGGGTTGGGCTCCAGAACTCAATGTGCCGTATGAAGCCCATGGCTAATTTGGCCCAACTCCCCACAAGCCCTGAAATGGGAACCATAGGATTGGTGGCCATTGGGCTGGGGCGGGAACGACTACTAAGGGTATTGACTCACAAGGTTTGGCTGAAATCACATCCATTGTAAAGACATAAGCAACAAGATAGTTATTCAAATCAAACTCTTGGGCGGGAACAACTACTAAGGGTATCGACTATTAGTTACTGTCAAGCAATTATTGTAATCGAACTCCTTACGTGGGAAGGAATGTCACTGTTGAATGTGGAGTCGAAATTTGATTTCAATGAGCAAGAACAGTTACTGGGAGAGGTCAACCACTCATGGACTGTAGAAAGGAGCACATTTGAAAAGAAAAAGGCACGTCCAAGAACATGAAGAATAAGATTTTTACTTCTGTCATTGTACTTTAGTTCCTTGCAATTTGTTTCCAATCATTTCTAGAAGTGTATTAAGAGTCATTTCAATTTTTCATTTTTCGTTGGTTAATCAAACACTTACTCTTGTTCTTTGGTTAACAATTGTATTTTCGTTGTTAACAGCAAAAAATTTCAAAGTATTAGGTTGACAACTTGATCAACGGAAGCTTATTAAGAGGGCGACATAAACAGAAGATCACTAGAGTGTTGAGAATAGTTTGTCGACAAGAAAATTCGATTTTAGTCGATATAAATGTCAACGAAAAATGGCCAAGCATTGGAGTGAAGAGTTGATAAATAAAGAACCTACTCGGTTGATAGGGAGAAGCGTAGAATGTGACTGTCAAAAAAGTGAAAAAAGTAGAGTTAATATAACTATTGAGTAGTTGAGTCGATAATCTCAGATATAATAAACTTTGTCGATAAGCCTGGCTGAATTTAGAAGTCACGCAG
The DNA here is from genome assembly GCA_014182515.1 of Eucalyptus microcorys. Lineage (NCBI taxonomy): Eukaryota > Viridiplantae > Streptophyta > Magnoliopsida > Myrtales > Myrtaceae > Eucalyptus > Eucalyptus microcorys. Next base: position 30,152,639 of record CM024562.1, on the reverse strand, counting down.
GGCATATTTAATTTTTTTAATAGCCGTATATATATGTAACTGTCGATTGTAGATAATTTTTGTAGAGATCCCCAATCAATACAAGAACACGTGTTGTTCATCTTTGCTGTCAACTTTCCACTACAATTTACTTTACTGGCAACAGCTTTTCCCTATATTCGTACTTTTAGATTCATTTCCATTCACTTTCATGTCCAAAAAATCAACAAATGACCTTCACAATCTTTGTTTGTTCATATCAATCAATCCATGCTACAAAAGGTATTTTACATTTTCCAGTGAAGCAGATGTCATTAAATTCTTATCATCAATATGAGAACTCGATCATCAAATTCTTGTTCCTTTCTTAATGCACAAGCATTTGTCAATAACGAAGCACACGGATCATGATGTTTAGTTAGGATCGTTGATTGATTAAGGTAGGGTAAGTTTCATTTTCAAGTCAAACGATTAAAGATTCAGAGTTCAATCTATTTGTGATCAAACAACAGTCATTCACTCCCTTAGGGCGCTGTGAAGTTTGGATTTGCAATCACTTGGAATGTGGAACAATGGAGCTTCTCATACAATCGGATCCCAAGTAATTGGCACTCAAGACAAAAGGGAATAATTACCAAAAAAATTATAAACATATTATATAGATGTTAATTCAATCATAAACCTTTCAATTTAAGTAATTTAGTACTAAACATTTTGACAATTTGTCAATGTACTCATTCTAACCAATTTTGGCTAGTAATTGCTGACATTGACGCTAAGCATCATACATTGTATGACGATATTGACGCAAATGATTTTTTTTGTGCATTTTTTAATTTTTTGGAATTTTCAATAATTTCTTTGAATTTCTTTTTCTTTTCTTTTCTTTCCTTCTTCCTTTGCTAATCGTTGGCCATTACCAAGGCTCGGCAACTAGCGTAGGAAGAAGAAAAAAGAAAAAAAAAATTATAGAAAATATTTAAAGTATCGCCCACATCAGCAACTATTGTACCTTATACGATGGTCCGCATCAATGTTAACAACTCTCGGCTTTGAAAAGAAACGATTGCATTGGCTTGGAGCTAAATGATTCTTGGGTGCTCCCTCTTGTCCTTGTTCAAGCATCATCCCAGGATTTTAATAGAGTTTCCTTTTGGAATTTCAACCTCCTCCAATTTTTTTTATAAGGCCTTCTTTATAAGGCTATCTCGACATTATCTTCCTAAAAGTTAAAGAACCTTACCCTCCTTAAATTCGATATAACAGTCTTAATAATTAATCCCGAATTCTTGGCGTGGGTAGGAAATTATTCAAATCCTAATCAGATGATCGTATGCTATTCACTTATGATCAATTAGGATTTTTTATAACATAATTTGAGATTCTGCAGGACGGCGGTCTATCTTTGTGTTATGACAACCTTAGAGTTTGTGGATTCATAGCATTGTTTATACACCATAGATCAAAGATCAATTACACGAGTTAATAAAAAAACCAATTAAAATTAGAAATTGTAATTTTTTTTGAAGACGCTTAATAAATGTTATGAGGGCATGGCTTATTTGACAAATAAAGATGAGCATAAGTGAATGAGGGCAATGTTGCACCAACTTTATTCCTATTAAACTATAGTCAACCTAATTAAGTTGGTTGGATGCATAGAAATAATGGAACCCGTTGAAGAGAAAGAGATGGGTATCTGTTTCAATTGAGGAGGAGGAATGTGCCTTTTGTTTTGATTGGGCAAGCATATTAGGTGATCTTGGACTTCTCTCACTCTAAAAGTTAGCTCAAAAAATCAGGCTTTCCTTCACATGTATAAACCAACCACCAGCCCCTTAAGATAACCTCAACGAAACATATAAAATGTGCCATTTTATATTAAGTATTGGCTCTCCATACAATAGACAATTTCAAATAAGCACATGAAGTAAGGTCGTTTTCTTAAAAAAGTCTTCAAAGTGAATTTTATTTTAACTAAAGCGTTGAAGCGCCAATTTAATTTTAAAATAATTTCCAACTTACCCACCAGTCGGCAAGTGCATTTCAAGTGATACTCTATGAGTTAGGGGTGTGTACTGGGAACCGCCCAAACTGGAAACTGCCCGAACTGGACCAATTGATTTTGGGCGGTTCCCAAAGAGGATGGTCCGGTTCTCGATTCCCGCTTTTGGAACCAGTGGCCAATCAGTCCAATTCCCCATTCCAAGGTGGGACTGATCGAACCAAATCGATTAATTATATATATATTTTAAATTTCTTAAGAAAAAATCATAATTCCTCCCAATTTCTCTCATTTTTCATTTTTTTTTTTTGCCCAAAATAGCAAATTTACCGGTTTCAGGATCGGTTGGTCCGGTTTCCAATCTTGGAATTTGGGAACCGAACCGGGAACCGATCAATCCGACTACAAGCCATGGTTAAGAGCATTTTCATCGATGGGCATTTTTTTTCCTTTTCTTTCTTATTTTACCTCTGTTTGTCTCCTTTCTCTATTTCCATTTTTGTGGTAACTGGCTGAGGGTGAGCCGGCTTGGCAAGCACAAGAAGACGAGGGAGCCAACTTGGCACGGCCAACTGAAAAAGTGGTTGCGCCACACGTGCATTGGAATGTGGGAAGAGAAAGCTACTAGCTACAGAGAGGAGAGTGGAGGCCCTGAGCAGGTTAGTCCCTAGGCATAAACATCCACTTTAGAGATTCTTCTATGAAAATAATTTCTTTTGAGAATCTTTTTTAAAATTTTCCCCTCGTACTAAATGGGATTTCTTCTGTTAGACATGATTTATCGATATTTCCTCTTTTTAGTACAAATCTAACCGAGTGCCAACCTATTTTACTGGGTGAGTCATACACGATGTTCAATTCAATCAAGTCCTTATCGATATTGATATTTTTTCTCTCTATGCTGTTGTTTCTTCTCGAAGGTTTACCAAAACTTTTGCCAATGTTTACCAATCCCCTCCCTCATTTCTTTCATTTCTTGATATATTTATGATTCTTCTCGCCTGTAGTATGCATTTTATCGTACATCACACGAGAAAAGTACCAAAAAATCCTAAACTTATTACATTAATACCAATTCAGTCCTAAATCTTTTCATATTAATATTAATTTAGTCCATCCAGCTAATTTTGGCCAGCCAACGCTAACGTGGACGCCAACTGGTGGCCGGATGCCGACACTGCAATTTTTAATAATTTTTTTATTTTTTCGATATTTATTATTCTTTTCTTTTCTTTTTCTTTTTCTTTTTGTTTTTCCTTTTTTCTTTTTTCTCTTCTTCCTCTTTCAAGTTTCCTCATAGTGGCCAACAAGCCTTTGGCTAGGCGAGGACCACGAAACCCTTGCCAACCGTCAACGACGGTCACAACCCTTGTCCAGCTACGTCCAGGGCCGCCGACAAGGCAACTTCGCCCAAATTTGGGCGAGGCCAACCTCAGCCCTAACAAGGCCATGGCTCTCGTCGGCCACTACAAGGAAAGTCCAAGAAGGAAGAAGAGAGAAAAGTAAAGGAAAAGAAAAAATTTATTAAAAACTTATCATCCAACCACAAGTTGGCATTCATGTCAACATCAGTCGAATGAACTGAAACGGTACCAATATGAAAAATTTTAGGACTGAATTGATCCAATTAAAAAGTTTATGACTGAATTGGTACAATGCAATAAGTTTAAGAATTTTTTTTGTACTTTTCCCTATATCACACGGCAGAATAAACGATTAAAGTTTAGACCATCCGTGATCGATTGAACGTCAAATTTCGATGAATGGCCTCTCGAAACATTGTAGAGGCGGTCTCAAGGATGGGAATCTTCGTGCATGGAGCTCCAGAACAATGTCCAAACAGTGTCCAATTTATTTTTATTATTTTTATTTTATTTTATTATTATTTTATTATTATTATTATTATTATTATTATTATTATTATTATTATTATTATTATTATTATTATTATTGCTGTTATTATTATTATTATTATTATTGTTATTGTTATTAAAAAATGGGTGCTTTCTCATCCTATATAAAGAAACTCCATTTGATCTGTCTTACTTATTAGACTACCCATGCAGCAGCAACAGTCCTCCTCTAGGACGCCTTATGGTCCACTAATGGGAGGCATTTTGTTCATCTCCGCACTTGCCAAAAGTCGAGTGATTCCTACCTGCTTCATTTCCTTTTTATAATCGAATAAAATCATCCTCCTTCTTCACTGATATATACTAAGCTCTAGTTTCAATAAATGTTGGGATGTGAGTGATACTCCCCACCCATCAACAAGATGGCACTTGGGTTCTCCTCCTTGATGAGCTGGCTAGGGTCGCAAGGCAGCACCCCTAAGTGTCAGAGGCCTTTTATAGTTTAAGCCCATATTTTATTGATAATTTAGGCTCAATCACATATATAACTATTGAGTATATATGATATCTTTCTTTTATAATTGAGTGATATAATAAAAAGGTGTGGGATACTAATTATAGAGGAATTTTCAGCTGAATGTAGTCCTAATTTAAGATGAACCGGGATAAGCACGTCATACATTTCTTCAAAATTTCCTTGAATTATGTAATGATATAGGATTCCAATTAACTACATAATCAGTCAAATCACGCTATAAGCAAGCTTTTTGGCTTCGTATTCACTAAATATGATTTTGCCTATTTATTTGGTAATTCTAAACCAAAGTCTTTGACGTACATATTTATCTCTATGGAATTGAGTTACTAAACAAGTTTCATTTTGTATGTGACAAAAGAACAACTGGAATGTTAAAACTTGACACGGAATGATATTTAAGTGTCAAAAGTGCAAAAGTGACATTTAAGTGCCAAAATCGGAGTAAAATGGATCAGTTAAATGCCAACAGCAAAAAAATCCAACCAAAATGCTGATGTGGCAATGTTCTGAAGAGACAAGTGCAAAATGACATCATTTTGCACACTAACGTGGCTAGACATGTATAAAAACGACGATGTTTTGCTAACGTGGTTGATAATTAATATACATATTAATTAAATTAAATTTAAAATTAAATTTATTTATATATTTATTTTAAAAAAAAGATGATGATGAAAATTGCAGGCGGCTGCGGGCCGAGCCCTTGTCGCCGCCTCCCCACCGTCGCCGAAAGGGTTGGCAATGATGGGGGAGGGTCGGCCAGGTCACCAATCCCTCGACAAGGGCTGCGACCCTCCCCCAGATCATACAAGGGTCACCGGCCCTCTCACAGTCAGGCCAAGGGCCACTGCCTACACAAGCGACGCCATCAGTAGACCAGGGTTGCCGCCCCCCTTCCCCCTGGCCAAGGCCCGACAACCCCGGCCGACCCCCCTTATCGACCCTTCCCAACGATGACAGGAAGATGGTGGCCTTCGTGCAATGTAGGCGAGTTATATTATTAAAAAATTGTCATGTAGAATTTTCAGTCACCTTCATCAAACTTGATACTCAAGTGTCTTATTTTTCATAAAAAGTGACACTTAAATATCCCTTTCATAATTTTTGGCACTTAGTATCTTCTCATGCCAAGTCGTGGTATTCTGGTGTCTGGCTCCCTTTTTTATGCATTTCCCAAGTCTCATGGGCTAGAGGGCTAGGTCGCGCCAATCATCGGTGGAGCCAGCAAGATCACGGCTAGAGTCTTTGCGCACTATGGCGCCAAGGTCGTCATTGCCAACATCAATGACTCGCTCGGCCACTCTGTCTACGACTCCCTTGACAAGGACATTGCCTCCTACGTCCACTACAATGTCACCGATGAGTCACAAATCAAGGCCATTGTTGCCGAGGCCGTCTCCACCTACGGCAAGCTCGACATCATGTTCAACAACACTGGGATTGCCGACCTGAACAAGGCCAACTTCGGGCGAATCCTCGCCGTGAACATCACCGGCGTCTTCCTTGGGATAAGGCACGCGGCGCAATCCACAATCCCGACGCGAGGCAGTTGCATCATCAACACCGCCAGCATCAGCTCTGGCATCGCCTACATGTGAGTGAAGCACGCAGTGCTGGGGCTGACGAGGAACACCGCCGTGGAGCTGGGGCAGCTCGGGATCCGGGTCAATTGCTGTCGCCCTACACCTGCGCGACCCTGCTGGCAACAAAGTTCATGGGCTTAGGCCCAGCAGAGATGGAGGCATTCAAAGGCACGATGGCAAACCTGAAAGGGGTGACATTGAAGGCAGAGGACGTGGCGCGCGCCGCTCTGCTCTTGGCGAGCGATGAGGCGAGGTAAGTCAGCGGCCACAACCTATTCATCGACGACGGCGTCACGGTCATTAACCCGTCTTCCACATGTTCCGGTATCTGCCCGAGGAGGCCTGATTGGGCGTGCTCGGTTTTTTCGTTCGGCCCATGACCGTAACCGAGTGACATGATTCCCAGTCGACATAATTCAATGGTGGCCCGATTCTTGGGTCGGGTCGTAGATTTGAAGGCACAAGGTGACATCGATCAGCTGAATAAGAAGGGAGAGTTCATTTTCATGGGAGGGACATAGGATTCTTTCGCCGATGTAGACATCTCATGTGTATAGCGCAGTTGTACTCTATCTAATAATTGCAAGTAATAAGAACGAAACATGCTAGACATACGAAAAATGCATGCTAAACTAATCTAATTGGAAAACTCAGTATGGATTTGGTGTCAAACTAACCAAAATCGGCGAGCCGTAATTCCGAGACTCGCTTTCCAAAGAACTAAACAAGTATGACCGATGTTTTTTAACCATATCTTTTAGCAAGTGTTTTATGTTATAGCACTGAGCATGAGTGCTCAAAGTTACAAGCACAGCTATTCCCGTGAAGGTGGAGGCGGTGATGGACAAGGTGTCGAACCTGAAGGGGGTGACATTGAAGGCGGAGGACATGGCGAACGCCGCCCTGTTCTTGGCAGGCGACGAGGCGAGGTACGTCAGTGGCCACAACCTGTTCATTGACGGCAGCTTCAGCGTCATCAACCCTTCGTTCCACATGTTGTGGTATCCCTCCGAGGAGGCCTGATTCGGCCGTGTCTGGTCTCATGCAATCGACCCGTTTCAATTATGGCCTCATTTCTCGGCTCGGGCCGGAGATTTATAGGCCCACGGCGACATTGACCGGCTGAAAAAGGAGGAAGAGTTCATTTTTCATTTTTCCCGATATTAGACTTCTTATGTGTCTAGCACAATTGTACCCTATCTAATAATACCAATTTTTAAATTAATAAAGGCTAACTAAAAGAGGCCATGCTAAATCTTTATCTAATTACAAAATTCAGGAAGTGTTGATTCCAGACTCGGGTTTAGAAGAACCGAACAAACATGATGGTAATTTATTACCGTATTCTCTAGCAAGTGGCTTATAATACATTTCTAGCACCGCGTATCGGTACTAATGGTTGTATACACAGTTATTCACGTACTTAGGTAGAAGAAGGCGAATAGCTTAAGGTGTGTTAGCCATTGTTAAATGCAGCAAATAGGCTTAAAATGATTGGGTATACATGAAGAGAGGGCAAAAAATATGTTGGTGTACAAAACGCCTACGGACAATGATCGGTTTCTTTTAAACCAACGGAATGTGACCATGTGAACCATAGTTCCGTTGGCACCCTTAAAAAGACGACTTTGATGTCAAAGAGCTGAAATTAATTTGACTATAGATTGACTATGATTTTGATTATGATATTAACTTGGGTCAATATTGATAAGAACATGTTAAAGACTATTGAGCCGAAGACTAATCTCTTAAGTCGGGCCATAATGATAAAGCATAGTCATTGATTGAACAAAGTACAAGACTAACTAAAGGTCATGTTACCCATCACATGTGATCTGATATTGATTACGAATACACTCAACGGTTAAACTCCAACATCGATTTTGAGAAGCCAAAAGAATTAAGTCAATAAGGAGGAAATAGATTCCGTCTATTGATTGATAGCAAAGTCGATGTTAGATGAGTGAAGATTGAAGGGGCATTGACATTGACTCACGACATTCGGTTGAGATCACCTCGATTGCAAAGACATAAATAGCGAAATAGTCATTGCAATCGAACTCTTGAACGGAAACGATTACTAAGGGTATCAACTAGCGGTTACTATCAAGCAGTTATCATTGCAATCAAACTCCTTACATGGGAAGGATTGTCATTGTCAAATGTGGAGTCGAAATTTGACTTCTATGAGCAAGAACAGTTATTGGAAGGGGTCGACCACTCATCAGCTATAGAAAGAGGAGCGCATTTAAAAAGGAAAAAGGCACATGCAAGCACATAAAGAACAAGATTTGTACTTTTGCCAATGTCCTTCCTTATAAATGGTTGGCATTCTTGTTAGTAGTTTCCGATCAAAATTAATCAGAAAAATTACATTAGTAAATCATTAAAATGTTTATGACTAATTTGGTCAAATTTTAAAATTTATTACCAAATTGATACCCATACAATAATTTTGTCGAAGATAAATAGATGTCATGTTAAGCGTATGCAACCTTTCGGAATATTTGCAATGTTAAATATTTTGAGATTATAGAGTTTTAAGGAATCCACACGCTTGAGTACATACATATTACCCGTAAAGAGGCTTCTTTTTTTCTTTTTTTCTAAGTTCTCCGCCGCATCTGCTTTGGAAAGAAACGATTCCATTCGCCTGGAGCTGAATGATCCTTGGGTGCTCCATATTGTCCTTGTTCAAGCGTCATCCCTTTTTTTTGTAATAGAGTTTCCTTTCGGAATCTCAACCTCCTCCAATTTTTTTATTTTTATTTTCTTTGGAAGGCCTTCTTTGTTTATTTGTTTTCATTCACTTGGGAAGCAGGATTATACGAGCAGTAGAGAGTTGGGTTTGTGGAAATACATATATCGGCGCTTTATCATTGCGAGAATCGCATGACTTGTGAGTCATCTTGACATTATCTTTCGATAAAACCGTCTTAATAATGAATCCCAAATTCTTCATGTTGATAGGAAATTATCTAGGATCCTAATCAAATGATTGTATGTTACTCACTTATTATCAATTAGGATTTTTGGTAACGTAACCTAAGATTCCGCAAGATGGTGGTCAATCTTACGTTATGGCAACCTTAGAGTTTGTGCATTTACAGCATCGTTTATGCACCATTGATCGAAGATCGATTACATGAGTTAATAAAAAATCCAATTAAAATTAGAAATTGGAAACTTTTTTCTCAAATGTTTAATAAATGTTATGAGGACATGGCTTCTTTGACAAATAAAGATGAGCATAAGCGAATGAGCGCGATGCACACCGACTCTATTTCTACTAAATTATAGTCACCCCAATTAAGTAGGTTGGATGCATAGAAATAATGGAATCCATTAAAGAGCAAGAGACAGGGGTATCTATTTCAATTATGGATGGCAAAGATGCCTTTTGTTCTGATTTGACAAGCATACAAAATGTGCCATTTTATACTAAGTAATGACCCTTCATACAAGGGACAATTTCAAATAAGGATATGACCTAAGGCCGTTTTCTCAAGGGAGTTTTCAAAGTGGATCTAGTTTCAACTAAAACCCTAAAATGTCAATTTAATTTTAAAGCACATTCCAGCTTACGTGCATTTCAAGTGATACTTTACAAGCCATGTCCAAGGGCATTTTCATCAACAAGCATTTTTTATTCTTTTTTTTCTTTTTTCATCTTTGTTTGTTTTTCCTTTCTCTATTTCCTTTTCCATTTTTGCGGTCATTGGCCGAGGGTGAGCTAGCTTGGCAAGCACAAGAAGGCGAGAGCGCCGACCGGGCACGGCCAGCTGGAAAAGCCATCGCCACGCTTGCATTGGAGCGTGGGAAGAGGAGGCTGCTAGCTATGGAGAGGATCGTGGAGGTCCTGAGTTGGTTGGTCCCCAAGTGCAAAGAGAGTTTTGGTCATAAGCAAGATATAAAAAGGCTTTGACATCCTGGAAAGACAAGATAGAAGCCGGAATCTGGGTCTCGATAAATATTCCGGCCCGCTTGGTTACCCCCGCACACAACTCATTTACGGAGTTGGGGGGCCACCTCGGAGGCCGCGATGCCGATCCCAGGTAACCATTCCCGGCAAGGTACAGCCGATGAAGAGGCCTAGCCTAGGTAGCATGGGAAGAGGAGGCTCGTGGAGGTCCTGAGTCGGTTGGTCCCCGAGTGCAAAGAGAGTTCACTATCGACCGTCCTCAAGTAGAAAAGCTCACGGGCTCGCCGGAGGGGAGACTAATAGGACGTTGTCACTGTGTTGTGGAGCATGCCCTGCGTGTTTAGAGAGTCAAGAATGAAGGAGTGTGTCTTCGTCTTCCTCACCGCACATCCTCCTCTTGCCTCTATCTTCTTCGCTCGAGAAAAGAAATAAGAAAGAAAGCCAAAAAAGGAAAAAATAAATGTCGTGAATGAAAATGCGTCTGGTCGTGGCTCGAAAAATGCCACATGAGATTCATGTGCTCGCCAGCCGGTGAAGATTTGGCATGTCGGTGAGCTGAGAATATGTTTTGAAATTTGATTAGACACTTAAGAGCTCTATTTAATTTAGGATCCACTCTAAAAACTCTTTTAAGAAACTAACTTCACTTAAGGTTCCTATTTGAAATTTTCCCCACATATTAAACAAAATTTCCTATATTAGCTATGGTTTATCAGCATTACCTTTTTAAAGTACAAACCCAACCAAGTGTCAACATATTTTACTTGATCAGTCATGTGTGATATTCGACTCAATTGGGTTCTTATCAATATCACTATTTTTCTCTCTATACTAACATTCGATCTTCTTAGAGGTCTACTGAAACTTTTGGCAATGTCTACTAATCCCCTCTGTCATTTCTTTCATTTCTTTATATGTTTATGATTAATAGTATGTATTTTATCCTAAATCACACTGTATAATATCATCCGACATATAAATTTCTGAAAACTTCCTAATGAACGATTAAAGTTTAGGTAATTTATAATCGATCGACCGTCAAATTTCAACGAATGGCCTCTCGAAACATTGTAGAGGCGCCTCAAAGAAGGGAATCTTGGCACATGGAGCTACAAAACCGTGTCCAGATAATAAAATCAAACTCCAAAACAGCGTCCAAAACAGGGTGCTATATAAAGAAAACTCCATTTGATCTGTCTTCCTTATTGGACCACCTATGCAGCAAGCAACAACGACAACAGTCCAGCAATGGGAGGCTCTTCATTCATCTCCGCGCTCACTAGAAGTTGAGTGATTCCTGCCTTGCCTGCATCATTTCCTTTTGATATTGAATAAAATCATCCTCCTGCTTCACTAATTTAAATTGTGCTCTAGTTCCAATACGCACTTCAATTACATTTCTTCGAAATTTCTTTTATAATTGGATAATTACTTAAATGACTCCATAAGCAATCTTATTGGCTTTGTAATCACTAAATAAGATTTTGCCGGTACCTTTAAGAGAAAAATCAGAGTCTTTGACGTACATATTTATCTCTTTGGAATTGAGTTACTAAACGAGTTTCATTTTATATGCATTTCTCAAATTTCATAGGCTGGAGGGCAAGGTTGCACTAATCACTGGAGGAGCCAGCGGAATTGGCGAGATCACAGCTAGAGTCTTTGCGCACCACGGCGCCAAGGTGGTCATCGCCGACGTCAACGACTCGCTTGGCCAATCTGTCCACGACTCCCTTGGCCAGGACACCGCCTCCTACGTCCATTGCGACGTCACCAATGAGTCCCAAATCAAGGCCGCTGTTGCTGAGGCCGTCTCCGCCTATGGCAAGCTCGACATCATGTTCAACAATGCTGGGATCGCCGACCCGAACAAGGCTCGCATCGTCGACAATGACAAGGCCGACTTCGAGCGCGTCCTAGCCGTGAACGTCACCGGCGTCTTCCTCGGGGTGAAGCACGCAGCGCAAGCCATGATCCCGGCGCAGCGCGGCTGCATCATCAACACTGCCAGCATTAGCTCCTGTTGGGAATAACTGATCCCCGAAAACCGGATTCGATACTAAATCGAACCCCTAAATCAATGCGGAAGACGAAGCCCGGGAATAACACGTATCACCAATCCTAAAGCACACCACGGATTCGAGCGTACCTTGTTAGCCACATATTAGACACCGATGCCGATAAGAGGAAGAGAAAATGATCATGTTCAATCCGATGACATCAATTGGCCTAGGAGGGAAGATGGCGTCGCCGTTTGCGCTCGTTTTTCTTTTGGAGGGAGAGAGGGAGAGGAACGTACGCACAAAATGCCAAAAGGGTGCCTTCTCCCTCTCTTTCCTCCCTTATATACGTTCCCTCCAAACAGGAATCGTGCCCCTTCATCCATGGGCCCTAATATTGTGGGCCGGGCTTTCAGGCCCAACATGGGCGGACGGGCCTTAAGCCCATCACATAAAACCATCATCTCCCACTCGCACATGGTGGGCCGAACAGAATTCTCTTTACCTCTCTTCAACATTCATACCAGTGAATAATCCGTGCGACCAGCATACTTTGAGAGCTCGTTGCCATATATCTGTTAGGAATATATAGCAGCTCATAATGGGCATCACATCCTGAGTAGATTTAGTATGCAGTACCCTAGATCGATCGATCACATTTATATCTCTCTTAATCTCTTTTAAACAATGATATTTATATTGTATTCACAATTATGATTATCCCAAAGACAGTCATAATTGGTTAACCGGTGAATACAAAACTACAATGTGATTCTCCAAATTCGATCTTCCTCTTTCCTTCAAACTCTCAATTTTAGTTCAGCTTGCTTTTCTAGAAATGTCCCATTAGATCGAATCAACTCATGACCATTGGCAACATCCTAAGATAGCAAACACTAAATAGAAATCTTGAGAATAAGTAAAAGTCATGAGGGGACTAAAAATTGAGGAACTCTTTTCCTCAAGAGTCTCACACGACACAAAAATTGAGATCAAACTTTTGCCACTCTTATTGGTCGTCTCATGCATACGTAGTATGAAATACGTATTACGGTATTAACTCCTTTCCCATGGAGCGTATGTCTACACCTTTCAATACCGTACAGATGATAGTTCGGACATACTAAATGTCTAACTTGAGTTCACGTATCTACTCATTCACAAAATTCATCGAACTCACATCGGCATCATAGACAGATAAAGTAAAATATGTGGGGTATTTTACTTTCGGACATAGTAAGTATTATGTCCTCATCTTAACACTCAGTTAAGGCGACTTATGTATTTTAAGCTTGAGCTCTCGATTATCACCTAGATAATAAGCTTAAAAACAGTCTCATCTCTATTTATCACACAGTAAATAGAGGCGATTACCCGTGTGAGTGGGCTAATCTTATATCTGTCCGACATACTTTCTAAACCTAAAGTAATGCACTGAGCATTAAGATGCATAAAGATCAAACAAAGATTCATAGGCATTAATGATGAAAACACAAATTCATCAAATGTGAACAGTTAGGGAAATTACAATATTCAGTACATTAGCCTCTACGCAATCCTAGAGATTTCATATGGCCACAAAACACATCTCTAGGTATTGGTTTTGTCATAGGATCTGCTACCATTCTATGCGTAGTATGTACTCTAAGTTCACATCTTTTCGTGCAATCATATCCTTGACAAAAGTATACTTGGTATCTATGTGTTTGGTCTTGCCATGATATTTTGGATCTTTGGTGTACGCTTTTGCTGCCTGGCTATCACAGTTAACTAATAATGAATTTGCAGCACTTCAAATAACACCTAAATGATCCAATAATCTCTTAAGCCAAACATCTTCTTTTATTGCTGCTGATAATGCCACGAACTCAGTTTTCATCGTGGACAAGGCTATACACTTTTGTTTCTTACTGCTCCAACATATGGTGCCATTATTCGATAAGAAAACAAACCTAGAGGTAGATTTTATTTCATCTAAATCTCCTCTCCAATCAGCATCAAAATAGCATTTGAGTTGCAGATCCTTTCCATAATAACTCGACGTATAATCAGCAGTCCCCTTTAGATACCTAAGTATTCTTTTAACGGCTTTCCAATGTGCTTGACCTGGATTGGATTGGTATCTACTCATCATTCCACCTGCAAAACATATGCCAGGTCTTGTACACATCATAGCGTACATCAAGCTTCCAACAGCACTAGCATAAGGAACATGTTTCATTTGTTCCTTCTCTTGTGGAGTCCTTGGACACGTCTATGGCTCAATCCTTCACCTTTTGCAATAGGAGTGTCTATGGGTTTACAATCCCATATCATTCATCTCAAAGTTGGAAGACAACCAACTTTTGACAAGTATTGACAAGCTCCATATTGCTTCCGGCAATTAGTATATCATCAACATATAATGATATGATCACAAATTGATCCTTAGATCTTTTGATATATACACAATGATCCTCGTCTATCATTGTAAAGTCATATGCCATTATGGTATTATGAAAACGTATATACCATTGTCTTGACGACTGCTTAAGGCCATATATCGACCCCCAAAGTCGACATACATTTTCTTCTTGGCCTTTCACTATGAAACCAACAGGTTGTTCCATATATATTTCTTCCTCTAATTCTCCATTGAGGAAAGCAGTCTTTACATCCATCTGATGTAACTCAAAATCCATACTAGCCACTATTGCCAGAATAATGCGAATCGAGGTAAATCCCTCTACAGGAGAAAATGTATCTTCATTATCAGTTCCTTCCTGTTGATTATACCCCTTCGCCACAAGGCGAGCCTTATGCCTTTCTATCGAGCCATCAGCCTTTCTATCGAGCCATCAGCCTTTCGCTTTATTTTGAGAACCCACTTGTTCCCAATAGCTTTGTGTCCTTTTGGAAGATCAACCAGTTCCCAGACTTGGTTTGATTTCATTGACTCCATTTCCTCTTCCATTGCATAAATCCATTTTTCCTTACTAGGGCAATTCAGAGCCTCATTAATATTTCTTGGCTCATCCTTATATTGTGGAGCAATCATAAAAAGTTTCCTCTTCAATGTCAAAACGTCGAAAGGGAATACTTTGGCGACTCGTTCACCGTATGGGAGATTGTACACTTAGCACATCATTTCCCATTATGCTCCCACTCAGATTAGATAATGACGATATCATCTCATCATGTGGTTGTAATTGAGAATGAGTTGAATTCAATTCATCACTTCTCATATTACTCCCACTTGGATGAACTCCATTAATATCATTATCTTGATCCAAGGTTTCAAATAGGGGTAATCTTCCCCTATTTCGCCCTTCTTAGGAAATTCATCCACTAAGAATGTGACATCCCGTGATTCAAATTCAGTTATACTCCTACTTTCCTGCTCACCTATGAACACATACCCTTTCGAGTGTTCGGAGTATCTAATGAAAATACTCTTATTTCCTTTGGGACCCAATTTCCCAAACTTATGAGATGACTCATGTGTATAGGCAGCACAACCCCATGGCTTAAGAAAACTTAAGTCCGGTTTTCTACCTGTCCATAACTCATATGGAGTGGAAGCAACTGATTTGGAAGGCACCCGGTTAAGTATATAGGCAGCAGTTAACAACGCATCACTCCAAAAAATGATAGGTAAGTTAGCATGTGCCATCAAGGACCTAACCATTTCCAGTAGGGTTCTGTTTCTTCCCTCTGCAACACCATTTTGTTGAGGAGTATATGGAATAGACAACTGTATTTATATTCCTTTTCATCACATTATTTTCTGAACTCATCAGATAAATATTCTTGACCTCGATCGGATCTCAATACTTTTATTTTCTTGTCTAATTGATTTTCTTCTAAGTTCATAAACCTTTTGAAACAACTTATTGCTTCAGATCTATGAGAAATCAAATAGACATATCCGAATCGAGTATCATCATCTATAAAAGTGATGAAATAAACAGCCACATGCCTTCTTCTCACATTCATTGGACCACGATGTCGAATGGATTAAATGCAGATGAAATTTAGCTCTTTTACTTTTTCCAAATGGTTTCCTTGTCATTTTCCCTACTAGGCAATGCTCACATATGGGCAAATCGACTTTTTCAATGTTACCCAACAAGCCCTCTTTGGCTAGTCTATTCATACATTATTGGCCAATATGACCAAGTCTAGCATGCCACACATTCACATCATTATCATATGAAGTAGAAGACGTGAAACAAGGGAATAACATATATTGACATCACCACAGTCAACATTTAGTACAATAAAACCATCTAGAAAGTGACCATAATCATAGTAGTTTGTATCCAAATACAAATCTACACCGTTATTACGGAAGTTCACACTAAAACCAAGCTTAACCAACATCAAAACAGACACTTAAATTTCGACGAATCTCCCGAGCATTTAGAACATCATGTAGGAACAAGGTGCGCCCACCACACATGTTCAGTTGGCAGGTGCCAATCCCTTTAACTTCAGCTCTGGAGTTGTTTCCCATATAGATCCACTTAGTTCCAGTTGGTATTCGTCGGAATTCCACGAAAGATCCTCTATCCTTCGCTACATCGTCTGTTGCTCCTGAATCTACAGTCCACAAAGGATTGGATTCAGCTAAAAATACAGAACTTGACACAAAAGTAAAGTTCTCAAATGTACAAGAGGTGTTTATCTTCTTTGGCTCACGACAATCGCAAGCATAGTGACCTTTCTTGTCACAATTGTAACACCTCACCCTTGACATTTTCTTCACTTGAGGACATTTTCCTCTCTTGTGTTGGTTAACTCTTGATCTCTTGCAATAAGGACTTGATCATTTGCATTCCCACATATTGAACGAATCAATACGCTTGCGCTTAGAGCTCAAAGCCCTTTCTGAGCTAGAACCAATATTGTAAATTTCTATTTTCAGCTCACATGCCGTTAAGCGGTCCTCTACCAGCTCAAGGTGGCACACAAAGCATCCTCAAGATCTTCCATAACATGGTCAAGAGCTTCTAGTGCTTCTTGCTTTTCCAGCACATATTGAATCTTCATATTCAATATTTCACAATTGTTGCCGTTCATATCAGCAATTACGTTCTTAGTTGCTGAAAACATCGATCCGAACACATCGGACATACATGCACGAATAATTAATGCCTATCATTTATGCATCCCTATTTTGCACGAGACCCATCATATTAATGAATAATTTCAAGTAAGGTTTCAGAATCAAAAGGTCACTATGTTTCCAATCATCCTCCAAAATCCTAACTTAAAACTATCATTAATATAATTGTCTTATGCAAAACAAATTCTATGAAGTTACAAAAACTTCTATAACTACCCACAGCTAACTACCCACAAAGAATCAGCAATTAATAGAAAGCAAATAATATCTAACATCCAATAGAATAATAATACTTTCACATAATACATTATATATTACACTAAGCAATATATACAGGGAAAAATATCAACATGGAAAGAGATATTTACACCCACAAAACATCTCATAATTAATCTAAGAAATAAATAGGGAATGTCCCTTCTAATCTATCAGTCAAAATATCTGAGAAATTTGAAGGCACATTTGCCAACCATGGGAAAACTTTTGGAGAGCTTTCATGTCGCCACCAAGGCGCATTCACTCGCGCCATGTGGCGCTCAATCTAAGGGTTGAAGTTTTGGCCAACTCAATCATATAGTACTCTCTTACAAAAGCTTCCACTAGCCCCCTGTAATCTAGGACCACGTTGACCTCCCATAGCCGATCTAACACTACTTGCCATTCAGGTGGAAGAGTGTTCATCAAAGCCGGCACCTTCTCAAAATCCGGCATAAGATAACCATTCCAGAAGATTTCCTGTATCATCTGATTGACCTTGACCATGTGTGATACTAAATCACTATCAAGCCACCGATAATCAGCTAACTCTTTCGTCAGCCTTTTCAGTCTAGCTCTACCTTCGTCTGTTCTCGGGATTGCAGGTATCCGTGCATAACGCATCATAGTTCCTGCAACGAATGCATAACTTAAATGGATCACTTATAATCCACAATTAAACAAAATGGAAAATACATAATTTTCCATGATTCATGCAACAAATGCAGAATAAAAAAATGGATTACCTCTAACCCACACAGACATAATTGAAAAAGAAACAAATTCCTTTTTTTTTTTTTTTTTTTTTTTTCGGTCAACGGTCAAAGTCAACGGTCAACGGTCGTCGGTCAACGGTCAACGGGTCAACGGTCAGGTCGTCGGACCGGTCGGGCCGGACTGACCGGTCGGGCCGATCGGGCCGGGTCGGACGAACCGACCGCACGTGCCGCGCGCCTGCGCGGGCTGACGTCACGCAGACGTCATCCGGCACGTGCTGCGCGCGTGCCAGGCGTCCGCGAGTCGGGTCGACGTCGGGTCGGGTCGCCGGCCGGTTACCGGCCGTCCAACGGTTGTCAGCGATGACGTCATCCCGGCGGTTATCGTGACGTCGGCACGCGTCGGTTAACGGTCAAAGTCAACGGTCAACGGTCGTCGGTCAACGGTCAAGTCGTCGGACCGGTCGGGCCGGTTCGGGCGAACCGACCGCACGTGCCGCGCACGTGCGCGGGATGACATCACGCAGACGTCATCCGACACGTGCTGCGCGCGTGCCAGGCGTCCGCGGGTCGGGTCGACGTCGGGTCGGGTCGCCGGCCGGTGACCGGCCGTCCAACGGTCGTCGGCGATGACGTCATCGATGACGTCATCCCGACGTTATCGTGACGTCACGGTGACGTCAGCACGCGTCGGTTCGCCGACCGGCGCGTGCCGGTTCGCCAGTCGCCGGCGAGCACGTGCCGGTTCGCCGACCGGCACGTCGCGCCCACGCGCAGTGCCTTCTGGCCGCGCGTGTGGGCGCGTGCGGCGTCTCCCGGCGGCGTACGACATGTCGCCGGACTCGTCTCGACGAGCCCTTTCACCCTATGCCTTTAGAAATCAATTTCGAATCACAGAAACTCGAAAAATTGGACGAACAACGCTCGGGTGTCGGGATTTCTTGCCCCGATCCGTACGGCCGAATTACTTTCACGAAAAATCAATCAAAAACATCAAACAGGTCGGGAAAAACGTGAACTAGGGCTCTAATACCAATGTTGGGAATAACTGATCCCCGAAAACCGGATTCGATACTAAATCGAACCCCTAAATCAATGCGGAAGACGAAGCCCGGGAATAACACGTATCACCGATCCTAAAGCACACCACGGATTCGAGCGTACCTTGTTAGCCACAGATTAGACACCGATGCCGATAAGAGGAAGAGAAAATGATCCTGTTCAATCCGATGACATCAATTGGCCTAGGAGGGAAGATGGCGTCACCGTTTGCGCTCGTTTTTCTTTTGGAGGGAGAGAGGGAGAGGAACGTACGCACAAAATGCCAAAATGGTGCCTTCTCCCTCTCTTTCCTCCCTTATATACGTTCCCTCCAAACAGGAATCGTGCCCCTTCATCCATGGGCCCTAATATTGTGGGCCGGGCTTTCAGGCCCAACATGGGCGGACGGGCCTTAAGCCCATCACATAAAACCATCAGCTCCAACATTGGCGGTTCCGCCTCGCACGCCTACACGTGTGCGAAGCACGCTGTACTGGGGCTGACAAGGAACGCCGCCGTGGAGTTAGGGCAGTTCGGGATCCGGGTCAACTGCTTGTCACCATTCGGCTGCGCGACCCCACTGGCAACAAAGTTCATGGGCTTGGGCCCGGTAGAGATGGAGGCATTGATAGGCGCTATGGCGAACCTGAAAGGGGTGACATTGAAGGCAAAGGACGTGGCGAACGCCGCTCTGTTCTTGGCAAGTGACGAGGCAAGATACGTCAGCGGCCACAACCTGTTCATCGACGGTGGCGTCACGGTCGTCAACCCGTCGTTCCACATGTTCCGGTATCCGCCCGAGGATGCCTAAGTGGGCCGGGTCGGTTCTTACGTTCAGCCCATGACCGTGACTGAGTGACATGAGTCCTGGTTGAGCATAATTCAATCATGGCCTGATTTTTGGGTCGGGTCGTAGATTTGAAGGCCCAAGGTGACAATGATCAGCCGCAGAAGAAGGAAGAGTTCATTTTCATGGGAGAATCATAGGATTCTTCCACCGACGTAGACATTCCATGTGTCTAGCGCAGTTGTACTCTATCTAATAATTACCAATAATAAGAACGAAACATGTTAGACATACAAAGGATGCATGCTAAACTAATCTAATTAGAAAATTCGATAAGGTTTTCGTGTCGAACTAACCAAAATAAGCAATCGGTAGTTTTAGGACTCACATTCCGAAAACTAAACAAGCAAAACCGACGTTACATTCCTAACATTGCGCATCAGTACTCAAAGTTATATAAGTAGCTATTCATGAGCTTAGGTAGAAGAAGGCAAATAGCACAAGAAGGCAAATAGCACAAGGTGTGACGATCTCTATGAAATGCTATAAATGGGCTTAAAATGATTTTGGTGTAAATCATAAGACACATGCTAGATATTACGTTAACTAACAAATAAAAAGTAAGTCCTAAATATTGACGATAGATACACCAAATATTAACAAAACATTAAGAAAATCTTCAACGGGTCTTCCATGATATTCGCCCTCAATTCGACACATGAAGGTCTAGGATGCCCAACTTGTTGACGAGAAATGTAAACCAATCTCGACTCAACACCTTGGTAAAAATGTTTGGTAATTGAAGTATAGTGGATATGTGCTTGATGATGATAGCAATTGCGCAGGGGGCATGTGCTGGGTAAAAATGTTTGTAAACCATTCACAGCAGAGTTTCGTATAATAGCAATCGTATGGTGGATATATGTAATTCGATGATGCCATGTTTAAGTATGCTCATATATATACATACAAATCGTCCCATAAAAATACCAAGTACCATCAATTGAAAGGGGTTGATAGAAGTCAAACATTGTGTCAATCATCTCAAAGCTTCATCTGCTTCTCTCGAAGGGGACAAACGAGGGTGGTGTGAGAATAAATGAAGGGATGGGGGACAGATACGGGTTGATGGCCACTTGTTTAATGCTGCTCAGCGCCCTCAGGATCTTCCTCGCTTCATTATGATGCGACAACCCCGATTGCATAAGAAAACTACGCCAGCTAATTTCATTAATGCGGGCAAAATTATATTAAAAATTTTAATTCTATTACATTTTTGTCAATTCAATCCTTAAATTTTTAATTTTACCAATGAAGTTATAAACATTTCAACATTTTATCAATTTCGTCTATTTAGCTAATTTTAATCCAAATTTGTTAATGTGGACACCGATTGTTTTACCTTGGATGTCTGACACTAACATTGACAAAATTTACTAATTTTTAAGTATTTTTTTAATTTTTTAATTTTTTTTAATTTTTTATGTTTTTATTTCTTTTTTTCTAATTTTTTTTTCCCATTTTCTTCCTCTGGCCAATTGCCCACCTCTAGCTAGTCACCAGAGGCTACAACCGATGAGGTCGCCCCTTGCCGGATCCCGACAAGGCCAAGCCTCACCAACCGTAGCCTTTGGCTAGTCGCCGAATGCCAAACCACCGGCCAAAGGAAGAAAAGGGAAAAAAATAGAAGAAAAGAAAAGAGAAATTAAAAATATAAAAATAATATATATATATATATATATATATATTGTCAATGTCAGTGATTTTCAACCAAAATTAGTTTAATGGATTCAATTGGCAAAAATTTAAAAAGTTTAAGACTCAATTTGCAAAATTGAAATATTTATGATTAAATTAACAAAAATATAATAAATTTAGGACTTTTTAGATAATTTTACCCGTTAATATAACAACAAAAACTATCTTTCTAAAGGTACAAAACATGTAACCACTGGAGTTGCCTCAGTGGCCACATTTCCAACATAGAATGGAGAGGTGGGGGTTCGAATCCCCACCTTCTCGGGTGTTTAGAGTGGGAACAATTTAGTTTTAAGTGTGAGTTTCGACTCCCGTGTCTTGCAAGGAGGTAAAGCAAAAGTCTAAGAATGAGAATTGTAATAGAAATAGAGTAGAATCAACCTAAAAAAAATAATGTTACAGGAGTGGGGACGATTTAGTTTCAAGTGTGGATTTCGACTCTCATGTCTTGTAAGCAAGCAGGGCAAAAGTCTAAAAGTGAGAGTTAGAATAGAAATAAAGTAGAATCAACCTAAAACAAAAAAAAAGTACAAAACATGTGAAGTGGAAGACATGATTTCCAGGATTTGTTCAACCACTTTACTTTGCTTACGTTTGTACTACATTAAATGCTTTGAGATCTACATTAAATGCTTTGAGATCTAATTCTTATTTGGAAGCCATTTTCGGGGCGTCAAAAATGACTGATGATGTCTGCTGTCCGGCGGGACTGGCGGCCGAAAAATTGGTTCAACTTACCCTGATATGAAAGCCGGAATTGTTAGGTAACAGTCCACAAAATTTGACTTCCTTGGAAATGTGAAAATTCCCATGTCACAAAAGCAAAAGCCTGAAATTCCGAAATTGCTGTTGCTCCTTTAATCGTTTCAATTATTTCAACTATGTGTGGTGATAATATCATTCAACAATTGCGACATTCAAGTCAGGCATAGAACGGCGTTTCCATAAAAGCACGGCTATTCGAAATTTTATATGGCCCGCCATCGTTTGTTATCTTTGCATTGAAGACTTGTGATTACATAATTTCATCTTTCGACACATGAGATTTAAATACCAGTCTTTGTTACTTTGAATGTATAAGAATGCTCATATACATACATATATATATATATATATATGCACGAGTTCTATTGCCCCTTTGAGAAACTTGTTAGATCATGTTCAACAAAATCGGCTCGACCAATATAGTGCTTGAAACATATTCGGGCCCGGCCATTGCTGGGGTGGCGCGATGCCAAGCGTCGCCTAGGATCATCCGACCCTACTAGGCAGGCCAAATTTTGCACACCATCCCCAAGTCTCTCTCTCTCTCTCTCTCTCTCTCTCTCTGAGTTTTTTTTCTTTAAATTATCCGATATTTAATCCAATTAACGCTTGAAAGTCACATGTAAGCACCAATATATCCGGTGAGTATTAACGTTGCGCTTGTTTGTCAATCTTTGTTATCATTTCTGTTTTTATTTCAATGGAAGGATCAACTCGAAACATATACTTCAAAGATCCAATTGCATGGAAAAATAGTTTCAGGACCCGATCGGGAATAACTCGGGCATCTACGGTGCCTTTGTCCCTAACACGTAACTCTTTTCGAGCAAACCCAGAGGCAAATAAGAAAACTGCATGGGTGCATTCAAATTAATACTAAGAAAACTAACAGGTATGGATCTGAATCATTTCTCTGAAAATCTGGCTAACCTCATTAAGAAAAGGGTTGCCAAGAACAGTAATCCCCGGTCGCAGATCAAAGCGCAAAGGGACTGCACCACAAGGTTGCAAACTAATCCTCGTGATCACAAACCGACGACCCACAAGAGCCGTTAAGATTCACAACTCGAACCTCCAAACAAAGGGAGCATCATTCGATTAAACTAAGCTTGCAACTCCATCTTTGCTCTCTCTTTACCCGGCATGCCCCATTATTCTTTATGAACATCTGCTAAATTTAGCGTACTGTTTCTGTATTTTAGCATGAAACATGTTGCGTGATCCCCTTTTCATTTCGGAGCTCGCATACCCAGAAACCGTAAAGCTGTAGTCGTGATTGTTTGTTTCTCTGTTAGGGTTAAACGGGTCTCGTTTGATCGTCTCGGCACAGTCCGAGGGAAAAGACACAAGGCAGAATATTCAAATGCGTCACCACGTTCACATGCTGGCTCGGTACCAAGAGGAAAGGGGAATTTAATTGGGGGGGTGGTCATCTCGACCAGGGGCGTGGCAAGTTGGACGCATTTTCTATAGTCGACAAAGCATCGAGATGCTTTGCTTTTATCTCTGCATCAGAGCATTTATGCTGGACGACTCTTCGTATCTTATTTGGTAGCAGTTGGAGCGTCCTCCTTGGCCTTCCTTTACTTCATATTCCCTTCCCATGTTGCAGTAAGTTTCTTTACTTATTTACAAGCTTTTTTATTCTTGTTTTTATACGTGTTCAGATGCTAGTCGGGACTAACTTTCGTATTTCAAAGTAAATCCGCCTTTTCGGTCTTAGTCCAAAATACATTGTCCCCGACGAGCTCAGTACTCTCGAGAAATCGTGTATGTCTTAATCTTATTCTTTTGAACTGATCTTTCGCTATCAGCTTAGCATTTCCACCAGTACAAACCTCAAAAATGTTACCAACAAACAAACTCGGGACATATCGTATTAATGACGTTTAAAAGAGATGAGTGGATTCTATGTGTTCTTGAGAGTGAAGTTCGATATATGCACAGTTGTCCTAGCCCCCTCAGGAAACCTTTCATTGGCCTCCTGGCCACTTTGTGCTGTCTTGGATACATGTACGTATGTACATCTACGAAAGCAAGTGTAAATTTCATATACAGAAGCTTTATCTCTTAACATTTTATATGTTTAGAAGAACGATTGCCTAAAATGATGCTCAAAAGCTAGTCATGTATCATTTGAATCCCTATGCTCCCTCTCTTCGCCTATTTTGCCCCATTATTATTCGCTATCCTACTCATTATCTCAACGGTGTGAAAACATCTACATTTTATGGATGCGTTTATTTTACAGAAATTTATAATATTGAAAAATATTTTTTATGATAATCATTTTTTAGGAAAATAGTTAATTTTTCATTTGTTTGGTAATTTAGAGAAAAAATGATTTCATTTTTCTTAGAATGGGAAGTAATTTTCCTCTAATTTAAACTTGTTATTTTCGGTCTATGGAAAATGTTTTTTATAGATCGATTAGTTATCTGTCATCCAAATATCAAAAAATTAAAACAAGTTTTCGAGAATAATGTTCTTTCAAATAAATGAACCATATATATCACTTAAATCAAGATCACATGATTGACGATCATTATTCACAATTTATGGTCAGGTAGCGACTTTTCTATATCATTATGCATTCTCACTTGACACCCCAGCTGGCGAAAATCATTGATTTTCACCAGTTCTACTATTCCTGGAAATTGCAAAAATCCGCGGTGGCATATTTATATCCGGAGCTCCCTCATGACGACGGCAACAACAAGGGTCGTCGGTTCAACATCTTGACCGGTCCAGTGCAATCTTTCGGACCCTATAAAATCTCCCCTATGCAAGAAAGACATCGACACATCAACTTTTCCCCATAAATCCCAAGAATCCCAAAAACCTCGCTTCATTCATTAAAGTCTCTCCCAACGAGAAGAAAAAAACAACATGAACGGTTCATCTGAAACAAATATGAATGGTTCATCTGCAGCACTTACTCCGAAAAGGTAAGCATGCGCTACTCGACTTCCCATTGGTCAATCCATCTTGCCTCTCCATTTCTTTTCTTGATGCAGTAATTGTGACTCGACAAACTTCCTTTTGCTTCCAGACTGGAAGGCAAAGTGGCCATCATCACAGGTGGAGCTGGCGGCATCGGGGCGAGCACCGCGCGGTTGTTCGTCCGCCACGGCGCTAAGGTCGTCGTCGCCGACGTCCAGGACAAGCTCGGCCAATCCCTGTGCGAGGAGATAGGTGCCGAGGGTGCTGTTTCGTACGTCCATTGCGACGTCACGAGGGACGAGGACGTCAAGAATGCCGTGGACTTCGCGGTCGCCAAGTATGGCAAGCTCGACATAATGTACAACAACGCCGGCATCACTGGGAAGGTTTACCCGACCGTCCTCGATGCCGACGGCGAGGACTTCAAGAGGGTCCTCGACATCAACGTCTGCGGCGCGTTCCTCGGCGCCAAGCACGCCGCCAGAGTCATGATCCCGGCGAAGAGGGGCGTCATCCTCTTCACCGCAAGCATCGCCTCGATGTGTGCCGGCGAGTCGCCGCACGCGTACACGGCGTCGAAGCACGCGGTGGTCGGGCTGATGAAGAACCTCTGCGTCGAGCTGGGGCAGTACGGGATCAGGGTTAATGCCATATCGCCGTGCGGGATCGCGACGCCGTTGCTCAGGAACGCCGTGGGGCTTGAGAAGAGCATGCTCGAGGAGGTGCTGAGCGCGTCGGCAGTGCTGAAAGGGCTGGTGCCGGACACGGAGGACGTGGCGGAGGCGGCGCTGTATCTGAGCGGGGACGAGGCCAAGTTCGTGAGCGGGTTGAACCTCGTGGTCGATGGCGGTTACACCACCACCAACCCGACCTTCAAGATGTTGCTAGAGCGTTTGATGTCTTGATCTCCTAAAGGTTGTGTAGTAGCGGCAACTAACGATTTGAATAAAGGAGCATGCACGTGGTGTATTGCTGAAATAGAAGCATTTATCATATCTCCTTCCTTACATTGTCGTTTTGATAAAAATAAAGAAGACCATACTTGTGGTGTGCATTGATTAGATGTATTATTCAATGCAATCGAGTGTCAAACTTCTCAATTGATGAAATCAAGTCCCGATCAATTACCGCAGAACGACATCAAATTTCTTCACTTTTCAATTGATGTCAGCTCTAAACTCTACTTGAAAATGCGGCAACTCTTCGCCCTTCACAAACAAACGCAAGTTAAATTTGTCACGATAGTATTACGCAATCATTGTCACAACGAATTGCTGAACGCATTTAAATGTTCATTTCAGAAAAGGTTGGAAACTTGGCTGCATCGATAACAAGATCTAGGATTCGACTTAAAGTGAATTTCTCACATCTTTCAGCTAGCGCCATACGTTGTGTGCATGCCGGATTGGAGCAAGCATATCATTTAATCCGGGAAACAAATCGCACAAGCAAAGCGAGCATGATTCAGTGTGCAACTTCATTTCGACCACAATCACGTATGGCCACCATTGACTGAGGATACGTCCGATATTTTTGAACAGCTCGTACGACGCGAGAAGATAAGAAAATGAGGATGGAGGGTGATTAAATATGAGAGTAAAGGTGAAGGTGAACGATCCCTATCGCCTGTCAGAGATGCAGACTTTAATTTTCCGGGGGCCAAGTTTTTACACAGATCACAGGCATTTTGCAGATCCGTTCGGACATTAAAGATGGTAGATGAAATATTGCAGGCCTTGTGACTTCCTCGAATCTCTCTCGTCGAGAAGCTTGACGACTTTGATCGAGAAATTTTCTCAAGTGCTAACGAAAGTACTCTATTTTTCCCCGTGACAACTCATGTTCACACGTTGTCTTGACCTCGGCATCACTTTTGCATTGGAAGATTGCACCTCCTTTGTACCATAGGATGATCGTATTCTCAAAGTCGCGGCTTTCGTGGCCTGGACATTGAAGTGACGAGCATGGAAATTCAACCAATTGATTTGTGCAGCGGATTCAAAATCGAAAATCACAGGAATAAGACAATTGTGGCCAAGATAAAATGAGCTGCTTTATTCGCCAGGCACTTCTCTGGCTATTCAACGAACTAGGAAGAAGGTGAATTTCCATTTTTTTTCTCTAGCGGGGTATGAGAAAACTTTAAGGCACACATCATCCTAGTCGCTATATATGTGATTCAATAGATGCATGGACATGCATAGATATCACTCACCTATTGCAAAGAGCAATGTTGCAAGATTTAGTCCATCGATGTTTTCATCCCAAGGATGGTCCTCTGATGATTTGCTTGGTCGTGGTGAGAACAGGGATCACCGAAACCTTGCGCAAACTAGTCTATTGCCTGAGACGTTCAAAGATGCAACATCCATGAAAAGCTAGATCAGCCACTAACTTATCCTGCGAACTAGTCCTACAATCTCTGCTTTGAATCGGAATAAGCTAATGGGTTGGTGAAGGAGCGGTTCGTGCTTATCCTAACTTCTGCTCTTGCTGTTGTGGGGATTTAGGGCAAGTATTCTTGACACAACTACAACAGACTTCCTTTGCACAAAAGATAAAAGTGGGATCCATAAGAGATTTTTATGAGACTAAATATATTTTAGCAATGTTCTTTTATAGGTTAGTTCAACCCCTCAACGACCTTGATGAGTGAAATTTTTTTCTACAACCCCGCAAGATCTGAATTAGCATAGCGAGCCTAGAATGAAGAGTCCATTCTGGCGATGCCAAAGATGCGCTTTCAAAAGCTGGATGAAAATTAGTGGCCATAGCATCTTCATGGTGAAGTTTTTAGCCCGTATAGGAAAGGAAGTATAATCAACGATAACAGGAGAAGCAGACGGTATACACATGTACCTCAAGCCTTCTCATTACTCACTAGAATTAGCGAGACCGACCATGTTAAGCATATGGCGATCCTCCTTGAACCTCTCCAGAATGGTCCCTTTTACAGCATCCTGCTTTTCTAGTTGCTTCTTTTGGACAACTCCCCAACACTCAATCACTTCTGGGAGTATTCGACTGGCCGTCGAAAGGCAGGGGCTACCGAACGTTGTGCATGCAAACGTCTGCCCCTGGTCGAAGCTTGCTGAAATGAAGAGGCCAAAGTGATTCACTCGCCCTCCAAAACCGATCCCATTTGGGATATCCTCCGATGTGAAGTTTACTGCACACTGCAGAGACAAAACCGAAACTAAACATGTTCAGGTCAATGGAACAAACAGCAAGCAAAGAAACGAATGGTAAATTACAAACTACCAACATTAGTAGAGTAAGTAGTTTACCACCTCAAGGGGAAAATAATGGGTGTTTTAGGCTGACAAATCCTGCAACTTTTTGAGGTGATAAAAGTATCCGTCAAAATTTTGGGAAAACTTATCTTCTAAAGTTATGTTACAATGATTTGCAAAGAAACGTGGCAAGAATTATTCTGACTCTCTATTACTCTTTTGAGCAGGATTCAAATAATCAAGATACTAAATCCAGGTAGATGCAATCCGAAGAAAGCTGTTCATTATGGGATGTCGTACAAAACAGGAACAGCTACTTTGCAGAGAGCTTTTCCTTCCTAAAGAAAGGAGGGACATCTGTTTAATCCAACTCTACTTGCATGGGAGCTGCAATTTCCAAGGATAGAAATAATCCATGTTTCATGGAGAGCTCAGTGTTCAAGGCCCACAACGAAATATACTTCCATGCATGTCACTAAAAAAAGGACTTTTTAAGAATTTTAACAATAAAGAATGAAGAACAGCCAAAGAATTAGATTATTTTTTTGCTAAAGAAGAATTATCAATTTAAAGAATACAAGCTCGAGGAGAAGTGGCTTACCCATTGTACATTTCTGTTTGCTCCAGTAGGTCTATATATGGATGCATGAGGATAAAACTGGAAAAGGAAAGACTTCATATCTCCATAGAATTCACTGTGCCTCTCCCAAGGCTGAGAAGCGTAGCCTCCATATATGTGGCCTTCTCTGTCCTTAATTATCAAGATGGTTGGCCCTTCGCTGTTGCTGCAATTCCAAGCACAGACATTGGTCATTACTCTCCCAGTCAAAATTTCCAATCTCTGTGAGAAAAACAAGACTGGAGAGAAATTTGCCATGTCAGAAGAATATTTATTATCTAGCACTAGGGAGACGATTACAAAATACTCATAGATTGACACATCTCATAAAAGCCGGGTGCAGTCTTTTCATTGCCACTTTCGCTTCTTGTGCTTGCTCAGAAAACTAAACCAAAAATTATGAGGAAACTTATCTGATCATTAGTATCAGAAGCCATAAAATTCTTAACAACTAAAAAAGCTACTAGATATTTAGTATCTAAAAAAATCAAACAGAGAAGGAAATTAAAGCAGCAGTCATCTATTAGGTCCTAAATTACAGTTTAGTTGACCACACATTTTATATGGGTAAGAAACAAGGGACAAATTAGGCATGAATGACAAACAGAGGCCCTCCGCCAACACCTCAGGTAAGGTCGGCACTTGAATCTCATAGTCTCAACAGAGAGATCTTTAAAGCAATGCAGCTTTCTAAGTCTATAAAGGAAAAGCAAGCAACTTGAATGCTCAACACCAGCATACCATGGACTGATGCACCTCAGCAGAGGTAGCTTCTCTACAATTCTATATTTATCATTTGTTGGTGCATGTAAAATCTGAAGTTGGAACTTGGAATTAACTGCATAGTATATGTCACGCCATGCTCATGTCTTCAAAGAGTGGATAACACTTCATGTCATGAGCAACAACCATTCATGAATGTGGGTATGTTTTTTTACATGCCAATGACATTGTGCTGAAATCTAGGCTGGTCTCCCCACAGTATACTTTACACCTGCTCAAATCTGGGATAGCTAAGAAACTAGAAGATCAAACCTAATAACCCAATATACGTTAAAATAAAGGGAGAGAAGCAACTGCATGACAAGAAAACAGAAGACGAGTGTGATTAAACAATAGCCGCAAAATCACAATTGGAATAAAGAATTACTTGATGCTCCCCAAAAATGTGCTGAAACTGAGGCCACTGAGAGAACTGTGGTACAAAAGCTTCCAATGCTCGAGCTCTCCTTCTGAGAGAACACCTCCTATATGCCAAGCATACTCTTCGTTTAAAATGATCTCACCAGAATCAACGTTATTCCAACATGATAGACGAGGAACTTGAGAACCTGGTCTTCCTAATCATAAAAGATGGGAGTCAAACTTCAAAAGCTCTGTACCATTGAAATAAGACATTTCAGATAGGAAATTAAACAGTGGATTGATCTCTCCCTCCCTCCCTCCGTCTCTCTGAAAATTATACACTTAAACGAATCGTTAGAAGATGGCCTTTTCTATTATTGATGTCAAGCGACCCTATTTCCTATTTGTCACTAAAGCTACAAGCCTGGTTGAGAAAATCATATCGAATCACTGCCCATTAGACTTTGCCCTCGTATAATGTGGAAAGTTTAACCCTCATAAAGAGCTCGCACATTCATCTTCATCAATTAAGATATGTTGCCATAAGGGAGTTTCCAAAGAAACTATCAATAGAAAGAATAAGGTCAAGCCGGATTTTCATTTTAAAGAAGAAATGAATAAGTGAGCATTTTGATTTTGATTTGAGAGTAATATGTTGCAAAGTGCAATGGAGGAGTCTTTCTTAACAGCTAACCAAAAGTATTTTGACCAGCCAATGTAATGCCCTCTTAGATCATTTTAGTCTTTATAAAGAGCCTACTTTGGCCAAAAAACCATAACAAGAGTCTCTTCTTTAAAAAATAGAAGTACATATACATGCATAAACAGCCAACTGCATTAGAGAGAAAATGTCACAATTTAACCAACTTGTTTTGACACAGCTTAAGCCTGGGGAAAATGAACCTGAATCAGCAGGCACCAACAAGCTTCCAAGGAACTTCCTAACCGACGGCACAAGTGCAAACCATCTTCTTAAATCCTCTAATGACATACATTGGTCACCATGTCCTTGCACAGTCTCTGAGAAATTTGCAGAATCGAGAAAAATGTGAAGATCCTCTTGTTTTGGACTCCCTGCAGTTTGAACCCTCTTGGGACTAAATACACTGTCAAACACTGTGATCATAACAGATTCCAGATCAGACCTGTCGTTGCATTCATAAAGCCATGCCATCAGCACAGAAAAATAAGCAACAAGCCAAATGAAAAGCAGAAATTGGAACTTTAGCGTAAGCTGAAACAACATAACGTTACTCACTCTCCCCTGATGAATGAAAATGGCACACCACACGCTAGAGTAAGCAAGATATTAACATAGCTTCGACTACCATGCCTTTTAAAGAATAATGAGTAGCCTACTGCAAAGGTCTCTTTTTCTAGTTGACACTCCATACCATTTAATGGATATAGCCTACAAGACAGTAGTTCAAGCTAACATATTCATCAAAGAGTAGAGACATAACTTCCTTATCCAAACAATTTAAGCCATTAAATTCTTCCAACAATGCAATCCAAAAGATAGTCCACTGATGAACGAATCGGTATTTCCATGCATAAACATTATTTTTCAGACAGACAAACATATGGGTTCTTACCTCGTCACATTTCCATCATCACCCACATCCAGTAACTGATAGATGAACTCCTCGATCTCATCTCTGGTCCCCTTTTCATAAGTAGCCTGCGCCCCGCAAAAAACGAAGCACGACCATGTCATCCACTACCCATGTAAAGTAACACAGCACCTGGTTAAGCTCGAAATTAGATGGCGGAAAGTTCTCACCTTGGCAATGACGAGGTCTTCAAAGATAAGCTTCCCGTCTTTCCTCTTCTGGGTAATCAAATCGAACAGCCTCTCGCCCAGAGGGCCACGGAGCCGGAAGTACGCCTGTGCGAGAGCACCCCACCAATCGTTAGTGCGTGAGAGATAGAAAGAAAAAGAGAGAGAGAGAGAGAGAGAGAGAGGACCTGGAAAACAGGGAGGGAGACGTGACGGCCATTGGGCTGGGACTGGGCGGCCAGAGAGACGAACAGCGATCGGAGGTCTTCCAATTCCTTCTGAGCGAAAGCTCTGCGCACGGGACCAAAAAAGCAAAGGAAAAAGTTGGCAACTTTGAGTCGCGATTGCGCGCGATCGAAGCCTCGCGAAGTCGAAGAAGGGGGAGGGATCGATGGAACCTGGAGGCGGAAGCGAAGCGAGGATGGGCGGGCGGCGACTGCGATTGCGAGTTGCCCATCGATGCCGCTCTCCCCAAAATCGCAGAGCTGATTCTCCTTCTTCTTCCCCGACAGGTCGCGCCCGTGCGAAGATGGGGAAGCAGCAAAAAACACAGGACGCAAATCACCGGTGGGTTCTTTTCGTGCCCGTCGGATGACCTCCACCTGGACTCGATGAACTGATTCCCCAATTTTTTTTTACACGTATCTCAAGGATCGGACAATCACTAGAAGAGTAAGGACATGTTTGGTAACTATCCTAATAGTGCCAGATTTCGATTTTTTGTTTCCGAAATCAGTTTGGAACGAAAATCACGTTTAATAAAAATTTTGTTCTTGGGAACAGTTTGAGACGAGAATCAAGAATAAAAAAAAAGTTGATTCTTATTTCGGGAACAAAATTGAGAATCAAAATTCTTATTCTTCTCTTTTTTTCTTCTTCATTGATCGCCATCCCGCGACCGCCGCTCGCCGCCACCCGCCACCACCTGCCGCCACCGCTGGTCGTCGCCGCCCGCCGTCGCCCGCCGCCGTCCACCGCCGATTGCCAACACCGTCTACCGCTGCCACCGATCGCCGCCGCTCGCCATCGTCCGTCGCCGATTGTCGCCGCCGTCTGCCGCTGCCACCAGTCGCCGCCGCCCACTGCCGTCCGACACCGCCGATCGCTGGCGACTGGTCTGGGAGCTCGGGGAGGCTCGCCAGGCTAGGGTGAGGTCCGGCGAGCTTACTGGAGGCAAGCCTAGCCACCGGCGAGGCTCACCCAACCCCGCCGGTGGCTAGGCAGGCCTCGCCTAGCTGCTAGCAAGGCCGAGCCGATGAGGGCCGGCCTCGCCGAGGGCCAAAGAACCGGCTTGAAGAAGAATTAGGATAAGAAAAAAGAAAAAAAAAAAAAAAAAAGGAAAAAATTATAAAAATTATAAAAATTATTTAAAAATTAAAATAAATTGATTTGGAATAAAATCAATAAAACATGGTACCAAACGCAATTCTATTCTAGAATCGAAATTTTGTACGGTTATCAAACGCGTTCTTTTACTCAGAATCAGTTCCCAGGAACAGAATAAAAAATAATCATTTCTTATCAGAATTTGTTCCCGGGAACAGAATCGTTACCAAACGCACTCTAAAACAACTAAGGGTGCGTTTGGATGACATTTAGAAAGATCCTTCAAGCCCCAAAGCCCTTTCACCCTAAATTAAGGTGTTTGGCAACCATCTTTCAATGGGCTTTCAATTGAAAGTCAGCCCTTAAGAAGAATGCTAAAAGCTCAAGGCTGGTAAGACCAGCCTTGAGCTAAATATAACCCTAAATTCTCAATAAATGTTTAATATTATCCTTCTATTTACTCTTCTATCCATCTATTTTAAAGGAAAAGAAAAGTTAGGGCATTAACATGCCCATCGTTATCTAATAACGTGGATTGTTATATTGTTATTTGAAATTGCTATTTTATTCGAAATCCATGTGAATTTTTTCTTTTTGTCCACCATTCAAACTTAACGGATTGGTAGCTATATTAATGAATGTTTTCATATAATTTAGAAATTAGTTTGGACATTTATTAATAGTTCAATGAGCATATTAATCAAATTAAAAGTTTAGAGATAACGTTATATATTGGATTAAATTTTATAAATCATTTATATCATTTGTCCGAATTAGAGGTGGTGTTTAGTTATAGTAAGAAATGGAGATGATGTCTGGACAAACTTAATATGTTCCTTAATAGATAATAAGACTAAGAATAAACAATAGAAGTCACCCAAGCAGATTTTGGGATATTGAAAAGACTTTCCTGCGTTCTCGCTATGGGAGCCTTGCCAAACCACCTCAACTATGTAACGCAATGTCAGGTAAGTGCTTGTGCTCCCCGTTCGTTCAATTTGAGTAGTTTCGGACTTAAGACTTCAAATTCGAAATTTTTAGAGATTTGTGCGGCGAAGTCCGATTTTTAAGTTGTTGAGCCATGTATTTTTATAGAAATGATAATTTAGGATGTTGTAGAATGGTAAGATTTTACGGATCATGATTTGAACTTACGGTTTGCCCGAAATGACACTGGGAAGAATTGAGCACCAAAAGCCTACTTAAAGTCCTCCCAAGCTATAACACCACCCCTGTCTCCAAGGGCTGGCCTCATTCCCTCCCACCAATGCTCTGCCTCACCCTTTAAGTATCGAGGGGATCTTTGAAGCTGAGGGCGTTCTTGAATATAAGAAGGTTAGCTTCTCTTTGTTTAAATCCATTTATATGATCTTATTATTTCCACTTAGGAAAATTTAAACATGAGAGGGAACATGGTCTCGAAATTGGCTGGGCCTTAAAAAAACACCTCTTAAGCATTACACAAGCTTGCTTGTCAAAAAAATATATAGTTGGATTGAGCCGGCCTTTCTCAATAAATGCTTTAATTCTTGCCCAGATTAGAAGTAATCGATTTTTGATCTAGTTCTGTTTCAAGGTGGAATAGGAAACTAGACTGATTCTCAAAATTCAGAATCAATGACCGCACCATTTTGTCCTAGGATCGAAAACCAATCACTTTTTTTTCTATTACTTTTTTTTTTCACACTGCTTAGAATCAGACAGAGATAGTGTTTAGTTCATATTTTACTAATTTAAAAAAATTAAAAAATATATTTAATCGGTCTAATCCGAGCGGTCTGGTCCAATCCAGTTCTCCTGTAGAATTGAGAACTGAAACACCTAGACACTGATTCCACTTTTCGAAATCAAGAGCCGAATCAACACTCCCAAGAATTGGATCAAATCAGCTTGTTTGATTTGGGTCAGACGATCCGTTCTGCACACCCTAATCTAAATTCACCAAAAATGACTTTCGGGCACTTGTGACTTGACGAGAGTCTGAGAGAGTTGTTGGACCATTAAGCCCACGATTGGTTGGGCGTTAGTAATTTTCAGCTCCTTAATTGAAAATCATCTATTCAAATCTTACTTATAGGTCAGGACAATTTGCACAAGCCAAAAGCCTGAGATTAATCCATTCAAGGAACTTGCAAAGGCTTTCTAGTAACTTAAAGCTTGTTTGTTTATTTTTGTTTCTATTCCCTGGAATAAAATTTTCTGTTATTTTGTTCTGGGGAACAAAAAAAGAACGGAAACGCGTTTTCTAACACTTTTGTTCCCGAGAAAAATTTGAAATAAAAACAAGAAGTAGAAAAAACTTGTTTCTTGTTCTCAGAAATAATTCCGAGAAACACTTCTTTTTCTTCTCATTTTTTCTTCTTCTTTTTCCTTTTTCTTTTTCTTTCCTTCTTCTTCCTTTTGGCCGGTCGCCGGCCTCAGCCATGGTCGGTGCGGACCGGCCATTAAGGGCCGGTGACCTCGCCGAGCATCGCGCCCCCGGCGAGGCGAACCTCGCGCCGCCCGGGCGAGGCCGAGCCGAGCCGGTGGCCTTGGTGCCAACCTAGCGGTGGCTCGACGAGGCTCATTGATGGCTAGGCAAGCTCGGCCTCGCCAGATCTAGGTGAGCTCGAGCTCATCCAGCCAAGGTAAGGCCGAGCCTCGCTTAGCCACGGCGAGGCTCACCGATGGCTGGGCAAGCTCGGCCTCGCCGGATCCGGGTGAGCTCGAGCTCACCCGGCCAAGGTAAGGCCAAACCTCGCCTAGCCACGACGAGGTCGCCAAAGAATCGGCCAAAAGGAAGAAAGAAGAAAAAAATGAAAAATATAATAAAAATATTTAAAAAATTAAAATAAACAAAAAAATTGTACAAGTTTACCAAACGCATTTCTATTCCGGGAGTAGAAATTTTTTACAATTACCAAGCGCGTTCTTATACTCGAAATTGTTCTCTCGGAATGAAACAAAAAAAACTATTTCTGTTCAAAAATTGTTTCCCAGGACAAAAACATTATTAAATGCGCCCTAATTAATCTATGCTTCTAGTGTTTCTGGATTATAAAAATTAGAAAAAAAAAAAAAAAGAAAAAAGAAAAAGAAGCACGAGGTGGTTAATGGAAGAATAGTTTTAAATGAAAAAAGAAAACGCTAAACTCAGGGTAGAGAAAAGCAATCAAAAAGCCTCAATTTATGGTCACAAACTCAAGAAAATGTAATTAATTAAAGTGTCGGACGTTAGGCTAATGTCACGGTACCAAAAGTTTAGTTTTTTTCTCATCTTATAGTGAAGATAATTGAGGAAGTGTTTCTTTCTCAATACTTTTTTTTTTTCACATTCCGTGATGTGTCGTGGGAATTATTCTATTGTATTGTATATTTTTAGCAGGGACAGAGTACCTTAGCCAAACAAAACACATCAATAACGTCGGAAATTTAATTTTTCTACAATACCGAGCACTATTAATCTTTAAAAGCACTCTATCTGTCACCTGAAGTAAGCAAGTTCTTAGTGATCGTAAATAACTTTTTTTGTCTCCTAATACAAGCCAAAACAAATTTAAACAACCCTTAATTATTTTCCTATTCTTGATAAAATAAAATAAAATAAAAGGACCAATTGCAAAGGCCTGACTTGAGCAGAAGAGGGCCTAAGCGCCTTTTCTGCTATTTTGGGCTTATTGATTAAAGTTAGGCCCAACTATTTTGGGCTGGTTACATGAAGAAAGAACTACTAGGTCAGAAGATTGGAGCTCATTTGTAGGGATCCTTTTTTTTTTTTTGTTTCTATTCATAGAAATTTGCTAACTTGTAGAAAATGTCTCCATGCAAAGAACACAGCCGCGCTTGTACTTGAGTCTGACTGTTTGGAACTAGTAAGTCCAATATCCAACTCATCCATGGGTCAGTTTGACTAGGAGGCACGTATGTATTTGGAAAAGATTCGAGAGTTGCTCATGGGTTTCTCAAAACTAATGTCATTTATTGTGCAAGAGAAGTCAACTGGGCCGTAGACTAGGGTGCCAAAACTCAGCATTGCTCTAGCCTTCATTTGAATTGGATTTTTTCTCCACTTTCAACCTTGTGGACCATACTATGTTTTAATATTTTGTCTCTGAACTTGGGCTCAGTTCCCTTATAATTAACGAAACTAATTTTCACGATCAGAAAAAAAATTCTCATGAAATCATGCGGCAAACATAACATCCATTGAAAAAAAGTCAAAGAGCAGCTCCCTCGTAATCCGTCTCAAGAGTCCTAGATCAAGCTAAGTTGTGAGTCCACTTGCCGAGATAATCAGCTGTATTTTCTAGTTCGTGAATAGACGAAACTAATACTTTTGCATGTGAGATGCTAACAATTCCGAATCATAAGGACTTTTCTTATGTCTGCCTTATCATCTCATTGAGCGATGAACAGTCGTCGACCTTACTCTATCCCGTGCGGTGCGACTTGTCTCCATTCCATCGAGACCCCCGAGTTCCAATTTATATCTCAGTAGCCACAAGCTCTATCCAAGGATGAACAAGGCATGTGCAGTCTCAATTCCTTTCAATGCCTCTTAATCAACATCCTGCACCGTGAGGTGATCATGCGGGTGCGCAAACCATCAATTTAATATCCAAGGAAAGCAATGAATAAATTGCAAGAACTTACTTTGTAGCAACGAAAGCATCTACAATGTTAGATCAGAATTCACATCATCAACCCTAGATATGATTTCTAATTAACGCGTAATTTCTTTTTTTTTTTCATTTAATTAATGAGAATCATGCTTTATGCAATGCAATATAACTAAATGACCTAATTTTAATGACAGGCAATTTCTAATTAAATGGACCTAGCAACAATCATTAAATGACATACATTTCATGAATCTAATTCTATATGACATGCAATGACATTTTTTGTGCTTTCTTAATAAATGTGCAATCCATCCTAGAGAATGGAATTAACTTATCCTAAGACATTTTTGTATTTTTTTTTATGAAATTCGAAATTAGAAAAATGTGAAAATTATTTAGCTAAATTAAGATTCTATCCAACTTATATTAAGGATTAGGTCAGGCTAAACCCTAATTTAAATCAAGATATTATCTTAACTTAGCAATCTCTAACCTAAGATACAATTTATCTAAATCAATCTAAACTTAAAATGAAATATGCAATTTTATCCTAATGTGCAATGACGTGCAAAGAATGCCCTAATTCTAGGTTTTTTTTTTTTTTTTTGTTTGTTTTTTTTTTTTTTATAAAATTCGAAATTAGAACTTTCAAATAATTAAACATGCAATTTAAATTAATGAAACAAAAATCTAACATCCTAAATTTATGTTTTTGGTATTTTTTATTTTGAAAATTTAGAATAAATAAAATGCTTAGTCTAAATGTGCAAATCCTAAGGCATGCAATATTCTAATATGAACCTAGTCTAACTCAAACATATTTAAGAATAAATAAAGCAATCAAGACGAGACAAGCACCAACCCCTTGAAAATCATCAAAGATACCATATATCGTTCAGATCAAGGAATAATATCTAAATCAAACTTGATTTTCTCGCTAATAAAATCGATAAATTGATCTTAAGCCTTACAGATCAAAATATCAATTTTAGTCCCGCTTGATTAATTATTCCATCTAAAGCCTTATAGATGGAATAAAAAATCATGGTGCACTTGCGAATTAGGCAAATAACCCTAACCGGGAGATACGTCCATCGCTTATAAATGTGCATGGAATATACCAATAGACGTATATTAGGCAATAAATAAATTAAGGGCGAGTATTTACCTAAATTTGAAAATTATTTCCAAATCCGAGCTTAACACGATCGGGGTCGCAAAAAGGCAACAGATGGTGGTGAGCAGTGGCGGCACAGAGATTCACGATCGAAGCTGGCATAGTTCGATGAGCCTGCAAAAATGAAAACTTCGAAGGTCGACTTGGCTCGTGGCTGCTTGAATCAGGAACGTTATATGCTGTAATGGTGATGTTCCTTTGTTAACGAATCTCCCGTCGCCGGTGGAGAACAGGGTTAGACGAAGACACTCGCGGATGATTTCTAGGCGCGGCAGAACAAGTGGCCTTTTTTCAAAGTCAAAGTCAATGGATCTTCTTCATGCAGCAAGTGGAATTTCAAATTTTTATTTTCTCACGAGATAATTTCCAATTACTAAAAAAAAAGCTTTGGCCATTTTGCTTCGCGTACGCTTAAACCCGCCTGTCAATTTAAAAAAAAGCTCGTAACCACTAATTCAAATCCACCCATCACCGGTCCAATAAATAAATGCAAAACATGTAAATTAAAAATAAGTGCACATACATCTATATGCTATGCAATTAATATTTTTTTTCAGGGATAAAATTAACCCATAATTTTCTATGCAATAAATAAATGACCATATCACCAAAATTCAGGTGTCAACAAGTCTCAATTCATTTCAATGCCTCTTAATCAACATCCTGCTACGTGTCATCTGTCAATTACATTGTTCCCACCTCCTCTTTCTTAAATTTGCCTTAGAACCGTCAGTCATAGCAGCTAACACGTTGCTTTCGAGAACTTCAACAATGACATATCTAACTTTTCATGCTTATGTCTTTTGAATTAAATGAGGCCCGTCTGATGACATATAGTACTGGGTCTGATCGATATCGTCCGCGTATTTTTGAGCACTGATGAAGAACGAGACGAGCAGGTACGGTTGGGCCCGTTATTGGGCTTCTAGATCGTTGGGCTTCGAGGCCTAAACTTAGACGCTCGGCCCATTTCAGCCTCG
This sequence comes from Eucalyptus microcorys, assembly GCA_014182515.1. Classification (NCBI taxonomy): domain Eukaryota; kingdom Viridiplantae; phylum Streptophyta; class Magnoliopsida; order Myrtales; family Myrtaceae; genus Eucalyptus; species Eucalyptus microcorys. Next base: position 30,112,546 of record CM024562.1, on the reverse strand, counting down.
CTTCCCGTGAAACTCTAAGCAGTGGTGGCCGGTCCTCCGGTCATTGAATTTCAGGGTACATTTGAAGTGACCTTTTACTTTTGAGATTTTATTTTGTTAGCATTCTTTTTATTTCATTTGAGGAAAGATTTTCACTTTTTCTCCTTGTAAAGCTTTCTAATCAAGCCGCTCTACTTAGACAAATCGCCTGATTAAGTTCCTCTGATATTAAATTCAGATGTCGCGACCGTCGGAGTGCACTAAAATAGTTTGCATGATTTATTGCTCTCCATGTCTTTTCCACTTTACATTTTTCTTGATCTGCTCCACATAGCTCATTCGCTTGTGCTCATCACATAATGTCAAAAAAATCTTTAATTAAAAAGCCGATCTCTCTAATTTATAGAAAGGCGACTGCGATCTTAAATTGACGAAACAGGGCATTGAAGGATCTCATAGGAAAGTGCATCTAGAGTTACTTCACGCCCCCCCGCTGGCCTCCCTTCAATTCGATTGCACTCTCCCTCAGGTTTCTTTTCACAAGAATGGATACCCTAATTTATTCTGCCATTAATAAGTTGCCAATACCATAAAATAAAATATAAAAATAAAAATAAATTTCGAAGATCTTTCCCCCTACTGTTCGAAATCTTGAATGTCCTTAATGGCTGCCATTACAGCTCCTCAGAGGTTCTTGGTGGTGCTGGGTCGGCACATGAATTGGATCCGTTAATGGCGTTTCAATAAAAGAGAGGAGAGGGGAAGCGAATTGACTAAACCCTAGAAATCTTTTATGGCTGCTGCCACCCTCAACCTTAAATGCCCCTCTCCCGCATCGTCCATTTCGATGAGGAGGGGAGGTGGGGGAGGTTGAGAGAGTCGGATCGATTTGTGTTTTCATGAACTGGATCATGATAAGAACACCGATAATGTTGATTTGGCATTTGTTTGTTTCATAGAAAATAAATGATTTAAAAAACATTTTTCCTAAAATTTATTGATTGTATCGCTTAAGATAATTAGTCGATAAGAAATATTTTCACTCTCAACAGCAATTTATGTCTTAATGTCTTCGCGAAAGATGAACATATTTTTCATTCATTTATTGTTATAAGTGACAGAAGCAATCATTTAACCATTCATTTTTGGCAAAGCAAATAGAGCTTTGATTTATGTTAAAATATTATTTATGAACCTATAAATTCAAGGCAGCTAGGAAGGAGGCTCTTTGTGATTCTTAACTTTCTTCTTCACGTTTGTGTGATATTACTAGTATAAAACCTATATTATGCGTGAAAACAATTCTGTTTAGATCGAGATTTCAATGATACCTAATTTGACAAAGAGTAATGCATGCCTTTTTTTTTTTGCGACCCGACCCATGATCCAACTCTCATGGAACCCAACCACAAAATGAGGTTTGGTTTGAGTCGAGTTGTGTTAGGTCGTGCCATTTTTTGTTTTTGTTATTTGGTTTACTAGTAAAATATTCTTTTATCTATTATTTTTTTTTAGAGATTTTATTTTATATTTTGGGTGGTCAACTCATTGATAATGAAGGAATCTAACCCCATTACCTTGTTGCAACCTTAATCTCGTGTGGGTAATAAGATATTGGCTGTTGAATTGAGGAAGGTCTACTGGTAGATTCTCTCTACGATGTCTTGTGTTTCTTCGACACTTATCTAGGTACTTTATTAATCATGCACCTCCTGCTCATCATTGATATTATCGATCTTATCTGAAATCGATCGCATGATTTCAACCGTTCAGGAAGAGCCAACATATTGCACGACTCCCTTGCGTAGTCAAAAGTTGTCATTGTTAGCTACACTAATCAAGGCGCATCCAAAGAGAGCTCTTGTTTATCCCCACCTCAAAAGAAAAATTATTTTTATGCAGTAGGCGCATGTGGGCTAATTCCAATTCCAATCAAATCGATCCCAAGTTTCATGTGAGACCTATACCTTTTGATGGCTGAGATAAGGTCGGCTCACATGATTCGAACGCATGTAAAACTTGCTCGTTCAAAAGGATGGGGCTATACTCACACGGTTTTAATCCATAAACAGGCCATGTAATAAGCTAAAAAATTGTCTGCATATCCATCATTTTGATTTCTACGGTGGGTTCATGTACCTCATTAAGATTTGGATGAATTCTAAGCCATGTAGATTGTAGACCATGACGAGCATCAAACTCAAAAGTTCATTATTTTTAATTCAAGATGAACTAATCAAGCGAGTTCTACCAAAGAAGGGCAAGAAACGGTGGCTTGATTACCTTATATTATGTTTGTAGAGCCACAATACCCTAAGAAACTAAAATTTACATTTTTTAGCAAACAGGAAAAAAAAAAATCAATCATGGAATTTTCCTGTAGCATATTCTAAGACTTAGAGTTGACTATGTACAAGAAAAGGCAACAACCGGGAAAATCTACATTACGATGACAATAAAGGATCTTTTGTTTCAACCAAATCAAGTCTATAGTCCCTGTACTCAACATGCTTTCATGTTTGTTTAGAAGTTCAAGCGGCATGATGTTGTAAGTCATTACTTTATTTTAAAAGCATGCTAGGTCTCATGAGAAATTCTTACAAGTACGTAGCGAAAGAAAGATATGTTATGCTGTAATCGACACAATAGAAATAAATAATTGTTCCGTTGTATTATGATAATCCTTTTACTACAAGAAGTTCTCTGCCAATCCCTACTCGCTTTCCCCCATATACGCACAACTACTTGAAGTTCCCCTCGTGCATCGACATTGAACTCAATAACTGACCTCAACGCATAAGGTTTGAGAGGGGTGACACCGGAAAAAGTACCAAAAAAGTCTTAAACATATGACATTGATATCAATTTAATCATAAACTTTTTTATATTTATACTAATTCATTTTATCCAACAAAACTTGATTGGCTAGCACCGACATGGATACCGATCGGCCGATGAACGCTGATGTGGCAATTTTTAATACTGTTTTTTTGATTTTTTTTTTTTTAATTTGTTCTCTTCTTCCTCCTTGGATTCCTTGCAATGGGTAGCGAGCCTCTGGCAAGGGCTACCAAGCCCTCACCCAAGTCCACGAGTGAGGCCTAGCGAATGCCGCCATGGCCTCAACAGCCATGAGCGAGGCAACTTCGCCCAGCCTCGCCTAAATCTAGGCGAAGTTGCCTCGCTCATGGCCTTAGGTGAGGGTCATGAAGCCCTCGCCAATGGCAGGCAAGAGATGTGACCCTCGCCAATGGCTGGCGAGCTATTAGAGGCTTGCTGCTAACCACTACCGAAGAAGAAGGCCAAGAGGAAGAAGAGGAAAAAAAAAAAGAAAGTAAAAAAGGAAAAGATTAATTTAAAAATTCAAAAAAATAAAGAAATTATTTTAAATTGCCACGTTAGTACTCGTTAGCCGGCCAGTGTCCACGTTAGCGCCGGCTAATCAAATTTGATCGGATTGACTGAATTGATATCAATATGAAAAGATTTATAACTAAATTATTTCAATTGAAATATTTATGATTGAATTGATACCAATGTCATAAATTTAAGACTTTTTTGTACTTTTCCCGAATGATGCCTATAGACTCAGATGAACCTTATTCAATCCCAACATAAGCTTTGGCCCAAGCAAACGAAAACCAGCATAAGTACATCCGTTTAACCTTAGGCAACCCTAGTTTCCACGACTCTTGTCAATAAGGGTCTCTCAACTAATCAAAGCGCCATCTTAATAGCCGTTGGGGGATGGGAAATGAGGTGGGCTTCGGCTTCAATAATTCTCTCTCTTGCTTTCTTATAGAAACATTAATTTCCCAATTGATAATTGCACCGAACAGGCATCAGAAACATCATGCGAAGTTAGATGCAAAGACACCGTGGGCGTGAATACCACATTCAATGGCCATATTCAAGTCCACCTTCAATTCTTCGTACCCTCTAATTCAATCTGTCTTAATTACATTCGTATTCAACCGGGACTCTCCTCGTAATGTGCACAGCACGTTGTACCACCTTTCCTGGAAGATAAAAGAAAGCTTTGAAAGGACTTTCCGTTTGAGGATTGACTTGCTCAATGCATTTCGATGTTGCTGAGAGAGATCATTAGGTCAAGAAACAATATTAGTCAAGCGTAAATTAGCGCGATGCTTGATGGCTAAATGAGATGCATTATACAACGAGTTTGTAAGGCTTTTTAGGTGTTTAGGATTAAGCAATAAGTAAAAGGTTCTTATTTTATTTTCCGACCAAAAGTTAAAATATTATCCAAATCTCCAAAAACTATGGAAAATTAATTGTGAATCTACATGTCAATATTCATATGTATTGAAAATTTCGGGTCATAAAAAAGATTCAAAGTGCGTCTTTCCTAAAATATGGATGAGAACTTTTTGCACAAGAGTCTTTAATCTCATAGTTCGTGTTAAACAAACCGATTAGGGTAACTTATTCACTTCGACTTCGAGTTACTTGATTTGTAACTTTGTAGCCCAGTACTAACATTGTTAACACCAACTAGTTTGATTGTTCAACAATTTCTTTAGAAAATTTAGTGTTAATATACATTTTGTGAAAATGTTTATGCGCGGGTGAGAGATGTGGTGCATTTGTAAGAGTTAGGATTTTGAGAGTTTGTTACTTTTGTAAGAATTCTGAATAACGAAATTCTGTTTCTTCTTTTTGTCGGCATAACTTTATGATCGGACAACGTCAATATCTTGTATCGTTTTTTCTTTCTTTTTTTTGCACTCTTGTTCGTCTGCCTCTTTTTACTACATATAGAATATCTCGATCGTGTAATTTTTATAAATTAGTTATATCTATGATGAGATCGATGGTGCTTTTATATTGCGTAAGCATGAAGAAAACAAAAATGGTGGATGGAAAATCATATATGAATGAACTCATTCTACTTTTACTAACTCCTCTTACGGTGACTTTCTTTGAATATATTGCATTTATTTTAAACAAATTTTGTCTACTATGGATCCTGTAAAAAAAAAAAAAAAATCACTTTTGGTGGTCTTAGCCGCTTAAAAATGTTTAAGAATATTAAATGGCTGGGCATGCCAGGATCGTACGACCAGCAAAAATAAGGATTTTTTTCTCTCGTTGCTTAAATCATGCATTAACAAAACCTTCCCCACTTGCGCATTTATATAGTTGCAATGCATAGCTTCAACTTCAAGGTGTTAAATAAAGGGCATTCCGTACCATGCCCAACATACAACCCCATAAATAGACAAATACTGTTAGATTTCTCGTGGATTGTTTCGATGCGCGCAAAATGTGTTTATTTATTTATTTATTTATGCTGACTTTGAAGTGATGAAATATAAGAAAATTCCACCAACGATCTTGAACATTTAGCCCAACCTGCAATTAAATCTTTGAGGTAATTGTTCAATCAATATCATTAACATGACATGCTAAGTCCGAAGCATGGCGTTTTTAAACAACCTTTTAAACATATGCAGCCTTGATTTGGCACTGCATGGAAAATGATAAAAATAGACAAAAAAAAATAAAATCCAAAAGCCAAAAAATAATAATTATAATGGAGAAAAAAATAAAGGCCAAAATTTTCTTTTTAAGAGAGTAATAAAAAAAATAAAAGGTAGAGATCGAGAGAGGGGCATTGTTCCCTTGTCACTACCAAGGAAGCATGGACATGTTCAGAGGGCCTCCGTGTCGTGTCGGACACGGTCAGACACTCTCGGACGCATGGTCAACACATGTCGAAATTTCCGACACGTGGTCAACTCTTTCCGACATGCGCATCGGAGTGTGTCCAAAGGTTTGTGGACGGATCTGCAGGTGCAAAGGGAAGAAGGTGATGGAGGGTGGAGGCAAGGGTGAGGGAGCCGAGGCGACGCTGCAAGCGATGGCGAGGGAGGGCTGCGACCGCCGATTGCAACATGGAGAAGGCTGCAATCGCCGACTGCAATGCCGAGATCATCTTTGGTCGGCTGCGACCGCCGATTGCAACATGGAGAAGGCTGCAACCGCCGACTGCAATGCCGAGATCATCTTTGGTCGGCTGCGACCACCGACTGCAATGCTGAGATGGAAAACCGCAACGCCGCGATGGAGGGCTGGACACAAGGCTACGATGGCAAAGGGGGGAACGGAGGTGAGGCAGCGGTGAGAGAGATGGAGACCGAGCAAGGGAGAGGAGAAAGAAGGCGATGGCAAAGGAGGGAACGGAGGCGAGGTAGCGGCGAGAGAGGTGGAGACCGAGCAAAGAGATAGGAGAAAGAAGACGATTGCTAGGGTTTGCTGTTACTTTACTGATTGCTTTTTCAAATTTAGGAAGAAGAGCAAGGAGAGAGACGACGCGTCAACGGCTTCCGGGGAAGAAAGAAAGCCTTGTGCAACGTGACTTTGGGAAGCAACAGGCGCAGGCGGTGGGTGGGGTGGGGTGGGGGAAGAAAAAGAGGCTGAAATAAATGGGTGGGACCCATTTAACCCTAAAAATATAAAAATATATTGAATGTTAAATAACTTTATTAATACATGGTAAGGCTAAAAAATAAATAAATAGACAGATTAAAAAGTTATTTTGAAAAATAAAAGCACTAGATGTTAAATAATGATAAATTTTGATCATCGTAGAAAAATATAAATTCATTTTGACTCTAATCTCTCGTTAGTTATTTATTTCATCGATAACTTTTGTTAAAGTCAAAAAATGTCTTTCCAATTTTTTATGAATAAATTTATTAATGTTATTAGTATAGATTTATAGGCTCTTTTTTATTATTTATTTATTTATGAATTTGAATAAATTAATTTAACTATCATAATTAATCATGTATATATAAAAATATTTATTTAATATATAACGTGTCGGAATTCTTTACTTTTTGAGAAATGATGTGTAGTTTCGTGTCGTGTCGCGTGTCGCGTGTCCGTGTCCGTGCTACATAGGTCACTACTAAGGGCATGCGGCCCTCACCAGCCCTTACCAACAACGGCATCGCGGTCCTCAATCTTCAAAACCTCATAAGTGATCTTTAAACTTTGATCCAATATCTAGTACAGTCCCTAAACTTTTAAATTGTTCAACGTGGTTCCTGAATTATAACTAAATGGGTAATATAGTCCATTAACTTTTTAAATTATTCAATGAGATTCCTAAACTTTTAATGCATGTTCAATTTAGTCCTTCAATTATATGAAAATGTTTAATATTGTTTCCGAACTTGAATCAATGGAAGGACAGTATTGAACATTTTCATATAATTCATGAACTAAATTGAACATGTAATAAAAGCTTAGGGATCAAACTGATCAAATTAAAAATTGCAAGGATCACATTACATATTGTACCAAAGTTTATGGATCATTTATGTTATTATCTCCTCTTTTTTTTTTTGAACATTTGGATTGCACATAAGGCAAAACATTTAGGACTCATTGATGCAATGTTCCTAATAAAAGATCTTTATATATATGCTGCTTTCATAAATGGAGATCTTTGTTTCTCTGGCATATTTCCACGTTTATCAGTTTAATCATAAATAGACACCATTCTTTAATCAACTAGAAGAGTAGAAAAGGGTGACCAACATCAGCGACCCCCTTTATAGTTATAGAGTTTCCACACGCACAATTGAATATTCGTATTAAACCATTATTACTACATATTTTGAGCAAGAAGTAACGTGACCTCATTGTGGTGCTAGTAGGAATAGAACCAAGGTTACCCTACATCATGGTGCAATCAAACCTACTTCATATTCAAATCAAAATACTTCAAGATCGAAGAGCGATAGAGATTCTAAATCTGTGATCAGAGGCTCGAAATCACTTGGGAGATTAAGCCCTGCACCACTAGACCAACCACTTTAGGGGTTAAATAGACATTACTCAACCATTAACCAAGGAGCTGCTCTTTGGCAAAAGAGAAATAAAGGAGCTCTTCAAGAAAAAAGGAAACTCGAAACATTTTATCGAATCGAAGCGAGTTCAATTGACCTTTTCTCTTTCTTATTTTCAGTTGACATGCTCGAAGTAGTGGAACACCACTTGCATAAGTTGGCGACAACTAGCTGCGAACATGATGAGAGAGGGGCGATATAAAGGAGTCTACCTTGGGTTTTCTGTACTTTGTATCGGTCCTCTTTAATTTTAATTGAAGTTTATGTTTTCTACTTCAGTGGTGACTTTTGCTAAATTTAACAGGAGTTGTGACTTTTGCTAAATTTCAATTTCCATTTGTTTTGCGAAAGATAAATGATTTAAAAAATATTTTTCTAAAAATGATCATTTTGTATCGCTTACAAAAATAAATATATGTTTCATATTTTCATCATTTATGAAAATATTTATACATAACTTGTTGTTCATAATGAAAATGCCATTGACTAACTATTTCGAGCAATTATTTTTTTTTTTAAATATTTTTCAAATTATTCATTTTTCACAAAATAAACAAAACCTTATGTATTTGATCATGATTGAAGCGTCTCATATACCACTAGTTGCACATCTTAAACAGAGTTTTCAGGAAGAAAAAAAATCATGTTGATCTTAATGGCAAAATTTGAGGCACAAGTCAAAATCTAACAAGCTCAAATTTTAGTAATAATCCTTTTCTCTTTTCAAATTGGACTTTTCCTTAGATTTGAAAAGTCTAAAATTAAAAGTAGAAAGGGAGGACCGTGTCTCTTTTTTGCCATAAGATGAAGAAGCTGAACAAACTAATATCCCTTAGGACATGTGATTTGGATTCAATCATTTCATTTAAATAGTCATGTATATATAATGGGTATAGTTTTGTAACTTACCGAAAAAATGCATCTCGTACTATTGATATCTAAATATGGCTAATATATGTATTGGTTATCTTGAGAGAGACATTGATTTTATAAGATATTTATTGTATTAAGCAAGATAACGTCTATATAAGTATATGATGTCATGCAAATTATACATTCGGTACACGTGGCACATGTAGTTGGGTAAAATGGCTTATGTAAGATTGGTATTGGTCACTATTAGCGCCAAAATTTGAAATGTTTCACTGGTATTGAAAAGGAAAACAAAGATTAGTATTTCGGAAGCGGTACACATGGCACCTGTAATTGACATGCACCATGATAAGTGGTTGGCAAACATATGGCAGAGATGGCTAGCATACATATGCCAAAAGTTATTAGCATAACGTCAAATCAGTTGAAAGTTCAGTGAATATGCCCGAACAATTATATTCTTGTCAAATGTTATCCCTAAAATACAGGGATGATGGAAATCGCGATCAGACACGTGGCAAAAGCTAATTAGCATACATGACTTACTAGAAATTGAAACCAACAACGTCCAAAACGTGGGGAGCACTTCCAAGATGTAGAGAGTGTAGGTCTTTGTTTTGATAAACGGGCATACGTGCATAAGTAAATTAAGATCAATGTCAAAAAAAATAAAAAATAAGATCAAGGTTTAATTGTAACGAAAGTAAAAACATTTATATACGTATTTCCAAAGTATTTTCATGCATTTTAATGAAAGCACATAGAAGAGATAAATGGGCTACTCATATTAACCTTATACCGTGCTCCAAAATTTAGTTCTGACATTCTTTGAGTTTTGAGCACAAACGTCCGATGTCCTAACAGCAGTGGTTTTGATGTTCTTCAGACTCTGACCACTAATGTCTGACACCTTTTGGTAACACCGGTCATAATGTTTTTGGAATTTTGACCACACGAATGCCTGATGTCTTTTGGTAACACTGGTTCTGACGTTCTTCAGATGTGGAACATCTGATCTCTTCGTACTATAGGTTTTTCCGTTCTTCAAATGCAGCCCACAAGTGTCAAGCCTCTAATTCAAACACACCACCAATTCTCACATTGAACAAAAGAGAGAAATTGAGAGATCTCACAACTACAATTGTGGTAACAATTGCTCTCGTGTATGAATGATATGGTTGATTACTATCAACACTCTCAATTGTCAGTTGTTGATTGTGGATCATCCTATGATCTGCTCTCTCTATTACTTTTTATAACCAACGCAGATCACATTTAAAATAGCTCATTGACTCTAAAACCGTCTTAGAATTAATTCGGCCGTAACTTTTGACGAACGTAAGATCTTAGACCATTTCAAACACCAATTCGAGCATTAACTTTGTAACTATTACAAAGCATTATTCTAGACATTTATTCGTAACCATTACAAGTCTTTATTTTGGGTATTAACTTTGTAACGGTTACAAATATGTAATTTGACCGTTACACTTGAAACTGTTTCAGAGCATTAATTGGTCATTTGAATTTGAAACCATTTCATATTATAAAACTGCCCATTAATTCTAAAACTGTTTTAGATCATTAATGTGACCGTTAAGTTCGGAAACCGTTTTGGAACTTTAATGTGACTGTTAAATCTAAAATCATTTCAGATCTTTAACTTAGCCATTAAGTTTGAAACCGTTTCAGATCATTAATTTGGCTATTGATTCTGAACTCATTTCAGATCATTACTGGTGCAATTGATTTTGAACTCACTTTAGATCATTAATGCATCTATTAACTCCGAACTCACTTTAGATTCGATCATTGAATTTGAATATACTTTAGATTTTTTATTCTATCGTAAAGTCTAAAACCCGCTTTAGACTTTATAAAGTCTGAAACCCCTTTTTCAAATCTTTTATCTTTTAGCCTAGCTCCGATTGGCTCAACATGCAAACACATTTGCAATGTTCTCTCTTTAGTTCAAACTCATTCTAATTGGTTATAGTGTGTAACATCCCTAGGTTCATTATTAAGCTAGCAGTAGGACTTGTACTAACACATTAGCACAACCAAGAGAACTGATTGTTCAAATCAATCTCCTATTCCAGCAAACCATGAGTAACATCTAGCAATATATTATGGCTACCCATGAAAATGCTAGTACGAACACCTAGAGGCAGGGTGAATAGGTGTTCAAAAGAAATTTTGGCAAATAAATGTGGAATAAAATAAGTTGGTAGATGTTCAGAATTTATTATGTGATGGAACAGACTTCTGAAATAATATGTAAGTATGCAACAGACTTAAATAAGAAGATTTAAGAAAAGAGAATGTTACACATGAAATTTATAGTGGTTCGGCTTAGATCAAGCCTACGTCCACTCTCCCACGCTAATAGCCTTCTGGCTGGATTCCACTATATGATCAACAAAGATTACAACTTTGAGTGCAAACACTCAGTGGTAGATCACACTATCTCACTAAATCACTTTTTTGGTATTTCTCTCACAATCACAAACGTTTAAGCTCACGAAAGACAAGTGTATGATCGAAGATCGCTCAAACTTTAGAATTATAAATTATACACTCCGTCTCTTACTTGCTTATTGGTCCTTGGTCTCCTTAAATACTTCTCCACTTACAAACTAGCCATTGGACAATATCTAAAGGATTATCTTCAAATCTACCCATTGGATAGATCTGTATCTATAAGATTTAGTAGACATTAAGTGACAAAAGTAGAATCTTAAATTGATTCTGATCGCCCAGACAAACGGAATCTTGGTTTCCATAAGTAGAGCTTATTCGTTTAAAAAATTCTTGTCTTCAAGATTTAATTGTCAATCAAATCTATCTTGATGTAAAATCCATACTAGATCACTAGCCGTTATACATTTTGGGCTTGTGTTACATTTTATCAAGTTATCTTGTTCTGAAGCATGTACTACGTTCTGAACTTGTGTCTCGATCTGGATGTAAAGTCTGAGAGTGTTCTGTCGGAAGTAAAGTCTAAGTGTCTTCTATCTAAAGTAGGGTCTGAGTGTCTTCCGTCTGAAATAGACTTTACAATCTGGACGTAAGTCTGAACATATTCTGTTTCTGAACATATTTAACCTTAAGGCTTGGACACAGTCTGAATAAGTTTAGCTTCAGTATAGAGTCTATCTTTTGGTTCTTTCAAATATAGACTTCGACAATATCCTTTACATGTTCTATCATCTTCATAATCTATTACTCAACCATTAAACACATTAGTAGCATTTGATTTTTTTTTGTCATCTTCAAAACATCATAAGGGATTTCCTTAACAACCTAGACAGTGTAAAATGTTTTAAGAACATAATGAACTTGTTAGTTTTGGCAATCGTGCAATTCGATCATTCTGTCTCATCATGTCCCGATCGAACAAAGGCCATGGAATTATTGGTCAAGCCACCAATTCGATCATATGCCCAAATAAAATTAAAATGTATTCTACGAGACATGCATTATTCATTCTCGATTATAATCCCGGCCGAGGATTTCAATATAATGTCACCATTAGATCGCATAGGACATCAATCTTATATATCTATATATAACAAGAAGACAGATTCCATATTGCACATGCATGTGCCTTCGTATGTGAATAAACTATGTCCATCAAATACAGAGACAGTTCGATGAAGCGTCAATATGCGCACTTGTAAACCATAGCCATCCAACATACAATTTAGCATCGTGTCTCAAGTCTAAGGATCTTACATTTGACCAAAGCGTGAATGATCAATTATTGACCTCGCTAAAAACTTCTATGTCATAAATCATTCTATACATGTAATGTTCAGTGAACTTATCCAAAATGAACACTTGTGTTCTAGTTCTGATATCACAATACCCAATATAGGATCATTGATATCTTCTCAATGATCAATCGACCAGAACTGTTTAAAGATTTAGCATAATTGTAAACATATCAAACATATTCTTAACGCCTTAAGAATATGTTAAGAATATGTTTAGTCGTAACTGATCTTATGGACTCATTCATATAAGTAGGACGATGAATGAATATTTATTTGCCATTAAACAATCCCTAACATCTAACTATTACATGGTTGCTTTAGGGCATATAACTAATAGAAAGTACTTCCACAACTTGAAGAACAAGTCTTAGAATGTGGAATTCGATCCCAAAGACTCGTAATATATGATCAAATTCAATACCATCTGATGGGACTCGTGTCCAAAAAGCTTGGGGAGTACATGCAAAACTTGAGGAACAAATCTTAGACTTTGAAGTAAAATCTCACTTGCTCATGACCACAAAAAGAATGTCTTAAGCGTAAAGAAGGACAAAAATGGTCAACCAAATGGCAAAGTTTTATTTGGGCTTGTGCCGTCGGGTTTTAGCTATAAGTCATCCATAAAGTTAGTTCGTGTTCCTTTCTAAGTTGTAAATTGTTTAATCAATAATACATAAACTAGGTGTTTTTCCATTTGCCAATCTTGAGTTTGGCCGTCGTTGGGGCGGCACTCATTTGACAAATTTTGGGAGAAATACATTCTCGAGAGCCTGCTATACTCATGTGGCGAATTCTAGTGTGGACTGTCCAACATAATCTATGGTAAGAAATAGAAAAAGCTTCAATGATGTGAATTGGCATCAAGAGATCTCCAGAAAGTAGGGTCAACTCTCGACGTTGTGCTCGTGCAAGGCATAAAGATCCGATTTTCAGAGTAATCCGTGACATCCAAATCGATGTCGGCCCTTCCTCCACACGAAACAGATATAAGTCAAAAGATTATATCAGATTTCACGTGTATATATATATATATATATATATATATATATATTTTTTTTATTCCGCCTTGATTGTCGCTAAGGATATGCCAAATTACTGGTTGGATTCTAGTCTATAATTACTTCTCCAAATAAATTATTTAGCACGATTGCATTTTTCATTTCGTTACTGCATTTTTCTTCAGAATCTCTACGTGCAGCGCACATCACAAATGTTCATTTCGCCAGTCTAATGACGACCCCGTTTCATAGTCTTTAATTTTTTAGGAAATAAGGGTTGACTTTTTTTCCCCGCCCGGGAGGGTGGGGGGAGAGAGAGAGAGAGAGAGAGAGGGGGGCTTGATGTTGGTGCTTACTCCAAAATCAACCTAGTATATGTCACATTTCCTCTAAAAATTTCTAGTTTTAGGATAAGCTTTGGAGGCTATTGTATTGTCATTGCCCGTATGCAAATGCTATAGAATCTAGTCTTGATTTTCTTTTCTGCTTGTTTAATAGTAGATATTAAGATAGTCTTTTGATTCTTGTCATGCATGACCATAAAAAAAAAGTTCATATTGATCCAACTCATATGTGGTCGGATGCAACATCTTTGCACTTCAATCAAATACGATGTTCATTGCAATTTCTTTTGTTGCTGTATTCCTAGATCCGACAATTCCTCGCTTCTTCGATGAAAGCATCATATTGTCTTTTTTTTTTCTTTTTTTTTTAAAAACCTTTAGGACTAACTACATTGGAAAAACAGTCTTTGCTCGCACCAATTAAAGTCCAACCACGTGGAAAATATTTTATGGTTAATAACATCGATGGCCCTTCCACCTTTACTTCTTATTCAATGTTAGTTTTTTATTTTCCAATGCAATGATATTTCAAAATTTTGAGTTTGATGTGGTCATCCTGATAAAATTTACTAACATGAACGGAGTATTATACCGAATTATTGTTCAAAGTCAGGTTGGCAATGGTGATTCTCTCCCTCTCTTTCACAGAAGTTGCCTAGTTCCAACTGACCTGACTGTACATACTAACATTTAAGCATGAGCATAAACAAAAGACCACATTCAATTCCGATTTAAAATTTTAAGAATTAAGTTGAAAAAAATTCAAGTAAGACATTGATCAATTGAAGTTCAAGAACTACCGATTATATTACCTCGACATTTTATATATTAAGAATCTGACCGACTTGGCACAATAAATTCATAACCACTAAGTCATCGTCTTAAACTATGAGATAGGCTAATGTACTAAGGCAAGGGAAAATTATTCTTTCTATAAAGACAACGACAATCAAAAGTCCGTCCCCCCCCAACCCCAAAAAAGTAGTACTCTTCCTTCTATAATAGGAAAACCCCAGCTAATAATGAAATAGATTACAAACCTCACAATTCTATGTAAAATGGGAGTCTAAAACCTAGATTGAAGGGGAAAAAAAATTGATCGTATCTTATTAAAAGGTAATCCCACGTGGCTTGATCATTGTTTTAACTGAATCTATATTAATATAGTTTTAATCCATCTAATAGTTCATACTTCTGGGTTAGATTTCCAACATGATAACAACGTCAGGCTTGTATATCCTTTATATCTAGATTTTCACATTTATCCATCTAATAACTTAAACTTTAGCATATGAACTATCCACCATATTTGTTCGCCAAATTGTGCTCCGAAACTGTCACAAGGCTATTGAGATAGCCCAATATCACCGGCTTTTTCAAAGAGTCAAAATCAATCCATCAAGTGAATATATGATACATATCTTTCATTGATAAAATAAAAAGAGAGAGAACTTTTTTAAATAGATTGTGTGCAAATCCAGATTGACCAAAGGGGGAAAAGTTTTTCCGGCATTCACAAGCCATTAGATTAGACACGAGTTTGGTGGCTTTTTAACCAAAATTAACAAAGACTTTGCTTGCTGACAATCCCAACTTCAACAAAAGAGCCCCAAATGAATTTATTTGTGAAAGCCCTATGTCAACGATGATATGAATTCACACTTATCCCATGGCCGACTGAATAAAAGACAACGAACAATAGAAAAATATATTTTTTTATTTAAAAAAAAAAAAAAAAAGCAACAATGAAGAAGCTCCCAAGCAGTTCTTTTGGCCTTTGCTGGGCTCCAAATCAAATTCCACATTAACTGAAAAAGCAGCTTACTATTAAATTATTTCACCAGAAGACGACCTCCCCAATTAATTCCCCCCATTTTCTCTTTCTTTCTTTTTTCTTGTTTTTCCCCTCATTCGAGGCAAAGTGGCCTGCTTGGACGGAAGATAACGCAATTCCCTTAAAAGAAGGTGCAGTTCGTCCCTTTCTAGACCATGCTCGAATTCCTGGCTCCAAATTATCGAAGCATTTGCCAACCCTTCCTTAATTGCGATGTTTGATTTTGCTACGCCTTGAAGGCGAAGCAAACTGGAACATATCAAGTCCGCTTTCGGTCCGTGGAGGTCTCTATGATCTCGTTTTTTGGTTTTCATTCGATTAATTTCGGGAGAAAAAAACTATGCCGATTGGGGAAAGAGGAATTAATGCATTAATAAATGCGACGAATGATGTGATTATGGCATGCCGGTATGGACCGATAAAAGGATTTGGTGAACCCTGTCCACGCTATTTCTTGTATTCCGGTATAGGAATGTTTGCACGAAAAAATAGGCTATTGCCGGATTTTGGAAAAATAAACTCGACCGTTGTAAAATGAATACACTAAATTCGAATTAGCAAGTGTGGTAAGAAAATTGAAAGAATATTCATTCTAATGATAGAAATGGCTATTCATGAAAATTTTGAAGGGAAAGTTCGAGATTAAACATTTGGGGTTGCTTCGTATAGAGGAAGGATAGCAAAAGAAAAAAAAAACACGGATATGTGTGGAACAATAAGAAAATTATAAATGAGCAAAAAGGGAGTGATTTAGACCTTTTTTAAAAAAAATTGAATTAAATTGATGTTAGATGAATATATTTTATTAGTATTTAGAGTTTACAGGAAATTTATAAGATCAAATGAGATTATGATTTCAATGTCTATTATTGGGAAATATAAGGTCATTGCTAATGTTAAATTAGTCATGGACTTTGTTGGAAATTAAAAATGAAAACATTTTCTTAGGCTCTCGTCAAATGGACCCAATTGAAAATACTTTTGAGTTTGATACTTAATACAGAGGTAGAGATTAGTTTGAAGATTGAATTCCATTTTGATTTTCTATTTTACTCGTTGGCCAAAAAGTTCAATCGGAGTTGATTAATTTTCCATTTTGATTCTCAAACATATCTTTAACTTCTGCTTCTATTTATGTACGTTGTAAAGATGGAGCTCGGCAAAGGATATTCTGCATAATTCTTTAAAGCAACTACTGCTCATCACGAATATCAGCAATGATCATCGTACTTTCTAAGTTTTTTTTTTACCTTTTTTTTTTTCGTACATGGTTTGGAATTCTTATGTTAAAAATCTCGTACGAGAGTAAGTTATGTCGCTTACCTAAGCATTGATGTTTCTGGACTCTGCATGTCTGAGAAACCCTAGAGGTGTTCACTGTTTAGATTGATGCTCTTATTAATATACACAGCACGACCAATTGACTAATCCAAGCTCAGGCATGAATAGTTTTAGTCACGATAAACACGGTGGTCATGCATAAAATCTTTTTAATAGGGTCAGGTCCCACTCATCAAGAAGAAGCAATTAGCTATGCCCTTCATCAAATAAGACAGTTTCTCATGTTTAGTCATGGAATCAATGTGCAAATTAATTGATGTGTTTAGATCAAGAATGCTATCAAGGGTCAAATTCATTTCCCTCCTACTAAGAGAAAAAAAAAGAAGAGAAAAAGCATACTTTGCCATTCTAAAATGACACTATTCAATGGTATAGATCGGTGTCAAATGATAAATATTGTGCAGTTTTAATTGTTGAATTATAGTGCAAAAATGACAAGTGAATTTCAGCGGGTTTAAGAGCACGTTCACCCGAATTAGGCCTGGAGAAATTTATCGATTGTGAATTAAAATATACTAATTCCTAACATTCAAAGTATATTTATTTTTCTGAGAGCAAAGAGAGTGAAGAAAATGAGGATGGACCCAGTTCGTTTGCTGTGGAGACAAGACTACAGTTACAGGTGCTAAAAACTGCAATGAGATAACAGGTGAACTGTTCCTAGAATTTCAAATATCTGAGGAACCATTGCAGCCTGCTTATGGTGAGATGAATAATTGGGTCATTCTTTATTTTATTTTTTTTTAAATAACTAGGTCTTCTTCCTAGAGTTGATCAAGGAGTAATCGACTTCATCTTGTTAATTAAGTTATGACTTTGTGCCATATAATTATGCATTTTCTCTGGAGATTACTCTTAAAAAAATTATTTGTGTGCTCCGAGTATTTTTCAATAGGCATGAGATAAAGAAACTAATAACCTGCATTAACAGTAGATATCAATGGGTCACACTAAGAGTTCTGAATGTTCGTTTATCTGGAGAATTAAAAAATAAATAGACAATAGGGTCTCTCTAATTTTCTTTTTTTAATCTCCTTAAAAAAACTGATTTTTTTTTTATTTTTTAATCAAGGAAAAAATAAAGAAAATACAAGAAAGCACAATCGGACAAAGTATGTATGGCCAGCAGAGACAAAAACGGAAAATATACCGTCTGGCCGTTAATATGATGAACATATTTTTTTTTTTAATTTCATAACTTTTTTTCTTTCTTTTCTAATTTTTTATCTCTCGAATATTTCTTCGGCACGTCGAACATTATATTTCGATCTCCCAATTTTTTTTATTTAATATCCTTGTTGAAATTAATTGATACCAATCAAAACAAAACGACCATAAATGCAAGTTAATTAGCTACTTGGTAGATGTGGTCCTAGCTCTTTATTTAAATGTGGAGGAAAATTCATATTCTTGCCGATGCTTAGAAAGCTTAGTCAACCCCACTACTTGCAAGTTGTATCCCCGTGCAATTCGTTGCTGATTAGTTCTCCCGCTAGAGGTTCTTGTAGTAATAAAAACCCTAAATGTCACCCATTTAATATTTCAGCACCGCATTAGTAAATTACTATATAACAAGCGCTCATCTAGGGCATGATCAGATGATGCATTTCTTCAATTTTTTTCGTCCTACAGCTTCTGCCATATTATACTGCAACTAGCAGTTCTCTAGCATTCGGTGGTTGCTTTCCATCATCGAGTATCATCTGTTAAAAATAAAACGAATAAATGCTCTGACATGGCAATATATATTGCATCTTAGCGTGTCATTATTTAAAACGCATTACGCATCCGACCATTTTCAAAATTCTCCATCTTCGTATACATGTACGTTTGCGATGACATCCCACGTAGGTGCCAAAGATCCTCATTAAACTGAGAAATCGTGCTGCCTGGTCTTGATCCGACAAGTTTTTAGTAGCTTCCTCTGTGCTCTTTAGGCGCCTTGTTAGGGTTCTTCCGGTGGGGAATAATATAAAAAGAAAAAACACGAGTACGACGTAGTAGGAGTTCAAAGATTAAGACCGGCCACTAAGTTTTATTACTCCCACAAATCAAGAATAGAATCTTGTTTCATGCATGCACGTCGATGCTGTGCGCAGTAATTGCTTGCTTAGAATAAGTTTAATAGAGAACGTTCGTAGCATGACATCGCCTCAGCTGTAGGCCTTTAAGACCAGGATCAGATAATTAATTCCAGCTAGAAAATGCTTTCCTCGAGAAATTTCTTTATGTGAAACCAAGTCATTGTATATGACATCTTAAGGGTTTTCTTGACATGTGATGACAGAAGCACGTTTACCGACCGGCAGCAAGTAGTAGTGGCATTGGCGACAAAGGCATCGGCATCATCGACTGCTCGACCTTAGGTGGTAACAATTGGGATCAATTGGGTCATAGTAAGTACGATACAAGTCGTTTTGTTGGTGATAGCAGTTGGAAGCGGATTAAATGTAAATGAAGTTTTGGAAAAGAAGACTTCCGCTTATGCATTTTTCAATTGACCATGACATATTTTCCACTGACCGATTTTTCTTGACCACGCCAAACCCTGTAAAACGGCAAAACCTTTCCCGACGGTTACGTTTTCCATTGAAATATCAAACATCTTTTCGCCAAAGAAACTTAGAGCGAAATGACTCCAATGGGTAGAAAGATATCGCCGATACTTTGCATGGTAATGTGCATTGATTAGTCCTTAAAAAAATGAAATAAGAACAAGAAGGAGAAAGATAAAAATAATATTAATAATAATAAATGAATGATGAACAAAGCCAAGGGAGAGTTTAACAGTGGCGTTTATAATAAGCGATTCTAATAAATGGGATTTGGAAGTTGGTGGTGTAGAAATTAGGTTGAGGGGATGGTACATTTCCCTTTCTTTGGTTGCTATTTAATAATATTGGGTGATTTTCATTAAAATTTTAGGTGGGGTTGAGGCCTTTAAATTTTTATTTTATTTTTTTGCCTTTTCTTTTATGCTTAGCTTTAATTTTGATTTGATTTTTTCAAATTTGATTCTTAGCTTTAAAAGCCCTGTTGGCGTGCATGTGTTTTGTGCTGTTCCCTTCTCATCCTCTTAATTTGCCAATTGAATGAGAGAGAGCTCCTTTCCTCTCTGCGCTTTGTAATTGCACTTAATACTTTCTCCCAAAGTTTTCCCCTTTCTGCAGCACCATCTTGGGATTTTTCCAAAACAATAAATACATTTCCTGGCCTCAATTTATGCTCATCTTCTACCAGGAATTCAATTCCATTCAATCTCTCTCTCTCTCTCTCTCTCTCTCTCTCCCCCTCCCCCTATACCCCGCCACCTCTCCCCCATAATTAAATTAAGCTTTTAAAGTAAACCCATCTCTCTCTCTCTCTCTCTCACTCTCTCTCTTTCTGGCTTTATATATAATGGCCTTACAGGTCCAATTCAAACCACATCAAGACCATGTTGTTGATGGTGCACCACCAGCTAGAAGGGACGGTTCTTGCATTCCTTCAAGCCTAGCCGCCGCCCTCCAACGAGCCGCTGCCCTGGCCCCGATCGCCCTCGATCTCTCGCTCGCTGCTAATCAGCTCTCCCCTGCCGTATTGAGCTAGAAGAGCCCTGTCCTCCACCCTCTTGGTCGGCAAAAGTTCCTCGATCTTAAGGTAGCTTCGACATTCGACCGCGCTTTTTATCTGCCGGCTTCTCGAATTCATTTCATTTTGGTTGCCATCATCCACGAACACGCCGCAATTCAATTTGCTTTCTGAAAAACTTGTGGTAGTGAACAAGTTTTTCTTTTTCCAGCAGAGAGGAGAGGTGTCCTATTTGGACTGCAAACCGAATAACATGAGTCGCCGGAATGGCAACGGCCCCAAGCTCGACCTGAAGCTGAACCTGTCCCCGCCGAGGCCCGGCCCAAGGGTGGAGTCCCCGGCCCGGTCGGCGACGGTGTCGCCCACCTCCCCGCCGAGCTCGTGCGTGTCATCGGAGCTCAACCAGGACGAGGCCGCCCTGCGCTACTCCAACAGCCCGGAGGCCACGTCGATGGTGCTCGTGGGGTGCCCGAGATGCCTGATGTACGTGATGCTCTCGGAGGACGACCCCAAGTGCCCCAAGTGCAAGAGCACCGTCTTGCTGGACTTCCTCCATGAGAACGTCAACACCAACCACACCAGGAGGACCAGGAAAAGCTAGAAACAGAGGACACAGAGCTTTTTTTTTGCCCCTCTCAGGAAATTCTGTTATTACTAGGAGTTAATGTTTAGCGTTTCTCTAGTCTAGCCCCTCCTCTTGATCTCCTGTTTCGGTCTCTCTGGAAAAGATAGTGCTATCTGCGCTCCATTTATAGGTTCATTTTTCATTTCCAAGTGCCTAAACTAGGAAAAACAGAGGTGTAAACAGGGTATGTATGTGGATGGAAAAGGCACGCATCAAGAACAGAGAAAAAGTGAAGCGCTATAGCACTATCTTGTTTCTTATCTCTTGCTTTTTTCCGATCTTTTCTTTTCCTAGGCATTAGAAGGAGGTTTTAGTGGGACTACCGGAGCAAAATCCTGAGCTCAGCCTTTTTCTCTTCCCTGTTTTGGCAACAGGCAATGTAAATCTGGTTAACTGCAGCCGCCCAGATTTTCTTATCATAGGGTGATGTTAGATTGCGCTCGACTGGATTGTATTCGATTCCTCTCACTTTTAAGCACTCTGTCGTACCCAGCCACAGCATCTAACAAAGTCGTCTTCGCACGAGGGCTGTTCTGCTCCATTATGTGAAAAGAAGTTAGAAAAAGTTTCAGCGGGTTTTACTGGATTCTTTTCTAGCTGATGACAAACGGTGTAATGTAAAACCGGTGGGTCAAGACAAGGAGTACCGATTTTTTCTTATCTTGTACTTAGAAGCAGGTCGTCTTTTATTTTTCACGAGCAGTAAGAATTTTGTAGACTTTCCGGGCCCATCCAGGCAAATGGCCTTTTCCCCTATGGCTCCTTCAAAGGCTAAGGTGACCTTGAGATGGCCAATGTACTTCACCTGGAACTGGTGTTGGGTGGGGCTCCACCATGGGATCTAGCAGAATGTCAAAAGATCCGATGCCCGAGAACTGCGAATCCGCCCACGAACCAAGAATCTAGCTGAAGCCCCCCGATAGCCAAGCAGTTAGCACAAACAGAGCAACTGCTAAAGAACATCACTGTCCATAGCACATTTGATCTAGACACATGCATCACTTTCCTCCTACAAACGCCTTGCTTAGCTCAATTATTCTTGCCCCCTTCGTTTTCTCTTTCGCATTATTGCTGTTTTATCCTGGTTAAAACATCTGCAGCAAAATCTGATACCGACCCAGAAAATTGACCAGGCTAGATTGCACAAAACAGAGCATAATTCCTGCAAAACGGTAGGCTATCGGTAAGGGGTCACGACAGCAAAGATAAAGCGCACGCATGAACGCAACCAACCCGCAATTAACGAAATAGCGACGAGTCACATGAGGGGTTTAAATGATGCCAAGGGCTGATTTGGTCAAATGAAGGGAGGAGGGGGTGGGGTTTGGGTGGTTCGAGCATTGAAATGGGGGGGAGGAAGAGGGGGAGGACTATATTTAGATCGGAAGAGAGAGGCCATTAAAAACCCGAAATTGAATGCAATGAGTAATTGAGGGCGGTTGAGAATAATGAGAGGTATTACGTCAGATGATAAATACAAATTGAATACCAACCCCTTTCGCTCTTATCTAGCCTTTTCTTTTCCCTTCTTTTCTTCTTTGTATTTTTCTGTTTGCTGCTCTCACACTAGATGCCAGCTTTCTGTTGCCATTCTCTATTTTGGTAAAGACCTTCCCCTTCTCTTTCTCCATCTCCTCCCTCTATTCAATTCGGTTTTTACTCCTCCCCAACCTCCTCAAATAACTCTTTCCACATGACCACCCTTCATCAACATCATCGTCTTCTCTCTCTCTCTCTCTCTCTCTCTCTCTCTAGCTTATCTTTTGCACACATTAACTCTGTTCCTCAACATGCGATCTCAAACCTTGGAACTGAATCCAACAGGGCTGGATCAAGATTAGAGGAATACAGAAAATGCTGCAGGAGGAAAGAGAGAGAGAGAGAGAGAGAGAGAGAGAGATGGACCCCGCTTAATAGATGAAATCCAGTACCCGACTGTAACATGAAGCGGGGCTTCTAACCATAAGAGGAGGGGTCCATTAAAGTATCGGACACGGGCTAGGGATGATCTTTCGTCGATAGGAGTCGCCATTTCATGGTAAAGAAGAATAGCATGGTCAGACACTTCTAGGGCTTCACCGCATGATGCAAGCAACATGTGAAATAAAGGCGCTAGTGAAACGTAACTTCACGGAAGTTCTCCCTCTAAGTGTCCCTAATAAAGAAGAGCTCAAATCCTCCCGGAAAGCAGCAGCGGATATCTTCGTACAGACACGCCAAATAAAAGAGCAGACAAAACATAAGCAAAACTCAGCACATCGTCCCCCGAAGGATGAAATGCAATTCCAAGTGTCTGCATTAGCCAAGGACCGAATCTATAAAACAATGTTCACCCACAGAGGAGAACAAGAAGAAGAAGAAGAAGACAGTAGAAAGTCGACAAAAGGATTAGGTCGATCCCAGAAAACCCAAGAAGATGGCCAGAGAACGCAATCAATGATGACTTCCACTGTGATTTTACCATATGCCAGCAAATTCCCTGCTATAGGAGTCCACAACAGGGCAGATCTTTCCAGTATAACCCAGCCAAGGTCACCTATTTTAGGTTGCACGAGTCTCCCTTTTCTCCTCACTTTCACTTAGAGCTGCACAAGAGCCATTCAGTACCATATATGAACAGCATGTGGAGCGGCTTAACATTCTTTTACGTGTAACCTACACGTGAATGTGCCGAGATTATAAATCAGGTCCCACAAAAATGCTCTTGAAAATGTAAGAGGATTGAATGTGACGGAAAGCGTGCAAAATGGTTATCGAATGTGATCTTGTATGAGTACAATTGAAAAATTGCCCGCATCCAAAGGGGGGTCCATCGTTACCGTGATCCGAGAGTTCTTGAATTCCATTCTTATCTTCCTCGTTCACACCAGAGAAGGCTTGACGTTAGGACAGCAGAGTTAATTGGATCTACGCACAACCGAGAAGCATGAAGACTGCATTCCCGTGACCTTCTCGGCACGAACCTCAAGATGGCTTGAAAGATTGTTAGGCGGGCATGCATAGTCCTCTCTGGAGATGGTAATTACGCTTCGTACAGACTCTCCGAAGTCTTACTGGCCGCTTTTAATGTAAGAAAGAATTCATCCCTCACGCCATCTGCAAAATAAAGATTAGTAAGTACACTCAACGTCTTCCGCCCGTAGGACCGTATAACAAAGCCAGATTTTCAGGGCTAGACTCTCAGTTCATTTGGACCGACTTCAGATCCATACTATTTGGGGCATTTTCCTAGGTTATTGGCAACAATCCATCCTTTTTACATGGGTTACTGATTATAGCCCGGTTATGATGGTGGTTCTTGTGCATAGGATATCAATAAAATGGTCTTGGTGTTCCATAATCTTTATTTGCCCATATAATTCTACGGCGTATTTTGTTGTCGAGTGAATCATATCTTGCATTTAAAGTTCTTCAAGTCAATGCAACAAGTACGCCCACATGTTTTTAGGGCGTGAAAAACGACAAGGTCATCTTTTTATTGGAGTGTAGATGGCATGTATCCGTGTGTTCCGGATGCATCAATAATTGCTATCATGTGGGCATCTTAATATCTAAATTGCTCCTAAAGTTCTCTTTGGTACGAACTACTCCAAATATTGCATGTCGAAATATGTGATTGACTAGGCTGGTGTATACAATAAGAGGTAAGAAACTGACTCATTTCCTTCTTTTCTAGACTATTGGCCAAGTTCTTTGTACCAATAAAAAGTTGCCACATTAGGGTTTCACAAATTTCCTTCTTTTCTGGACTATTGGCTGAGTGCTTTGTACCAATAAAAAGTTGCCATATCAAGGTTTCACAAATTGGGAGCAAATTGAGGCAAAATGGAAAGAGAGAGAGAGGGTTCTTCCGTTCTAGTACCTGAGAAAGCCAAAAATTCCTGGGTTGCTTTCACAAGAGTGACGATCGAAGCAACTTGGACAACTTGTCATGGCTGAGTTCTCAAACTTTTAAGAAGCATAATCAAATCTTATAATTTATCATGGAATTATAATTGAATTCTAAAAATTTCAAAATGTGCAAATAAGTTCCGAAACTTGTCAAATTGATCAAATCAAGTCTCTCCATTGATTACATGTTTTTTTGTAAGTTTTAAAACTCGATTGTACTTTCTTGAGAAATTTTAAGGTTTTTAATGCACTTATCCATTTTTTTAATTATGTATTCTGGGTTGGCATATGAAGCTAGAAATTATAATAAAACTTTTTATAAATTTTGATTTCCACCAAGATAAATTCAATTTTCACTTGGATAAAGTTGAACTTTGGAAGCATTGTACTGGTGCTTGATGCTTGGGCTGAATTAATCTAAACCTTGATTATTACCTCACTTCTTTTGAGAAGAAAATGGAAAATAAAAATGATGACGTGCTGGTCCATGTCACTTTTTTGTCCGAGAAAATAATAGGTAAAGTTTTGAGTCTAGCACGTCAAAATCCCAATTCATTCATCGAGAAACACATGTCCCCTGATTCCAGAAGCCCTCTCCTCCCTCATCGTCTTGCCTCTCTCTTTCCTCTTTTTTTTTCTTCTTCTTCTTCTTCTTCTTCCCTTTCATTCCGATGGAGATGACTAGAGGTGAGTATCGGTTTAGGGTCAACCCTAGACCAACCCAACCTTGCCAGTCTTGGTTTGGTTCCTAGGGAGATTGGATCGGTTATTAGTCATAGGATTCCTAGACCAGTACTGTGCGGGTTAGTCCTCGGTCCTAGGGTTCATGGTTGGTCCAATCCGGACCCACCATGACTATAATATATATATTATATCTAATATATTATTTATAATTTTTTTTTTTTGGTAACTCAGGGAATCCCGTAAGCCGACAGCCGGCGAGCAAACCTTGAGGGAGCGACTGTAAGACCCACCACCACAGTACTCCAAGTAAGAATCCCTAACGACGCCTCTGGGATTCGAACTTCTCCCCTTCGTGAGAGGGAGAGAGCCCGAGCTAGCCGCGCTGCTGAGAGCGGTGGTTATTTTATAATTTCTTTTATATAAAGAAAACCTTAAAATAAACAACGCCAACAACATTAAACAGCTCTTTAATGGGGAGTTCAAGTAATTTTACATTGTTTTTTAATAACTTAGATTTTTAATATCTTTTACGGCATCAATAGTCATAATTTACGAAGGAGAAAAATGTTTTTGTGAGAAGTCCCCATGGCGTCCAAAAGGACATAAACAACCCCTTACGACATCTTCATCTAGTATTCATTCTCTTTTGTCTTATATGTCCTCTTAGTTTTCAATTTTCCAAAATCAAAAGAAACAATTTCTCCACTCGACACTCACCTCGCTCGCTTTGGATCACTCGTGCCGCTCACCGCTCGATGCTCACTTGGCTTGTTACTCCCCACTCGACACCTGATGCTCACTCTGTTCAATGTTCACCCCCACTTGACCCTCACTGCTTGCCTTTCTTAGCTGACCTTACTCGTTATCGAACCCATTGGGTCGGTCCGATCCTCAGTTGCCCTTTCAAGAAGTACAAAAAATGAAATAAAAAATTATTGGTTGGTCCCAGATTGACCCTAGAACCGGACCGTACTCATAGGGTCAGTCCAGTTCTCAATCACTTTTTCAAGGAGCACAAAAAATGAAATAAAAAATTATCAGTTGGTTCTAGGTTGACCTTAGAATCGGACCAAACCCATTGAGTTAGTTCGGTCCTCAATCGCTTTTTCAATAAGCACAAAAAATGAAATAAAAAATTATCAGTCGGTCCCAAGTTGACCCTGAAACCGGACCGAACCCACTGGGTCGGTCCGGTCCTTGGTCCCAAGCTCTATAGGGTCAGTCCTCGATTCCAAAAATTGAAGACTAGCACTATGCAGGTTGGTCCTAGGGTTAGGGGGTGGACCGGCCCAACCCGGATCATGCTCACCCCTAGGGACGACAATAGACGTGCATCCCCTTCCTCCACCACCACCACCACCCACCACCATCTCAGTCCACCATCTCACTGCCGTTTTAGTCCTTTTGGGCCTTGGATTTTGGATCTAAGGTCAAGCGAGCCCTAAATTTGTGATCTAGAGATCAATTCAACCTCGAATTTGAGTTGATTCGAGGTCAACTAGGGTCAACTTTGACAATGAACAAGATGGAGGTAGTAGGGTGGTTCATTGACATGGTGAAGGGCCTCGACCTCTTGGCTGATGTGGGTGCGGATGCAGAGGGCCCCGAAGGAGTTGGACAAGAGGTGGTAACACTGGAGAACAGAGAAGAAATGGGCAAAGATGGAGGTAGAGATGGAGGCGACATGTCAGAGTCGACAACGGCAATGGCAAGTCTAAGATCAGGCTTGAGATTAAGGTCAAAGAAGGGAAAATGGGGCAGTAAAGGAGAGAGAGAAAGAGGAAGACCGTGAAGAGAGACAAGAGAGATGCGAGATAGAGAGGGAGGGAGAGATCATGACTAATGGATGAACTGACATACAACACATGTCCTAAGGTGAATGGACTAGTTTTTTTTTTTTAATTAGACTCGGAGTTGTACCTAATATTTTCTCGTCTTGTCTAGTCACTGCTAAGTTGGCATAACATGTCACCATAAAAACACTTGACATGGCAATTAATTAACGAAGGTGCTAGTTGAACCGAATTTAAAGAACTTAGATACCCAATTTAACAAATAAAAAGCTTAGATACTTGATTAAAAAATTGGTAAATGTTCGAGTATTTTTTATCTTGTCACCTTCAAATTTGCAGACTAACTCTAATATACAAAGTAAAGATCTAATATCACCTTTAACCACCATTTTTTTTCATCCACTCATAGTGAACCGAGTACGTTAAGACTGATTAATTGGGAAAATTGTCCAAAAAAGCATAAACCTATTGTACACCAGTCAATTCAGTTCTAAGTATTTTAATTATATCAATATAGTTATAAGCCTTTTGAAAATTTGTCAATTTAGTCTTAAACATTTTGATAATTTGTCAATTTAGTCATAAATTTTTTAGCAATTTGACCTTATGTGGTATGACCAATACTAATAAAGATAATTTTTTTAAAAATTTTATGAATTTTTTTTTCTTTTTACCTCCATTGGCCATCGTCAAGCCTCGTCGATGGTTGGCAGAAGTCGTCGACCTTAGGCAAGGGTGGCCCTCACCAACCTAGTTGCGAGCATCCCTCACTCAAGGTCAATGAGGGTGGCTCTTGCTTGAAGCCGGTGGAAGGAAAAGGAAAAAATAAAAAAAAAATAAGAAATAAAAACTGCAAAAATTATTACCGTGAGTGATTTTTGACCCTAATGGATTGGAATGACTAAATTGGCAAATTGCTAAAAGGTTTAAAACTAAATTAGCAAATCACTAAAATGTTTATAACTAAATCAACAAATAATTGAAATATTTAGATTTAAATTAGTACATTTCCAAACTAATCTTATAATAATTTTTTATGACAATTTCCCTCGATTTGTCTATATATTATTACATTACATGAGGACTTCCCTGAGTTAACATCCAAAGCCAATATCCTGGATATACATCTACCCAAAATAAAATCATATTTTATACGATGGATTTTATATATGAGAAAAAGAAAAAAATTTCCCTCTTTGGCCAAAATTGAATTCCCAAGTTTTGCAAAAAATAGAAAGACGTGTTCCTATTATAAACTTCACTAATATATACACCCTCTGCCCCTCTGCCCCTCTTTCTCTCTTAAAACCGCCTTTCCTCTTCTCCTCCTGCCTTCCGCGTCGCAAAATCCGAGCCCTAGGCCGCGCAGCGAACCGCCGGAATCCGTCGCCCGCGGAGGTCGCCGCCTCCGCCGTACATGCTTATTTATCGCACCGCCGCGCCGCCGAGCGAATTCTCCTTCGATCGGGCCCTATGAGCCGCGCGCGATCGAAGCCAATCGCGATCCGGGCCGTCTTCTCCGCCAACCTCGAGCCCGAGTTCGCGCTGATCCGGTCCGTCCTCGACCGGTTCCCGATCATCTCCATGGACACCGAGTTCCCCGGCACCGTGATCCGCCCCGGCCCCGGCGGCGGCGGAGCCCTGCCGCCGCCGGAGAGCAACTACGGCCTCCTCAAGGCGAACGTCGACCGGATGCACATGATCCAGATCGGGCTCACGCTGTCGGACGGCGAGGGCAACCTCCCCGACTTCGGCACCAAGTGCGCGTACATCTGGGAGTTCAATTTTAGGGATTTCGACGCGGCGCGCGACGTGCAGAACCCGGACTCGGTGGCGTTGCTCCGGAGGCAGGGGATCGATTTTGAGATTAACAGGCAGAGGGGCGCCGACTCGGCCCGGTTCGGCGAGCTGCTGATGTCGTCCGGGCTCGTCTGCAACGACGAGGTGAGTTGGGTCACCTTCCACTGCGCGTACGATTTCGGTTATCTGGTCAAGACGTTGACGCAGCGAGACTTGCCGGACAGGCTGGAGGATTTCTTGAAGCTGGTTAGGATGTATTTCGGGCCTAAGGTGTTTGATGTTAAGCATTTGATTAGGTTTTGCGAGAACTTGTATGGAGGGTTGGATAGGGTGTGTACAGCGCTTGGGGTGGAGAGGATTGTAGGGCAGTCGCACCAGGCCGGGTCAGATAGCTTGTTGACTCTGCACGCTTTTCATAAGATTAGAAAAGTTCACTTTAGTGATGTCGCTCGGCTTGAGAAGTATGCAAATGTTTTGCATGGTCTGGATGTATCTTCTAAATCTTGAGTAGTACATGTTTTGATGTTTCTTTACGTTTCTATGTTTACACATTTGGGTTCTATAAAATGGTAGATCATTTCGTTTAGTTGAAATCTTTCTTCATCGCGCAGAATACTTGCTGTGTAGATGCTGCTTACAGATATAACTGATACTGTCCTCTATCTGCTAGTATTCTTGTTTAGACTTCCCACGGTTGCTGAGGTTGCTGGAAGTATGGGGAGTCCATACCTTCTTGCGCATTCAATTTGTAAAATTTTTTAAATGTGGCCGAAATACATTAAGAATAAACGTTCCTGTCTCTTTTACTTGTTTCAATAGATTATAAGATTCCTGCTATGCTGCAGCATGGAAAGATACCTGCATATGCTTTTAAAAGTTCATCAAACACAGTGGCAGAAACGACTGCCATAAACCACTATTAAATATTAATGGAAATCCCATATCAAGCTATAGTGTGAGAGAACAGAGGAACTGAGTTTTGCTGAATAGTCTTGCAAAGTCCTATGGATATAACGATCTGACAGACATCATTCCACAAGCTTAATTATTTCGACAGTGAATATTTGTTCTTTATAGGTCAAATTTGAGACATTTTGGTTTCAACTGGTACTTGAGATTGAGAATGGAAGTGCTTTGTCCAGCAAAGAAGTGGCGAAACCCTTAGGCATTCTGGGAGAACAGAAGCTTCTGTCCTGGAGAAGCTAACTAATGTGCATATATAGGCTTTGTTATAATTGAAGAACGCTTGTTCAATCCAAGTTCTCAAGTCGCTCCAAGTCACGTTTGAAAGGCCCTTAGCATGCTGTACAAACTATTTATTTGTAGATAAGTCCGCTAGCGCATGCCTGGATCCTCTTCAAAAGGAAGAAGTGACTTTCTTAGTCATTCAACGATGCTCCATAAAGTTTTTGTTTCTTTTTTTTTTTCAACTTTTCCATATATTGATCTCTTTCGCTTAGGAAGTATGCATTATGTGTCAGGAGACTTTACTTTCACAAATTAGAAGATATTTTTGTGAAGGTGCTTGTCTTTGGACAGCAAGCTTTGAACCTGCTTAGTACTGCATAATCATCGTTGTTTGACTTCTCCCGTCAAAGGTTCTTAGCAAAGTGGAAATTTGAGTATGGTGTTATTCCGTGATTAAATCTATGAATATTCGTGTGGTAAATGGTCCGATGAAGAGATTGTAATTAATGGGCATTTGGCCGAAATGATGTCTTTTGGAAATGAAAGCATTGTGAAATTTCCATTGAAATCCTTCCCCAAGACAGATAGTGGATTGTGCATATCAACACAGAGAAGTCTTCCCTGGTTAGGTACTTTGTCAACTTGAAATCTGAATGCTCGTGCACATATTTTAATTTCAAATTGATTGGGAATTTGACCGGCATTATCATCTTCTTATCTTTGAACCATTTAATTCTGTTGTACGTATATGGCAGACCATGAAAATTCTCAGGGCATCACCAGGATGGTAGTTGTATTTTTGTGCTCTGTATTTTGCGAGTACTGTTCATTTTACTAGTAAGTTTGAGTTAATAGTTTGCGTATAAGATGCTGAAGTTAGTCAGTTGTTGGTCCTTGCAACTGTCAAATAGTTGAGGAAAGAGGAAGGGGGGCATAAGAGTAAGTACAGTATACCTTCGTATTTGGGGTATCTCTTTTGCAAAGTGTTACTTTTAGCTGTGGTCCTACAGTTTCCTTGTTCTAATAACGAAATATATGTTCCAGCGCCTAGATGTTTCTTTTGCCTGAAGTGACATTCACAAGTTTGCAATGGATAACTACTATGTTGATATCCAAAGTCAAAGTTTAGCAAATATTTGAGAATTAATCCATGTCATCAACCTCTTTCCGGTAAAAACTTTTGTGCAGTCAGAGTTACAACTCTTGTTTTGTGTGTCATAATTTGAGAATTATTAGAATTTGTGAATTAGTTAACCATGTTCTTTTCTAGCTTATGGAGGAGATTTTTAATTTTATCGTCAATTTAATATGCTTTGCTCATGTAAAATTGGAGTTGGTCAGGTGAACTGAATTGATGGTTGAAGATTTATTGGGATGTTCTGGACCTGGTAAATTCAGCTATATCCAAAGAGAATTCTTTTCGAAAATCTTGCAATGCCCCTCATTAAATTCTTGGAAATTTGTATATTGTGGATTTTAGGTCCCACAGCTCCACTAACTTTTATGTGTTAAACATAGTTTCCTTCTCCCTCATTTGTTTGGTTGCTGCATGATAGAAGTCCAGCAGCGTGTTTATTGGCAACTGTCAACAGTTGTACGGCCTTCCCTGTACATTCGATTTATGAAGCTGACAATAAGGAACAGCTTCTGAAGTTCTTCATCTATTTGTTTTGCGCCTATCATATCGCTAGGATTATCTTCAGAATATCCTGAGGGAGGACAATCCGCTAGCTAAGTAATTTTTCTAGGTTTGTTTACCTCAATGCTTAATGCTGTTTCCCCTGCTTGGACCTTGGTTATTTCGTTTTTGCATTTTATCAACTTTTATTGTCCAAATAATTCCTTTTACTATTTTAACGATTTACTGCCATTGTTTCAGGTCATCCTTTTTCTTGGTTGTTCATGCTTTCCTGTTGATTGATTAACTGCTGTCAAAAGTTTTTTATTTTCCTGTTGAAAAGGAAGTGTCCTTATGAAGAAGTTATATGAATATTTTCCACATTTTTTCTATAATATTGTTCAGGTTGGTTTAAACAGATATGCGGATCATTGTGTACTGGCATGCAGCTAAGTGTTTAGTCATGTGAGAGCAACAGAATTGGATTGGGTCCAATTATGGGACCAACTCATAGGAGGCATTCGATCTGTACAGTTCTCTTCTCATTTTTAGCAAGACTATCTTGATTTTTCTTTTATTGTATCTGTACCGATATGAAGTAGCTCAAAGTGGTCTATTGATGAAGTTAATTAATGTTTAACCTGACTCGGGGAAATTTGTTTGCCTGAATAGCAGTCTATTTTGGACCTTAATAGCAGCAGAACAATGCAACCGTCAGATAATGATATGTTTTGGCTCTTTCTTCTTTTAAACATTCAGTGTAATAGCGGGCTTTTGCTGAAGAGCTTCAGGTGGTTCTTCATGATATACGGTATGGAAGAAGAATTTTTAGAGCCTATTCCTAAAGCATAGGAGAGCATCTTGTAAATGTTCAACTTCTAAGGGCTCTATCTCTTCTCCCGTGAGTTAGTCAAGCGTTCATCCTAGTAAACAAGTTTATAATAGGTCAAAGTTTCTTTATCAATCCGTTGTCCCCTCTAGATTTTACTATTTGTTGGGGAATTTCTTGGTGAAGAATTGTCAATTATGATCTGCACCTAGCAGTCATTCTCTCCGCCCCAATTCTGTTCAACTGAAACGCATCGACTGATCCACTGTGAAGTACTAGACAAAATATGTCGGTACAGACGGTTCATTTAGCTGGCAATATTAAATGCCTCAGACTTTAGCGAGTCAATATTAATTAACTGTACTCATGATGTTGAGTATTTGGACTTCCTTACAAATTAATCTAGGAGGATGCTACGATGGGGAGAATTATGATGAACAACAGTAGCAGAGGAATATTCTGAAAATTCATGTTGTATTATCTCCATTACTATAAGGAACTAACAGCGATATCTGCTCTATAGGTTTCCATATTCTCTCATGAGCTTGTATTTCCGGTCAACTTACATGCTTTTGTACTAGGGTGTTGTCATATGTTGGTCTTTTTAGGATGAAGGCAAGACAAACAGCTCCAGATGGATGGATTGTTACGGTTGAATCATCTGGAAGTTGCTCGCTTGCAGATGATTTTCCTTTTGTAGGATGACAATGTTAGGACAGTGGGACAGTGGGGACAAGTCTTACATGTTTCTGTCCGTGCAAGGTCAGTCCTCTTCTATTAAACAAAATGTTTAGGAGATTTGCTGGGGGGAACATAAGGTGCCATTGAGAACTCAAGTAGCGGTTTCTTGTTGTGTAGGGATTTGTCTCCTGCGATGACCATGAGATGGGAACTGCATCAGTTCTTGGTGCTGACTTTGGCAACTTTAGTTTGACTAAAAACATGGCTTGCCACTTTAGTTTAATGTCAAAGTAGAATGTTCCGCCTCATATTTTCTACGTGTGGATATATAAAAGGGTTAATACTTTAAAAAAATCACAA
The DNA here is from genome assembly GCA_014182515.1 of Eucalyptus microcorys. Classification (NCBI taxonomy): domain Eukaryota; kingdom Viridiplantae; phylum Streptophyta; class Magnoliopsida; order Myrtales; family Myrtaceae; genus Eucalyptus; species Eucalyptus microcorys. Next base: position 30,078,479 of record CM024562.1, on the reverse strand, counting down.
ACTGATACACGTATGACAAATTTACCCTAAATTATTTTTTAAATTATCAAAAACCCCAAACTGCTACACCTGTAACAAATTTACCTCAACTAATCATAAAAAATCTCAAACTGATATCTTGTGACAAATTTACCTCAAATTAATTTATTCGACCGTCAAAAATCCTAAACTATTGCATTTGTGACAAATAATATACCCTTTGTTAAATTGGATTAATATCACAAAAAATTGCAAAAATTATATAATTGTGACAAACAGTGAGTAAAATCCCAAATCGGTATACTAATCAACTGTCACGTGTCATTTAACTTAATAATTTGATAGTAAAATTGAACGGAAATTAATAAATGGTAAATTTGTCACAAGTATATTAATTTGGGTAAATTTGTTAAAGGTGTACCAATTTGGAGTTTTTGGCGGTCAAAAAATTAATTTGGGATAAATTTGTTTTCTTCATGTGCTAGCAGACTAAATCAGAAATCCAAATGATTGATAGATCAACGAACTGCTGTTCTGCTACTGAGAATTTCACCCGGTTCCCCACGTTATTCAGATGGGCTCGGGACTAGAAATTATTCTAGCTGAGCCTGGTTGAGTCGGTCACTTGTTAAGGCTAGCAGGCGGGCGTGTGTTGTGCTCGTCAGTGGCCTCGATCCAGGCACCAGGGACCATTGGACCAGACCATGCCTGTCAGGTTAAACAGCATTGTCATGCTATTGGAGGAAGGAAATAAAAGGAGTTCGAAGACATCCTGGGGGAAAGATCGCAACAGATATTCCAATGTATGATACACGAAATCAGACATGGTCACAGTTGTGGGGGCAGATTCCCATCTGTACTTTGTATTTTGGTTGAGTGGTTCTTAGCCAATCCTGCCCCAGTATTTCCGAAGAATCTAAGACTGGTGTATTTTTTAGCATCTGTATGGTATGGCCGATGACGATGGAACATGTATTTTGCTATTATTAGACCATAATAGGGGGACCACCCATCACTTCGGAGAAACTAAAGGATCAGGTAAGAGGAGGCCATTGGTCCCAATATTTGCGTACGTGATATTGATGAGAATCCTGATGTCATCATTAGGATCCAAATAGATAGCGCATTCTCCTCCGTGTTATTCAGTTTGTACTGCACTACAACACGGAGCAGCGGCCACTGCCCGGCAAGGCCGGGCCAGGCCGGACCCATTTTGAGAAGGGTATGTGCTAGGCACGGCCGCTTCTCACCCGGGCTCTGGCCCGGCCCTGGCATGGCATGGCATGGCCGCTTCGAGTGAGGGGTTGTCCCCGTGCCATGTTTGGCCCGGCGCATAAACGTGCCAAGCCTATATGAGCTGTGCCGGGGCGGCCTAAGCACCGGCCGTGGCCATGGCTAATGACATGGACCCTGCTCTCCCTGCCGGGGCCAAGACCTCCACTTATGATTTGCATATGCTGTTCATCGACTTAAATTTATGCGGTTACTAACCCTCCTTCAGATTTGTTTTGTCATTCACGATTGTCCTTGAAAATTTGGTCCGTATTGGTTTTACTGTGTGGATTTCTGGGGGAACGCATGATCCTGACATCAACGACAGTCATTGCTAAGCGAACGTGGGTAAAATAAGGTGGTTTGCGCCTAAAGTTTAGACGGTATGGACGAGAAGTTAGGAGGGAGACAAAAAGTCGTCCTACCTCTACGTGATCCCTCCATTATCTTGTTGACACCTATCCAAAATGAACAGTAATTCGCATCTCGCAGGGCCAGCAGTCCATCTTCATCGATTTTTGGACGGACCAGCGCTAATCGAACGACAACAACAATCTTCTGACAACCCTCTCCTCCTCTTTTAAGTCTCAAATATCACATGCTTGGCCTTAAATCGGTGAACTGCTTGATCGTGGCTTGTAGAGTTGGTGGTGGTGCCACGTAGTTGAACGGTGAGGCGGCATTAATTTCACCTAGCACAGATAGGAGAGAGAGGGAGCTACGATTAGATTGTTTTGAGGGGGGTGCACGCACAGTCCTGCAATCTCAGTTTGATTCTTTTTTAGTGAGTAATTGGTGGCCAAGTCTAACTTTTCCGTGTCTCAATTAGTCCACATCTTCAGGTATCTCATTGGTCAATTTGTTTTAACTTCTTACCCACCAAAAATAACAGCTCTTTAAAGAGATGACATACTTTTCAATATTATATTATATCCTCCATTATCTCAAAATCTCCATCATAATATATAGAATAATCAATTAATACCCTAAAAAACCCTAAATTAATATACATGTAATAAATTTATCATAAATTATTTTTTGATCACTAAAAATCCTAAATTGATGATGAATTTATCTCAAATAACCACAAAAAAGAAAAACTCAAATTGATGTACTCATGATAAATTTGTCTTCAAATTAAATTTTTGACTGCCAAAAACAAATATATCATTCATTAAATTAAATTAATACCATAAACAACTACAAAATTGGTATAAATAGAAAATAAAATCCCAAATTGATAAATAATTTGATAGTAAAATTTAACGAAAACTAACATTAAATAAATTTATTGTGAGTGGGTTAATTTATCAAAGATGTGCCAATTTGGAATTTCTGATAGTGAAAAAATTAATTATGGTTAAATTTATCACAAGTATGCTGATCTGAACATTTTTGTAGTATTAACCTAAAACAATAATATCATCATATGTGACGCATGCTTTTACAATCCCATAATCGCTAAACAGTCTACTATCATTTTACTAAAGAATCGGGTCGATAGTTCACTGGGTGAAACAAGTTTCAAGAGACCTCTCTTCCAACCCAAACACCTAACACGTTAAGGGAATGCAGAACATGTAATGGAGGATTATAGGCGTGATGGGCGTGATGATCGTGTAAAGAAGGTCCATTCTTTCTAGCGAAAAATATACACCGTCCCGGACTTCAAACGTTTGACCATTGATCAAGCTGTGCAAACATGAATGACGCTGCGTGAGCTGTGATTGCTTATTTGTAATTAGAAACCACCATACAAGACGGAGCAAACCCTAGATGTCTCATCTCAACGCTAGCTTGTGCACATGACCACTCAATGATTGCTCCGTTCTCTCTCTATCTCTCTCTCTCGTGGGGTTTTCGCTTGACAGCTAGATGGAGAGAGCACATGGAGCGGTGGTACTTCTCAAGATTCTAACACAATAATTTCATCCCCACACTTCACCACAATTTCCATTCGATCCCCACATCCCCCCCTCCATCGCTTTCGGATTTTTCGTGAGCCTTCACTCGAGATGTTTGCTGGATCTCCCTTTTTATCCGATCGATTTACCAATGCGATGTTACTTCTCGTGGTGATGACCGCCTGTTTCTCAAATAGGAAAAAATCGTATCTTCTGCTGCGTGTCCAAATAGGAAATCGATGGTGGAAAGAGAGTAGCGCCCATCATACCAAAGTTCCCAGATATGAATTGAACGAGGTGACAAAGCAAGCGTAATTTCATTCCTTACTATATGAGTAAGGAATTATGTGGAGGCCGGAAGACTTAGGGAACGCATTGAAAGTGGACAAGAATCTTCTCCTAGCTTATATAGAAACCATTAGGCATTCACTTTTATGTGCTCTCTCTCTCTCTCTCTCTCTCTCTCTCTCTCTCTCTCTCTCTCTCTCTCTCTCTCTCTCTCTCTCTCTCTCTCTCTCTCCATGAACATAAGAAGCAAGTCTAGTTTTCTTTGACATGTACAGTCTCCCAATACCACAAACATACATAGTAGGAAATAGAAAGGAAAGTGAGATAAGCTACTATTTAGAGAGCACGAAAAGAGATGACCCTTGCGGCAATTATTGCAACTACATTCGATCATATTGATTTCAAGAAAGAAATTTGGTGCCTACAGTTAGCAATAAGTTGAATGATCCAACAAGATTAAGTGTTTATATTATGATCAATTAAATTTCTTGGATCAAAGGGTATCTCTAATCACTAATGCTAGCCCCATATAGCCCTATATGAAGCCTGCTTAAGGTCATTGTCTGTGGGCTGATAAGGTGCGTCTAACTAGGTGTTAAATTGACAATTCTTGGGATTTTCACTAAATTGAAAACATCTCTACTTTTTTTGCTCATTAGACTTAGGCGCAAGTCAAGAATAACCTTTATGATGTTTGACATGTTCCCATCACGGAAAAAGTACAGAATTCACATTATTAGAGGCTAGTAAAATTTAGGTAGATATGTACGGTACTGAGGCTCTACGATTGTTTTGTAGACCTCAAATTGTCAAGGGAAACTGGTCCATTTTGGGGCATACCCCAGGCCCGCAAGCCGTGCCGCAGGACGGGTTTGAACCGTATAAGGTGCGTCTTCCCCGGACGGAGAAAAACCCATCAACAATGGCAGGTATACAAGGAGAGTCTACAAGGGTTGGTTTATGAAATAATGTGGCAACAACTTCAAGTGCTTGCTCATAAAGAAAGCAGAGTTGACCGCCACAATATGATTGACTCAATGGTTTAGAAATCGCAATATTTTAAGATGTCACAAAAAGCTTAACTAAAATTTGCCACCTCGTATGAAGAGAATGTGTTATGGATTATTAAAATGTTAATTGCGCTAAAGCTTATCTAAAATTACAATATACCGACACTACCTAAGCAGACATCTTATCTCGATCACTTATTAATGGCAATCGTACAATGCCAATTGAAGTTGTTAAAAACCAAACTAACTGAAATAAATGTTTTCACTTTGCTCATTTTCTAACAATATCGAGATTGAGTTAATTTCATATGTTCTAAACTTACTTAAGACCATGCTTAAGGTTAGTTTGTTGTCCATATATTATCAGACCAACTTGATTTTGATTATTCATAAAAGATTTCGTTGCATAGGAAAAGGAAGAAACAAGGGGCACGGAGGATGTATTCAGTGCAGCTCATGTGGAGCTCACCTAATTGACGACTAAGATGCAGGAACTAAATGCATCGATAACTGGTCATAAAAGTATGATCGCTTATCTCCCCGGTAAAGGAAACCCCATGACATCAAAATTGAGGCATCATTTAAAAGGGTATCGTGTAGTTAGCGTACATAGTTGAATTGACCAAAATAGATCATGAACAACCTATGTTATGAAGTAAGATCAATGAGTTTTTCTTTTCAAGCTATATTTTTTCGTTCTATGTTCGAGCCATCAAGAAGGCTTTATCATGGACCTAACCCTGATTTAAATTATACAGAAATTGATGACTAAACTGCTTTCAAGATCGTTAAGAATTTTATCAGAGCAGTATTCCAGGTCAATTGTGATGCTATAGGCAAATGCCTCTGTTCATGTTCAAAACCAACTTCTGAAACCATCTGCTTCTTCCTCTCGTGGAAGTAACCTTCGCCATCATTTCGACAGGTAACTTACAAAGACATGTCGTCGCCAAACACCGGGTTTCCCGTGATCAATTTCACTCGTGCTGCGTTGCTAGGACCATATACCGTTTCATGCTTGTGCTCCCTCGTGTCTTTATGCAATCAAAAACGACAGGAGAAGCCACGCTGGGTCCCAAAGCACCTCATCCGAGCCCCCAAATTAGGGTTATTAAAGCCTACCCTAAGATCGCAACCGTACGACCGTGGCCTCGGCAGATACCTTGGTCTCAACCGCCCACCTATGGCGATCTCGCAACTCCAATTGAATCTGTTCCAATACAGACAGAAAGCAAAAAACAAAGCTCGTGCCCTGTTACTTCTCTAATGGCGTCGAAATCGAGTCGATTTCATACGTACTAAGCTCACCTAAAAGACCATATGCTCAAGGTCAATTTTGCTGTTCACGTATCGTGGTGTCCTCTTGATTTTTATCATACTATGAGCGAGAGAGATGTATTTATTATTCGACATTTAGATTAGTGAAGACAACGATCCAATTCTATGTGAGCAGTATTCAAACGGGATTTGCATTTTCCAAAAATAAAGGACCCCACCAGTCCCCCTCCTCCTCGCATCGCCCCAAAACTTCACCCAAAACTCCCCTACTTGTCTCCTCTCTTTAAAATCTCTCCTTCAATTCTCTCTCTCTCTCTATTTCTCCCTGCTACTGGCCATTAATGCCTGCATCGCACGAAGTGGAAGAAGGTAGATCCGCAGCACCCTCCAAAGACCATCTAAATCCAAATCCAAATCCAACCTCGAACCCCGATTCCACCCGGAAAAGATGAAACTCCTCCCTCTCTCTTCCAAGAACAACCGCCACTACACGGTCCCCGACACGGCGACGTCGGCATGGCCGTGGCCTTACTGCCACCAGCCCCGCACCCTCTCCTTCCGCGACGCCGACCCCATCTTCAAGACCATCAACTCCGCCTTCGTCCTCGACTCCCCCGCCGACCCCTCCGAACCCTCCTCCTTCCCGATCGCGGCCGCCGCCCCTTCGGAAGCGTCCCCTAGCTTCTCCACCGCCCCTTCCGAGCTGCCCGACGACGGCGGCGACGAGGAGGCCGACGACGTCGAGTCCCTCATCCGCGGCGCCCGCTCCCAGGGCCGGCTCTTCGTCGAGCCGAGCCGGGGCGACACCAGCTCCATCCTCGCCGTCCGGCCGTCCCCGTCAAATGCGGAAGCAAATGAAGATGCTCGCGAGGCGAACGCGGAGGAGGAGGAGGAGAACGACGAAGACGACGTGGCGTTTAAGAAGGAGAAGGTGACGTTGCTGGCGATGGAGTCGAGAGATCCATACGAGGACTTCAGGAAGTCGATGGAGGAGATGGTGGAGGCTCACGGCGTCAAGGGCGACGACTGGGAGAGCCTCGAGGAGCTCCTCTGCTGGTACTTGCGGGTCAACGACCGGGACAACCACGGCTACATCTACGGCGCCTTCGTGGACTTGATCGTCGACGGCGATCGCCGCCGCCGCCGCGGTCAACGTCATCAATGCCGTCTCCCCGGCCACCAGTCTCCTTCGTCCCCGCTGTCCCTGTACAACACCTCATCGTCCTCGCTGTCGTCCGCTTCGTCGTCGTCCCTGTCTGCTCGCTGCGTCTCCATCTCGGAAGCGGAGGAAACCATTACCGTGAGCACGCCATGCTCCTTGTCGGGAGCCTTTCTGGAAGTGGTGGAAGATGAAGGACAAACCTCTTCATCGGTCGTTGATTGATAAAATCGGTAGAAAAATCAATGTACGTATCCTGCATTAGGTCGCGGGCTATGTTTAATGATAGCCAAAAAGGATTTCGATTAGTCCCATCTGCCATGGATGACCATCTCTCTCCCTCTCTCTCTCTCATTGTCCCATATTGACACGATGCTTCATCGTTAGATTAGTGCGTAATGAAATGTGATTAAGTGCATTTTGGAAATTCCTGTTACCATCTTTTTCCATTGCTAATGATCTTCTTGAGAATGCAGTGCTTCTTCTCCACGCTCGTCACACGAACAACTAACATGGACCGACTATGTAGCTGGTGGTCCAGGGGGCATCATTGCGTCTCTGTATACGTTTCTGGCTTTCGTAATCTTAAAAAAAAAAAACAAACACACACATGTTCCGATGGATTGCATCCTGTCCGAACGTTAGGGTTAATGATGTCTGGAAAATATCCAGATAGAGTCGACCGGATCATGCAAATGGGTCTTCCCCCTGAAAGTTCATCCCGTACAAGGAGATGGCTCAATCTATTTCCAGTAAAAAAAAAAGAGAAAGGCACACCAGGAAAATTTCACCGTGCATTTGCATGGTCGATGTGATGTGTTGCTTTCACCGCACGGCCATCATCGCTAAAATCTTTGTAAAAAAATATTGGAAGGGAGGGAAAAGAGGAGAGGGAGAGAGTGAAAGAGATGGTCCAAATCTCTGACACTCTTTACGAAGATTTTTATTATATATTCGGTTGGTCCTTTTGCTTCAACGGCATCGCCAAATATTTATTACGCACTGATGAGAAAATTTACTGAGCTCCCTCTCTCCCCCCTCCCTCTTCAGCTAACCTGCCAGGCCTGGGATTATAATATTTAATGATCGCTGCTGCGCCACGGGGGGTGCCAATCTTTCGTGCACCGCCGATCACGGACGTGCACGTGGACCCGCCCCGGAAGAGTTGTATCCACCCTTGGATCCGCGCTCGGGGAACGGGTACGACCGAGCCACTTTTGCGTACATTAAATCTAGGAGAACCGAAATCCGATCGTGCGGCGGAGGGGAGCCGAGACGTGGGATCGGGCGGGAGATCGGGACCGTTGAATTTGAAAATGGTTCGTTGTCGACGTCGGGAGGGTGAAAGCAACAGGCCAGCGCAGAGCCTTGGCGCGGTCCCGCCCGGTGAGCTCGGACCGCCACCCCCTTATTCATTCCACCCCTGCAAGCTGCAGATCCAGAGATGAATTGGGGGGCTGCGGTAAGGAAAAAATGTCTCTACTTGACAAGTTGGGGGGTGTCGTGATGGCGAAATATGAAGGTGGGTACTTTCAGAAATACATGAGAAGTTTCATCGAATGGAGAGCTTGTTGAGATTGAGTTTGAAATATGTACTCGTTTCAATTAAGGGGGGTCAGAAAAAGAACTTGTTTGAAATCGCAATGGATCGTATGGTGCAATTTGAGAATCGAACTGCCTTGTGTCAGCTACTTTCGAGATGTGATTGGAAAGGATTAATTTCATAATTATAAGTATTTCCAGGGCGGTTCCTTGATTGGTCTATGGTTGGTCCAATTAGACCTTTATGGTGTCGCTACATGAGCAGCACAAGAGTCGGGTGCGTTGTTTAGCATAAACTATGGCCAAAATGGCATATTAGGCATAGAACATTTGGGGCCTAGCTATAGGCTCTTATAAGGAAAAAAAATTGCTTAAAAAATCATAAATTTATTGTACGACGATCAATGCAATCTTGAACTTTTCAATTTTGGCTATGATTTGCCAATGTACGGCCAACGAAGGCAAATAGGAAAAAAAAAGTCAAAAGGAAAAAGGAAAGAAAAGGGAAGGTAAAAAAAATCAAAAAAATTTAAAATATTATAAATACCATCCACATCAGCGTCGATCGTATCATATAGGGCAAACGGTATTAATGATTTCCGTCCAAAATTGACTGAAAGAACTATAATGGCAAATCGTCAAAAAACTTAGGATTAAATTGGTCTAATTAAAAATTTCAAGACTGATCCACCATGCAACAGATTTTAGACAATTTGGACAATTATCAACACCCTTGTGCCTTATCAAAGAATATTAAACCCGAAATTTTTAAATCTTCTGTTTTCATAAAGGGTCTTCCCTACTCATGATATGTCACTATAACTCCACACGAATCACATAGGACACAACCCAAATTCCAGGTGAATGGCCTGAACATAGGAAACGCCTTTCTCTACTAATCTCTGACTATTATTGCTGAGACGCGGCAGTACAAATGTAGATGATGATGTCAACATGTAGTTCCACGAGGTAAAAATCGAACTCAAATAATCAAGCATAAGAGGAGGGGGGGCGGCGCTTCGAGCTGCCATTCAGCCTTTGCCATGGCTGCTGAAAGACATCTAGATAAAAACACGGGTATTATCTCTGCGTATTTTCTACTTCTTTTTCAATTTAGGGTCGTGTTCCTTTCGTTGTCATTCCTTGGTGTTCCTCCATTTGGACCTTAATTTTGCACGAGAAAGCCCCGGGGGAGGGGGGGGGACCTTCTCCAAGATGGTCCTCATCACCTCCTCTCTCTCTCTCAGGCAGACACGAGCACGAGATGACGTTCGGATAGATTAAGAGAGAAGGACGTTTTCTCAGTAGGGGAGGAGAATGTCGCTGCCAGCAATTTATTGTAGTGGGCGCGAAGAGAGCGAGGCCTTTCTTTGTATTCGACCTCGCTTTTGATCCCTCGAGATCTTTGGCGCCCTCGCCGAAAAGGGTTAAAAACGCGAAGCCTTCACTCACTGTCGAATCTCCCGATCCTCTCTCTTTCCATCCTGTCATTAGTCGTGAGAGCGAGGGAGATTAGTTGAGAGCACTTTCAAAGGAAAACGATGAACCATGTCCTGATCTGCTTAGGAACTTGTCAGGCGCCGTCCGTTCTTTGCAAATTACAAGAGGGAGGAGACCTTGAAGAAGACAAGGGTCTTTCACTAAAGGGCATTTGTTTCCTTTTTATCATCTTTGAAATAGCATTAGATCACCAAATGGGAAGATAACGAAAGGGGGAAAAGATTCGATTACGACGTTGTCGAATAGTGTTTTCATAAATACCAGGTAATCGATATTCTGGATATTGAATTTTCATTTTAATAATATGCTTAATAAGTACCTTGAAATATTATTTAATGTAATCCGTCGTGTCAACATTCAACGAAAACTCCTAAAATAGTGGGCATGATCATGTGAATTGCCGAAACATTAATTGTCAACGAGGGCTCTCTCTTCAAGACAAATTATTATATGATGAGATTATTTAATATATATTTATATATATAATATCCGAGCTAATAAGATTCTGGTCAAAAGCGGCGAAGCTTCTAAACCTTGTGCACCGGCGCATTTTCCTAATCTCATCACCTTAATCAATGCAAATCCCAAGTTTAATACAATTTTTGTTGGGCTGATTTGCCAATTATTTAAATCTACCGTACTATAAAAATGGTGTTTTTTGTTTTTTTAGCTTCCCGGTTCCTGCAGACATTAATTGTCGTTTCTGACATTGAAGATAGTTCACATTTTTTTTACGTATTTGTGACTTTTCATAGGTTTTAGCAGTTCGATAATTAATGATCTTGAGGGCTCGGAAATTCTTGCCATGTTTTGCTATGTGGGGAGATATCTTTTTGGGTTAGGTTAAAAAACCTCACTTAAAAAACTACAAAGATCAAAGTCAGAGAACTCCAAATGGTACAGTTTTGAAGCTCGACCAATTCTAGGGATGATGAAGATTGGTTTTCTAATTTGATTTACTGAGAATCAGCTTTCAATTTATTATTAAATTGCATGTTCAAGCATTCAAACAAAGTATGTCACAATATTTAAGATATATTTGTATTTTCATGTATTCCATTCCAAATGTCCTCAACGTGATTCTAAATCTTTCACGTCCATCTCCATCTGTCATGGAATGTTTAGTGACCAATTGAACTTGATACTAGAAGTTTAGTGTCATTTATATAATTATCACCTATTTTTCTTGGAAAAACAGTGAATTGGATCATACCCTTTTTGAGATACCTATTTAAAAGTAAAGATGTTTCTTTGTGATATGAAACGTAAATATGAGATCGAACAACAATTGAATATATTGAAAGAAATCTAAACTCGAGTATGGTTGGTTGATTTGAGAGTTGCAACTTTATATATTTCAAGTCATTCATAACATGAAAGAGTATGTCTATCACATAAAAAAGACAACAACATGACCGTGGAATTTGAAGACACGGCAGTGCTTGATATCTCTACACCTATAAACCATGAAAAGCATATTCAATTTTTTTTTTTTTTTTTGGTGTAAAACTTTATATTTCATATAGTGAAATTCATTAAACCAATCATTTTTGTTCCTCAATATTGTAAGTTCAAAAACGATGAGTACCTCTAGTAATTTGCTGATCGAACAGATGGCTCGCCTGTTTAGGATTCGAACGTGGGATTAGGGAAAAAAAAAAGACATCCTCAATATCCCCATTGGTCTTGTTGTGCCTCAGTTCAGACAGACAAACCGGCATTGGAGACAATTAATCTCCGGGCTATAGCTTGTCAAAACCTGGGAAAACCCAATCACATTTAAATCGTCCTTTTCACAATTAAGTGGCTATTAACCCAAGACCCTGTTGTCCCCATTAATAAGCTCTTCAGTTACCGAGAAACATCGAGAAAATCCGTGTTAAACTTTGATGTGCGACAAAACGGCATCGGGCTCGGTGTGACCTGCTTTTCTCTAAGCAACAATGTCTGATTAAGCATTAATTACGCCTCTCTAAAGGCCCGTAAATACGACATGATCCGGAGCAGTAATCTCAATGAGATGAACATGTGCCGTCCTCAGTTTTGATTTGCAAATCCGGAGGCACTTGATAGATGTAATAGAGGGTTTAGGCTAGTCTTCACATTCGGTGAAATTAAAGACGAATTTGCATCTGATGCGAGCTTATTTGACCGATGGGAAGACCAAGTTAGTGTGCTTTTCCCCCTCTCGGACAGAGCAGTGCTTGACGTGGGTACAGTTGAATACGTGTGAATCTAGAAGAAAATATGTCTTTCCTATTGGAATGATAAGGATGCCAAACCGTCATAATCCCAAGATCTGGTTGGATTATGCAATAATTGTAGCTATCAAATTAATGGCTATAATTCATTGCATTGCTCGTATAATGAATTCTCCTCAAGATAACAAGATGAATTGGGGAATTTTTTGAACAAAAAAAAAAGAAAAGGAATTGGTGATTTACCACTGTGAAGGTAGGTTTCCAAGGGATCATTCCCTTGATTGTCTGAACCACATTTACCATTGAGTATTTTCTCCTCTTCTTTTATCTCTCTTTTTTACATTATTATTATTAAAATATGGTATCGGAGCAAAACATGATCTTAAGGTCGACTCCATTGTCAATGCTTCCTCTTGTTTGTTGGTGACTGAGAATCCAAGTTCTTTACTGTTGTCGCAATAGCACACTACTAGAAGTCTGTTGTAAATTATTTTCCTGCAATTTTATTCTTCGGAATGATCTCTTTTGGTGGTTCCTATAGCCTATGATGTGTTCTACACCATATGAAATTGCTTTTATCTTATTTTATCAATATTTAGAACGGACACGAATTTCCTTAAGATGATGTAGAATTAGCTGATGACATGTTCTACACGATCCGGAATTTTTTTGTTCTTTTTTTGGGTGTAATCAATGTTTAGAATGAACACTGATTTCTTTAGGATGGTGCAGAACATATCATAGGCTATAGTAACCACTAAGAGAGATTGCTTCGAAGATTAAAATTGCAAATAAAAAAAAAAAAAAAAAGCAATTCACGACGGGCTGCTGGCAATGCATTATTGCAACAACAATGAAAAATTTAGATTCTTAGTTACCGACAAACAAGTGCAAGCATTGACAATGAAGCCAACCTTAGGATCGTATTTCACTAGGATACATGTTTTAATTATGATCATGTATAGAAGAGAGATGAAAGAAAAGAAGAGGAATATCCGATGACTAACATGGTTTAGACAACGATCAAGAGAATAATCCCTTGGAAGCTTACCTCCACGGTGGTAAATCCCTGATTCATCCTACTACCTTTGGGAGGATTCGTTATTCTTTAATAGAGAGCAATACAATGGGTTACGGTTCATTGATTTGGTAGCTAGTAGAGGTATTGCACAACCGAATCAGATTTCCTACCGGGTTAGGATTAGGACGATCTGGCATCCTCATCGTTCCAACACATCTGTGAAAGGGGAAGAAAGGCTTGGATCCGAGAGCTTTACATTGGGACCTAGGGAGATCACGCTCCACTGCCCAAAACAGAACAAAAAATGGGCCCCTGGATTGGGCTCGTGAACATTCGCGTAGTGGTTCAGGTGCTGCTCGACAATCAGAATGGCATTAGAGGCTATTTGATCTTGATCTACTCGTGATATAGAAGCCCCTAGTACATTTAAAAGCGGTCGCCGTGTTCAACTCGACCCCGTCGACATTTCAGTCCCTGTCTAGCGCACCAGGATGCCCCTGTCTGGTCACGGCAGTTCGCCGTCTCGGTGCAATTAGCTAACTGCCAGAGCTCGAGACAACTCGGTAGCCAAGCCGTCGTTAGAAGTTGAGTTTGAACTAATTAGGCTAATCCTCTCCGGGTTACGATTGTTGGTACACTACTTCAAGTATGGAGGAGTATTTTCGTAGTAAGAGTGAGCAACGCCAAGAGACTGAACCAAGAACCACCTGAATCAAACCAAACCAGGTGGTTTTGGGTAGTTCCTAGAGCATTGGTTCGGTTTCGATTTCAAAAAATCGAAACTGGTGATTTTTTATTCGGTCTCGGTTTTGAGGGATCAGACCAATGATTTTTTTAGTTTTCAGGTCTGGTCCTAGGATCAGGCAGTCCGCTATTTATTTTCAAAAATTGAAAACCGATCTTTTTGATCAAGTGTCCAATTCATGAGTGAGTCAGACTGCATTGGGAACTGATCCCGCTATTCGTAAAGAAAATGTCCCTCCGGTTGTTTCAATTTTGTCTCTAATATGGAGACGTCTCCGCTTCAATCCATAGAGGGGGCTAGGAACAGAGGCGACCGTACCGACCTTTGCTGCAGCATTAAGGCCATGCATGCGGATGCTGCAGGATCGCGGCAGCAACCGCAATAAACTCGGCCCGATTCGGACAAGAAGCCGAGACAAGCCCTATCTTTTTCAGCTCAAACAAGTGAGACAAAATTCATTTAAGACCCACGTCATCATGACTCTGCCCGTCGCTCGATGCGCGCACAGCCTCCTGAACTTTTAAATTCTCAGACGGCCCATCATCAATATTTTCTCGATGAGTCGTGAGATCTTGGCTCATCGAGTGCCCTCTGGAGCGATCTGATTCTGACCTCTAGCTATTTAAAGCCAGGGACCGATCCCACCTTAATTGAATTCGACGGCCACTTGCGTATCCGATCGTGAAGAACTTTCAATGTGGATCTGCTTTGCTTCCAAATCTCCCTCCACTTTCTCTCTCTGTGGCTAGACTTTACTAGTCCTATTGATCGTGAGTTATATCGGGCCAGTCGATCTCCGTTGAGGAATTGCGCGTTGCTGTGACGATGCTCGATAGTTGCTCTCGGGGTAATTCCTGAACATGCGAAATAAATGGCTCTTGGACTTGGTTTTTCTGCACTCCGTAAGTACTACATAATTCCTGAGAGTAATTTCTATCCTATGCTTTATCGAGCATTGTTCTTTGCTCGCGCGTAGAGAGTTCTAGACCTCTTCTAGGCCCAGGACAATTCGCCTAATACATGGGCCGGTTACGACGAGTCAAACAACATTTGAGGCTTGGATAGGAAGTTCGGCCCACAAGGGAAAAAGGACTTGGACGTTTCGAACGAGTCTTGTTAAAAAGTGCTCAGGATACTTGCTAAAAATAGTTATTAAAACAATATTTTGATTTTCAACGCTCCAATTACTCATATCACGAGATAAATAGTGCATTGCTACTGAAATTTGTTTGCTTATTAGAGATCTTTAATAAGTATGAGAGAGCACTTATTAACAAAATCCTTGCTTAGATTCACCAATATTCGATGAACCAAATCTCGCTACCTTCAATCATCGCGTATACATGTCCTCTTGAAAGCTCTGATATTCATCCAATCTACATGACACTGCAAGTACATAACATTTGGCACGGTCAGGTAATTAGAGTGCTCCCAAGAATTCATTTAGGAGAAAGAAAGAGCTTCCTGTCACTCTACAAGACATATGCACGGCTTTCCAATATGCACAGGAACACCGAGTCCATGACAACAAAATGACAGCAAAACACCCTCGATTGGGCTTATCTTGCCGATGAAAATCCTTTATCCTTTCGTGCCGGTGTTTATACTAATGTCCCGGTAATCTCTATCTAAATTTCCAAACAAGCCACATTCTCATGGACTGATGAATGGAGACACGGATAGAGAAAGAAGCTCATCCTACCTTGTCAATAATGAACCGGTAGTGCGGGCCAATCTCAACGCCTTAGGCCATAGAGGAGTTCGCTCGCATCCTTGTCTAGGGGACCAAGGCATGATAGGAGCCTTTTGACTGACCCTCAAGTCAAAAAGAAAACTTCTCTGAAATTCATGGCTTGGACGGGCTTAGAGCTTATTCTACTTCCTCCGACCGCCGGCCGCCGGGACCACGCAGAAGTTGGCGCTTAGGTTCCGCGAGTGCTTTAGGGTTTGCTTAGGTTGGTACGGTCAACGAGACCGGACGACAGATGCGGCTCGATTCTCAAACGAACGTGGAATGCTTTGCAGAAAAGAAGAGGAGCGCTGCAGTCTCTTATGATTACCTGCTGTCTTGATTTGGTCCTTTTGAGGTCGTCCTTTAGGGACGGGGCCGGGATCCCTTTTCTGTGCGGATTTTAGATTATCTTCGTCCTTAGAGAGAAAGTAAAGATGTGGGGTGGTTTTGCTTTTTGGACTTTAGCCTTTTAGTGGTCCTTTCTAATCTCTTCTTAATAAGATTGCTTTTTTGCTTTTCTATCCTTATTAGTACAAAAGATAGTCGAAAAAGACTAATTAATGGCTCCCACATTGAAGTTAATCGGATGAATCAGGTCGTTAATCACAACTTTTCATAACGTGGATCTCTCGAAAATTTAGGATTATGGCCGCACATGGCCTGTGGATCATGGTCTACATGCGTATTTTCCCTTGACGTGGCAATGGAGCCCGACTATTTGCTAGGATGTACAATTTTCCGTGGAGGGCTGCTCTTTAAGCACTTCTACACACGTATCATGCCTTCCTTCTCGCGAAATGACTCCTATACTATGAGCATAAAATGTTAGACAAAAATGAGTGATTCTAATCATGTATTGAAGAATAAAATCCAAGCATAAATTAGAATTATATGCAAAAAAACAGGATAAAAAATAAATCTGACCTCTAACTATTGCTCGAGTTTGTTTTCATAGAAAATTCACGAAAATTTGACAGTGATTTGATGATGATTATGGGTGCACTCCACTAAACCAATCCCCTCGCATACCGATAGTGTATTTCCAAATGAGAGGGTTTGGCTTAGATCCTATGATACCCTTACAAAACGATCAATCTTTATAAATTGTATTCCATCAAAATAGTTTTCAAATGGACAATCGTCACAAAAAAAATATGAACATGAAAACTCTATAGTAAAATAGACGTTCCTCAAAAGTGAAATATGGGTCAATATCAATGAAATTAGTTTTTACTTTAAAAATCATATCCCTAAAAATGTGGGATTACCTTTTAGACAACAAAAAATGCAATTGAACATGATTTTTGTGAGAGATTGAATCACTAAAGAACTCCTATTGGGTATTTCAACTCGAGAATACCCTGACCAGAAAAAAAAATCAAGATTAATTTTTTTTATTTATTGTGAACCAAAATGGCTCTCCAAATTAATTCTATCACATGGTTTGCAATAACCTTGTAATATCGACTCCCATTTGTAAAGTGCAAACTACTCAATAAAACAAAAAATAAACAAAAATCTTTTACACAAAAAGGGTACTTCTGGATCAAAATGACTTAAGTAGATAAAAAACACTTAATCAAAATTCACGTCTATTTTCTCTTTTTTCGTCTGGCCGTCCTTTCATTCCGCTGTTGCTACTTCATTATTTTCTTTGCTCTTTCGCTTTGTTCACAAAGATGCCGACCACTACACACACAAAAGACGGACGGGACGGAGGAGAGAGAGAGAGAGAGAGAGAGAGTAAAGTGGACGATAAAGCTTCTTTTACCGGGAGCAGTAAACGAGCACTCAGGAAGCCATCGTGCTCAGTAGATTTAGATTTTGTACCCAGAAACTGGTCCCGACTAAAGAACAAGTTGACATAATTCTCGTCTTTTGTCGTACCAATAAACCAGAAGCGGAGTTTTCATTTTTCTTTTGACTGCGTTTATGTGCATTGGTTTTTGCAGCTCGCTTGCCACATTTCCATAATTGCACAGGAGAGAGAGAGAGAGAGAGAGAGAGAGAGAGAGTCACTGTTCTCTTTCTTCAATGGGCTTAAATGAAAGGGGCTCTCTCTCTCTCTCTCTGCCTCTCCCTCCACTAAACTATCATGAAGATTCCCTGCGATTCATTTGACTAACGCTCGAAACTAGACAGCAAATGCATTTAATTTAATTTATTACCAGACAACTGTATTATAAGTGCTGTAATGATACAAGGGTTTTGTCCACAAGCGTGGGAGGCAATAGTCAAACACATTATTAACGATACTTTGTCATTTTCGATATGTTATCACTCCTTAATATGTATAGTAAGTTTATTAGAAATATCCTTTTGACTAACATGTTTAATCAATATCCAGAAAATACTCATTAACAAGATCCATCATATAACACGAAAAATAGAAGGCCAATAGATGGGGTTTTACTTGATACATGTGGGCAGAACGAATTTTATATGCATGAATAGAATCGGCAGAGGAAAAACATGAGTAACTTTATTTTTGAGAAAAATCAAAAGGAAAAAGAAGAAGATGGAGTTCTTTTGGGTAACTTTATTAACAAGCGCGTCAAAAGACTTTTATAAAGTTAAGTCTATGCGCTCCTCGTAGGGCAAAAAAAAGTTAGTCCTTAAATTTTTCAGTGCCTTATGAAATGTGATAAAAGTGCACGTATTTTTACTCACTCTAATGTCTTGATCAGCGTGTGTTGAGAACAGTTGTTAGTCAAGCTCCTTTCTGCTAAGCACACTTTAATTAATGGACAAAGGCTCTTGTTTAAAGCAGTCGATGCAGCGATTTTGTCCTTTTTCTTAAGCACGCATGGTGGGGGGATTAAAGTACTGTCGAATGCTGGGTTGGACCGCTTGGAAAATCCCCTAGGGATTTAAAAGTACACTCCTTAAAATAACACGAAAATGACAGAAGCTTTGGCGCTCGAAGCTAATTCTCATGAATGAAGCCAGTGGAGGATCCGCCCGTTTTCTTAATCTATTATTTGGAAAGTTCTATTACCTGACAATAGATGCCATTTCTTCTCTTTTTAATCGAGTTCACGCACAACTAGGAAGCCCATAATCATCGTCTGCAACGTTGCTTATTTACTCGATTACCCCTGAATTAAAAAGTTGGATGTGGTTGGCCTAAGAACTCTACATCACGTGTGATCTTTTCAAAAAACAACAAATTGAAATGATCTATTCAAATTCTACCAACTGCGCATTAACTGCTCAAAGTCGAGCCAAAAATATGGACGCATCGTCTCATTCAGCTTGGTATTTCATGAGCCTACGGACAATTATTTCAAGGAATGCACCTAAAATGCTAATGGCTTTTGGGATTTCATGTTTAATTGCAAATGACAATAAGTTGCAGCACAAGGACATATTGCATTGCAGCAGTTGTGGCAGTAGGGTTGTCATTTTTTTATTTTTTATTTTTGTGGTCGTCTCCAATGCATCTAATGCAATGGTGACAGCGTTGGAAAATGCAGAGCCAGTCCCCAAACGCATGACATCGTCATTTAAGGGCATTCAAATCGATTGTCTCTTGCAAGCACCATTCAAATCCCGATGCCTTGCTTTTCCCACAGGACGTTCACTTCGAAGCAAGCATCGTCTTTGCCATGGCGTTTGACCAGTCCCACCTTGGGCTCCTACAGTCCAGACCAACCCCGCCGGTTGGCATCTGCCCGGCATGTTTATTTACATCTTTGAGATTATAGGTTTTCATGTAGTAGAATATCTTAGGTCACTAACAATCCGATACGCTTATATTTACGCAACTAAAGTAAAAAGTTTATAATTTTTACTCAATAGGTATTTGTTGTATTCATATGTGATACTTTAGAGTATCTCTGGTATTGCTCTAATACCAAATTAAGAATAACGCAAAAAAGTGAAATTTTGCATATTTCGATGTTTGTTCTTCAAATTAGCAGCCAAAGAGTCTCAAACGGTAATTGAAATTGTAGACTTGGGAGGTAAACTGAAGTGGCGCGGCCAATGCAGCTGGTGTCGTGATGACCACCATGGAGAAACTCAACTAGTGTTATTATATAGATGGCTTTAATATCATGTCAAGAATTGGAATGATAGAAAAATGTAATATTCTATTTATTTGCAAGTGAAGATTACAAGAGTAAAGAGGCTCTTTTTTTTTTTTTTTCTTTTTCTTTTATTGGATCAAAGAGTAAATAGGCTTTACATGAAGCTATCTAAAGTAATAAAATAAGTACAATAAAATTGGGAGCAATCAAGAAAAATATATAGAATTATCCTAAATAAGGTATATATTGGCAAATCTGGGAGGGCTGACCTTGCTGGCTTCGAGCGAGGGCTCAATTAAGAGAAATATATAGAATCATGGAATATCCTAAATAAGGTCTATATGGGCAACCACCCTTGGATTTGGGAGGGCTGACCTTGCTAGCTTCAAGCTTGGGAGCAATCAAGAGAAATATATAGAATCACTGAATTTCCTAAATAAGGTCTATATTGGCAACCACCCTTGGATCTAGAAGACTGACATTGCCAGCTTCAAGCAAGGTCACCTAGCGAGGCTCAACCTCATTGTAATCTAGCAATTGGCAAGGTTGACCCTTGCCAGGCTTCGCTTGTGGCCAACCATCGAGATCTAAATTAGTGAAACTAAATGGTTTCATAATTAAATCGATTTTCTCTAATAGGTTTATGACTATTTTGATAATATTCACTCTCTTTTTCTATAATTACTTGTATGTAGTAAAAGTGTGAATGAACTTATCGACATAAGTTACAAGGTCTATATTGGCAACCGCCCTTAGATCTAGAAGGCTAACCTTGCCGGCTTCAAGTGAGGCCACTTGGCAAGGCTCGACCTTGCTATAATCTGGCAATTGGCGAGCTTGACCCTTGCCGGCCCTCGCTTGTGGCCGGCCACTAAATTAGCCAAACTAAGTGTTTTCATGATTAAATTGGTGTTTTTCTAATAGGTTTATGCCTATTTTGATAATATTCACTCTCTTTTTCTATAATTACTTGTAGTAGTAAAAGTGTAAATGAACTTATCGATGTAAGTTATAAGGTCTATATCGGCAACTGCCCTTGGATTTGGAGGGCCGATCTTGTCGGCTTCAAGCGAGGTCACCCGGCGAGGCTCGACCTCACTATAATCTAGCAATTGGCGAGGTTAACCCTTGCCAACCCTCGCTTGTAGGCAGCCGTCAAGGACTAAATTAGCCAAACTAAATGATTTCATGACTAAATCGGTGTTTGTCTAATAGGTCTATGATTATTTTAATAATATTCGCTCTCTTTTACTGTAATTCCTTGTACGTAGTAAATGTGTGAGTGTACTTATCGACGTAAGCGTACTCGGTTTGCCAGGGCAACCGGAGCAGTCACGGAGCTCTCGAGGGTCGATTCCTAGAACTCTTGAGAACCAAACTCCTGATCGTATGCATCCACCTGACTAAAGTTTCGAATCTTTCTAAAACCGTATCAGACGAAACGACTCTTCGACGCACACGTTACCCGTTCGAACGCCATCGTACAAGGATCACGCGCAGCACAGACGGGCCTCTCAGATAGTCGCCCGACCATAAAGTCCCATTAATGCAGGAAAACAAAAGGGGGGAAAGACGTCTAACCATCTATCCCCCACATCTCATTTCATTTCCTTTCCAACAAAAAACCAGAAGGAAAAACGAAGGTCGGCTTTAATGGCCAGCCTCCCGGAACACGCAGCTGACCATTTTCGGCGCTATAATAATCACATTTGCATGCCAAACACAACACAAAGACCTCAAAATCCTAGAAAAGAAAAAAGGGGAAAAGTTACAGCAAAAACTAGTTCTACCTTACACATACAGACATACCTAACTTCGAGGTCAAACTAAAGCATCTTCCGCTAACGCTGTTAAATAGTTAACACACAGTTACACGGCGAGGCTGGTTTACAGAGCAACAGCAACGCGACGGACTATCTCGTCGCTTTTTGCTCGGTAAACCGGTCTCGACGTACCGACGACGTCGCGTCGACCCGCCTGCTAATACTCCCAGGACTTGTAAGCGAAGTGCAGGAGGGGGGAGTGGTGACCGGCGGCGGGGCGGTCGCAGAAGACGCCGTTCCAGATCTCGGTGAAGACGCGGACGATGACGCCGTGGTAGTGTGGGGAGTTGAGCTGGAGGAAGCAGTTGAGGAGCTCCCGGAGGTCGTCCTTGGTGTAGATTTGGTTCTCCAGGATCATCTGCAGCATGGAGTGCCGGAAGTCCAGGTAGGGGTCGTGCGAATCCTTCTCGACCGCCACCCCCTCGTCGTCGATTCTCCCGAACCCCCGCACCGCCTTCGCCGACCGCGCCACGTCCGCCTCCGCGTCCAGCAGGAACTGCAGGGAGTGGTCGGCGGCAGCGGCGGCGGGGGGAGTCGGCGGCGGTGAAGGAGGAGTGGGAGTGGGAGCGGGAGAGGAAGCGCCTGTGGTGGTTGGCGGAGGAGGAGGAGGTAGACGAGGAGGAGGAGGGCTTGGACTTCGAGCCGGGTTTGAGGAGGGAGTGGAGGAAGAGCCTGGGCTTCCGGCAGCTGCAGCCGACGTCGACGGCGACGGTGTTGAGGAGGACCCTCCTCCGGCTGCTGCTGCCGCCACCGCTTGACATTGTAGTAGCAGTCACAGAGAGAGAGAGAGAGAGAGAGAGATTGGGGAGGAGTTTTGGGAGTCGGGAAAGGATGGATGAAAGATAGAGGGGGAGTGTGCGAGTGAGTGTCGCATAAATAATCTGCAATCTGCCTGCTGCATGTGAAGACAGGGGAGATGGAGGGGGTCCTCTCTCTCTCTCTCTCTCTCTCTCTCTCTCTCTCCCTCTAGGGTGCTATGATGACAGGGCTGTCGTTGTTCATCATGACAGTTTTATCTCGACTTCCCCTCCCCCGACTCGCAACTTGATGATTTCGACCCTTTTGTGGAATTCGAGAAGTGGAGCCACCAACGTATCAATTCTCTACCCTCGACCACGTTATAATAATTTCATAATTTACTTCAAGATTGGAATTACAACTCCACAATTTCCTAAAGAGGTTACCTTAGCTTGAGGCTTCCTTGAATTCTTGGGGTTGGTTAAGGAGTTACCCCATCAAGAAAAGAAGCTTTCACTCTTACGAAGGTTTCCGTGGCCTGTCCATTCCACATTTTTATATACCGGTGCTCACATAACTTGCATTCACAATTCTCCGTGTATCTTTGTCTTCCTTATAGAGAGAGGGAATACCCTTTCTTTGTTTTACATTCCTGTGATTTTGAGATCTAGACGAGGATCAATATGAAACTTTTTAAGGAATTTTTTAGGTCTAATTTGAGTTATAACTCCTTAATTTCCTAAAGAGTCCTTTGGGTGATACCCTCTTCCTAAAGGGATCTGACCGTGCGGATACATTCCTAAATGGGTTTGAACTTGAACCTTCTCGAGAATAGCCAAAAGCCTCAACCACTTATAGACGACGTCGGTAATGAACTATGACAATCTTATAAGAAAATAGGATTTGGCTCGTGCAATGGTAACTACGATTAGCTAGATTTTGTATCGATGACTACATCATGGACACACTTAAAATAACTACATCAGGAGCAAGAGCTAGGTAGCAAATAGCCCAGTAGTAGATCTCAAAATGGATCGAAAGTCCTAAGTCTTGTTTACAGCATAGGCAAAACATTTTTTCATAGAAGTGCAATTAAACCTTTCATTGAATAGCACATATTGCCTACACGCAGGTAGAAATTGCATTCACGGCATCTTTAAATTGCACTTTCATGATATAATTTCGAGGATTTAATTGCATCTTCAAATAAAGGTTTAGGACATAATTGAATCATTTGAAAGGTCTAAACATTAACCGCACTCTTCGCTAAAGGTTTATGAGTTTGATCAAACCATTTGATTAATATTTTTGGACTTGATTCCATTCCTTACTCAAGAGTGGTGCAATTTTCTCAACAAGAGCTAAATATTATTTCGGAAAAAAAATGTTATTTCTACCTAGATGATGCAACACGATATGGATAACTCTTTTTTCCTATATGGTGATTTTATTTGTTTCGTTAACCACATATATTCTTTTAATCTTAATACACAAAGAATCACATACACATTGTTTTTTTTTTTCTAAATCAAAATAGTATTTTAAATTTTAACATGAGAATCAATAAGGCTACATTTAGCATTCAAACAAAATTCAGAATACAATAAAAAATTTATTCTATCCTACATTTGATACCTATTCAAGATTGAATAAAGTTGGATATAAGAAGATATAGACCAAATAAAATTATCCCATAGGGATGTAGGATAAAGATGAATATAATTTCTAACATTTATGATAGAAAAGTTATTTTTCTCAAATAACAAACTTCTTAAATTAACAAAATTAAATTTATATTTAAATATAAATAATATTTGAATCATAATATAATAACATAAAAAAATAACAATTGAATTATTTTAATTTAATCTTATTTGTATATATTTATTCGAATTTATTATATTTTATAATATAAATTTAATATATAAATGTAAATATATATTTATATCTATTACATATTTTAGGTATTTTAGTATTTTAGATATATCAGTATATTTTTCTATTTAATGAATTTTATTAAATAATGATGGAACAGAAAAAAATTAAAATTAAAAAAATTAAAAAATAAATGAAAATAAAAGGCAAGAGTGTCGCGAGAAATTTTTACTATTTTCATTTATAAATTTTTTTGTTTATTTATATTAATGTGCCGTTTATACCAAACAATGTACATGATATGATGTGAATATATTCGGTTTTATTACCGTAATTACCAAACAATTGATAGGATATAGCAAAACTTTTAGATTTCATATCTAGTCCTATCCTAATTAGAAACCCGGATGGCCAAATGTAACCTAAAAGAAAGCGGTCAAAAACAGCGAAACCTTTTCCATCTTTGCCTTAGCCTTTGACTTTTTCCTTTTTGTTTATCATAGAATCTTTTCAAAGAGTATTGTAGAGTTCGATTAAAAAAAAAAAGTGATTTAGGCGTGTATGAAGATCATTAACAAAGAAAGGACAAGTTCATGTATCCTTTCTTTGTCTCCCTTTAGACCTAGGTGCTTGCCTAACTTGCAAAGGTCGCCTGTGGTCGACCCCTAGTGGAGTGTCCTGCCAAGTTACATTCCTTATTTTAATATACCAGTGCCTGCATGCCTTCCACCCCTTATTAATAGGTGAATATTTTCTTCCCCACCAACTAGGGAATATGGTGCACTTTTAAGTTACTCATGAAACTATGCATATGGAATAAATAATTCAAAATTCGTTAAATATGTTTTATAAGTACCCTTAATTATTCAATAACATGACTTTGGATTATAATCGCCTTTTGCTGTTCATGAATGACTTTAATCATGAATTTTTGGAATATACATATATACATACATATATATATCAATATTTACATTTTCAAAAAACTTGGCCCAGTAAAAGGAAGAAATTAAAAAAGAAGATAAAAGTAGAGTAGATCTCGTTAGAGCTCCTCATGAGGAGGAGCAAATCGCATGGCTGTCATCTACGCTTGTTGACTTGAAATTCCACATGGCAAAGCTTCTCATTATATTCGCATATCCATATCTTCCCGTCATATAATATACATATATCTAGATACATCTTCTGATGAAAATGAATCATCAGCTGGTTGCCATAGTTATAAAATACACAAGAGAAGAATTTCAGAAGCAGCTAAGAAACTGACGCATCAGTGGAATGATCTGGGAATGCAGGAAATTGCATTATATGCATTTTTAAATGAAACGATCCGTTAAATCAGCAGGGGCAGCACACTTCAAATTTTGGGCCAATCCGCGATCCTTTCAGGTGATGATTCTTCCGTGCACGTTCCCGCTTCGATAATTTGGGCGTCTGCCGAAGTAAACGGGCTACATTCATTTCTCCCTTTTCTTGTCGTTATCATCCTGCAAAAGGGCGTTGAATTTCACCCACAAAACCATATTAATTTGAGAGATGCGTATATTATACGTACAAGTATATATAAAATCACTTCGACCAATGAGCTTTTCTTTTTTTTTTTGAACTTTGATGTGATGGAGGACGCTCCAAAAAAGGCCGGCCTTTGGATTTTGACTGAACGATGCTTGTTTTCGTTTCCTCATGTCCGTCTTTTCGAAATTATTGTCCTTGCAAGGTTAGCAAGCGAGTACCAGATATAGCATTTTCAGGACAAAAATCAGCAGGTTCAGCTTGCACTTCCGACCTGATACACAAAAGCCAGACAAAGAGAGAGAGAGAGAGAGATGGCCTGTTGGAGCCGAAAGACGATTCATCCGTACCCGCAAGCCTTTTCATTTGACATCTAATTGTTCTGTTCCTCATATGCATAAACATTCCATTACACACTCCATTGGTTTTTTCTTTTTGGCGGGCGATATGTCCCCAAAGAACTAGGCTATAATTGAGGTTTTTAAGCAAGATGTCGGGCAGGTATAGAAATCTAGAATGTCACGGGGCAGAACAAGCCAACACAATGAGCTCGTCCTCCGTCTCTTTCTGTGATATTTATACGCTGCTAAATTTTGATCTTCTATTTTGTCACTGTAAAGCTTTACACAATTCGATATTACCAACAAACTCCATTGTTCTGATACCAGTCGATGGAACTACTCTGTGACTTGCGTATATGAAGATATTCTTGCGTGAAACTCTTAACTGTGTTTTCAGAGAGAAACCCAAACCCGTGAATCGGCAAATTCAGCACAAATAGTCAAATGATGCTTCTTATTCGTACCTTAATGTTGTGGATATCAGAGAACAAAACTTCTATTCAGAGCTGAGAATCTTTAGCTTTCGCAGGGAAAGAATGAAACTGTTGTTTTGTCGAATTTGTCATGTCTATCTACGTACTAAAACAGCACAAGAATGGAGTGAAGGCAAAGCTTAACAGTAATTGCTGTAAATTGGTAAGGAAGGAAAACCAGAAAGGCCTGTTCGGAAGCACATGATCTGAAAGTTGATCACAGTAAAGAAATTATATGAAGATTTCTGTTTCTTTTTTTTTCTAACAGTAGACCAGGCAAATGCAATAGCAGTTCAATTACTTGAGACACCATGTGCCAACACAAGGGCATCGAACAGGCACATCAAGCCATTTCGGCATGTACAGGTATTGGAGTCGAGGGGCGTAGACACAATGTAATGGCCCAACCCACTTGCGTATATCCCTCGACAGTGATAAAAAGTCAGTCCAAGAAAGCAAGTTAACAAATGAAACAGCTGACTCGAACCTGCATAAAGTGCCTTCTCTACAACAATGAACTCCCATCCCAAGTTCCTTGAAATCACTGTGAAATTGGTTTTACCAGCAAGGGTGTCCTTAATTATCCGCCAAACCAATTACATGGTTAGCAGAACCTTAAAGAGCTAATTTACCGAATCCTTCCATGTCATTGCATAATTTGCATTATGCCTAGTCCCATATTCTCTGCAATATCAGTGCATTATGCCCATTGCCATATTCTCTGCAGTATCTGTGAACTTAAAGTGGTCCTTGAACAGTCATCGATGCCTCCTATGATCACTTTTCCTTCCCATGTCAAGGGGCTGGAGACCAAAATCTTGATAATCGAAGTCAGTAGCAGGGAAAAAGAATTGTGGTGTACCCTCTTTTCTTTTCATGCGGAGGGAGTGGAGAACCAATGTCTTGCACACTGAAGTCAATATAGCATGCAAAAAATTTGTATGGATATAAACAGCCAAATCCTCCAATCCGAGTGTACATAGCCTAGACATGATGAAAAAAGTAAACTAGCAATGTGAAACTTAAGTAACAATACAGACGGACAAGAATTCACATTCTCAGACTTGAACTTCTGTACCACACGCAACCATTGACCAACTGGTGGCATGGCGAAGCAATTTGAGTTGGATACTGTCAATAATAAAATGTTCAATTAAAATATATGGCAGATGCTATGGGAGTCAGAATTTAGACAGAAAGATCACTTTACATGTCTAGTAACGACTCCTCCCCCCTGTACATATTATTCAAGAAGGTACTATGAAACTCAACTCACCGGATCAAGTTCTTTTTGTTGAAACTTAGATCTGTTGGTTCGAAGTCAATATCCTGGCTTTGATCAAGCTCACAATATGCTCAGCTACCCAAACTGATCCAGCCTCTGTGCAGCAGAAAGAATGAGCATGGCCCTCCCTTTCAATTGCCAAAGTAATTTCAGGGATCTTCTTGGATATCTACAACGAAAAAAAAAACAAAAAAGTGAGAATTGCCATCGATTACATCAAAGCACAGGGGAATGCTCATGAATCACTTTAGCCACCTACAAATAGTTTGAGAATAGCTCTGTAGCATTAGAATAACAAATAACCACGAGATCATAAATTCTTCAAGCATGAAATTATAATCATGAGTGATGACATGAAGCTATGATCATTCACTGTTGAAGACATTTAATAGTGAAAAAGCTATTGTGAGAATAACTCTGCCTGTGCACATATTCACCACGTAAGTCCTGGTGCATCATGAGATCTTTTAAGATTTACCTCTTCAAGCACTTGCAGCGGGCCCCAGTGATCATCAAGGCCAAACAGAAATGCAATTTTTTCCCTGTTTGCTCTCAGAAATGCCCAATCCGGTACTTCTGGAAGCTGTCATGGACTACAATGGTCAGCACGGGCTTTCATTTCATTGTCTCTCTATGCAGGAAATACTACGAGTAGCCCAATATCTAATAGAGAGACAAGAGGCAATTCTCTTTAAATGATTGGGTGAAATTAGCTTAAAAAACATCCCACCAACATGATTATCATATGCATACTGCCACTACTTTCCCACATAAGCTAGAACTATAGATGATTCCTTCTTACTGTCTAAATGAATAAGCTTCACCAGGCACCTGAGAAATGTGTGGAAACCCCAAAAGTTCAAGCAATGATGAGAAACATTTGAGCCAAATGAGTCAATATTTGTTCTGTGGACAGTGGAAATAGAAAAAGGTGAACCGTCTTATAAGAATTAATAGACCAGGTTCACCGGCCCCAGAAATTTAAGAAAACATTACTTAGTTAAACTTAGACTTCCAAAATGTTTCAGTCGGACATTATGAACGTAAGAGGATTATCCATCTTAAAGCAACTCTATAACCAGAAGCCTAGGCCTCTCAGTTTAGCTACAAAGTTGATTTATCTCTTTTATTTGATGCTGCAGAAAGCAAAGCCAGATCTATATAGTAGTAGTTTCAATGTAGTATAGAACAAATTATCAAAGAGAAAAAAATGGGGTATGGAACAACTTCGGGTGCACCAGAGTGACTGGGAAGCTTTAGGCAACTGGAATTGGTATCTAAGTTCCGTGAAGGGAGTAAATCTTTTGCAAGGATCATAATGCTTCCAGAAGGTGAAGTGAAAGCACAGTGTTTGTGGCTTCATTAAGGAAAAGCACAGTTGGCAAAGCCTAGCTTGAATATCAGAAAAATGACTGTTTTTTGAGAAAGAAATAGCAAAACTTCACTTCTCCAACCTGATGGAACGCTGAAATTATTAGTACTTGCATTGATCTTGCTTTTGGATTAGGAAATGTGATTATGGAACACTAACCTGTTTAAACTCCGTCATTGCCATGAAGAGCACATTCCGCATTGTATGATACTGTAAAAATGAAGTAAACTATCAGTAAGTACAAACAGCATGCCATTACGGTGAATTTCGTATTCGACAATAAATTGGGACGATTTCCACCAACAGGGATTCAGAGAGGGTAG
Source organism: Eucalyptus microcorys (assembly GCA_014182515.1). NCBI lineage: Eukaryota > Viridiplantae > Streptophyta > Magnoliopsida > Myrtales > Myrtaceae > Eucalyptus > Eucalyptus microcorys. The sequence goes on along the minus strand of CM024562.1, from coordinate 30,049,075 downwards.
TACGTTAAGTCGAGAAGAGCTAACATCACCTGCAGCAAATGAGTGCATGTAGCCTCAATACCCAATGGAGACCACGATTTTCCAAGGGAGTTTGCAACAATAAACCTGGAAAATCTGCTTGGCAATGAACCCAATGACGCTACGATAAGGCTCACAGCTGCACAGATGATGGAGGACCTGAAACTCAAGACTGTGCAACATCAGACCCACTGACTGAATCAGTAATGGTCTTACCAAAAATAAAAACATGGAGGATTTTGTTCCTAGTAGCACTGGATAAAGCAAAGAAAGGATGCAGGACTTGCCCTGACGAAATTACTTTTACAGTTAATCATTAGGATTACGGAGCAATACAGTTCATACATATATTAAAGAGCTGAAGGAGAACTGCAAACTAACCCCAGGCCTATGGCAAATATAGAATAGCGAAATCATGTAGGTAAATATTTGTGATATGATGCAAAGAATTCACTCAGTAGTAAAGAGTACTGGAAAAAGGTAAGGCAATGAAGACATCCACCACTTTCTGTAGAAAACAAATGACAGAATAATTATGTTACTTATGACAAGGAAAGAGCTTTACGCTGAAATGTTCTTAATCATAGACTGCTTCATGGACCCTGGGTTCAATGTCAGAAATGGATATAATCCAATAAAATACATGACCTAGCAAAGCCAAAGAAGTCAGGAGCCTGCCTCTTCAAATTAAAAGCATTATGAGAAACTTATTAGGTTGCAACTCATCAAGTGACAGTAAATTCACCTTCTCAGGGCACTTCCGGAGGATCTCCATAGAGATATATGAACCAATTGAGTGCCCAACCTTCAAGTACAAATTATGAGTAACATAACATGCCATTGATTAGAGGTCAGAAGAGAGCAAAAGATCTTTCCTCATTTTTTCAGGGAATAAATCCCCTTCAGAATATCTCTCTTTATAATAAAGCAAACCCAAAAACAACATTCAACCTCAAACTTTCTCCACAAAATTCTGCGAAAAGCCCACACTTGCTGTAAGATTAATAACAAAAAAATGCACAAAATGATAAATTAAATTGATCAACACATAATCATGTTACCCTGTAAATCTTTCATGGATTCCAAACTCTAATTAATCTTCTCATTCTGCAAAACTGAAATCTCAAATTTTCTTCCTATATTAAAACTGTTTTTCACTATAAACACACATATGCATGTGCACGTGCCATTTTCGTCACTACAAAGAATAAGTATCCAGAATTTGTTTCAATATAAAATAGCCAATAACACGTGCCATAAATAGTTACAGATAGGAATTGATCCATAACATTATGTCATACTTTATCGGTCGAAAATGAAAGCAACAAAGTAAGAATGTTGAGACATCAGAATTTTGTCCTCATCGCTCATAAATCATTCTTAAAATGCTTGCATGTCATAAGAGAATATCATGGTGCTGATAGCTATCAGAACAAGAATGATCAAGAAAGGGCCTCCTATCACTAATAATTCTCACAACGCTAGGTAATAAACAAAAGCTGTGTAATTGAATCAACTTTAAATGTCCTAGATCTCAAATATCTGAAAGCCTATCCGGCAACAATCCACACTGTTAATTCAAACAAGATAAGGAAAATAAAGCTCTATGGTACAAATGAAGTTCCTCATATTCCAGAATACACTAAACTTTTTAGACCATTTGAGCTTTTGAATCTACGCTAAGGTTGTCTGCTTGAGAAACTCAAGCTTCAAAGTACAATTTTGTATGTTTTACCATGAAGAGAAAAAGCTTAAACTAAACCAGATTAATGTACGCCGGAAATCCTTCTTCACACTTGTAGAAAGTATGACACATGCTCAACTCCAGGCAGTTCCACTACTCTATTGATTTCACAAATACTGATCGCAATAACTCTATTATAACACTGCTTAAAGTAATGGTGAAACTGTCTTTGGTGATAGAAAAAATTATGCAGACCATCTTTATAGGTATATCTGTTCTTTTCTTCTGTTGACGTGCGAATTAAAAATTTTACCGCAGAATTCCCTTCAAGGCAATAACATTTGATAAATTCACTTGAATCCGATGCCAAACAAGCTTGTTTTATGAAAAGAATTACAAAGGGAACACTTCCTGAAGGAAGGTAGACAGAATGATTTACTAAATTCTGGATGGACTTTATGGATAGTAATTAATTAAACTAACATGGTAGCTTTACTTTTGCAACACCTTTCAGCCAAAAGTATAATACCAGTAAATTTGCACATGAAGGCCCTAATATTGTTATGGACTGAGATTTCTTCCTATGCTCCTTATAAAGGAACTGTCAGGAGGCTCATTAGGTTTATAGCAACAAGCTTTCGGTTGGTCCTTGCACATTTTGCAATTTAGTAATGTATGGGCTGAGAAACTGAGAAAGTAAACCTTATCAATTAACCCAAGATAGCCCTACCAGTAATAAAGGAGCTCTGGAAGTTTGCATTTCCTGTCTCATGAATTCCACCTGTAGAAGGATTAAATGAAAATAACATCATGAACAATTATCCTAAGAGATAAGAAAGGTAAAGTGGATAAGTACCAAGCTTTCGGTTGAAATAATCCAAAGTTAGGGAAAAGGTACTTTGCCACAGAATAGATAAATAAGAAGGTACTGTTAGAATCAGGATTGCCATTCTAGAGAGAGTTTCTAAGATGCTAAACTTCCTAGACTAATAATAGGCCAAAAAGACTAGACTGCTCGAAAGATTCAAAGGTAAAGATCGGAAGTCTCGCAGCCCACTAAGAGGAACCGGGCATCTCAACATGGATTAAAGTTTAAAAACGCCATAACTCTCTCCTAGTGGTCTAATAAATGCTTAAAATCAAATAAAAAAGCAAAAACCTACCTTATGATCGATTTGCTCCTGTAATGAGAAGAACCTTCCATTCTCCCAGTCCTGTTGTGAAAAATTGATTAATTATCACCATTTGCAAAGTGAAGCAAGGATATAAATTAAATTAGAGGTATTGCAGAAAATAGAAAATTGCATGTTAGGTCATGCAGTATCAATATCCAAACAGAATTGCAACATCCACTGTTCAAAATGTGCAAATGTTGATTCAATAATAACTAAGAACACTCTAGTAGGAACCAAGAACTGATAGCAGCAGAAATATGGCAAAGTTCCAAATTGAAAATAAGGTGCCAAAGCAGAGAGGTTGAAGATCCATCATAAACAGTGCAAAACGTACCTTTTTGGAATGGGATATGTGGCCAACAGCTGAAGATCAAGCACACAAAAATCAATAAGAAGAGAGAGACCACACAAAACATATGCACATAAGAGAATTAAAAAAAAAAAAATCCTTGCCCGTAACAGATGCCCTTCCTCCCAACTGATCATACAGCGACTCAACAAAGTCCTTGTAATATGTAATAATACCTATCACAGCCACGAAGCCAGAGCGACAATTCCCATGAGCAAACACAAATCAAGAACTACGAGCAACCGTAAACCAGAAGCACAAAGAAAGGGGAAATTACCTGGATTCCCAGGAATGAACAGAACATGCAATGCAGGATCTTCCGATCGAACTTCGAGCAATTCGGTGGCACAGCTGAAGATGGAAACGACAAGATCAGCGAACAGAGCTCCTGCTATCAAATGGGTCATCAATCGCCGGGCGGCTCTACGTACCCGGACACGTTGCAGATTCGAAAATTAGCGGCTTTCGAAGTGAGGGATTCACGACCCATGACTCCAAATTCACATTTGAAACCGTATCTCGTCCTGAACGATCGAACAACGGACCGCGAGCGGCGAGCAAGGAAGCCATGCAAAACATCACCGATTAAGCTCATTCAGCCAGCAATTCGGGAACAACGGCAGAGAGAAATGACCAAGAAATACAGACAGGCGTCGCCATCGAGTGGAACCTCGACAAAGACGACGGCGACGGCGACGGCGACGGCGACGTACCCGCAATGACGGAAGAGGGGGAGTGGTCGGACCGCAACTGCTAAGCAAGGAGGACGAAGCAGCATTTATTTTTCCTTTTTCCCCCTTTCGGATTTTCTTTGTTTCAGACCTGAAATCTCTGGCCTACAAAATAATAAATGCAGGCCTTAAAATTTAGTTAATGTTAGGTCTCGTCGTTTGGGATAGGGAGGTATCTTTGGGGTTGTAGAATATCCAATTTTAACGGTTCTGATCTGTTATATTTTTTGATATGATGGTTAATAATCTCTCGAGATTGTAAAAATTGGAGCAATTCGATCCAATTTCAAACCCTTTTTTCTTGATCTACTTAGTTTGATTATCTCTTCTCGTGTCACATTCGATTGATATTTACGCAATAAATGATTGTCGATTAGTATAAAGGGTTTTATCAAATAGTGCTTTTTGGATACTAATTAATCATGTTTAATTAATAAAGTCTCGATTTTCATTTCATTAATTATCGTTTCATCAATGAATTGTCAAAAACATAATTTACTTTACTTCTTTTTCTTCTTATCTGTCGATTCTTGCCATCTTGGGACGAGCCTTTATGTCCTTAACTTTAAAAATTCTTTTCAACGAGTATATATACAACTACAATACAACACCGTATAGAAGTTGAACCAGAAAGATAGTGCCGCCATAGCACGGCCGGATTCCACCATCCATTTCTTTTCAAAGGATGGAGCAGCACCAGCTCATGCGAATTTCCCGCCTCCCGCGCTGTACCATCACGGTTTGACGGATTTGCCACCTGAAAAGGAAGACAAGAAAAGAGACCGGGAAGGGAAACATAACCGCCCCAACAGACACTTCGAAGAATCCGTAGATTTCCCTCTCTGGTCGTACCGGTTTGGATTTTGCTAAATTCGTGAATTTGTCTTCGTCTATTCTTCGTCCTTCATTGGCTGTTTAGCAACATGAATTTGCGAAACGAGTGATTTTGCCGGACGCCATTTTGCCCCGTGTAAATCTAATCTCTCGAATTTTACTGAATCGTTGTCATGTATAGATAAACGAACCCCTACTTCCTCGCCCCGAGCAGCAATCAAAGAGATCCTTAATCTCCCTACGCTTCCCAAGCATCTCCAGCGCGTTTTCATCGTTTTAACTTTGCCTGCGATAAGCCTCTGCCTCTCTCTCTCTCTCTTTCTGGTATGCACGGTCTGCTTTCGTTTCTCTTTTGCCGCTTTTCTCGTCTCGGAAGCATTTGACATTCTTGGTTTCCTCCAACAAGCTTGCCCCCGCGGCTTAAAATTCAATTGTCTTTTGTGCCTTTTTTCCCAAGTCATTCTTTTTCTTTGCCCACGAAACGGGAGGATGCGGTGATGACCGAGATTCTCGTCTGCAATGCAGAAAGCTTCGGCGGGGCGCCAGACGACCCGCGTGCATTGTTCTGAGAATGCTGGGGAATTTCATCACCCGATGCCTTTTGTACGCCCACCATCTTTTTCTGTAAAATCGCTTCTTTATGTTACCACCTTCCCACCTCCTTTTGGTAATGTAAAAGAAGAGGGTAGAAAATGTTTTTTCTTTGGAATTTGATTGGCTTTCTCGTGTTGGGTTTTCATCGATATGGCAGATTGGTTTTCGGGTATGCGTACCCAGCATTCCAGTGTTACAAAGTGGTGGAGAAGAACAGGGTGCAGATTGAGGAACTCAGGCATTGGTGTCAATACTGGTGAGGGAAATAACCCTTCTTTGATCCACAATGCCTTTGAATTATTTACTTATCTTTTACGCGAGAATGCTCGAATTACATCGAACCATATCGCTATAGGAGTAGATGACTCGTGGCAATTCTTTTTCTACTGCAATTCAATGAATCCGGCAGATAGGATTCGAGTTCTGGTTCGAGGACATCGCTTTGATGATGATTGCTTCGACTATATTGAGTCGATTTTCCTTGTTCTGCTTTCCTCTGTCTCCATGTTCCCGATCCTTCTCGAGGATAAACGAAGCGCAGGGAAATATTAATCTGTGCGAGTATCGAATTCTTGCAGGATCATCCTAGCGATGTTCACGGTCCTGGAAAGGATTGCCGATTTGTTGATCTCATGGTAAGCAGAACCATTTTCCATCAGAGCCTTCCATGACTTTTATGTACCCGCTACACGTACAAACGTTTCCTTCTTGTTGTCTTTCTTCTTTCGGTTGTAGGCTTCCGATGTATTGGGAACTGAAGCTCGGTTTCATCATCTACTTGTGGCATCCAAAAACCATGGTTAGAACCCCACCCACCAAGCCCTTGAATTGTCCAAAGAAGGCTGTTTCTTTCTGACGACAACATAAGATTTTCCATCCTTTGCAAAAAGGAGGTGAATTCAATCTGATATCTTCTTGCATTTTCTGCTCCTGAAAATGGTAGGGAACTGGGTACGTTTACAACGCGCTGCTGCATCCGTTCATGGCGAGGCACGAGAGGGAAATCGACATGAAGCTGGTGGAGTGGGAGGCGAGGGCGTGGGACTTTGCGTCTTCCTACTGGCAATACACCTCGGAATTCGCGCAGGTCGCCTTCTCTCGAGCCATGCAGTACCTGGCCTCACAGTCTAAGAATCTTAAGTTCAAGGTACAGAAATTTTCCTTGCTCAGGATAACCATCTTCCCCCTTTCATTGTCATTCATTAGAGCGAGGTTCGAGATTGTCGAGTGCGTCATCTTACCAATCTCGAGTAGTATGTGCAATCGATGCTTCGACGATCGAGCATTGCCCACCAGGCATGCTCGGTAAGAAACTTAGGGGTAAAAAGAAGGTGTCGAGCTTATCAAATTGATAATGAGCATACACACGGTGGAGAAAAGACGCATTCTCTGATGAGGTATAGCGGGTGGTCTCTGCAGGAGGGAAGGAACCACGGCTCGATCAACCGTTCGGTGTCGGGGACGACCAGATCCGAGTTGGGGGAGACGAACCCCGGCTCCAACACGGAGTATGTCTACGTCGAGGACCAGGCCGAGCAACAGGAAGTGCTGGATCATGGAGGCGCATCTCTGGAGGAGGAATGACAAGCCCCACGCGTCCACCGGCCACGGGCTGAGGCGCTCCCATCACAACCACCGTGCCGCCGATCAGCACATCGATTGATTAAAATTTGACAAAATATTAAATGTCTCTTTTCTCTCTATCGTGTATAGCACAAAGTCCAGATACCTTTATTTTTTCCGAAATTGAATAAATACGGAGTCTCTTTCCTCCTAATTCGATTTGCTTGGAATTATGGGCATGCACATATTTTGGTTAATTTTGGGCAAGAACAATGCACAAGATCAATTCAATAAAAATCCCAGCTTGTAAAAAATCATAAAGATAGATTACAACTGATGTTAGGGAAATTAGAATTGACATCAAAGGGCGAATACGACTGAGTGTATTATGACATTACTTTGGGATAAAAAGAATAAAAATTAAGACGCCCAAAAAATATATTTATACGAACCGGAGTATGGTCGTGGGGAGCCTTGTTTGTGACGTTAGCAATGAAAAAAAAAAGCCACGCCGTCGACGTCACGCGGGGGGGCCGCGGCTATCTCCCGGAGCGGACCGGCATGAAGAAGCGGGCGACCTGGCCGAGGACCCGGCAGACGAACCCGAGGCAGGCGGAGAGGCGGAGCCAGAGGCGGCGGAGGAGGTGGGGCCCGTCGGATCCGGGGGAGGCCGACATCGGCCCGAGGTAGGCCCAGGCGGCCCGGTTCACCAGGCGGTTGCGGATCGATATCTCGTAGGACGAGCATGCCGCGGCGGCGGCGGCGGCGGCGGGGAGGAGGCGGTGGGGGGGGGGGGAGGAGGTCCCTGAGGGAGGTGTAGGAGGGGAAGGCGAGGTCGGAGAGGTCGAGCGGGGGAGGAAGGGGAGGGTGGGCGGCGGCGGTGCCGTTGGGGAAGCTGAGGGATTGGGCGGGGGCTTGGCGGCGGCGGGGACGACGGCGGTGGAGGCGGCGATCGAGTTCCGACGGCGGAGGGCGGTCGGGAGCGGAAGCGACGGCTCGAGCCTGAGCCGGAGCTTGCGCTCGAAGTGGACTGCTCCACCGTTCTCTCCCATGGCCGGATGAGAGCGAGAGAGAGAGAGAGAGAGAGAGAATCTGAAGGGGGCAGAACAGAACAGAGCAGAGGTCGTCTCTTCTCTGTCTGTCTCTGCCGCTGCTGCTATACAACGTGATGACCTGGTCTGGAGTGGTGCGTGATTCCGAGTCAGAACTCGGGGGAAGTGGCGGCTTTGAATTTCCTCTGGTTTTAGTCCTTGTGGTTGGAATTTGGAAACTGCTTTTGGGCCTTTTCTTTCCGGGAGCAGGCACGTGGGCGTGGGCGAAAAAAGCCCTTTTCGGATGGGGCCATTGCCGCAGTAGCTGTGCTCCGGCCGATATCCCCATTTATCCGCTTTCTTTTTGACCTTTTTTATTAATTTATTATAACACCCACGAATGTTCCCTGCGGATCTAGGTCACGATTCGAACGGACCGCCACGATCGCCCTAGGCGCCGGTGAAGCCCGCATTCGAATGTGGGGGCACTGCACTTCGAACCGATTGATCAGAACCCGAGAATGAGGTCGGCTCGATTCGGCCCTACCAGCCCGCTTCATCCATGATTCTATATAGTTAGTACCTATTAGGAATCTCCCGTTTTTGGATAAACGCCTTTTCTTTTCTTTTCTGAAGTATGCGTTGCAGAACAAACCTCGTCTTTTTCTTTATTAGAGCATAAGTTCCTCCCCCGGTGCTATGCTAATGAGACATTTAAAGAGAGGCGAAAGGGACGTGGAGACCGTTTTATGTTGGGGGAAAAAGCAAGGAAAAAATGCACCCTTTTTGCTGTTTCTATGTGGTTCCTTTCACACGAGGCGACGGGAGGAGGCTCCTCTTGATGGGATGCCCACAAAGTTTGACACCCCCCCGATCGTCCCTGCCTCCCTTGCGGAGGCTTCGTGGGAGGTGAATTGAAATTCGTGCGAACGTGATACACGAGTGCGGGTGTGCTCCGTACAGACATTTATCATGAGAATCCGATGCTCGACTAATCACTCGATTCATCATTACATGTACGGTTCTGTCGCCAGAACATGTTGAATGTCAAGTAAAAATTTATGGTCATTACTCGAGTTTGGGACATTTTTATTTTGACAAAAAAAGAATACCCCTTATCACACATCGGAATCAAACTTCACGCTCAGGAATTTGCTAGGCTTTCTTCCATTATTTTGTTCTTTTGTTCTTAGAACAAAAATAAATAAATAAATAAATAAAATTCCGTTTGATAACGTTAATTAATTTTTCTATTTCTTGACATAAAAAAGTAATCAAGGAATAAATTTGGAATATAAACAATTTCTAAAAAAAAATAGCTTCTTATTCTTGTAAACAATTTCTTTCTTTTTTTTCTTCTTCCTCCTTGCCACCCGCCACTGCTGCCGCCAGTCAACCAGCTAGAGGAGGAGCAAGAAGAAGAGAAGGAAAAAGAAAAACCCAAAAATTATTAAAAAATAAAAAGAAACTCCACATTACAAAAAAAAAAAAAAATGATAAGTCATACCAAATACATTCTTGGTGTTTTTCTATTCCAAATAAAAATTTAAATCATTACCAAATACGTTCTTTTACTCAGAAATTGTTCAATGGAATAGAAATAGAATAAAAAATATTTTTGAAAAGAAATTGTTCCCAAAATAGAAATGTTATCAAAAAGAGGGTTTGCAACTGATTTCTATTTTTTTCTTTCAAAAAATCTAAACATTTCTCTAAAAAACAATTTTTATTCCGAGAAATAGTAAAATTAATTGACGTTATCAAACGGATTTCTATTTTTTTCTTTCTATTTTGAGTAGCAAAAGAACAAAAAAAACAAATAAGCAAAAGTGTTGCCAAATGGAGCTTAGGGTATGTTAGGGTATGTTTATAGTACTCGATTATATTATTTTGTTCCTAGGAACTAAAAAGAATAGAAATCCGTTTAGTAAATTTTTTATTCTCAAGAACAAATAAATTTGGAACAAAACAAATGAGTAAAAAAAAAAAAAATTATTCTTTGTTCCCAAGGACAATTCCAAAATCAAGCCAATCCAAATTTCTTTTTTTCTTTTTTTGTCTTCTTTTTCCATTGCCACCACCGCCATCCACCACCATCAGCCGTTGCCGCTGATTGTCGGAGGCTCGCCTAGTCATCAGCAAGGCTTGGCTTCGCCAAATCTAGGCAAGGCTAAGTCTCGCCAATGGCCAAGTGAGCCTCCCGGCCACTGGCAAGCCTCACCTAGCCAAGTGAGGCTTGCCCAACCGCCAACAAGGCTCGACCTTGTGGTGGCTTAGTGAGGTCAAGCCCCGATGGTAGCTAGGCAAACTCGACCTCGCTAGGAGCCAACAATGCTCTTGCGAGGTCATTGGCTCTTATCTAGCCAATCGCTAGTCATCTAAAGGCCACCTTACTAGCCAAAGCTTGAAGAAGAAGAGAAAGAAAAAAAAAGAAAAAAAAAAAAAGTAATAAAATTATTAAAAAATTAAAAGAAAATGGTTGTGGTGGTGCCAAACGCAATTCTATTCCGTGAATAGAAATTTTAAGTACCAAACGCCTTTAAATACTTAGAAATTTATCCGGATAATAAAATAAAAAAAACAATTTCTAATTAGAAATTATTCCCAAAACTAGAATGATTACCGAACAGGCTTTTACCATGCAAAGACCTAACTGCAAAGGTCATATATATTTTTGATAGAATTAAAAGTTCTGAGTTAAAATTATAAACACATGAAGGGGGGCCTGACAAATGCTTTGACAATGCTTTGCCAAAGTTCTCTAGGGTTCTAAATGCCATTAGCCCAAAGTAAATGATGTTTGATAATTTTTTTTGAAGAGTTTTGGGAGAAACAATTACATATTTAAAACTCTTGGAAAGTTCTGACAAGTAACATTTTAAGAATGCTTTCGGCTCTGATTTAATGAAAATGTCAATTTCCCATCCCACCCTTATTTATCATCCGTGATTTCCCAATCGTCTCTTCACTCACAACACATCTCTACGTTTCCTTGCGCTCCTCTCTTCACTCAAGAGGCCACTCGCCTTTCTTCCCTCATGCCGACCATCGAGCTCTCTTCCTTCATGCCGTGCTTGCGCCTCTTCCCAAGTAAAATTTCTCCGTTCATGTTGTGCATGAAGGTTCTTCAAGAAATGTGTTAGTGATTGTATATCTGGTTTATTTCTTGGCTGCGTAGGTTCATTCGCGCTTTTGTGATGTCACTTTGATTTGTAGTTTTTACATTTCCTGGTCAACTTGCTATGCTGGTTCGTGCTTTACCAAGCTCTGGTGGTCTTGATCTGTGGTCACTTTAATTTGTGGTTTCTGGGTTTGCTAGTACCGGCCTCAATGTAAGCTAGGAAAAAGGGTGTCTAGAAAGCGCATGTGTTAAAGAAACGGTATTAAAGCGAGAGGGATCGTATTCAATTGCTTGAGGTTGGAGGCTTAAGAAGTGATGACGTATTGCCTATTCTGCAAGCCCGAGTTGATGAACTGTGGACACGGGACTTTCTTCGATGAAAGATTCAAAACCTTATTATCTTTGGATGTATTCGCAGAATTTTTACTTTTCCTTGTTGAAATTACCCTCCTTTTAAGTCATTGCTTCTGGTTTGAGAGAATATGGAAACTAACAATGAGATGATAGTACTGTATAGTTGCTTGTACTCCTGTGTACATAAACATTAGTTATAGATTTTTTTTTTTTGCTTGCACTCCTGCGTGCAGTAAACATTAGTTATAGAATTGGTTGTTCCTTAAGTACAAAATCGTTGCTTGTCCCATGACCAACCATTGATGTTTAGCTGCACGTTTGTAAGTTAGTAACTGTGAGCATGGTATTGAAGTAATCGAATTAAAGTTACTCTTACACCTATTTGCTTAATTTATCATATGGGATGTCAATGGGGCAACATGAGTTCAATGTCGAGGGAAATCAGGAAAATCACGTGTCCCATCTCTATACATGGCTTCTAGATAAGTGGGAAGTGGGGTGCCACAAATTCTAGGACTTGCAAGGACCAATGATGCATCTCATTCATGCAGCCGGTCTTCTCATATCAGCATTTGTACAACTGGTTAATTAGACTTTTGATTATGTCAATGGCCATGCAATAAGTGTTTGTCCAATGTCGTCTCTAGTGTTTTGCACGTATTCACGTTCTTTTTATCTGATTAGGACCAAATGACCCTTTTAATTAAAGCTAAAACTTACCTAAAACGTACTCTACTGGCCAAACAGGGGGAGGCCTACTTACAGTTGGCCTCATTTGTTGCACGTAGATTTGACTTGAGCAACTGTCATTCCAACCCTTTGGGGTAGATAAGTTGCCTTCTCTAGACTCTTTAATGATGGCGGACGAGTCTTCCAGTTCCACATTTTCAGAACAATGGTTGAAAATAAATGCTCTGTAAATGTTCATATCAAACTCTCAATATTCACTTTTTTAAGGTACCGTTTGTTTCGGAAAAATAAATAATTTAAAAATATTTTCTTGAAAATGATTATTTATATTACTTTAAATAATTAATCAATATAAAATGTTTTCGTCATCTATAACAATTTGTGTCTAAACATTTTTGTAAACGGTGAAAATATTTTTGTTAACAATTTAAGCAATTATTTTTAGAGAAATGTTTTTTAAATCATTCATTTTTCGCGAAACAAACAAAATCTAAATCTCTGTTAGTTTTCCATGGGGAAAATAATAAAAATATCATAAACTTATTACAATTTTGTCAATTCAGTCGTGGAATCTTTTCTTTTTTTTTGCCAATTCGGTCATCAATCTTTTGCATTTATGTCAATTCAATTCATCTGGCTAAATTCGGCCAACTAGCGCTGAGTGTCCAACCGACACTGACATGATAATTTTTAATAATATTTTATTTTTTTGAAATTTTTATTAATTTTTTATTTTCCCTTTTACTTTTTCTTTTCTTCTTATTGTTCTTCTTCTTCCCCCACCACCCACAATGGCCAACAAGGGTTATGGGCAAGGCAGCCTCGCCATGGCCTCACCGGTAGGGGAAAAGGCGATCTTGCCCGCAGCTACGAGGCCATGGCCACCTTCGCCTCGATCTCCAAGCCTTTGTGAGGCACAACTGCCTTAGATCGAAGTCAAAGTGTGACTACAAGGCTAAATTGGGCCCGATGACCATTGTTAGAGAGAAAGTGTGTGCCCGAGACAGAGGGGGACAACCATGAGGCACCTTGTGAAGGCCTAGGGGACACAAGGGCTTCGCTGGTCACGAGCGTTGGTAGCCACGTCCTCCCAATAGCAGGCAAGGCTGCCTTCGCCCGCAACCGATGAGGCCATGGCGAGCCTGCGCTCACCCAGATTTGGGTGAGGCTGCCTTGCCCAAGGCCCCCAACCTCACTTGAATCTAGGCGAGGGCTTGCAACCCTCATTAGCGACTGGTAAGGACTTCGAGATCCTCGCCTAGTGGCCAAAGAGACTCACCAGAGCCTCAATAGCCATTGTGGAGGGTGGGGGAAGAAAAAGAATAGTAGGAAGAAAAGGAAAAAAAAAAAAAGGAAAGAAAAAAAATTAAAATTTAATAAAAATTCAAAAAAATATTATAAAAAAATTGCCACATCAACATCAACCAAATGGGTAGCGCCAATCATCGTCCACATTAACACCGACTAAGAAATTTAGCTGAATAGATAGAATTAGCACAAATACAAAAGATTTAAGACTGAATTAGCAAAAAAAAATGACTGAATTGACACAATTGCAATATGTTTAAAACTTTATTGATAGTTTTCTCATTTTCCATGATGCTTTTTCACCTAATGTTCACTTAGGCTGCGTTCGCTTCGGCTTACTCAACATGTGAATAATAAGGGAATTCTCAATAAACATAGCCTAAGGGAACATTAATGGAATTCTCAATAAGATGGTTCAAAAGACTCTACTGAGTGAAGATTAAGGGTATTCTCAATTCCAAACTAACGATGATTAACCTAGGAAGCATCAACACTTTCTGGGAATCTTTGTGTCGTGTTTGACACTTTAACACGTATCCGATACTCTCGAACACTTCCCGACACTCCGTCAACATGTGTCGGAAAATTCGATATCTGGTTAATTTTTCTGACACTCTTCGACAATCAAGTCAAAATTTCAATATATGAGTTTCCGATACATGATTCCAACATGCGATGTTAATTTTCAAAATTTTCAATAAATGAAGGGTCAAAATATATATATGTGAGAAAAATAAAAATAAAAAATAAAAATAACAAATTAGGAAAGAAGAAAAACCTAATATTTTATTTTCTTCTTTTTTGACTCTCACTTTCCGTGATATACAATTTACCCTCAGCTTTTTCCTTTTTTTCTTTCAACACTTCCGACACGCAAGTCTAGAATGACTCTTTTTTTTTCTTTCCAAGTTTTATGGATTTATTGAAATGGAGTTGAATTTGTCAAATTGAAACAATAAATGGTATTAATAAATGGTGGATTAATATCTTTAGTGTAAATTTATTATAGGATTTTATTATTATTTATTTATTTGTGAATTTGAATCATATTAATTTGATTGAAATAATCATAAAAATAATAATATTATTTATATATAAAATATACATTTAATATCTAACGTATCCCAACTAGTCGGAATTTTTTATTTTTTGAGAAATGATGTGTCGACATGTCGTGTCGTCGCTTTTTCGCGTTTCGGTGTCGGTGCTACTGAGGGGTCAACATGCAAGCATTATGCCTAAATTTGTAACACATCACCCAAACTATACATTTTTTCAATTATTGACATCTATCGAACGACTTTTTTTTTTCTTTCTTGCACGAAGATTGATCGATTTTAATAGTCGAGATACATAACTGAATTTGCCATTAAAAAAAAAAATCTATTGATAAGAAAGGTATAGAACTAAACCGATTTGATCACTACAATCCATACAACTAGAGTACCCCCCCCCGCCACGTCATTATAATAAACTAACGATAGAGACATAAATTTTGGAGTATATAGACAGAATCCGGAAATTAATCACATTTAACCATGTTTTTTCTGCTTTTAATAGAAGGGCGTGCGTTAACTTATCACACGTAATATGAAGGAACGACAAATGAAACTATTTCACCGGTTTTGAATCCCACAGTGAAATATTTTTCACCAAGTATTATATTTCGATTTTTATTAAAGTAGACTCAAGTTTTGTGTCAACTTTGGACAAAGAAGGTCATATGCGAACGAAATTATACACAATACAATCCTAAATCTAAAGAAGTCACTAACTTAACACAAGCTTAATACCAACAATAATCAATGTTGAAACCTAATTAATAGTGTCGTACTTTAACATAACAATAAAAGCCCATTAAAAGTAAAGTGGCTTATACAATATCAAAAATGCTTTGACAACGCTAGATATTAACAAAAACGTCTAGAAAGCACTACTATCTAATAAATTCGAGGACACAATGTTGGAATCTAATCGATGATATTGGACAACAAAGATAACACCTAATAGACATTGCTCCTAGATGGATATGAGGACACAATGTCGGATTTTATCGACAACGCTGGATAGTGATAACAACACCTAGCACACACTGCTCCTAGATCAATTTGAGGACACAACGACTTGGAAAATGGTAATATCACCTGGCAAATACTACTCCAAGATGGGTATAAGGACACAACATCGGAATCTAATTGACGATGCTGGACAGTGGGTTAGCATCAAAATCCAATCAACGATACTACCCAGGATATAGACACTTGCCGGAATTGAATCTACAATGAGAATCTTAAGTTATAGCTAAGCTAGACTAAGGGTAAAGACAAGATAAAGTAGTTTTGTATGTTGTTTGGAGAGCTCTTTGTTGGATTGCCTATTTATGGGCCAATTTGGTAACCGTTAATGGTTGGTCACTTCCTCTTCAAGAATCGCTCAATGTTTTATATTGAACCGCCTTATCCATTTATGGTTCCTGACTTGTTCAACAACATTCTCATGGCTTGTCTAGCAAGAATTAATTGCTCTTTTTGAGTTTGGCGCCCTTTTAACTATTCCTGCCTAAATTCACCATCAATGTTGTGTCTTCAACAACGTCCCTTAGCTTGTACGTGTCTTTTATTTTTAACTTTTTCCCAACATGTGACAACCAATTGCTTCATCATGAAATTATATGTCTTTGCTTGTATATCCATGGAAATTCAGCCTAAGGATTCTCGAAATCTTTGACTATCATTTGTTTTCATAACCATTTATGGGCTGAGCCAATGTAAATTACAACCCACATATGGCAACGAGGGTGATTTTAGAATTTTTTGCCCCTCCTAACCAGCACGTGCTTGCAAAAGTATTGTTGGGTGTCAACAGAAACATATGTTGAACAATATACTAAGTTTCTCGACACAATTAGCTACTGTTACATGTTTACATCAGGTTCAGGTCTACTTTTGAGCTAAACTAAAACGACAAGCATTATTGATCATGAGATGATGCTACAGATTTAGGCCCTCAAATTCTTCTGGCTGCAAATAATGTAAGATATCAATGATTTCGTCATTATTTACTGTTAGTGTTGTGTACATGTTCACTCTGGACAAATTGAGGGAAGAGATGGAGGAAACGGGAGGAGGAGGCGTGTTATGCAATGGTTATGACAAGTAAAAAAATTGACCATATGTCAGGACACTGGAAATTATGCATCACAGAAATTTCTTATCTCGATCCCCCCTCTTCTCTTCTTTCACAAACCAACAAAAACAAAAAAACATGTAATTAGGTAAAGGACTTACCAGCTTCAATTTGTTATCAATGACCAATATGGGATTCAATGTATCCATGGCATGCAGTACAGAAAATATTCGGTGATAAACAATTTGACTCGATGAGCGGCAATGAAAATAAGTTTCCATTGAGGAACCAAAAAAGAAGCAAATGGTCAAGGGAAAAATTCTTCCCACTCAAAAGGAGACAGCCATTCTAAAACTATGAGACAGTGTTAAAAGACAAATGAACCTGCTAGCATGTTTGGTTGTTGGAGAGTGTTTCAAATGATTTTTAAAATAGTAGAACATCAACAGTAGAAAGGGCATACTTATGCCAAGCAATAGCAAGTTCCGTCTATTGCAGGTTCAAGCATACTGTCTATCAAATGATTCCTGTATTATAGACCATGGACCTCACTGTGCACGACTTGCGAGCAACAGAATGGAACTGAACTAATCTGATACATCAGTCAAATACAATGCAGTAAATGAAACTTGAATGATCTTTTCTTGTGTGAAAACGAAATTAGGGCAAGACAGAGAATGCACCTAATACAAGTCGGCATTAGGGCAAGACAGACACATCTTTGATAACGGATTTTAATCATTCGATCAGAAGCCCTTATATCATGTATCTGTAATAATATATATCTATATATATATAATCCGGCTAGAGAAGACGACACAAAAACAATATTGTTATCCAGAGTAGATTACATTGATAAGAGATGCGGAAACAAACTACACTGCACAAGACTGCAGATTCAGGGTTTTTTTCTTTTGCCTGCTCTGCAGTTGTACCCCTCATTTTCAGTGTTGCTAACTCAGAATCACAAATTGTTTGAACCATACCTATATTTAGTATGGTTGCAAGAAACAAAATTGCTTATAATCTATTCAATGACCAACCAAGAAAGTTGCTTTATGATCAATTGATTCATGCTCACCGAATGAAAGAGAAGGCCCCAAAGGCCCGTAACAAGTAAAAACTCATCAAAGACTACATTTGTTCAAGCCAAAGGGGTCATAATACATGAAGAACTGTTTCACTGATGGAAAGATGCAACAGAAAGTATGATCAACCGTTCTCAGTTTTCATCAATGCCACAATTTGAAAGTAAAGAGGACCATAAGAGAAAAGAAGAGAGCTGAGAATGCCTAAAGGACCCTCACTGACCTAAGAAACATATTATACAATCTTTTGCGCAATGGTCAGAACCGACAATTGAAACCTAAAATGACAAAAACAACCAACAGCATTTGAATTATCGAAGTCCGGTATGAATCGGTGGGGTATCGGACAATGATCAGCAAATCTTGCAATACATGTGATGGCCCCTGTAAGTTTGCTCGGTAGAGTGTAGACCCAGAGGGGTGGTCTTAGTGTACGTCCTTCGTTGACTTGCGGCCTTTTTCTGTCTTCAAGCACAATGACACTTGCTAGTTTTCTTAATCAGACGGCCATCTTTTCTCCGTGTGTTCTCAATTGCGGCTGCATATCAATTGTGTCGCCCCCAAAACTTTGTCGTTGTTGATCACAACCAGGCGAGGAGTGAAGGCTACTACTTTGTCATCGGGGAGGATCGTGGCTAAGTTGGTCGTCGTCAATGATCGGCTGCAGAGTCAGCGTCAAGGCGTGGCCACGAACTAGGCAAAGTCATGGCCGTGAAGAGGTTTCGACCGTGGCTCGTCCAGCTCTCTCTTTGCTCTCTCTCAAGTGTGTCTCTCTATTGTGTGCTCGGAGAAAAATTTGCCCACCTCTAATTTCTGAGGCATAACGCTCTATTTATAATGCAAACCTAGCTTAACTTAAGTATTTTCTAATGTGATGGGCTCTAATAACCTAAGGATTGTCTCTAATTAAACTCTCAACGGGCTGAATTAAGTTCAAATTAGGCCGATTAAAGTAGTTTTCACAACTCTAGGTCTCTCTCTTGGCTTCGAACACACTTCACCATAAAATTAGACACATAAATCACTAAACGAAAAGAGTTAGTACTTAGATTCATTTTTATTTTGGGACAAATTTTATGCATATTACTAGAGTTTGGGACAAATTTTTATTTTGACAAAAAAAGAGTACACTTTATCGCATGTCGAAATCAAACTTCGGGCGCAGGAATTGCTACGTTTTTTTCCATTTTTCCGGGACGGGAAGGGGACCCCACGACAGGGGGAGGGGGGTTGTTTTTTCACGTTATCGGTCGGCCCCAGCTCCACGTAAATCTGACAATCAGCCCTATAATTTGTTGTGGATTGTATTTTATTGGACACCACCTTTCTCACGTGGGAATATTTATAGTCCGGGTTTAATTTTTAGGCCAAATTGCAGTTAAAAGTTCATAATCTCTCATGGCAATCTTTCATCATTGGATTGATATGAAACATACTTTGACCACTAGACGAATCTCAGTCCGAGCGGTTGTATTTTTTAACAATTTTTTGATCTAGTAGTGAAAATCTATGGAGATAATGTATCAAAAATTGACTCAATTGATTACCGGTAAGTATGTCGTGGGCATGTTAAGTGTAGTAAAATTGTATCGAAACCATTTGAATGATCTAGTTTGGACGTGGTCCCGATCCTTTTGAAAGGGACAACTAAAATATAGTCCAATACGAGTGAAACGTTCACACTACAACTACCCATCGGAGCGTGCGGCATCCATGGCCACTCGCCTTCCCGGCAATTCATGTCAACACGTGCGACATAACAGATGAGTCGTGTCGAAGGTCACGCATGACCCATGTACTTCCCTTTGGAACATTCAAGTTTTCGTCTTCGTCTTCGTCTTCGTCTTCGTCTCCCTCGCGTCTTCACGTGACTGCTTTGCAATTGCACCTTTTTACGTCCTTAAACGTCATACTGCCCATTCAAGGGCTATCCCGTGGCGACATTATTTCATTGTGAGGATCTTTCGCCGGGCTGTATGACCCACGGATTGTACCTGTTGACACCAAAAAGAAAAAAAGAAATGGGTCATTTTCTACAGGTGACAAACGTAATCGATGAGATCAGAGTTCGGTGAAAACAGAAATCACCAATGAATCAAAATCATCGAAAAAATAGGCAACTTATCGGTAAAATTATTGATAATTGACATCGCGTATTACTATAAAAATAATAATTTATTATGAATTACAAATTCTTGAAGGATTGGATCCCACGACTATTTATAATTATTTATTATTCGATTTTTTGTGGTCCAAAACAAACCGTTACTCTTATAATAGATTAAAAACTATCACATTTCTCTCGTGAATAATTTATGGGCCATATTTCCTCCAAAAAAACTATAATTTGATTACCCTTGCTCCTTT
Organism: Eucalyptus microcorys; assembly: GCA_014182515.1. NCBI lineage: Eukaryota > Viridiplantae > Streptophyta > Magnoliopsida > Myrtales > Myrtaceae > Eucalyptus > Eucalyptus microcorys. The sequence goes on along the minus strand of CM024562.1, from coordinate 30,029,042 downwards.
TTAAGCATTATGTAAATACAAGATTCCCATCAAGTCCATATTTCCTTAAAAGAACCTACTTTTTCATTTTCCATTTAGAAAAATAACTCAAATAAATTATAGCAAATCGAAATTACTAGTGTAAAGCCGCATAAATATATTCCCATGTAACTGACAAAATCGAAGGAAAATGTCTTTGTGATATTTTCTTCGCTAGGGCTGGCCAGTAGCTTCGGATGTTTTTATGTTCCTAAAGAAAGATATTTATGGCCTGTTTGGGCATGTTTGTTTGTGTTCCTAGCCTATGTTTATGAACACAATTTCTATTTTTTTTGTTCTGGGGAATAAAAAAAGAATAGAAACGCGTTTGTTTGCATTTTGTTAAATCTATTTTTTTTCCGGGAACAAATTTGGAATAGAAACAAGAAACAAAAAAAACTTGTTTTTGTTTAACACTTCGAGAAATAATTTTTCTCTCTCTTATTTTTTCTTTTCTTTCTTTTCTTCTTCTTTTTCTTTGGTGGTCTTGGCCTCGGCCATGGCCAATGACCGGCCGTCGAGGGCCGGCGACGCCATCGAGGGCTGGCGACCTCGCCAAAGGGTAGCCGGCCCCCGGCGAGGCCAAGCGTCACCGGCCCCGGCGAGGCTCGGCCTTGCCTTGGCTAGGTGAGCTCGAGCTCGCCCGGATCCGGCGAGGCTAAGCTCGCCCAACCACCGGCGAGGCCGAGCCTCGCCGGCCACCGCCAGTCGACGTAGTAGTGGCCCTAGGGAGGCTCGACATCGCCTAGCGGTGGCCTAGCAAGGCCGAGCCTCTTCGGTGGCTAGGCAAGCTCGACCTTGCCGAATCCGGGCGAGCTCGAGCTCGCTAGGGGCCGACGAGCCTTGCCGTGGCCGGGCGAGACCGCGGCCCTCGTTGGCGGTCGCCAACCATGGCCGACGCCGCCGACTAGCCAAAAGGAAGAAAAAAATAAAAAGGAAAAATAAAATAAAAATATTAAAAAATTAAAAGAAACAAAAAAATTATACAAGTTAACCAAACTTGTTCTGTTCTTTTCTATTTCGGAACAAGTTTACCAAACACCTTTTTTTCTCGTTCAAAATTGTTCCTCGGAACAAAAATAGTTTTTTCTATTTTTGTTCCCTGGAATAATTTTTTAACAAAAATGTTACCAAACACACCATTTGTTTATTTTTGTTTCTATTCCCCGAACAAAAATTTCTGTTCTTTTGTTCCGATGAACAAAAAAAGAACGAAAACACTTTTGGTAAAACTTTTGTTCCCTGGAACAAATTTGGAACATAAACAAAAAGTAGAGAAAAACTTATTTCTTGTTCCCGGAACAATTCCGAGAAACAATTTTTCTCTGTCCTCTTTTTTTCTTGCTTTTGCCGATCACGACCTTAGCCATGGCCCGCGCCGACCATTAAACGAGGGTTGGCGACGTCGCCGCCCCCGAGACGCCGCGAGCCTCGCCGTGGCTAATCGGGCCGAGCCTCGCCGTGGCTAGGCGAGGTCGACCTCGCCCAGATCTAGCGAGGCAAAGCTCGCCCAGCCACCACCAAGCGACGCCGTCCTAGTAGTGGCCCAACGAGGCCGAGCCTCGCCGATGGTGGGCGAGCTCGAGCTTGCCCAACCCGGAGCAAGGCCGACCTCGCGCCGCCTAGGCAAGGCTCGCCTCACCGGTGGCCTCGCGATGCTCACCTAGCCACTGAGGCCATCGGCAAGGCTCGGCCTCACCCAAATCTGGCGAGGCCGAGCCTCGTGGTGGCTTTGGCGAGGCTCGGCAAGCTCATTTGGAACTCGGCCACCGCCGTGGCTGGCGGCGACCGGCCACAAAGAGAAAGAAAAAAAAAAAAAAAAGGAAAAATATAATAAAAAATATTGAAAAACTAAAAAAAAACAACAAAATTATACAAGTTTATCAAATACATTTCTATTCCTGGAGTAGAAATTTTTTGCAGTTACCAAGTGTGTTCTTATATTCAGAAATTGTTCCCGGGAACATAAACAAAAAAAATTATTTCTGTTCAAAAATTGTTCTCTGGAACAGAAACTTTACCAAACGCGTTCTTAGTTGTTCAGCCCGCATTTTTCTATTGAGAAGAGGTTTTCTCAAGTGGAGCTTGAACATTTCTTTTGAACTTAACGCAATATCACGATCCATAACTTTCTGTTTCTGTTTTGTTTCCATAAATTTAGTATGATGGACATATTGATAGACCTAGTTTGATAGCTTGAAACTGGCCACTTTCTCGCATTACTCGGGAAAGAACTAGAGATGTTAAAAGTGTGAGCATTGCCTCCATCCGCAGTCAAATTCTCACTTCATTACATTGCCATGTTACTCGGTAAAACAATTTCTAGTTCCTCAACAGATCATGTGAGGATATGCGCACCTTTTTGTGAGGTCTAGTCCGAGTCACTTGAAATTTTCACTACGATCGAACTCAAGTGCTATGGCCTGAAACTGCTTACAAATCTTCCGGCTGTGGTCGGTTTGGATAGGGCACATATTAAAGCTTTGTTCCAATATCCTAAGTTTCCAAAACATCCGGATAGCTTACCGTCCAGTGTCTACTGTCTTCTTCTTTGCGTCTCATTCCTTGTCATTTAACGGTGCTTGTTGACTGTTACCTTCCGTAAACTAGCGATAAAACACAGTGAATCTATTCCCTTGAGTTGCAAGCTCCTGTGACATCTTTATCTTGGGCCAGTCAAACCAAATCCATTCCTTTTTTCATCTGAAAGCAAGTCTCGAAGATCTTCGTCTGTAGCATAGCTTAATACAGACGACGCCGACGATTAGGCAAGTACTTGTTTGCCGTTTTCGGAGCAAAGATGAAGCGAACATGGCAACTTCCACGTCCAAAAGTCGTTTTGTCCGGTACCGCACGACCAATCCCCCAGGAGGTTGTCTCGAATTCTCATGCGAGCCTTCCCCTTCACGTACAAATAAACGAAGCCTTCTTCCTCGCCCCAAGCAGCAATGCAAGAGATCCTTAATCTCCCTTCGCTTCCCAAGCATCTCCAGCCCATTTTCACCGTTTTAACTTTGCCTGCAATTAGTCTCCCTCTCTGGTATGCACGGTCTGATTTCGTGTCTTTTTTTCCGTTTTTCTTGTTTTGGTTGCTCGACATTCTTGGCTTCCTCCAACAAGCTCGCCCCTGCGGCTTAGAAATCGATATTCTTTTTGCCTTTTTTGCTAAGTCATTCTTTTTCTTTCCCTGCAAAATGGGACGATGCGGTGGTGACCGAGATTCTCGTCTGCAATGCAAAAAGCTTCGGCAGGGTGCCGGATGACCCGTGTGCATTGATCTGAGAATGCTGTGGAAATTCATCACCCGATGCCTTTTGTATGCCACCGTTTTCTTCTGTAAAATCGCTTCTTTATGTTACCACCTCCCCACCTCCCCTTTGGTAATGTGAAAGAAGAGGGTGAAAAATGTTTTCTCTTTGGAAATTGATTGGATTTCTCGTGTTGGGTTTTCATCTACATGGCAGGTTGGTTTTCGGGTATGTGTACCCAGCATTCCAGTGTTACAAAACCATGGCGAAGAACACCGAGGTGGCAAAGAACGGGGAGCAGACCAAGGAACTCAGGCAGTGGTGTCAATATTGGTAAGGGAAATAACCCTTCTTTGATTCTAAGGGATTGATACAATGCCTTTAATTACTTATCTTTTCTGCGAGAATGCTTGAATTACATTGAACCATATCGCATATAGGAGTCGACGACTCATTGCAATTCCTTTCCTACTGCAATTCAATGAATTCCGGCAGATGCTATTCAAGTTCTGACTCGAGGGCATCGCTTTGATGATTACTCTGACTATATGGAGTCGATATTCCTTTTTCTGCTTTCTTCTGTCTTTATGTTTCCCGATCCTTCTCAACGTTAAATGAAGCACGAGGAAATTGTTCATCTGTGCGAGTATCGAATGCTTGCAGGATCATTGTGACGATGTTCACCGTCCTGGAAAGGACTGCTGACATCTTGATCTCATGGTAAGCAGAACCATATTCCATGAGAGCCTTATATGACTTTTATGTACACCCCCTATTCAAACAAATCCTTCCCTTCCTGTTGTCTTTCTTCTTTTGGTTGAAGGCTTCCAATGTATTGGGAACCACTGAAGCTGGGTTTCATCATCTACCTGTGGCATCCTAAAACCGAGGTAAAAAACCCACCCAACAAGCCCTTGAATTGTCGAAAGAAGGCTTTTCGACCCGATGACAACATACGATTTTCCTTACTTCACAAAAAGAATGTGAATTCAATCTGATGTTTTGCTTCTGCTTTCGAAAATGCAGGGAACTGGGCATGTGTATGAGACGCTGCAGGATCAGTTCATGAAGAAGCACGAGAGCAAAATCGACGAGAAGCTGGTGGAGTGGAAGGCGAGAGCGTGGGAGTTCGCTTCTCCCTGCAGGCAATACACCTCGGATTTCGCGCAGGACGCCTTCTCTCGAGCCGTGCAGTACTTGGCCTCTCAGTCTAAGATTCTCAATTTCAAGGTACAGAAATTTCCCTACTTAGGACACAGCTATCTTCCCCCTTTCATTGTCGTCGTTAGAGCGAGGTTCGAGATGTCCAAAGCGTCGTTTTACTGATCACGAGTAGTATGTGCAATTGATGCCTTTGGCGATCGAGCGTTGCCCACCAGGCAGTGGCGAGAGGACATTTTCTAATGAGACATAGCGGGTGGTGTTTGCAGGAGGGGAGGAGCCTCAGCTCGATCAACCGTTCAGTGTCGAGGACGCCAAGATCGGAATCAGGGGAGACGAATCCCGGCTCCCACACGGACTAGGCCGAGCAACAGGAAGTGCCGGATCACGGAGGCGCGTCTCCGGCGGAGGACGACAAGCCCCACACATCCACCAGCTGCAGGCTGAGGCTCTCCCATCACAGCCACCACACCGCCGATCACCATATCGATTGATCAAATTCAACAAAATTTCAAAAACTCTCTCTCTTTCTCTGTTGTGAATAGGCACAAAGTTGGGATACCTTTCTTTTTTTGAAATTGAATAACTACGGAGTCTTTCCTCCTAATTGGATTCGTTAGGAATTATGGGTATGCACAGATTTTGGTTAATTTTGGGCAAGAACAATGCACAAGATAAATTCAGTAAAAATCCCAGCTGGTAAAAAATCGGAAAGATAGACTACAATGTATTATGACATTACTTTGGGACAAAAAGGATAAAAAATACCGTCGTGTGATCCCAAAAGTGATCTCCGACGGTTGCTCAATCGTCAAAAAAAAAAAAAAAAAAAAAAAAAAGATAAAAAATTAAGAGGCTCAAAAATAAATTTATACGAACCGGAGAATGGTCGGGGGGAGCGATGTCTGTGACGTCAGCAATGAAAAAAAAGCCACGCCGTCGACGTCACGCCGGGGGGAGGGCCACGGCTATCTCCCGGAGCGGACCGGCAGGAAGAAGCGGGCGATCCGGCCGAGGGCCCGGCGGACGAACCCGAGGCAGGCGGAGAGGCGGAGCCAGAGGCGGCGGAGGAGGTGGGGCCCGTCGGATCGGGGGAGGCCGACATCGGCCGGAGGTAGGCCCAGGCGGCCCGGTTCACCAGGCGGTTCCGGATCGATATCTCGTAGGACGAGCTCGCCGCGGCGGTCGGGGAGGCGGCGGCGGCGGCGGCGGCGGCGGGGGAGGAGGCGGCGGGGGAGGGGGAGGAGGTCCCTGAGGGTGGTGTAGGAGGAGAAGGCGTGGCCGGAGAGGTCGAGCGGGGGGAGGAAAGGGAGGGTGGGCAGCGGAGGCGCCGTTGGGGAAGCTGAGGGATTGGGCGGGGGATTGGCGGCGGCGGGGACGACGGCGGTGGAGGCGGCGATCGAGTTCCGGCGGCGGAGGGCGGTCGGGAGCGGAGGCGGCGGCTCGAGCCTGAGCCGGAGCTTGCGCTCGAGGTGGACTGCCCCGCCGTTCTCTGCCATGGCTCCCCCTCAGATTCCCTCTCTCCCACTGTCTCCTCTCTCTCTGCGTCTGCTGCTGCTGCTGCTAATACAAGGTGATAATCAGGTCTGGTGCGGTGGGTGACTGAGTCAGAACTCGGGGGAAGTGGCGGCTTTGAATTCCCTTTGATGTTTCTGTCCTTCCTGTGGTTGGAAAATGCTTTTGGGGTCTTTCTTTCCGGGTGCAGGCGCGTGGGCGTGGGTTAAAAAAAGGCCCTTTTTCCGGATGGGGCCGTTGCGCGCGTGGGCGTGATCCGGCCGGTATTCTTGTTTATCCGCTTTCTTCTTTCTTCTTTCTTCTTTCTTCTTTTTCAGTTTCTTTTTATTTATTTTATTATAACGCCAACGAATGTACCCGCAAATCTTAATCATGATCATTACGGACGGCCACGAGCCGATGAATCAGTGTGCAGGTCGAACCGATTGATCAGAACCCGAGAATGAGGCTGGCCCGACCTGGACCTGCCTGTCCTATTTGTAATTTAGCAGTTATTGGATGAACACCTTTTTCTTTTTCTTTTTCTTTTTCTTTTTCTTTTCTTTTCTCTTTTTTAAGTATATGTTATAGAACAGACCCCATCTTTTATTGGAGCATAAGTTTCTCTCGGTGCTATGCTAATGAGACATTTGAAGCGAGGCGAAAGGGACGTGGAGACCGTTTATGTGGGGGGAAAGGCACTGGAAAAAATGCACCCCTTTTGCTTTTCTTTCTATGTGGCTCCTTTCAGACAAGAGGCGTGGGGAGGAGGCTCCTCTTGATGGGTGCTCACAAAGTTTGACCCCCGATCATCCCTGTCTCTCTCGCGGAGGCTTCGTGGGAGGCGAAGTTGGAAATTCCTTTCCTATATTAGAGTGTGAACGCGATAAAGTAGCACGGACAAGCCCGTACAGACATTATCATAAGATTTCAATGCTCGACTAATCACTCAATTCATCATTAAATTTACGGTTGAGTCGCCATAGCTCCACCTAGCATGCCAAATGTCGACTAGCAATTTATGCAAATTGCTAGAGTTTGGGACAAAATTCATTTAGATAAAGAAAAAAGAAAAAGAAATACGCTTTATCGCACGTCGTAATCAAACTTCGCGGTCAGGAATTGGCAAATTGCTACGCTTTTTTTCCATTTTCCCGGGAATGGAAAGGGACAGGAGGGGCTTTTTCACGTTGTCTGTAGGCCCCAGCTCCACGTCAGTGTGGTAATTGTTGTGGATTGGATTGTATTGGACCCCACCTTTCTCTAGTGGGGATATTTTATAGGCTGTAGGTTTTTTTTTAGGCCAAATTGCAATTACGACCATCACCATTTTCTCCACAAAAAAATTCAACACCTTTTTATGGTTGCGGTAATAAATACTTACCTTCTGAACTCGTATCAAATCTCTCCCAAAATTAGATTCCCTCCTAATGCTGTAATTTAATTATCCTCTTGGTCTTTTTTGGCATTATGTATGTAGAAGATTCCAATCAAGGCCAAATTTCCTTAATAGAACCTACTTCTTATTTTCCATTTAGAAAAGTAACTCAAATAACTTATAGCAAATCAAAATTGCTAGTGTGAAGGCGTGTAAATATATTCCAACGTAACTGACAAAATTGAAAAGGAAATATGCCAAGGAGAAAATCACACAAAAGACAAAAGCCAGGGCAACATTGAAATTTGAAAAGGAATCCAACTCAAATTCCCCTTTTTTTTTTTTTTCTTTTTTTTTGTGTTGATAGGTTAGAAACAAATTTGAAATGTCAAATATATTTTTGATAGTATTAAAAGTTTTGAGTTAAAATTTGAAACACATGACGATAGCTTGATAATGATTTGCCAAAGCTCTCTAAGTTTCTAAATACCTTTAACCCAATGTAAATTATGTTTGATAAATTTTCTAAAGATTTTTGGGAGATGCAATCACATATTTAAAGTTCTTGGAGAGCTCTGACAAGTAACATTTTCAAAATGCTTTCAGCCCTAATTTAATCAAAATGTCAATTTCCCATCCCACCCTCATTTTATCATCTATTATTTCCTAGTCCTCTCTATGCTCACAACAGATCTCTACATCCCTTTGCGCTCCTCTCTTCGCTCAAGAAGCCACTCACCTTTCTTCCCTCATGTTGGCCAACAAGCTCTCTTGCTCTTGAGCTCTCTTCCTCCATGCCATGCTTGCCTGTCTTCCTAAGTAAAATTTCTCTGTTCATGTTGAGCATGAAAGTTCTTCAAGGAATTTGTCGGTAATTGCAGATCTGGCTTTTTTCTTAGCTGGATAAGTAATCTTTGTTTGTGATTTTACAATGTGATTTTGATTTGTGGTTTTTAAAATTTCCGGTCAATTTGTTATGCTGGTTCGTGCTTTACCAAAAAGCTCTGGTCGTCTTGATCCGTGGTCACTTTGTGGTTTCTAGGTTTGCTGGTACTGGCCTTAACGTGAGCTTAGAAAATGGGTGTCTAGAAAGCGCATGTGTTAAAAAAAAGTATTAAAGCAAGAGGGATCGTATTCAATTGCTTGAGGTTGGAGGCTTGAGAACTGATGACGTGCTGCGTATTCTGCAAGCCTGAGTTGATGAATTGTGGAGACGGGACTTTCTTTGATGAAAGATTCTAAACCTTATTATGTCTGGATGCATTCGCATTATTTTTACTTTTCCTCGTTGAAATTACCGGAGAGAGGATGAATCCCTTTTCAAATCATTGCTTCTAGCTTGAGAGAGTAGGGATTCATCCTTTTCAAATCATAATTGCCGCTTGTCCCATGACCAACCTTGATGTTTAAATGCATGTTTGTAAGTTTGTGAATGTGAGCTTGGTATTGAAGTAATAGAATTAAAGCGTTTGGAATTGGCTTTGGGAAGAGTCTTGGGACTTCCAAGGATCTTTAGGCCAAGTATTGGGTATTTGGTTTCATTTTTGAAACCCACCTTGAGGCAAAATTTGCCTTGCAAATGCTGAAAGCCCAAGGTAGCATTCTCAGAAGCCCATGTCTACTATTCATCTTCTTTATCAATGGCGTGTAATTGATCAACGAGGAGCTTGAGAGAGGCCAGTGAGGTCACAGCTGAGGCCGGCGAGGTCGCGGCAACCGTCACCGGCCAATCGTGAGACCTCGGCAAGTCAAGGCGACCGCCTACGAGTCGTATCGCTGTGACCCAACTTTGGGTCACGCGACCTCCGACGGACCTAGATCTGGGTTGGGCAACCTCCGTGAAGGGCCGCCAAAGGTCGCCCAACCCCAAGTGGCCCTTGCCAGTTGTCTCCAGGAGTTGTCTGAGGCCGCCAGCAGCCGCCTACCTCGTCGGCCAACTCGTTTATTTTTCTTTTGATAATTTTTTCTTTTTCTTTTAATCACCAACGTCATTTGTAAATATAATCTCTCCAAACACTATTTTACTCAAAAGTATTTCACAATGGACTTTCAAACTACAATTTAACAAACGCAATTTGCATTTTGGAAAACTAAGTCTTTTGCATTTTTCAAAAGCTTTCCCTAAAAGTCCAACCAAACGCATCCTTATTTGCTTAGTTTATCGAATGGGTTGCTAATGGTGCAACAAGAGTTCAATGTCAAGGGAGATCAGGAAAATCACGTTTCCCATTTTTATGCATGGCTTCTAGACAAGTGGGAAGTGGTGCCACAAATTCTAGTACTCGTAAGGACCTGTGATGCATCTCATTCATGCAGCTGGTTTTTCTTTTATCAGCATTTATACAACTGGTCTGTTGACTTTCATTATGTCAATGGTCGTGCGATAAGCGTTTGTCCAATGTCGTCTTCAGTGTTTTGCACATAGTTACGTTTTTTTTTTGCCCGATTAGGACCAAATGACTCTTAATTAAAAGCTCAAACTTACCTAAAACTTACTTAACTGGCCAAGCAAAGGGGAGGCCTACTTACAGTTGGCCTCATTTGTTGCATATAGATTTGAGTTGAGCAACTGTCATTCCAACCTTTTGGGGAAACGAGTTGCCTCCTCTCGACTCTTTAGCGATAGTGGGCGACTCTTCCAGTTCCACATTTTCATAACGATGGTTGAGAATAAATGCTCTGTAAATGTCCATGCCAAACTCTCAATATTGGCATTTTTTTAGCTCAGTTTGTTTCAAGAAAAATAAATAATTTAAAAAATATTTTTTTAAAGATGATTTTTGGTATTACTTAAAATAAATAATCAATGTAAAATGTTTTCGTCATCAATAATAATTTGTGTTTAATTGTTTTCATAAACGGTAAAAATATTTTTCATTTATTAATTTTGTAAGCGATTAACGCAATTATTTTTAGACAAATATCTTTCAAATCATTCATTTTCCATGAAACAAATGAAACCTAGATCGCTGTTAGTTTTTTATGATGTCTTTTCACTTAACGTTCACTTAGGCTGCGTTTGCTTTGGCTTAGTCAATATGTGAATAAGAAGGGAATGTGGAAAATAAGAAAATTCTCAATAAACGCAGTTTAAATGAACATTAAGGGAATTCTCAATACTAAATCCATCAGGCTAAAGTCCTTCGGTCAATATACGAGTGATAATAAGAAAAATTAGGTGAACTTACCTAACGTACCACACGAAAAGATGGTTCAAAAGACTCTACTAAGTGAATATAAAGGGAATTCTCAATACTAAACTGACGAGGGTCAACATGCAAGCATCATGCCCGACTTTGTAACACATCACCCAAAATATACATTTTTTCAATTATTGACATCTGACCGATCGACTTTTTTTTTTTTTATCTTTTTTGCACGAAGATCGATCGATTTTAATTGTCTACATACATAGCTGAATCTGCCGTTAAAAAATTCTGTTGATAAGAAAGGTATAGAACTAAACAGATTTAACCACTGCAATTCATACAACTATATTCCGCACCTGTCACATCATTATTAACTAATGATAGACATAAATTTTGGAGTATATAGACAGAATTCTGAATAATTAATCACATTTAACCATGTTATTCTGCTTTTAATAGATTGAGGTGCGTTAACTGACCGCACGTAGTATGAAGGAACGACGAATGAAACATATGTTGAATAAAATACTAAGTTTCTTGACACAGTTAACTACTATTACATGTTTACATCAGGTTCAGGTCTACTTTTGAGATAACCTAAAATCGACAAGCATTATTGATCATGAGATGATGCTACAGATTAGGGCCTCAAATTCTACCGGCTGCGAATAATTTTAACAAATACAATGATTTCATCATTATTTACTATTAGCGTTGCGTGTATGTTCACTCTGGATAAATTGAGGGAAGGGATGGAGGAACGGAAGGAGGAGGCATGTTATGCAATGGTTATGACAAGTGAAAAACTTGACCGTATGTCGGGACACTGGAAAATATGCATAACAAAAATTTCTTATCTCGATAACTCCCGGTGCCCTTCCCTCACCCCCCCCCCCGGCGGGGAGGGTTCACAAACCACCAAAAACATAAGAACATGTAATTAGGTAAAGAACTTACCAGCTTCAATTTGTTATCAATGACCAATATGGAATTCAATGTATTCAGACCCTGCAGTTATGCAATGGTTATGACAAGCATTATTGATCATGAGATGATGCTACAGATTCAGGGCCTCAAATTCTACTGGCTGCAAATAATTTAACATATCCATGATTTCATCATTATTTACTGTTAGTGTTGTGTGTGTGTTCACTCTGGATAAATTGAGGGAAGAGATGGAGGAAGGGGAGGAGAAGGCATGTTATGCAATGGTCATGACAAGTAAAAAACTTGACCATATGTCAGGACACTGGAAACTATGCATCACAAAAATTTCTTATCTTGAACCCCCCCCAACCACCCAGAAAACCCCCCGGTTCACAAACCACAAAAAACAAAAGAACATGTAATTAGGTAAAGAACTTAACAACTTCAATTTGTTATCAATGATCGATATGGAATTCAATGTATCCAGATTCGGCGATAAACAATTTGAGTCGGTACGCAGCAATGAAAATAAGTTTCCATTGAGGAACTAAAAAAGAAGCAAATGGTCAAGGGAAAAATTCTTCTCACTCAAAAGGAGACAGCCAATCTACAACTATGAGACAGTGTTAAAAGACAACTGAACCTACTAGCATGTTTGGTGGTTGGAGAGTGTTTCCTGTCTTAAACAAATGATTTTCAAGATAGTAGAACATCAACAGTAGAAATGGCATATTTATGCAAGCAATAGCATGTTCCATCTATTGCAGGTTCAAGCACTGTCTATCAAATGATTACTGTATCATAGACCATGGGCAACACAGTGCACAACTTGCGAGCAAAAGAAAGGAACTAACTGGACTAATCTGACACATCATTCAAATACAATGTAGTAAATGAAACTTGAATGATTTTTTCTTGTGTGAAAATGAACATAGAGCAAGACAGAATGCAGCTAATACAAGTTGGCATTAGGGCAAGACAGACACATCTTTGATAATGGATTCTAATGTATCATTTAATCTAAAGCCCTTTCATCAAGTATCATGTAATAAAATAAGAAAAAGAAATTTCAACCCGGCTAGAGAAGACAACATATAAACAATATCGTTATCCAGAGTAGATTAAATTGATAAGAGATGCGGAAGCAAATTACACTGCACAAGACTCTGCAGATTCAGAGTTTTTTTCTTTTGCCTGCTGTGCAGTTGTACTCATTTTTACTGTTGCTAATTCAGAATCACAGATTGTTTGAATCATACCTATATTTAGTATGGCTGCAAGAGAAACAGGTTTGCTTATTATCTATTCAATGACCAACCAAGAAAGTTGCTATATGATTAATTGATTCATGCTCATCAAATGAAATGAAAAAATAAGGCCCCAAAAGCCCAGAATGAGTAAAAACTCATCAAGGACTACATTTGTTCAAGTGGAAGGTCATAATACTAATACATGAAGTTCAGTAACATGAGCAGTCATAACCCTGGGACCTCAACTGTTTTACTGATGGAAAGATGTAACTGAAAGTACGATTGACTGTTCTCAGTTTTCATTAATGCCACAATTTGAAAGTAAAGAGGACCATAGAAGAAAAGAAGAGAGCTGAGAATGCCTAAAGGACCTTCACTGACATAAGAAACATATCATACAATCTTTTGCGCAACAGTCAGAACTGACAATTGAAACCCAAAATGGCAAAAACAACCAACAGCATTTGAGGTGGGAACTCAATAATTTGACAATTTAACAACTAGATAATGATTTTAGTGTTATACCTAACACAGTGCTGCATTCAAGTAAAGAACAAGCACTACACGTAACTACAGACATGTCTGCCCACTTAATAATACCTGATATGCTTGTGCGTGACCACAAATAGAAGTATTGCATCCTCGGGACATGCAAATATGTGCCGGCATCGCCTGAGATTGTCCATCATCAGCAAGAAACTACCCCCAAGGAGTCCATATGTATATGATAGGGCACCAGATTGAATGGAGTTTATTAGGCCATATCCAGAAATGCCAAAGTATCTAAATCTCTTAAACTTTGTGGACAAACCCAACCTCTTAGACAACCCTAATCAATTGACCGTTTGTCCATACTTCATAGGTTAGCTTCGACTGTTTGTCCATACTTCATAGGTTAGCTTCTTCATCCTTTTATGTTTCTAAACTTATAACCAGAGAAACAAAAGGATGAGGTCAAGGCAGCTCATCCTTGGAGAGGATCTGTCCATATTGCAGTAAAACTCGTGTTTCTTTGGCCTCATTCTTTTCCTCGAAACTCATCCACCTTGCTCTGATCAGCATCCCTTATCATTGGACTACCAGAAAAAAATGCACGATGTGCCAACTGAACTAAATTAAGAAGCTTTCTCCTTGCCTCATAAACAGGATTTGGGTCGATCAAACATCCTCTCTCATAAGCTTCTCTGAGGAACACGGTGTGTGTCTTCCCCTTGGTTGAGAGATAAAATATCCCAGGATGATCCAAGAACAAGTCCCTAATATTCATATCTATTTCAAACCATTTTCTAAAATGACTAATCTTCTCCACTTCGACCATCTTTTCCACGGTGAGACTCAAGAATTCATGAACAATAGCAACTGCTCGTTTCTCCAATGCCATTATTGCAGCCTTAGACTTTCTCTTTTCCCCTATCTCCTCATATGGTCCCACATAGGGCAATCTCTGCCATTGCTTAACCTTAGCCTTCAAGTCCTTGCTCAGTCTCATACCCGGAGGAAAACCATGCTTGAAACTGAACCTAATTTCGGTTCTATCAACTTGACTGTCTTCTCTACAACACTCAGTAACCCTCCAATTCTCAACTGCTGCTGTAAGATGATTTTTTTCGTGAATATCATCAACCAACTTCAAGATATGAGTACTTGGTTCATGACCATCACAAAGTCTGAAGAGATTGGAATTTTGAGAAATCACAGAATCCTCAAAGTCATCTGGGAGACCAAGCTCCCTCCAGACCTTGAAAACAGCACGGAGTGGCAAAGACTTTGAAGAAGTCATTAATAAAAGGCGAACTAATCGGTCTACAACAAGGGGCATTGATGCTTTGATAGCCTGACTTTCTTCTAGGGCAATTTCAATGGCAGCATCAGTTAATTTGCAAAAGGGTTGAGACTTATTAGTATCATAAAATATTTGGAAGATGTGGGGGTATTTGCGGAGGAAGGAGGCAGCACCACGATTCAAGTGGAGCTTCTGGGAGAGCCTATTGAGGAAGTCCAATGAAATTGATGATGAAGGGTTGCTGGAAGCAAGAATGAGGTCTTGAATTGCAACCACTTTGAGAAGGTTTTTGTATTTCTCCATGAGTTTTTCAAATGTAGGGTCTCTGGCCCTGTAAGCTACATACTGTGCAGAGGTTGTTTTGGTTCTAGTAGTCATGAGTACAAAACAGCAGCATATGGAGGGTCTAGAAATGAATCTCCAATTCATCCTGACAAGGAAAGTTCAAGATTTGTCTACCTACTAATCCATCCCATTAAGCATGCCAGTCCTTTATTTTGAAAAGCTCGTGAAGAAAGCTTCAGGCTATACCAGCAATTGTACCCCAGAAACACACATCCACAAGGATGTGAACAGCTGACTAAGAGTTTTCCCCGATAATTTCAGATAGAAATATGGTGATTGCTAAGTCCCAGAGAAACCAGTAGTCTTCTCCTCTTTATCTCTAGAGGCCTGTACTCAGAAGGATGCTTGAAAAACTTACTGCAAGTAAATGTATGGAGATAACGTTGCTCATCAGCTACATCATTGGGCACTCAAAGCTAACTACAAGCATTATGTAGATCAATCAGATAAAAGGTAATTATAGACCACATAGAAGTGAACAAAAGGACAAAATGAAGAACTAAACTGCTCAAATACTAAAGTAAAAGACTTACCCAACGTATCCACAAGACAACCAATTTTCCATGTGATTGATGACTAATTGAAAACTTTCATTAATGGCTGAGCACTTGCATCAGGAACATCGGTATCTACCAATAATTTAAACTTGAGAACCTTATTGATGCAGGCAACTGGTTTTACTTGCTTGCTGGGACACTGATTTGGATTCATATTGCATTTGCCAGAGGATTTGTTCGCTTCAGATGGTCCTGTTGCTTCAGGATTGATGGGGGAAGTACCTGAATAGATCGTATACATCATTTTTCTTAGATGGCTCCTAAGAGGATGCAGATAATTGCTTTCTCTTATAAAGAAAATCAGGAGCAATATAACATCGTCACAAACAGTCAACAGCCTTTCTTTATCTTTGAAACGGCATTCAAGGATAAGATGAGAAGCTTCTCTAAGATGCTTTGAGCCAAACAAGAAGATGTAACTGTGCGATGATGATAATAATATAAATCAAGGCGCTAGGGAAAGTCAAGGCCTATAGAAATATGAAAGAAAAGTTCAAGAGAAAACCTTAGGAAGTTAGTTCTTATCAAGTACTCAATAAGAAACAGAGCACATGTACACCGTCCCACTTACTGCGGCAAAGGCTTTATTGTCCTGGATTCCTAAATTTTTCCAGTAATAGCTAAGCAGGTATTATAGTTGCAAGAAACAACGATATGGGATATAAAAAGAATAAAGCATGACACTTGCATGGAAAAGACGATCATTAGACATATAGGTAGTGGAGACTGAAGAGAAAGGTAGCCATTGACAAAGAAGCCAAAAGAGGCCTACAAAAAATGAGTTCAACTTCTTCACAACAAAGCACAATGGCAGAAAGCAAACTTCCTTTTTTGGTCCCATTATAAGAAAGTAAACTTCCTTGATCATATGTTATCACTAAAATTCAGAGCAGGTCTGGATTAACTTTTCCTTCTAATTTAATCTAAATCCTACCATGCACGTACTTTTGTCTTTTTTAACCCTCAATACACAAAACTTTCACATCATATAAATATTGACACGTAGATTCGCATATATATATATATATTCGTAATTTTTTAGACTCGTGTATTAAATTTTGGCATGAAAGCAAAAATTGTACTTTTTCACTTATGCAGAATGCAAGACCAAGAAGCTCTCAATCCTCTTAATTGCCTAAAAGTACATAACTCTTGATTGAATGGCAATGGGTTGGCAGCCACTGATGAAAGCATTGAACGTAGAATTTCAATAAACAATTCTTTTGACATTCAGTTCCAGTTTGCAATGGACGCTACTCTAATAATTTAATTACCAATGAAACAATAATTCCCCAACTCCCCTTGCCTCTAAAAATAAATAGTAAATTTGCTTTTACAGCTCCTTTTACACAACAATTGGCTTCTTTATACATAGAAAAGATGTCCATATACTGAACTTCCTGAAAGCCAGGAAATTAAAGTGAATGGAATCTTTCATGCTTTTAAAGACATAAGATTCTCTTATCAAATTAAAGATTGGTCATTGCTGCCATGATCCATGGATATGAGATAAATTTAAATCAAAGGAGACTCACTCTCTTCAGTAAGAGCAATACATGTTCCTATTGTTTCCTCGTAATGCCCAATCTGCACCAAAGGAAAGCATAAGCAATTAGATTGGAGTCCACATGAAATCTCACGATTGCATGAAAATACTTAAATAAAATCATGTGCATTTTTACATGTCATGCAGTACTCCACGCATAACTATGAAATGGATTTAGAGCAAAGATAAAATTAACAATTTACTCAGAAATAGAACAAAAGAAGACTTCCAGAGAGAGGGGGGGCTAATAACAAAGATGTGATATCCATGAAGCTGAATGTTTTCTCAATAAGACTTCCACTAGCAAATTTCAATACAATTATGCTGTGAAACCAAGGTAATACTGACACTAAGTCCAACTCTTTCGTTGAGGTCATATAACCATGTAATAAGGATATGATAGCACACGGGTGTGGTTGCAAACGAGAGTCTCTTCATCTCAAGAAGAAACATGCCACACGTGTGCTTTGAAACAAAACTGATGTAAACTATTATTGGGTAGAATCTAGAAGAAAAGGTAACAAACAACTCAACACCATTAAGGAAAAAAAAGAGACCTTTCAGGCAAATATTGCATTCTACAAAGTGAGAATGTACTTTTACATCTACTAGTTCTGTTAAAAAAATATATACATACATATAAACTTCACATTGCACACATTTACACAAATGAATCAGACACTGAGACTGCAGCACCTCCACATCCACATCCACATCCACATTCAAATCCCATTAACATAATACAAACATGATATTTGAAAGGAGGAAACCCATGCACTACAATCACGTTGAAAAGACAACATGACATCCTCATAATTCACAACTCTAGGTCTCTCTCTTAGCTTCGAACACACTTCACCACAAAATTAGACACATAAATCACTAAATGAAAAGAGTTAGTACTTAGATTCATTTTTCTAAAGCTTTTTTCTTAATAAAAATTGTTTTCTTCTTTTTTAGATTATTTAAAAATTATCTAGTGACGATGATGTTTGGTTACACGAAATAATACATGTTTGCAAAGGATCATTCCAATTTACAAAAATTTTACAAGTTCACATGTTAAATGGTTTCTTTCTCATTTCAATGGTAATATCTTTTACAGGTAAACTAAACAAGTTATATAAACTAAAATGAAAGAAATGCTTTTCACTTTTTCAGGATAACATCATAAGATCATTACTTTATTCTTTCTGAAAGGAAGCACGCTGAAATTAGAAAAGATAATTGAAACAAAGGCAAAATGTTATCTATGGAACAGTATTTTTACACCCAGACCAGTCAAAGAACCGGCATTGGTTCTAGCTCACCGCTCAACCGATTGGACCTCTGGATCAACAAAGTTGGAGAATTTACTAATACATTTATACACACACGATTTGTGTGTGTTTATTATGCCCACTTACAACATCATGAGCATCTACCCCAATGGATAAGGTGTTCTACAATCTGCATGAGATCAGTAGGTCAATTCATTCTTGCCTCAGCTCGTCAATTTTTTTCACAAAGTCAAAAACTTGGTCAAAGATCCAACCAGTGGCCAGAACTGGGTTGAATGGTTGAACCAGGTAACACCTGGTTTGACCAGTACAACTAATTGAGAAAAACCACACAGGATCATGGTCTGGCTCCCAAGCCAACCAGTTGAATTCGCCGGTCCAGCCCCGGTTTGAAATCATTGTTATGAAGCAGGGCAATAACATAGATAAGCCACCGAGTCTTACAATACTTTAATAAAACATACATGCATTGCAGATGAAACTAGGACATATGTTCTCCCTTAAGAATTCAACAAAAATAATTTCCTGCCACGTTATTATAAATAAATGATAGAGACATAAATTTTGGAGTATATAGACAGAATTATGCATAATTAATCACATGTAACCATGGTATTTTTTCAACAGATTGTGAATTATGCCACGTCCATTAACTTACCACACCTAATATGAAGTTACAACGAACAAAACATGTGTTGAACAATATGCTAAATTTTTCGACACAGTTAGCTACTGTTACATGTTACATCAGGTTCAGGTCTACTTTTGCGACAAACTAAATCGACAAGCATTATTGATCATGAGATGATGCTACAGATTCGGGGCCTCATTTCCAACTGGCTGCAAATAATTTAACATATTAATGATTTCATCATTATTTACTGTCGCATATATAATCACTCCGAATAAATTAGGGAAGAGATGGAGGAATGGAAGGAGGAGGCTTGTTATGCGATGGTTATGACAAGTCAAAAACTCGACCATATCTCAGGACACTGGACAGCTAGAAAGAAAAAACTCTTGGAAGAAACTATGCATCGCAAAATTTCTTATCTCAATTCCCCCCCCCCCCAAACCCAAAAAAAATAAACATGTAAATTGGACAAAGAGCTTACCAGCTTCAATTTGTTATCAATGACCAATATGGGATTCAATGTATCCAGACCCTGAAGTACAGAAAATACTTGGTGAGAAACAATCTGACTCGATGAACGCCAGTGAACATAAGTTTCCATTGAGGAACTAAAGAAGAAGCAAATGGTCAAGGGAAAAAAATTCTTCTCACTCAAAAGGAGACAGCAAATTTACGACTATGAGACAGGGCTAAAAGACAACTGAGCCTGCTAGCATGTTTGGTGGATGGTGAGTGTCTCAAGTCTTAATCAAATGGTTTTGAAGATAGCAGAACATCAAAAGTGGAAAGGGCATACTGATGCCCAAGTATTAGCATGTTCCATCTATTGCAGGTCCAAGCACATTGTCTATCCAATGATTATTGTATCATAGACCACAGGTGTGACAGCACTTTGGCTAAGCACTCAACAAAGCTGTCGGTAGAAACCGCATATCTCGTCGCTATGACATGATTACAAACTACAGATATAAGACCAGGAAACTGCTAAATAACGTAAGTTTGTGAGTCCGAACACATACAGACAAGACATATGGTGCATTTGGCGGAAGGTCGAACTGCTCAGAGACAGAGTAAAGATCAAGTAACACATATTCTTCCTCAACCTCTACATCATCATGCAACGCACCTGCCTCCATGGTTCCATTACCTGCAAAAGATTATACAGTTCAATGCTTTTGAGTTGTAACAGCTTTATCTTTGTCGAGAACACCGAATCAACCGCAGAGGAATCCAGGAACTATCAAGGATACAGGTCGTGTGGAAAAGACAGGATTATATCGCTCCTTTCTCACCATATATCTATCAATGCCAATTGAATAGAGCTTAGAAACTCTATGATTTATCACATCCATTAACGATTTCATGATCTTCACGAGCTATATTGCTCCTTTCTGGCCAAATATCTATCAATGATTACGCGAGAGAGATGAACTTTTGCAGGAGCATAGCAAGGAAGTTCTCCCAGCTTGAGAGCAATGTGATACTCAACGGGGACGAGAGCAGCTAAGTCGTTCGATCTCCAAGTCGCCGGAGAAAGCAAAACATCGTGGAGACTTGTACGGACCTGGTCGGCGTGCAGGATCGAGCGAGTCGGCGTCGAGCACTCGACGAGCCAGACGGAGGTGTCGTTCGAGGCGTGAGGACACGACGGAATTAATCTACCGGCTGTGAAGCGTGGAAGCGAGCAAGAGTCTCGGCTGCTGGCTGCGACTCGCCGGGCCTCGTGCTTGCACGGCGGTCGGCGGTCGGCGGCGAGAGGGACGGAGGCGCGGGGGCTGGGCTGTGGCGTCGATTGCGTCAGTGGAGGTCTGCAGGGAGGAAGAAGATGCACCGCGATAGCCGAAATCACAAATCGCACAAATTGTATTTTGAATGGGAAAAAGGTCTAATATCACAAATTTACTTCAAACTCTTTTTACTACATAAAAAAACTTCAAACAATATATTTACCTTAGATATACAAAAAATCCAAATTTATATTCATGTGACACGTTTTCCCTAAATTATAGAGCATTTTCATCTTTTACTTTAATTTTTTTTATTTTGTTTTTCTTTCCTTTTTTCTTCTCATCTCTTTCCTCTACCATGGCCGGACTTGAGCAAGGGCTGCCTTTACCTGAGTTGAATCTAGCGAGGGCAACTCTCCTAGGTCAAATCTAGCAAGGAATGCCCTTACCTACATCAGGCAAGGGTTGCCCCCTCACTAAATCTAACTAGCAAGGAAGACTACATCAGGCAAGGGTTGCCCCCTCACCGAATTTGGCTAAGACTGTCCTCGCTCAACCCAAGGGAGGGCGACCCTCGCCCGACACCGTGAGGGCAACCCTCGCCTGGGCCGGATCTAGCAAGGGCTGTCCTCGCCCAACCCAGGGGAGAGCAACCCTAGCCCGACACCGATGAGGATGGCTCTTGCTCGAGTCTAGCTTCCCTTTGCCATGGCCAAAGGGGAGAGAGAAGAAGAAGAAAAAAAAAAAGTAAAACATAACAAGAAAAAAAAAAAAAAAGATGAAGATGCCCTTCAGCTATAGGTTCTGGATAAATGTGTCACAATTAGTTAAGAATTTTTTGTGTTACAAAAAAAATTTAAGGTAAATTCATCATATTTAGCAAAGTTTGAGGTTTTTGATAGCTTTTTCTCATTTAAAATTGGGAAAATGAAAGGATTAATATAACGAAAAACCTCAAACTGATAGTGATAAATTTGTAAGAAACTTGTTTTTTATCACAAAAAACTTCAAATTAATAGATCTACGATAAATTTATCTTTCATTAGTTTTTATTAAATTTTACAACCAAATTGTTGAGTTAGATCACAAGTGTATTAGTGTAGAGTTTTATCCTCCGTTTGTCTATATTAATTTATGATTTTTTTGTTGTATTAATTTAATTTAACAAAAATTAATAGAGAATAAATTTGTCACAATGTATCAATTTGGATTTTTTGTAATCAAAAAATTAGTTTGAGTAAAATTTACCATAAATGTACTAGTTTGAGATTCTTAGTAGTTAAACAATTTTTTTGCACAAATTTGTTACAAATATATCAGTTTGGAATTTTTGTGATATTAACCCAAACGGCAAATTGGGGCTTTTATGGGACTAAAGGTAAATTTCCAATTTTACCCCCCAACTTTTGTGGCATCACAAAATTGTTCCCTTTGAGTTTAAGGGCATGTTTGTCCACACAACAAGAAACTCCCTTAATGTTTTATTTTTAGGTAAAAAAAAACGCGGGAAGTCTTAACACTAATAAAAAATTATTCAATCAGGTTCGTTGATTTTTTTTTTCTGTGCGCAATTGAAACCTTAAACTATATACTATTTAGTTCCACTTAGTCATTCGGTCAAAATAAACGTAAATGCTAATATGGACCGACACATAAGCGCCACGTTAATGTTGACTAGGCAAACTGATGATTTAGATGTATTTACTCGTGCTGGTTGGACAAAAATTTTAAAAAAATTGTAGAGTTAATCCAAAACTTAATAGAAGAGAGATAAAAGAAAGAGAAAAGGGGAAAGATAACCAACAAGCCCATGAACCACAAATCAGGACGACCAGCAAGCCTGCTGTTCCTCATGCATCTATGCTTAATTAAAGATTCGGCATGCTGTCTGAGCAAGATTGCTGTGCGGACATACCCTCTTTGTAAACATGTTGTGCAGTTTGTCATTTTAATCATTTCTCCCAGGTGACATTTCTCTTGGATTAGGACAATAGCATCCATGATGTTCTGCACGAAGGGGTGGTGAAGATGGGGGTGGAATCTGTCGGTTAAAACGCGGATGGCAAAGTGCTAGTTTCTAATGGAACGATTTTTTTTTCCTTTTCTGCTTACGCATCCATGTGTCTCAGCGTAATTCTGTTGCAATTTCACATAAACGGAAAATGCATCCCGACTCACTTGTAGTGAGAGGAGATAATCCTAAACTCGCTACTGATTGTCATATATCAGACGTGCATTAGCTCGCATATCCATTTTATTGTGGTTCACTTTTCTGTATTTATTCTATTTTCTAATTTACTACTATTCTCATTGCGGTCATCTTTTCTCTCCATAACTTGACCCCAAGCTCTCTCACTAACTCGATGAGCCAATCCAAAGCCATCCATTCTTCAAAGGCAACAATATAAAGAGAAAAATACAAAAAACAAATCCTGAAACTAACCGAGTATGAATCAAGAATGAGTTGAGAAATTTACATTGTAAAAAATGAATCATAACAGGTTAAATGAATTGATTTGGATTGAGCTATTTATGATCCAGTCTACCCGTTTGATAAACTTGTCCTTCATTTTAAATATATAATTGCAACTCCTAAAGCCCTCCAAAAAATTTGCCAAACACTATTTGTCTAGGGCTAAAAGGCTTTAAAGCCTCAATGAGCTTTGTGAAAGCGTTGCCAAATGGACCCGAAAGGGTAGGAACTAATTTTGTCCTCGACCTTGTATTTAAAGCATCTGTAGCGAAACCAATAAATCGGGCGCTATTATCTCGTAGTCATCCACCGAAGAAATTAATCGTGCAAGCTGCGAAAGGCCTTTATGGTTTTGAGGGCTAATTCTATAACGCGAGTCAATCCGCAAATGTTTTAAATAGCACGAGAATTTTGCGTTCCATGATCACAGAAGTTCATAGAAAGTCGTGAACTGCGGTTGTGATGCCTAGTTTCGGAAGTCTTGACTTGTCTCTGTCGCGTATGTTAAAGCTGCAACAAATTGCGAGACAGCGAGGGGACCATACAACTATGTTGAGCTCACGCTTTACAGCTATGGAGGGAAAACCGATGATCAATCCGGACAGGTGATTTTAAAGTTTCTCAAGCTTGATTAACGTTAATTTATCTTTATAAAAGTGCTATAAAAAAATTTAGTGAACCAGGACCAGAGACTAACAAGATTTCAATCAACTCCACCTATTTTCATCCAGTTTGATCTAAACAAAACTAGAGTAACCACACAGTAAGTATAATTCCAATTACCTTTCATTCATCAATAAGTGAGATTCTACTCCTAACCAATGCCTCATGCTATGTTTTCCTTGGACAGGATTTATACACATGGGTGAGCTTTGATTCAATAAGTAATCCATCACTGTCCGCATAAATAGACACCTTCAAATTAGATTGCTGCAGACAGGTGAAGCTTTGCTAGATGAGAGCGGGTTACCTGCGCCTCGGCAGTCGAAACTGGTACTTCTGTTGGGGCACTTGAAAAATCTCAATCAAGTTCCATACTCACCTAAGTCACTTAAGCCACGGCTCAGTTACGGCACCAAAGTTGGCATTACGCTGCTGCTTGTCAGTAGCTTCCTGAAGATGCTTGTCGAGTGCAAACTCATCTAGTAAATGAAAAGTGTTTCACAGTCCCAACTCCAGTAGCAAGCTTTGGCATAATGTGGACCGTGAAGGCCAGAAAAGAATGCACGTTCAGAGAGCTTCATCTCACCCATTGGCAGAGTCAACAGGATTTGGCACCTCAGTAGTTCCTGATGGTGGAGTTTGTGGCCTGGGCATACTCTCATCAGGCATTCCAAAATCGGGGTGAAGCATATCAACTTCACTCCATTCCACACCAGCTAGTGAGTGAGTTAAGGACTTCAGCAGTTTAAAAATTTAGCAGAATGAAGAGCACACATCAGGATATTATGTGACTATGGACACTAAGCATAAAAGAAATAAGCAATAGTTCCATTAGGATACTGTCCGTCTTCCACATGTCCGTAATGCTTACGTCAGCATCCGATAACAGCCAGTAATCCGCATCATTCTGCAATGGATAGAAAGTGGGATAGTGTTTAAGACAAAATTCTTACAAAAGATAACTACAATGACAAGGGCTGCAGCATTAAGCAGTTTCCATTTAAAGCTTTAAGATTCTATCTTATTAAGAAAAATCAATGTTTGAACAATACTAACATCAACATCTGACGGTACAATTTTCATCATTCCTCCAACGATCTCTTGTGAAGCATTTGCATCCAAGGATACTTGATAGGCAAGGCCATCAGGATCACTTTCATTCCTGTTGCTATCCACATTCACGGCCTCACTTACTGTATTCTCATTTGATCCAGAACTGGATGCAAGAGGTAAGCTAGGGGGTGGCTCCATACCATTCATCTCCTCGAACTTCTCCTCGAATTGACTTCAAAAATAAAACCTCATCTGAGTATGAAAAAGATGGGAAAGGATTTTGACAAATAAAAGAAAAGAAGATGGCTGTTAATGTATCCAGCTAAAAATGCGTATATGCTTATCATGTGATAATAGTACCTCACAAGATAGACATCAATTGGACCCATAGTGCTTCTCAGTATTATCCTATATCTCCTCTGTGGATAGTCAACAGCCTAGAGCATATAGAAGCATTGAGATTATATCAAAATCATAAAAGATCAAAGAATACAGTGAGCAGTATTTGGGGTTGACTTACTTCATCAGGATCCGGTACTTCCAAAGTGGTGCCATGTGGAGCCTTAATAGCAATCAAGGTCTCATTCTGTGACAAGCCGGACCTTAGAGTCGTAACTAGGTGACTACAGAAGATCCAAAAGCATATAATCTTGACTGACCTGAAAGCAGGGTAGGCCTTTGATGTCTTCTTCGGTCACACAGAGCCATCTGCATATACAAAAAGTTAAGAAGTCCTGCATAGCTAGGAGAGGAATATTAATTCAATGCACAGGTTTGGGATCTCACTTTTGATTGTTCTCATCTTCACCCAAGCCCCTCAACTTTTCCTGCATTTCTCTGCAAGAGTGACAAGCATTACTAGCCTAATCAAGCACTCTGAATAAAATCCCAGCAGTCTAGCTCAGCACCTCACCTTATTCGGTCATCTAATCTCCGTTCTTCCAGAGAAAGTTTCTCAACTTCTGCCTGCAAAGGGCAATTTAAATCCCGTCACTAGAAAAGAGGATTTGCTCTTTTTTCCCCATTTAATTATCTACTCATATGCCGCCTTGTTAAAACAATGGATTGCTGGTGTAAGAATCCAGATTGCAGACTGCCTATCCACAATATCGAAATAGAATGATGCTAATAGCGCTTTTGCAAACCTGCAAACGGGAAAAATCCACATCTGCGTCCTCTGGTCTTGAAGAATCAAGCCCCCTGATCAATCACAGGAATAGACAACTAAGTTCCCTTGAGCCTTAAATCCTATTATACTATCACTAAAGATTTTGAACTTCTAAATACAAAAGAGAGGAAAAATTACTTCCAACGTATCCGGTTCTTTATCTTCTTTTCAATGAGACCAATGCCTTCCAAGACATTAGTTATATCATATATCCGCCTCTTTTGCACCTGCATCAATGAGACTTTTTAGGACCATGTCATTAATGCCAACCTTGAAACACACGATTCATGGGACACAATGCAAAAAAGGTTTCAATCACTGGATCATTACAGAAATCTTTATATCACATGGTACATGAAAATTGCATCACCTCTAAAGTTTCTGCCGCTTTGTTTAAGTCAAGGATACCATCTCTGCATGCTTTATTAGATTTATGAACTTCTTGGTAAGAAGACCTGTGAAATTCCAAACGTCAGTATGAAAGACTAGTTACTAATAATAATTTTTAAATCCAAAGTATTATCTCAAAAATAATTCATTTGAGACTTACTTAAGGAACTATCATATCGACAGTTGCCTGCTGGAGTAAGGGCTGCAGGTGATCCTGCAAATTCATCAAAATTCAACAGTGACTTCATGGCTTTCCAAATAAGGTAACAGATGAAGAAAAGCATGAAGCTATCACGTTCAGGTGTGATTATTATGAACTAAACAACTTAGGAAGGCAAATTTTTTGTTTAACCTCGAGAACAAGTGGAAAAGATTGACAAGGCAAGCAGTAGTATTCCTACCATCATTTGACAAAGGTGTCTGTGGACCAGACTTGTTGGCCTTTGATCCCTTCGATCTGTTGTAAGCCTTTCCACCTTTTGCAGATACAGGTGTCTGGAATGGACTACTTATAACATTGACATGTCCAGGGCTGTTAGTCCACATGCTAGATGCCACCTCATTTTCTGCTGTTCCACTCTTACGCTTGAGTAGCTGTAAAAACAAAGGAAAACATTTCACGCTAGTTCAATAGCCAGCAAAGGAGAGGTTGAATTTTGAGAGCAGTTCTAATAGTTGTGGTAACATCCAAATTTCGTGTGGTAATTTGAATGAATCGAGTTGAAAATAACGTTTTCCAAGGAAACAAAAAAACCCATGATGGCATATATATTCTCATCTCAAAATGGAGCATGAAATTCCGATACAACTTCGAGAATTTTATCTAGCTAATCAAAATGTTTCAGTTTAGCAGGACCATTGTACTCACTATATAATACAATCTTCAACCAACTGTGAGAAGATCCACATTTCACATGGAAATAGGCGCACATTTTGTGGAAGCACTTAACCATGTAAGATGATCATGATACTACTCAAAACATCTGACATATGTCGTACTAGCAACTCTCTGAGGATCGAGCTAGAATTATCAGTACCACTTAGAATGTCCAACGTATGCTACTAGCGGATTCCTGATAAGCATGCATGCAATCCCTAGTTGACCGTGCAATTGTTTCACATGGATGAAAAAAGGAGTTCACATAAGCCACAAGGAAATAGAGACACCGGGAGCTGCATTTCTTTTTCGATCAAGGTAAGCAGTAGGAAGCTGCACATTAACTAAGCGCAAGCTTAAGGGTGCAAAGCTCAAGCAAAGACAAAATGCTCATAGCTAATTAAACCTCTTAATTCGCAAAGACTCCACCACCAAAAGAAGACAGCAACCATGGAGCTACTGAAATTGGTTGAATTGTCAATCAGAATGTGTTACACTACTTGTATCTTTTGGTGAAATTGCAATTCCCACCTTCACTACGGACAACTACAACAAAAAACGGAGCCCATCTTCAAGAACAATCTAACGATCCCTAAAATGGTCGCCAGTCTAAATTCAACAGAGGGCGGACTGAAAAGATGCGAGAGAGCTAAATCATTCGCAAAAACTAAGACGACCGATCTCGATGCATTCCATCGAGCCGCCACCCAACAGTCGATTCCCGCAAAAAAAGGGGGGGCAAAGAAAAAACACCAGACGAACGCCATCAACCAAATCAACGCGGGGGGGCCTCGAGAATCGAAACCTACAGGCGATCTGACGACGATCGCGTCGGCCTCGTGATCGGCGCCGGCGGAGCGGCGGGCGTCGGCGGGGGAGGAGGAGAACCGGTGGTAGTCGTCGGGGGAACGAACGGGGGCTTGGTGGTGGCGAACGCGAGGTGGCGCTTCGGCGGCTGGAAGATCTGGCCGGTGGCCGCCGCCGCCGCCTGCGGCGGGGCCGGGCGGTTGGGGGTCCCGGAGCCGCCGGCCATTTTCCCCGAGGGCGGCCGGCGATCGCAATCGGTCGATCTGCGACGGCACTGGGCGGCCGGAAGAGGAAGCCGACGAGCAAACGAGGTA
The DNA here is from genome assembly GCA_014182515.1 of Eucalyptus microcorys. Taxonomy (NCBI): domain Eukaryota; kingdom Viridiplantae; phylum Streptophyta; class Magnoliopsida; order Myrtales; family Myrtaceae; genus Eucalyptus; species Eucalyptus microcorys. Next base: position 30,000,800 of record CM024562.1, on the reverse strand, counting down.
GAGAGAGAGAGAGAGAGAGAGAGACGGAGGTTCCCACAGTAGGGTTTTGTTAGAGAGAGAAAGAGAGGGAGGGAGAAGAGAGAGAAGGAGGGAGGGAGGGAAGGGAGGTGAGCGTTTGGGTTTTAAGGAAAGTGAGCAGAAAACGAGGGAAGGAGGGAATTTTAGTTCGGATTAGATGTGGAGGGAAGAAGCGCAGGGCGAGAGAAAGTTTCTCGCTTTGCTTCCTTTTTCCCGATTGCACCCCCTCCCCCGCTATCTTTCCAGAATCACGTCAGCACCCCGCTCCTTTGGGCTTTCTTGACATTCTAGTCCTACCCTGCAGCACTTCGATTTTGCCTTTATTTAATTTCTCTAGGATTGAATTGTGCGACGCCTTTATAATTTTATTGGAAATGGATCGTGACTACGAAAACTCATATTTTATCAGACATTTCGTTGGAATTAGAGTTGATCGTGAGTTTGATAGCTTACTTGTACGCCCATCAAACGAAAGGATTCAATTAAAGGAAATAAGCCCGCTTGGAACTCGATTTTCAATCTGACCGGCAATGTTATTGGAAAATTCATCGACTAAGGCTTTTTCTCTTTAATCTGCTCGCTGAGGAACCCAACCAGAATTATTATTTAGTTACTTTTGAGATATCGAAACTATTTCTTTGAAAGTTCTCGGGACTTTTTAATCGATGAGAAAAGGCTAGGAAAAAAATAAGGCTAAAATGTCTTTTCCTTCTAGAAAATAGTATAGCCTTGCCGAGTTTCTCTAATTGTTCGCATCATATTTCCTTAAGTCTCTTTTTGTAAAATTTAGTGATCTCGTAATATTAGGGTTAACTCTCGTGAAGTGGGCTAACTTGATATTCTCGATTCAGTTGAAAGCATGTTATGACAAATAGATAGTTTGGTCTCAAGGTTATATCACGACGTTTCTCAACTTCTTTTTGTGCTGGTTTTTGCTCGGTAATTATTGAAATTTTATGCACAGTATTTGAAATTGGGTCTCGCTCCATCATATTTCCCATCCCTAACCACCGTAAGTTTATAAAACTAAAACTTTAGGGCCTAATTCCGTAGAAAACCTAAAACTTTAGGTTTAATTCTAATTCCATCTTGAATTTTTTTGTCTAGAAAACTAAATCCAGATTATAGCTCAATCCCTAATCTATCCCAGACTTTTTTTTGTTTAAAAGAAAATCACCAACTTTCACATTGGCAATAAATCTACATCAATAAGGTTACATGAAAAATTATCTAAAAACAAAACCGTTCTTTGATATGAAAATAATGGAAATTAGGGATAACGGCGATTTTTATCCAATAAAAGATTATTTTATTATCAACAATAATTTATATCTAGTCATTTTCTTGCAAAAGGTAAATATTTTTCATTCATTCATTTATATAAACGATATAACTTATCATTTTTAGGAAAATATTTTTAAATCATTTATTTTCTGCAAAATGAATAGATTTTTTTTTTTGAATGAATGGAGTTTAATGAGCATATATCTACATGCAAGCAAGAGAGGGAGCGTGTAGATTGACTTCCTCTCTAAAGGTCTTCTTTTATAAAGCTTTTTTTTTGGGGGTTTAAATTGTTCTGTCATTAGTTTTGGAATTGGAAATAGGAAGGAAAAAAAAAGGAGGAGAGCATTGTTAACAGGGATCGTTTGCATCCTCCAATGAGGTCGAGGTCTCAAGGTCAAGGACAAAAAGGACTGGGCGGGCGACTTTGAAATATCTAAGAAGAATGGGGCAACTATGGTTATTCCGCAAAAAATAATAAAAGTATGAACAAGAAAAACAAAGCGAGAATAAGAGGGAGGGTTGACTCAATTAAACTGAACGATCCTTTTACATAAACCGTGCAAAACAACCCTAAAGTTTATTAACATGCTGTGATCTACCATATAGATTTTACTTGAAACAAAGTTTGAGAACACTAATTTTGAAGATCATCACTTTAAAATTTCACATTTGACAAAGGGCGGGATAAAAAAAAAAAAAAAGTCATTCAATATTGGTTAAATAGCTAAACACTTAATTCAAATGTGGCAGATTCCTAGTTTGAGTGATACTTAATTTGATCCCATCTTTACAGTATTGACTAAAACTTACTTGGTGTATATAGGGTTAATTGTTTGCGCGCATCCATAGGCTCTGTCAAGTCAAAAGTTTAGGTATAACTATTAAAAAATGATAATAAAAAAATGATATGAAGTCACATTAGAGCTAAAAAAATCAGAATAAAGTTGAAAAACTTCCCTTTCCCTAAAATTGTGAAATTACATGACTCGCTCTGTATCGAGCTTCCTTTACTTTCATATTAAATTCATGCCTATCTATAAGTCGAAAGGGAGTACTTTTTGCTAGAGCCGAAAGGGAGTTTGGAAGCACGAGGGAAATGGAAAATGCACAAAACATTCTCACATTTTTAAATTTCCCTTCTCTTCATACTCACAAAATTTTTATACTTTTCAGAAATTTTCACCTCAATTTTCTTTGCTCCCGCTGCTCCCAACTTCTGAGACAGAGCCTTAATGTATCTCGCTTAGCTTTCATCAACGTGATACTTTGATGTGGCCATACAAATTCAAGTTTTTAAAATAATAAAATTGGCCAAAAATGATAAAAATGTAAAAGAAAAAGTTAGTGGTGAGTTTGGTTCATCTTTGCAAATGGGCTTTAGGTATAATACAAATGCTGAAAGTCGAAGACTTTTGGAGAAATGCAAATTGAATTTAGTAAAAACATTTTACAAATAGATTTTGGGTTCAAAAAAACTTTTACAATGGACTTTGGTTGTATTCAAAAAAAAAAAAAATTCCAAACCCTTCGCTAGAGCTAGCGAAGGGCTCTAGACTTCAGTGAGCCATATCAAGCTCCGATGATCGTCGACTGAGGGACCTCCATGAGGGCTACCTAAAGTCGCACAACCCAAGCAACCCTCGATTGGGTCATCTCCTGAGGTCGCATGACCTCGGGCAAGGGTCAAGTAACCCTACTAGCCCTTCACCAACTAGATTTGGCCTCATTGGCCATCCTCGCACGAAGAAAATGAACAATTACAAGGAGGGGCAAAACTGAAAAAATCAAAAAATTGGTGAGGATAGTTTTGGAAAGTAAAAAAAAAAAAAAAATTTAACCTTGGTTTCAGCATTCCGCAAATGCGGAAAAGTGTTTAAAAAGTCATAAACCTTTTATAGTTGTGCCAATTTAGTCATAAACATTTTATTGATGTCAATTTAGTTATAAACCTTTTAATTTGGTGTCAATTCAATCATTCTAGCTAATTTTGGCCGGATTTTGCTAACTAGGCGCCGGTCGGTTATGCTGACGTGGCATGGTTATGCTGACATTGATAATTTTTAATAATGTTTTAATATTTTATTTCTTTGTCTTCTTCTTTTTGTTTTTTGTTTTTTCCTTTCTCCTCCTCCTTCCTCCAATTGGTCACTAGACCTAGCAACGGCTGACGAGATCGAGGTCGACCTCACCGACCTCTAGCGAGCCTCATGACCATTGGCAAGGCTCAAGCCCTCACCAGAGGTCTCAAGGGTTGCTTGCGTTGGGCAATGAGGCTCGCCCTCATCGGATCTGGTGAGGGTCAAGCCACCCTCGCTAGATCTGGTGAGGTTGAGCCTCACCTAAGGTCACCCGAGCCATGAGGGCAGTCTTGCGCTAGGCTGGCGAGGCTCACCCTGACCAAATCTGGTGAGGTCGAGCCTCGCCCATGGCCAGTGAGGCTCGATCTCGCAAGATTCAACAAGAGCGAGCCTTGCTCAGCCTTTGGTGAGATCGCCTTCGTGGCTTGGGCGACCTTGGGCGAGGCTTGGCCTTCATCGGATTCAATGAGGACAAGCCTCACTGCCTAGCGCAAGTAGCCCTCGTGGCCTCTGGCAAGGGCTCGAGCCTCATCAGCGACCGTGAGGCTCGTTAGGCTAGCTGTTGAGGTTTGATGATTGGCTAGAGGAAGGAGGAGGAGGAGAAAGGAAAAAATAAAAAGAAAAGAAAAGGGAAAAAAATCAAAAAATATTAGAATATTATTAAAAGTTATCTACATCAGCATCGATCGTGTCACGTCAGCCCACCGATGCCCAATTAACAAAATCCTGCTAAAATTAGTCAAAAATAATTGAATTGACACAAAGTGAAAATGTTTATGACTAAATTGACACAAAATAAAAATATTTAGGACTAAAATGTTTAAGACTAAATTGACACAAATACAAAAAGTTTATGACTTTTTTGACACTTTTTCCCTGCAAATACTATTTTTGAAGACTGGGTGGAAGTAGAATTGGATTTTCAGTATTCTCAAGGCCCACATTTGGCTAAAAGCTATTTCAAAATACTTACAAAATGCCACAACATTTATTTGAGGGGCTTGAAGGCCGAAAGCTCATTGGAAAACCCAAATCAATACATCCATATGTATATTCACCTAAAGATACACTTTGTGAAATTCCTAAATTGTCCTTATTGTACGGCAACGGACCCCATCACTTTCTCTTTTTCCTTTTCTCTAAGTTTTTTTTTTCTTTAATATGTGTATGTTTTTAGTTATTGAAAGAGTAGCAAAATATTCATTCAAAGTTTGTTTCCAGAATGAGAATTTAAATAGTGTTAAAGGAAACATAATGCCGATTTTTTTCCTCCGTTCAATTAAAGTTATCAATTCATTATGACATTGCACAAGAAATGAAAATTAGGACATTTCTACGATAAAACTGGAAATTATCGAAAGGGTGTGTTTGTTCTTAAATTTTGATAAAGTAAAAAATCACGTTTTATTTTCTCTCCAAACTTTAAATGTTATTCAGACACACCCCTAATTTATTATTTTGTTGAAAGACCTGATTTTTAGTCGAACCTGTCTAAAAGATCAGGAAAGCCTTACCCCATGCCAAGTATTTTAATTTTAATTATGGTAAATTCCTATATATTTGGGTGGAAAAATCAATTTACAGAACATATCGTGGGTAATTTATGCGGTTCTTTTCTTTTACCCACTGGACTTCACATTCGCTTGTCCTCCAGGTTTGCTCCGAACTAAACACAATTAAATCGAAAACTTGTATACTGGCCGACTTTGGGTCAGTTCTGTACTTAGTTGAGTCTGAAAAAGTTGAACACGGAGATTCTGGGCGTTTCGATTGATAGTGTGGTGAAAATCATTCACTGCGTTTTTTTATGGTTGGTTTGATAATAATTATATTTTAAAAAAATTCTATTAAGAAATAATTTTTTTCAATTCCATTCTCCAAACGAATTTATGAGCATTGAAATACTTTTGATGATTGTACAAAATTAATTTTCCCATAATAAAAAAATAACGGGAATGCATTTAGCACGACTCTAAAAAAAATTTGTGAAGTAAAATTTATTTTAATTTTTTAATAATTTTATGAGATTTTTCTTTTCTTTTCCTTTTCTTCTTCTCTTCTTCTCCCTCCTCTAGCCAATTGTCAAGCTTCGGTGATGGTTGATGACTAGTCAAAGACGAAAGCTAGCAATCTCACCTACCTTAAGGGAGCCTCATCATGGCCAAGTGAGGCCAATATTGCCCAACCACCAATGAAGCTCCAGTAATTGAATAGAGGAGAAAGAAGAAATAATGAAAAAAATGACTTAATTTTATAATTGTTTCCCGTAATAAAAAAATTAACCTTTTTTCTACTATGGATTCTATTCTAAGTCTATTTTCAAGAATGAATATGTTCTCCGAAATACAAAAATCACCCGACATTACCAAATAAATTTTCATTCTTTTTTTGTTCCGATGATCAAAAAAATAAAATATAGCTAATAATTAGCTAATTATCAAACAGACTCTTAGTTGCCGAACTTGCAAAAGCTTGATTATCAATTTCCCGCCATTAGGCCTCAAGTGCATGATGAGATCTATTTGTTTCAACTTATAAAAAAAAATAAGAATCGTTCTAATATTGGAATCCTACATTACTTTAGATGACTTTGGATGTTTGATCTATGTACTTTAAAGGATTGAAGCCTTCAATTTCGAACGAAAGTCCATCATCAAACACCAAAAGCACAAATGTAGGAAAACAGTCGGTCCAAACAGTATAATACCTCATGCAGGGTTTCATTCGAGTTGAATGCAGCATGTCTCCACATACTAGGAGGTTCTTCTTCCTCCCTCGACGGTCACGCCGGTAGGCAATCAATGCGATTGACATCGTGTCTATCTAGTTTTTCCTAAGGAACATCAGTTCTCCATCGTACTGACTGATGTGTGCTGCTGCATTTCGTTATCAAGCGGGCGCATTTCGTTCGGCAATTTTAACTTGTTCTCCGGTATAAGGGTGTCCTGTGGCACCACCATGTGATGGATCGACCGTGCAGAGTCAAAAAGCGTTTTTGGCCTAGTTTGTTCGTGGTGGTTCTCGAGTAATAATTGAGTTCCAGCCGTACCGGTTTCAATGCTGGATTTGATGTTTACCTGCACGTCCTTTTTAGCAGCAAGTGCTTCTCCCGATAAACTACTCAGTTTTTGGCTCGAATCTGGAATTTTTCTGACCACCCGTGTACCGACGGACACGCAGTTCTCGCACCCCCTTGCATGGGTTTGAACTGGTAAAAAGTCAGGTGGGGCTCTGGTGAACTCAAGTTTTCTCTCATTTCTGATGTGACAGAGTCAATTTCGAAATGCCATGGTGCGCTGATTCCAATCAGGTATGAACCGTATGATGATGCATTTATCGGTAGGATTTCCATTCTTAGTATATACTCAATTTAGTAGTCGGACTTTTTGTTGAATAATCCTATCTACATCTCTCGAAGCAGGCATCAATGCTATGTCCATTGCTGAACATACACATGTGTTCATCCCTAGAACTATAAACATGCTAAAATGGTATCGAATAATTAAATCCTTACTAGAGTCTCTTGAGTGACATCTCATTTGGTATGCACGAACATAGGTCGGTGCAACCATGGCTAATTTGTGTGCTTTAAGTAAGAGGAATATGCAGCAGTGCCTGCTTATTTGAGGCTTAGCTCAATCGAGTTGAGGCAATAATAGATGATGTAAGGAGTCTGCACCGCCAAATAATAAGTTAGGGAAGATTTGGATAAGATCAAACGTGCTAATGTAATTCCAATAATTGAAAAGTAACGGACAATTAAGTTCTTCCATTAATAGGTAATTGCAAGGGTAAGAATGTTTTATCTTGTGGATGCTCATGGTTGGTCTGATGTTGTTCTTGTGGTGCGTATCACACCATCAGCTATCATGATGGATCATTTTGATGTCACCCTACGGCCCCCTTGCTCTTGTATGATTCCTGCTGAATCATATGCCCGATATGCACAGCTCTGGGGCAATTTATGATAGTGCTAGTATAAACACCTAGAGGGGGGTGAATAGGTGTAAAAACTAATTTTATAAAACTCAGTAACTTAATTCAACTTATATAACAATGGAAGACTTTAAGATATAGAATATATGCAATAATATAAGACTACGAATTAAGTAAAGAGATAAGGAAAGAGAATTTAAACATAATGTTTTATAGTAGTTCGGCTTAGACCAAGCCTATGTCTACTCTCCCACACTAACAGCCCACCAAGCTGAATTTCACTATGAATCAAAAGAGTTGTTATAATCACACGTCTTTGATTCCACAGTGTAGAGAGTTTGCTACACTTTCTCAAGATCTCTCAAGAATCTAATCTCTCTTTTGAATACAAGTTTACGCTCAACAAACGAATCGGCAAAAAATTAGAAGTTTCAGACTTTGGAATTTTTCTATCTCGCACTCCTCGAATAACTAGAGCATTCTCCTTATATACTCCTCCATGCCTCCATAACCGTTGGCACCTTCCAAATGAGTTATTCCAATCTAACCGTTGGACAGAATCAATTAGAGAGATCTCGAATCATTTAAGGAAAATGAAGATAGCCCACCAATCCTGCTCGCCCATACAATCAGGATCTAGGTTTCCATAAGTAGAACCTTCCAAGTTTACTTCGTCAATCAACGGATCTGAATTACTCAAATTATTTCCAACACGAATAATAGATCTTTAGATGCTATCTCCAGCCATGAGATAATCTTCAACCAAATGGATCAAATCCTTAAAGATGAACTTGTATCTGAATAAGATTTCTTCGTCGGTCTAGAAACTGTCAATGAGGGCAGACTCTAAATCTTAAGTTTGACGGTCTTCAGACTTTGATGGAAGGAAACGTTTTGTCAACTTCAAAACAGATAAGGAAGTTTTCTCCAACAATCTCCCCCTTTTTGATGGTGACAAAACTTTCCCGCAGATTCGGACATCTGAACACTTTGACCTACAAAACAATACTTAAGCAAACCACGATTTCTTGTATATGAAAATTAGAGATTACAATAGAGATAGTAGCAATTGTGCAACCACAGAAAACATGTTAATCCTGTAAACATAACTATCTTTAATGTAATCAATAATAGCTTAGCTTAAGTTGCAAGCATCATCAATCCAAACCATACTAGTCTAAATCAAAACCTCATCAAACAAAAGTTAAAGTCCAACAAACAAAAGTAAAAATAAAATCAATCAAAGTCAATCAAATCTACATAAAACCTCTCCCCCTTTTTGTCAACAACAAAAAGTGGAGAATAGACGAAAGAGATTAATGTAAAAGGGTTAAAATCAAGACTGTTTGGGCAGGCGAACAAGCGTGAATTCTCCCATAGAATGCATTGTCTTCTTAAGCATGTTGAAACTCTGCTTTAGTATTAGAAAATCTTCACCCTACAAAGACTAAACTTGAAGCTTCAGGCCGGTCAACTGTTTGTGCAACGATAGTGAAGTGGCCTTAAAAGCATTCTTAAGATCCTACATCTCAAACCCCATGGCATATTGCTGCTTTCTAACATCCAAAAGAACTTCCAATATTCTTGAAAAGTCTGTTGTCTGAGCAGATGCATCACTAGGACCAGTAGAGTCAAGGACTAGAAATTTGAGAATCGATGGAGTTTCAGCAGATTGTTCATCATGAATGTCTTTTGGATTGTGCGAGGCATACACATCCTCAAGGTCTGCTGTAGAATGACTCACATCACTAACAGGCAAAGATGAAGAAATACCTTTTGGATCAACAATTTCCCCTGTTTTGATGGCCCTAGGTGGAGTAGGTGAGGTTTCCTCATCTGCAGAGGCACTAGACAGAAAGATAGTCAAAGTTGGCTCGAAAGAGTGCTCTTAACCCTGATTTTGTTCTCCTTCTCTCTCTTCTTCCTCTTCCTCTTATGCTTCTCTTCTTCCTTCCTCTTCTTTTTCTTCTTCCTCTTCTCTTCTTTCTTCCTTTGTCCTCCTCTGTTCTTCTTCCTTCTGTGTGACTTCTCTCTCTCTTTCCTCTTCTTTTAACTCTTCCCTTGTCTCACGAAAGCTGACAAAACTCTTTAAATTTCTCAATGCTGTTATTGTTAGTTCATCCTCATCTTCTTCATCTTGCAAGATGAGAGTTCTTTTCTTTTTCTTCACGGGAGCAAGCATGGGCTCCTTGCCTTTTCTCTTCGCGCAGCGGCGAGTTTTGTTTCGCTTTTGTGGGAGACTTTTCTTTCACATTCTCCAGCACTTTGTTCAATTCTTTCAATCTCATCTTTGTCACCATTTTGAACCCAATCACCATAGGAGAGATAGTTGATAAACATAATGGTGCAAAGATGTGAATTTTGAAGTGCCGAAAGAGCCTCGAGATAAGGGCAGAGTAAGGGAGTTGTCCCTTATCTTTTTCAACAGTGCGGTACATATGAAACAATATGGTGTGAGGCAAAGAGAATTTATATCTTGAGTTGATGGCACACATCAACTTAGTTTCCGATCGAGAAACATCTGTCTTGGATGTTGATTTAGGACAAATACAGTTTATCACAATCTTGTGTAGCAAAATGTTAGAGACATTCATCCTTGAGTAAGAAATCTTGCCATCAACATCCCTATCTCTCACCAATGATAGAATAGCATGAGCAATAGACACATTAATTGGTTGGAAACTCGATCTTTCCACCCCAATTATGTCGGCCAGTGTGTCTGTATCCACCAAAAACTCTTTGTCCTTCACAGTGAAAATGAAACTATTTGCATCCAAGAAAGAAAGGTTCGAATAAAAATATGCGGTGAGTTTTGGAAAAGCAGTTGTGGATTCAGAATAGAACCATTCCAGTTACAGTAAAGCAAACTTCTCGAGGAGATTGACCTTTATTGAATCAAGAAAATCAAAATCAACAGTTTTAGGGTTCATCACTCCTCTCTTCAGAAGTTTCGAATAAACCTTCTTGTGCCATTTCGATCTAAACAGATTAGAGTCATTAGTAACGTGTGCAGCCACACCCGATCTAGGTTGAAAATTAGCAAACAACCGTTCATCGTCATCCTGAGGTTGATTTGCAGAGCTATAGAATGGGTCACTTGGTATGTTCTCAAATGTTTTGTCAATCGTTCATTTCTCTATGACTCCCAATCTTTCCAAATCCCTCAAAAATAAGTTTTCATTCTTGAATCCTCTATCTTTAAAGAATTCATCGATTAAGGACATTGGCGTACCTCCTGTCTTCAGATTATAGTAGAGTTTATAGGCAACATTGGGAGTTAGAGTTTTTACAAGTTCAGCATCCTTTATAACCTCATCTTCATGTTGAGTCGGTGGAGAAGGTTGACGCTGCTGAGAAGGTTGTTGCTGACTCGGACGTAGTGGTGGAGAAGAATCTTCTTCCTCAATTAAGTCAAAATGGGTAAGACCCTTAGACATAGATCGTGGTCCCCTGCTTGCAATTCTTGAAGACTTTCTCGAAGACATTGTTGCTTCAAGGGAGGAATTCACCACTTGCTCAAAAAAGGAGATAACTTTTTGACAGATCGAGGGTGAAAGTGAAAGCAAATAGGAATTTTGAATTCTAGGGTTTAAGTGAAAATGAAGAAGACGAGTCTCGGCAGTATATAAAACGAGTGAAACGAGGTAAACGAAGCGTCGCAAAAAGAAAATAAAAATGCCTTTTTTGAAAATGATAACTTCCCTTTTTGAAAATAACCATCTTTTCAAAAAATTGATAACTGCCTTTTTGAAAAAGTAAAGAAAACTTAGAAAGATAACTCAAATCAATTAGCGACTAATAAACAACTGTACCTTTTCAAATTTAGAAATACCTTACCATTGTAACTCTTGGATTTCTAAGTCTGAACACATTCAGACTTTACCTTTTGAGTTTGTGCACATCCGGACTCTCTTTTGGGTAAGAGATATAATGTTCGATCCAGGTGCGAATAGACTCAAATAGATTTTTCTCCAGTGGCTTTGTAAATATATCCGCCAGTTGATTCTTTGAGTCAATAAATTGAATCATGACTTCTCCATTTTGAACATGATCTCTAATAAAATGATATCGAATCTCTATATGCTTTGCTCTTGAATTAAGAATTGGATTCTTGGTGAGATTAATGGCGCTAGTGTTATCACATCTGATCTTAGTGCATAAATCTTTGATTCCAAAGTCTCTTAGTTGTTGTTTTATCTATTAGATTTGAGAACAGCAACTTCCAAGAGCCACATATTCTGCTTCTGCTGTTGAAAGAGCTACTATATTCTGCTTCCTTAAAAACCAAGATACTGTCCTGTTACCAAGCAATTGACAAGTACCGGAATTGCTTTTTCTTTCAACTCGGCAACCTGCTAGATCTGCGTCTGAATATCCAAGGAGAGTAAAGTTTCCCTCTTTGGGATACCATAGACTTATCTTCGAGGTTGTTGCTACATATTTGATGATGCGTTTTGTAGTACTTAGATGAGATTCTTTTGGATCTAATTGAAATCTGACACAAATGCAAACACTAAACAAAATGTCAGGTTTATAAGCAATAAGATAAAGAAGTGAACCAATAATACTCCTATAAAGTTTCTGATCAACTTTCTTTCATCCTTCATTTTATCCAACTTTGAAGAACTAGACATTGGTATTTCAGTCTTTTTGCAATTATCTAATCCGAACTTTTTAATAAATTCTTTTGCATATTTTTCTTGGTGAATAAAAATCCCTTCTTTCAATTGCTTTACTTGAAGTCCAAGAAAGAAAGATAATTCACCCATCATGCTTATCTCGAATTCTTCCTGCATAGACTTAGAAAATTTCTTACATAGATTTTTGTTAGATGATCCAAATATTATATCATCAACATAAATTTGAATAAGTAAAAATTTTTTACCTTCCTTTTTAATAAACAGAGTAGTGTCCACTTTACCTTTGATAAAACCATTTTGGATTAAAAACTTACTTAACCCGTCATACCAAGCTCGAGGTACTTACTTTAATCCATATAAAGCCTTCTTCAATCTGAATACAGAGTCTGGTTTTCTTGGATCTTCAAAATCAGAAGGTTGTTCCCCATAGACTTCCTATTGGATAAATCCATTTAAGAATGCACTTTTGACGTCCATTTGGAATAACCTGAAATTCTTATAACAAGCAAAAGCAAGTAATAATCTAATTGCCTCTAACCTTGCTACTGGTGCGTAAGTCTTATCATAGTCTATCCCTTCTTCTTGTGTATATCCTTTGGCTATGAGTCTTGTTTTGTTCCTTACAACTTTTCCTTTTTCGTCCATCTCGTTCCTGAAAACCCATTTAGTTCCAATAACATATTTACCTTTTTCGTCCATCTTGTTCCCAAACATCATTGACATTGAAATGTCCGAGCTCCTCTTGCATGGCTTCGATCCAGCTTTCATCAGTTAAAGTTTCTTCTATTTTTTGGGTTCTATTTTAGAAATAAGAGCTACAACGTTAGACTCTTCATGTCTTTTGGATCTAGTATGAATTCCTTCATCAATGTTACCAATGATGAGTTCTTTGGGATGACTGGACTTGTGCTTTCAGTTGTTGGTTGGTTTGGCAGATTGCTGAACTTCTTATTAAGTTGATTCTTCGATATTTGATTGTTGTTGTACTTTTGAAATCTGAGTTGCTTCAGGGGAAATAAACTTTGTAGAGTCTAGAGCAAATTTAGATTTTTTAGGTTGAGTCTGGATCGATTGATTTTGTATAGAATCTTGAAATTTGACATTCATTGACTCTTCCACAGATTGAGTTTTCTTGTTATATACTCTGTAAGCTTTGCTGGATGTTGAGTATCTAAGGAAAATTCATTCATTTGATTTTTCTTCAAACTTACCAATTCGATCGTTTGCATTTTTTAGAATAAAACATTTATAACCAAATACATGAAAATAAGAAACAATTGGCTTCTTTCCTTTTAACAACTCATAAGGAGTTTTCTCCATAATAGGCCTTAAGAAAACTCTGTTAATAATATAACATCTTAGAAACCTGCTTCAACCCAAAAACAAGAAGAAACATTGCTTTCAATTAAAAGAGTTCTAGCCATTTCTTGCAACGATCTATTCTTCACTTCCACAACTCCATTCTGTTTAGGAGTATATGGTGAGGAGAACATATGCTGAAAACCAGATTCATCACAAAATTTAGCAAAATCTTGATTTTCAAACTCACATCCATGGTCTGTCCGTATGCTTGAAATAACATACCCTTTTTCATTTTGAACCTTCTTGGCAAATTTAGTAAAATAAGAGAAGGTTTCAGACTTACTTGCTCAAAAGTAAATACAAGTAAATCGTGAATAATCATCCACTATTACTAGGCAATATTTATTTCCACCAATGCTTTGAGTTCCAGTTGGTCCAAAGAGATCCATATGCAGGAGCTGCAGCACACGATTAGTGGAAACTTGATTTATTGGTTTGAAAGAATTTCTAACCTATTTTCCCAATACACATGCTGTGCACAAGTCAGATTTTTGGTACTTCAAGTTGGGTAGACCACGAACAAGTTTCTTTGAAGAGATCTTGACAATTTGTTTCATGTTGATATGGCCAAGCTTTCGATGCCAGAGATTTTCTTTATCTTGAATTGAAATTAGACGTTGAGATCTTTCTGGATTGATATCCAAAAGATAGATATTTCCATGTCTTCTCCCAGTAAAAGATTGTGAAAGATCTTTACTAGTGCCTGAACATATCCCTTCTTGAAAATTGATCTTGAATCTAGTGTCGCATAATTGGTTGATGCTGAGCAAGTTGTAGTTGAGTCCTTCCACTAAGGAGACGTTGTTGATTGTGAGACTTCCTATCTTTACAGTTCCACAACCAATAATTTTTCCCTTATTGTTTCCGCCAAATGAGACTTTTCCACCAATTAATTACTTAAGTTTAATAAAACAATTTGAATCTCCAGTCATATGCCTTGAACAGCCACTATCCAAATACCATTTGATATTTTTCTTGATAATGACTTGCAATTTGAAAAAGAAACTCAAGCTTTCTTTGATATCCACACTTTCTTGAGTTTAGTGGAGTTAATGCAATATACGGTCTTTGCCCAATCCTCCTTAATAGGCCTCCAAATCATAAGACATTCTTTCTCAAAGTGTTCTGAGCTGTTACACTTAGAACATCTAAGGGCACTTTGACCAACAGGTTTTACAAAGACTTTTTGAAAATAATTTCTATAGAAGGCTTTTGTGGGTCTTTGTTTGATTCTTTTTTTTACTTTTGGAAAATCAATTAAAGGAATAGTTTCAGATGTCATTCCTAAACCTAGTTTATTAAAGTAAAGTCTTTGTACTGAAAGAATCTTTTCCAATTTCTCAGATCCCATGGAAAACCTTTTTGAAATGTTTGAAATATCATTTTTCAAAAGTATGTTTTCTTTTGAAAGAGATTTTGCATTTTCTTTTAAAATAATAAAACTTTTATCTAGATTTTCAAACTTTTCTTTCCATAAAATTTCATGTTGCTTCAGTGTAAAATTCTCCCTTTTTAGTTCGGAAATCCTCTTGAGAGAGGTTTTGAGACTAAGACATAATTCATTAATATATTTTGAGACCTTAATAGGAATTTGAAAATTACTTATCTCGATTTCACTATCTGAATCTGAGTCGGTATTGATTTTTGAGTCTGAGTCTGATTATGATTTTGCCATTAAACAAATATTAGCATAATCATCATCACTCTCTTCGCATTCAGTATCACTCCAAGTTTCTGCTTTGAGTGCCTTTATGTATTTCTCAGCTTTTCCTTTCTTTTTCTTCACCAAGGGACAGTTGGGTCTGTTATATCCATTTTTCTTGCATTCAAAGCAAATCACTTCTTTATTGGATTCATCATCTTCAGCTGATTTGTTTTGAAATCTTTGAGAGCTTTGTTTCTTCCAATTGAATCTTCTTCCCTTTTTGTTCAGTTTCCTGAACCTCTTTATCATGAGAGCAAGTTCTTCATCGTCTATGTTCTCTTCAGAATCTGTAACATTAGAATCATCGTTAGACTTTAGGCAATTGACTTTTTACCTTTGGGATAATCATTTTCATCGATTTGCTCCACTTTATAGGATTGAAGTGTTCCAACTAATTCGTCAACGGAGAGTGGCATGATTCTTTGTATTTCCCTTATTGAAGTCTTTACGTAATTCCAGTCTTTGGAAAGTTCAAGCAGCAATTTGTTGACATTCATTGGTTCTGAAATTGACTATCCCTGATACTCTAGACCGTTTACAATTTCTGTAAAACGACTAAACATTTCAGTGATGGATTCTACTGGTTTCATCTTGAAGGCTTCATACTGTCCGAGTAGAATGTTAATCATTGTTTCTTTCACTCGATCAGTTCCTTCATAGGTAATATGGAGCCTATCCTAGACTTCTTTGGCTGTTTCATAAGAAGATATTATGTTATATTCAGCAGGAGACAATGCAAAATATAATGAGTAAATTGCTTTAGTATTAAAAGCTTGTCTCTTGGATATCTCTTCTTGAGTCATGTTGTTAGCTTCTGCAACTTAATTTCCCCTTTCTGACACCGATGTAGCTTTAAGAATAATTCTTTTTTCTACCACATCCCATTCCAGAGGATCTTTCGATTTAGGAATGCCTTCATTTTGTTTTTCCATATGTTGTAATCCTTTCCATCGAAATAAGGCGGTCTGGTGTTGCTTTGCCTTTCAACCAAACCTGGAGCTAACATACTAGACATGGATCTTTAACTTTGAAGTAAAAACACTTCAATAAAATGAGTACACAAGCTTTGATACTAATTGATAGTGCTAGTATGAACACCTAGATGGGGTGAATAGGTGTAAAAACTAATTTTATAAAACTCAGTAACTTAATTCAACTTATATAACAACATAAGACTTTAAGATATAGAATATCTGTAATAATATAAGACTACGAATTAAGTAAAGAGTTAAGGGAAAGAGAATTTAAACACAATGTTTTATAGTGGTTCGACTTAGACCAAGCCTATGTCCACTCTCCCGCATTGACAGCCCATCGGCTAGATTTCACTATGAATCAAAAGAGTTGTTACAATCACACGTCCTTGATTCCACAGTGTAGAGACTTTACTACACTTCCTCAAGATCTCTTAGGAATCTAATCTCTCTTTGGAGTACAAGTTTACACTCAACAAATGAATTAGCAAAGAACTAGAAGTTTCAGACTTTGGAATTTTTCTATCTCGCACTCCTCGAATAACTTGAGCATTCTCCTTATATACTCCTCCATACCTCCATAATCATTGGCACATTCCAAAGGAGTTCTTCCAATCTAACCGTTGGACAGAATCAATTAGAGAGATCTCGAATCATTTAAGGAAAATGAAAATAGCCCACAAATCCTGCTCGTCCATACAATTAGGATCTAGGTTTCCATAAGTAGAACATTCCAAGTTTACTTCACCAATGAATAGATCTAAATTACTCGAATTATTTCCAACACGAATAATAGATCTTTAGATGCTATCTCCAGCTGTGAGATAATTTTCAACCAGACGGATCAAATCCTTAAAGATGAATTTGTATCTGAATAAGATTTCTTCGTCGGTCTAGAAACTGTTAATGAGGGCAGACTCTAAATCTTAAGTCTGACGGTCTTCAGACTTTGATGGAAGGAAACGTTTTGTCAACTTCAAAACAGATAAGGAAGTTTTCTCCAACAATTTTCGACTGCAAAAGTTTTCATTCCCCTTAAATCATGGTCAGAGAATAGCACTGAGGGTTATCATTGATGAGGAGAGAGTCATCCAAGACTCCACCATCAACAATACATCAATTGGGTTAGTGTCGATGAGACTCTGAGAAACTGCAGATGACGATATTGTTTATGTGTTGACGAGTGTTTTGTGCGTGTGAGATTTTATCCGAGGATTTTTTTTTTCTATTATTGGCATTATACATGCCTTGCAGTATGTGCAAGAGAACCCCACGAAGTCTGCCCAGTTGGTTGGAAGCCTGAGAGGAGTCCATGAAACCAGATCCTCTAAGCTCAGCAAAGAGTACTTTCATGGCGATGTAAGCATATGTCACAGACCTCCTTTCCATGGTTATGGCCTCGTGGGGAGCTGTAAAAGCGTTTTGGTTACTATACGGCATACTCTTTGTAGCTAAATTTTGAGCAACGTCGGCAAGAATGTGTCATGCTAGACTTGATTCCATGTCCCGAGCAGGGCAATAGCGTGGTAGTAAGTTCATCCCTTTTCCTTAGGACTAAATGTTTCAATCGTTTATGTTGCAATTCACTATTTTTTTGGAACTCTTTAAGTTATTATGGTTTGCAAATGCTTGAATTTGGATATGTGGTCGACATCTTACCGAGGGAGAAGTACACTATCAGTGCTATAAATTGTGTACGGTGTTTACTTTGGTGCCAAAAGTTTCTGGCAGATCACTTAAGTGCCAAAAAATTTGAAAAACGATCATTTTGGTGTCAACTCCGATAGATTGACTGGAAATCCGACGTTGCACTTTTTTATTAATTTTTTACGTTGATGTGGCTCACCGGAGAGTACAATCAGCATGTAAACCACAAAACAACGTCGTTTGGTGTCTCTCCCCCAATTCAAAACCCTAAAAAACCCTAAATCTGCCGGATAATCTCGGCCACCACCGCCCTCTTCGTCCTTTTCTCCTCCCTTGCCGTTCTCTCCGTCGCCGCCATGGCACCGCCAAGCACCACCACCTCCTCCACTACCTTGACGAGTTCGGCAACCGTGGCGAGCAAATTGCCGTCAACCCCTCTGCCTCCTTCAAGAACCCGCGCCTCCGCAATGCCTATGTCGCCCTCCAAGCCCTGAAGCAAGCCATCCTCTCCGACCCCAACAACTTCACCGCCAACTGGGTCGGCCCCGATGTCTACGGCTACTCCAACATCTTCTACTCCCCCGCCCTTGACGACCTCGGCGTCCGCACCGTCGCTGGCGTCGACCTCAACCACGGCGACATCGCTAGGTACCTCCCTGAGGAGCTTGGCTTGCTCGTCGACCACATCCCTCGCCTTCGCCTCCGCCGGTGATGGGCTAGTCGCCATCCTTGACGGCCCCCATGCTCGGCGGCCGTGGCTTTGACCCCGACCCCGACCCCAACTTGGCCACTCAACGGCCAAGTTGAAGGCCATGATCTCGCTCAAGTGTGAACCTCACATCGCCAAGCGACGACAGCCGAGCGAGCTAGGTCGGCGACCGACGAGGATCGGAACCCTAATTTCAATCTCCAAATAAATAAATAAAATCCCAAAATGAGTTGTGCGGCGTCGTTTTTGTGAGGCCATCCACTTAGGACGGCAAAACGATGTCGTTTTCTTAAGGAGGACGGAAAATGAAGTCGTTTCTCAAGCCATGTCGATTTTTTTTTTAAAATATAAAAGCCACGTTATTATTTTGGCCGGAATTTCTTGCCGGTGACATCAAAGTGATCATTTTTCCTCCGATTTGGCACTTAAGTGATCCGATTGAAACTTTTGGCACCAAAATAAGCGCCGTACACAACTTATGGCACTGATAGTATACTTCTCTCTCTTACCGGTACTTCAAATTATGCGGAACGATATTGAACTCTTCTTCCAAGGCTAATAGAGGTGAGGAAAGAGCTATCGTTGATCATATGATGCTGTCTATGGTGTCTTCTACTGCATAGATTGACAAATGCTGTGATGGAACATGTGAAGATAATATTGAAGTTCCTCGTGGAATGGACAATGGTGGTAGTGACTAGTTTGGACACTCTTTCAAGTCCCAAATGCCGCAGACCCCGGATGGATGAGGATCTAGAAGCAAAACATATCGGTTTCTCTGGGATGCCATGCCCTAAATGCTCGTATCCTGTCTATAATTCACGAGATATTTCCAATGGTTACAGCTAAAATACGACAACTTCCTGGAGAAATCCCGTGATTAATGGAGAACTGCGAGGGAAACGCGAGGAAGAGCACAGCCGTTAGCTTTCAGCTATCGAAGCAGAACTGTGTATGCGTGGCGGACGGAGCGTCAACGTGAGTGGATCCAAAGTTTACCGAGGATAAGAAGAGAACGAACAATGCGCAACTGGCGCATACAAGGTGTTGGAGCACGAGGTCCCCATCCCTCCCATCCTTCACGTGTTTCCCTGTCGATGCCCTTTTGCCTCCTTTCCAAATCAAACCCCACCCGCGACGAAAGCACTGCCAACTCACGCGGCTACCAACCATGATTGGGTCCATTAATCGAACGCCATTGTCATCGCCCCTCCGACCAATGGTGAGACGATAAGAGAACCACCATCAGTCTCGTCGATCCGTTTCTTCCAAGAAACACACCAAAAGAAAAACGTGAAACTCTTTCTGAAATGGAATTTGTACAGCTACATAGAATACAGATGCGGCCCTCACGACACGACACACATCGGGACAAAAAAATCGACAACTCGGCCGTACGTCTTAATCAACGAGCCGTGAGACTACCTTGGGTCGAGTCGGAAGGTCGTGGGGTCCGGCGGTGAATAGCGAATACTGCTACCGCTACCATACCTCCCAAAGCAAACGTCATTCAACGCCAACGGCTAACGAAGACTTTTTGGTTCTATGTGCGCAGGAGACAATTGCGGCGCTTTAGGCCCATGTTAAATAGGGGCACGCACGTAAATACTCTGTCGGGGGTTAATGAACTAGCATCTCCTTAGGGACAGCTAAGCGATCCCCAAGGACATTGCGATTCTCGTGTAATATTGCTGTAGCTCTAATTCGGGATAGCTCTCCTTCAAATTCAAGTACCCTAATCAAGTCGATTTTAGCCTTTTACATTAACCGTCGGCCATGGGCACGAAGGCTAGGTAATGCCTCGGATCATCTGCCAAATGGGCCAAATGGGTATTGGAAGCGGGATCACGAGTAAAGTCACACGCTCTCTAAAATTCCGTTGCGTATGTTAATAAATTAATTTTGTAAATCGATATTTACTGAACAGAGAGGCGTGCAAAGTCGCCTTACAAAAGATGTCTGCCCATCCTCGGCCGAAGGGGTAAAGACGTTCAGGACACGAAGCCGCACCGAAATCGAACACGATTCCCTCGTCCTCTTTCCCTCCGAACCGTTGTCGCTTTTGACCTTTCTCTCGTCCCCCTAAACTTAAACTGAAAGAAACAGAGAGCCGTGCGGAGAAAAAGATATATACCCCCATCCCTCTGCTCACGGCCTCCACTCATTCCCTCTCTCGCTTCAGAAAAAACAGAGAGACATAATGGCTCCTCCCTCTCCTCCCCTGCTCTTCATCTCCTTCCTCCTCTCCCTCCTCGCCTTATCTTCTTCCGCCGCCACCACCGCCGCCGCCACCGTCACGCTTTCTCTCACTCCATTCCTCCCCAACCACCCCCGATCGTCCTCCTCCTCGGCCACCACCGCCGCCTCCGCCTCCGACGACAATTCGTCATGGCAATCCGAAATGCTGAACCTCCTCGCCACCTCCTCCCTCACCCGCGCCCGCCATCTCAAGAAGCACAACTCCTCTGCCTCCTCCACCTCCACCAAAGTCCCGACCTTCCCCACAGCTACGGCGCGTACTCCATAGATCTAGGCTTCGGCACGCCGGCCCAGGCCCTCACCTTCGTCATGGACACCGGGAGCAGCCTCCTCTGGTTCCCCTGTACCTCCCACTACGCCTGCGCCTCCTGCGTCTTCCCCAAGTCCGACCCCTCCAAGATCCGCCGCTTCATCCCCAAGCTCTCCTCCTCCGCCAAGCTTGTCGGCTGCCGCAGCCCCAAATGCGCCTGGATCTTCGGCCCCACCGCCGCCTCCCGCTGCCGCGACGAATGCGGCTCCTCCGGCCGCAACTGCTCCCAGCAGACCTGCCCGCCGTACGTCATCCAGTACGGCTCCGGCAACACCGCCGGCCTCTTGGTCTCCGAGACGCTCTCCTTCTCCGGGGGCCGGAAGGTGCCGGGCTTCCTCGCCGGGTGCTCCATGTTCTCGACCCGGCAGCCCGCGGGCATCGCCGGGTTCGGCCGCGGCCCGGAGTCGCTCCCCTCCCAGATGGGCCTCCGGAGGTTCTCCTACTGCCTCCTGTCCCGCCGCTTCGACGACACCTCCGCCAGCAGCGACCTCGTCCTGGACCCCGAGCCGGGCTCAGGCGGCGACAGCAAGACTAAAGGCGTCGTCTACACGCCGTTCCGGGCCAACCCAGGCCGCCCGGGCTCGGCGTTCAAGGACTACTACTACATCGGCCTCCGCAAGGTCCTCGTCGGCGGGACGGCCGTGAAGATTCCGCACAGGTACCTCGTCCCGGGGGCCGACGGGAACGGCGGGGCCATCGTGGACTCGGGCTCCACGTTCACGTTCATGGAGCGGCCCGTGCTCGACGCGGTGGCCGAGGAGCTCGAGCGGCAGATGGCGAACTACAGCCGGGCCAAGGGCGTGGAGGCGCAGACCGGGCTGAGGCCGTGCTTCGACGTGTCGGGGCGGGGGGATATGGTGACGGTGCCGGAGCTATCGCTGCATTTCAAGGGCGGCGTGAGAATGATGCTGCCGTTGGAAAACTACTTGGTGCTGGTGAGGGAGCGCCGCTCGGAGGCGGCATGCGTGGCGATCGTGACTGACGATGCCTCGATCGGCCCGGAGGTGAGCGGCGGGCCGGCGGTCATATTGGGCAGCTTCCAGCAGCAGAATTTCTACGTGGAATACGATTTGGAGAATGAGAGGTTTGGGTTCAGAAAACAGACTTGCAAAGTCAAATGAATCCATTAATCTCCTCTTAATTTCTCATTCTTTCGGGAATAATGTCTCGTATAGTATATCTAGAAATAACAACATGACGGTAAGAAGGCGGCGGCGGCGAGGGCGGCATCTGCAGCCAGGGTGGGGGCTACCGGCACAGTGGCGGCATCGACAGTCGGATTTCCGAATATTTGGTACAAGCTTTACATAGGATAAATTAAATTATGCAGAATATGAAGGGGGGGGGGATAATGGAAATAGAAGTTCGATTAATTATGGGTTTGATCGAATGTATTTGATTTTTTTTGGAAGCATTTAATTTTAGCGTGCACTCTGGGTTGCTGACGATGATACATGGAAAAGAGCTGGAGCAAATGTTTTTTTTTTTTTTTTTAGTGGCTGGGCCACACCCATGTGGCCACCCAATTTTCTCTTCTTCACCAATTTGGAGCTGTTGAAAATTTGATGTATCGATAAAGCTCAGAGGTTGTTTATGATTGATATTAAACTTTTAAGTGGGGCCAAACTTTGATCCCATTTAGCTTCTTTTAGGTTTTGGGTAACATGAAAATAAAAATGGCGGCTCATCTGAAGGCTCAAGTTTGGTGCAAGTAGGTATAATTTTAATTCAACATCGATGTTCGACGCGATATTCAAAGTGTATCAGAATTCAATTTAAATTCATTGTCGCCCATGAAAGTGTCGAATTGTCATAAGATTCTATCCTCTTATGCCAAAAAGTGAATAAGTATCATTCCACTCAACAGCTATAGATACGAAATTCAAAATGTAACGGAGTCGGATTCACTGTTGTTTCTAAAAGAATACATTGTTGTAACCTGAAAAACAAGTACAGGGCAGGGTCATTATTGAGACGATATCCAACGGATCTCGATTCGCAACTGCACTTCGTTTTCTTTATTAGGTTTTATCCGGACTCCACGTTTTTCGTGACTTCATTTCAAGCCTGTGAAAATATGATACCACTATCAAAGCAAACGTACTTCCGCATATATGATGTACGCACCTACACCTGACGTCCAGTTAGATACCATTTTCGAGAATAAATTCATGCAGAGTCCGTACTACTTTGATACCATTCTCAAGATAATTTCTTTTTTAATGTGTAAGTCAAGATGATGGAAGCGAAGACTCCTACAGCAACGGCAGGGAGAGATGGACATTGACGAAGAGGGCAATGATTGAGGAAAGAAAGAAGAAATTCCTGCTTGATTAACGAATAACGCGGAGCCAGCAGCATGCCCTTCGAGGCTTCTAATTGAAGCAAAGCTTCCTCGAAAGATCTGTTCATGATAAAAGGTCGTAAAGATATCATTTCTTTAACCGACTCTAGCCAAGGAAAAGCACGGAAGATGGAAGGCATTCGATTCTTTTTTTTATGGATGCAGCGACGACCCCGGCAACCTTTATTTACCCGACTTTTCGTGGCGGGTTCCCTCTTGGATTTGCATCAACAAAAAAGTGAGGAAAAAACAATGACCCGAGGAACCTTAATTTTTTGCTCCTAACAAAGGCGACCCTACTTTCCTTCGAGAATGATGTCACTTTAGGTAAAGATATCGATGTTAGGTGAGAGGCGATGATCCTGGCGGCGGCTCTACATTATGTCATCCGCTTTTTGGGAGGACGAGGGGGATTGAGCACGAACAAGAGGGAGTGACTCATCCCACATGGCTGGGGTTGGGAAGCGTATGGCTCTTCTCGTTTGCGCTTTGGAATCTCCATGTTCACCGGCCACCATCGGAGCTACAAAGGTGTGGGGTCTTGGACGAGGGGGGGCTGTTCCGCTTTTCCAGGCTATTATTCTTCGGGCCCTTGCTTTTGGAGAAGAGAAAGTATTATCATCTTGACTATTAATTATGCAGGATGCTGCGAAAATTTGTATTATCAACGGTTGAGATGAGTTTGGTCCACGTTTTCCAAAGCTATGGGAGCATGGTGGGCCGAGCCCACCCAAACGCGTCTATTCCTTGATTGAGATCGCTTATTTGGTGGACGGGTTACGGGTTGTGGACCCGCGGGCCCTTCAAAATGGAAGCGTGGGAATTTTAGTTTTCTTTTTTTTTAATGGATGTGGACTTTTGATTATATAGCATAATTTATTATATAGTTGTGTATTGAATAATCGAGAACATTTTTTTTTCAAAAAAATTAAGTAAATAATTCAGGCTTTAGCCCCAACTGGCCCAAACTGAACCGAATGATTTTGGTTTGGTTTTCTTTTTCTTTTGGGATATGTTCACTGGAGTTGGGAGCTTCAACTGCCACCGCCCATTGCTGGAAGGGACGGTGACTTGCGTTGACCCTAGCTTGCCAAGGTGAGGTGTCATCGGCCCTCGTAAGGGCTGTCGTCTCCTGGATTTGGGCACCCTCGCCTAGGCTTGATGAGGGCTAGTCACCCTCGCTTGCCATCGCTTTTGACAATGGGCATCGGCAGCGGCAACTAAAGTTCCATTGGCCAGCCCTCCATTCTCTTCTTTTGTTTTCTGGTTTTTTTAATAAGATTTTAGTTTTTATTTTCCATTTTTAATTAATTTAAATAATAATTGAATAAAAATAATTTTAAAATACCACATAGGAAATAAAAAATAATTAAAAAAGCTACGTCAACATTTTCCATCAGTCGAATTGATGGTATTGATGGTATTAATGGAAGGATTTGATTGTATCAATTTGACAAATTTTATAACTCAATTATACTTTTATGATAAGTTTTAAGAATTATAATTATAATGAACATATTCCAAAATTATAGGGCATTTTGTCTTTTCATTTTTTTTAAATTTTTTTCATTTTTTTTATTTTCGGGCCGGGCCAAAATTCCCCCCAGGCCCAGACCTTTGCACCGGTGATAGAACTCTTGTATGTAAACGAATGAGGCCTTGCGGAAGTGGGCTCCGAAGTTGAGACTTAACTTTCGGATTGGGCCAACACACATATTTAAGGTTGACTTGGCCCGGTACTAGTGTGACGTTTCTTTACGTGTAGAAGACGTCATACTTAGCTTCATGCACAGTGTTACGTCCAAAATATTCAAATTGAAATTATATCCTATATGAAATAGAAGTCCGAATTAATGGTACTCACTATTGGTGCTTCACATTCCTCACAAAATTCACGTGCGCTAGGATGGACCTGCACGGTTACCATCTAATAAATCGCATATGAAGATTTCGCTGTGAAAAGACATTCAAAATTAACATATAATCACTAAGTGTAAAAGGCGCACAAAAAAATACCATATGATACATATCAATAAGATGCTATTCATAATTTTTTGTCCAAAGGAATAGTGGATTTTGGCACGGGATGTAATTGAGCCAAGTCAAGTCGATATGATACCAAGTGCACACTCAATTTCACTTGCATATTTGGAGCTTGATACCAAATCCGACCTTGACTAAATATCAAAATTTAGGCTCAAACTCAACTCAATTATATTTAATTTCTCTGCATTTATTTTTTTTTGAACAACTTATTTGTCTTTTTTTCTTTATAATTATAAATTATTCTTGAAGAAAATAATATAAACTCGATTAGACTTATGAACTTGGGAGCCCTTAACTGCTTGGTAACATTTTTACTAATTTTTTTTTCCATTTTGTTCCTTCAATAGAAAAATAATAAAAATATTAATCAATTAATTTTTTTATTCCTTGAAATAAAATAGTAACCGAGGAATAGATTTAAAACAAAAATAAGAAGTAGAAAAAAGTAATGTCTTATTTCCAAGAACAATTTCTATAAATAAGTTATTTCATTTTTCTTTTCTTCTTCCTCCCTTGTCGTATGTTGCCCCTTGCTACTCACCGTTGCCGCCTACCGCCACTCGCCTGTCACCACCATCGGTCATTATTGACTGTCGCCAGTTGCTAGTCACCAATCATTGGCCATCACTGCCGCTCACTAGAAGAGGAGCAATAAGAAGAATAGAGAGAAAAAAGAAAAATCTAAAAAATTATTAAAATTTTAAAATAAACTATATATTACAAAAAGAAATTATTGTACTTAATGCATTTTTATTATTTTTCTATTTCAACAATAGAAATTTGTATAATTACTAAATGTGTTTTTTTATTCAAAAATTTTTCAAACAAGAAATAGAAAAATATTTAGAAAGAAATTATTTTTCATAACAAAAATATTGCCAAATATATCCTTAGTTGAGGGCTCGGAAGTCCTTACCACTATAGCAATAAGCCCTTAAACTATTCGATGACCAGAGCGGTTGAGTGTTTCTCACAGATAAATCACGAAGGTTCAAATCTTTTCTTCATTTGTCTTTTATTTTCGCATTAAGAAAATAATCATCAAAGGTTCTTCGTGTCTTTTTGTTTTTTAAAATAATTTAGCGTAACATCACACACCGTGTTCTCGGTACCTCACGATCGTCATTAAAGGTGGTCGGGTCGACATGGCTCCGAACGGAAGCGCCGACGAACGAAACCGGACAGCCCGAGGCCGTTGAAAGTTCGTTGTCGACGCTATTGCGCAAATTTTTTCCAACCCGCAACTAAAGAAGGCCACCAAACGGCCAAACCCCACCGTCCGTCTCCAGCGCGCGATCCACCCATCAAAAAGCACACCCTCTCTCTCTTTCTCTCTCCTACTGTGTTCGATTGCTTGACCGGTGGATCACCGCCGCGGCTTTTGGCTCCTCTCGCTCTCTCCGCCGGATTTCGAGATCCGTTCCACTTGGCGGGAAGAACCCCCCGGCGGCCGGAGCCATGTGGCGGTCGCTCTGGCGATCGATCGATCGCTTCTCTCCTCAGTACTTCAAGTGAGTCCTGCACACGCGCTAGTCGACGATTGGCGGTTGGGGGCGGGGGTGTGGATCGCTTGTGCTGCTTCGTTGATTTTTTTTTTTTTTTAGAAAATTTCTGGTTGCTTGATCGAGCGCGGGATGTAGTGATCTCGAAAATACCGAGCCGGTCGGTGATTCGAACTGAGCCGCGAAACGAGGGCGGCTCGGTGACGATGCTTGTGACGATCGATGGTGTGGACGTAGGTGCTGAATGTGGATGATATTTCTTCGTTCTTCTCTGTCCTGTGTGCCCCGCACATGCTTTCCGCATAAGAGTTTCGTCTTTTGATTTGGCTTAGAAATTTTGGCGCTTGATCGAGCGGCGGACGTAATCTCGAAAATGCCGCTTCTTAGCGATTTGATGTAGGTGCTGAATGTGGATGATGTCACTTGATTGTTCTTTATCCTATGTCCCGCACATGCTTTCGGCATGCGAGTTTCTTCTTTTAGTTTGGTTTAGAAATTTTGGTGCTTAATCGAGCGTGGCTGTAATCTTGAAAATGCCGCTTCTTAGCAAATTGGGGTGTTGTCGAGCCAGTCGACGAATTGAACTGAGTCACGAAACAAGGGGGGCTTAGTGATGATGCTTGTTACGATCGATGGTTTGGACATAGGTGCTGAATGTGGATGACATCACTTCATTCTTCTTTATCCATTGTCCTGCACATGCTTTCCACGCAAATTTTCTTCTTTTAGTTTGGCATATGTTCACCGAGGATGTGTTGTTGCTGTTTAATGCTATTTGATCCTTTTCAGCTTATTGGTTTGTTGATGTCATTTGCATTTTCGCGATGCAGATATGTTGTCAACGAGTTGCAGGGAATCAAGGTTGTAGATAGGAGTAATAGGGTATGACGACAGAGCTGGTGTATTACATTATTTTCACCTCAATGTTTCGCTTGTTTTTTTCATACTGATCCCTTCTTTCTATTCTTTTAGGAGAAGGTAATAGATTTGATGCAGTCTATTGTAGAGACAGTCACCTACGGAGATAGGCACGATCCATTGATTTTTGAGTATGAATGGCTCATGACCTCAATCAACCATTTTCTTTTTTACATCAGCGTCTTAATTTACATCACACTTATGTTCTGAATGTTTCAGATACTTCATGGAATACCAAGTTATGGCAGAGTTTGTCCGTGTCTTAAGGATCGGCAAAAATTCAAGGATAGAGGCGACTTTGCTTCAGTATCTGAGCATAATGATTCAGAACATTGACAATGAGCAAGCGATATGTAAGATGACACTTTGAACTCCTATATGTGTAGGCCAAGGTTACTACTTATCTTTCCCTTTCTTCCTCGGTATAAACACCCACTCACCAAGAAAGAAAAGATCTACTTTCCTGTAAGCATCAGGGGAAAGAAAATGTTTGCGTTGTGGATGTTACAAGTTTGTGGAGAAAAAATCTTTTCTCCGCAGGGAGTGGACCTTTTTCATTCTTATTTTCCTGAATTTATTACCCTCTCTTGAAGCAATTCTGATGCTTGTGTATTTGTATTCTGCAGATTATTGTTTTAGCAATGACTACATTAACAACATCATAGCACACCCATATAAGTTTGATGGAGGGGACTTGGCTCCATATTACATATCGTTTTTAAGGTGATGATCTCTCTCTCTCTCTCTCAACGTTCAGTGTTATTGACATTGTCCATAGCATCAAAATGTTGAACCCCCAAATAGTCAATAGTATTTTGCAGATATTAGGGATGTGCTTCCAGTCAGAAGTTGTGCATTGATTGGTGGAGAAGTTTCATCTATCTCTTGGTTAAGATTTCAATATGGTTGTGCTGATATGCATGAAAATGATTTTATAATAACTACTTCTGCCTGATGTTATTTTCTTTTGTCTGTTTCTTATTTTCTGGTTTAATCAGAGCAGTGAGCAGCAAAATAAACAGAGACACACTCTGCCTTCTTGTGAAAGTCGATGGGGTAAGTTGGGTCAAATGCACGAATAAAATAGTAAGGCTATTAATGGATCTCTGCCTTCTACTTATGCAAAAGAAAGATCTCTACCTTCTGGATTTATTATGTATGCAACTTGGGTGCATCTATCTCACATACAATCTAAAATGCCTTAGAAAAAGCCTTAATAAGAGTACAGCATAAGATCCTTCTGAATGTTAGAAGGGCTTTGCAGCAAAGTTGCATTTAAAGCAGAAGGATCTGGGACAATAAATATGTTTCTGTAATATTTCTGTTGATTACGTGCATCAGTTGGTGGCTGTGGTTGTATCACTGTAATGACCAGCAGTATAAAACTTTCCTCTTGTCCTGTGGCATCTGTTAGTTGTCAAATTAAAAGTTTCACTATGGAATTTCTGAGTCCTTGAAAGTATATATACTTCTTCTTCTATCACAAGTAAATCAGTGACATCCATCTACTGAGACATGTGATGGTATATGATTACCATTGCATAGACAACTCTTTGCCAAGCGTTCGAATTTCACTTTTCCTGTAATAGTGTTTAAGAAGGAACAGGCCCAGGTGTTTGATGCCTAAGTCTAATTAAACAAGCAACATTTAAATGGAATTGTTAGTTTTTACCTGCATGTAGGAACTCACGTGAGTGGAGAATATTATTTGTGCATTTGTGTTTTCTCTTATAGGCTGTTTAAATTGTCTAAATCTTTATCCACTAAATCTTGTGCTTTGTGAAATTATATTTGCATTTTTGTGCTGTCTAATAATTCACCCTTGCAATTCTAGGACAATGTAATTTCCTTCCCCCTGTATAGTGAAGCTCTTAAATTTGCTAGACATGGGGAAAAGATGATCCAGACAGCTGTACGCGCATTGAGTCTCAATGTGTACAATGGTATGGTACTGGATTTGTTTTTATCTGCTGATAAGTGGTTTAAATAGTAGAAACAAATGTTTTTGAATTTCTTTTGAAACATCTTGCTTTTCTTTTGTGCAGTCAGTGACGATATGGTCTTCCAATTTCTAACAAGTCCTCCGGTATCAAATTACTTCTCAGATTTGGTGCAGAGTTTAAAAGAGCAATACATACGTTTAGATACTATCATGCATGCCAACAAGTATGTCGCTGTGAGTTTATGATGATAATGAATGTTTCTTCTTTTTGGGTCAATATAATAAGATGAACCATATCTTAGTGTGGTCTGTAAGCACTCACAGTAGGAGATGCCTTACTTGTTTGCAGCGAGAAATCCCCTCAAGCAAGAATAAAGGAGTTACAGTTGGATACTGACAAGGTAGTAGATGATCTTTACTACTTGAAGGACATAATATCCGTTGGTGAATTGCGGCTCAGCAGATGTGTTATGGAAAATCTTCTCAAGTTGCTTGTCCTTCCTGCCTTACTCTCATTATTGCAGTTTGAGGAGAAAAGCGTAAGATATTGCTCTTGAGGCTCATCTTTTTGCATTTCTTGGAGCATCTTCGTGTTTTTGTGATGCTTGTTGCTAGGTTTAAGATTGTTCGGGACCATTGCCAACTATTTTAAAAGCTTAAGTCGATAGATGAAAACGTGGTTTAATATATACAGTTTTAACACTTTGACTAATGCATAGGCTGGACTTTGGCCCAAGATTAAAGCATGGAAATATATAATAGGTGAGACAGATGAGGGCCTGGAAAGATGCTGGTATCGCGTGTGATTTTGTGGGACCATTGTCATCCATTTTAAAAGTCTAAGTTGTTAGATGGAGGCATGATTTAATATTTGAATACTAGGCATTATTTTTCCTTATGTTCATTAGAGCTTGAAGTTAGCTATGAAGCATAGAGAACTTGCATATGAGGCTTGATTAAAGTGAAGCTGTGAAAGATTGGATTATCTAATGATAAGATGCATCATCTACACTTTAAAGTGGAAAGAAGAAAGTTTCATTAAGGTGTTTACTTTATGTGTCGCACACAGTTGCAGTGCAATTTGTCAAAGACACTCAATAATTACTTTTGTGGAGGCGGATTTCTTTTTGCATATTACATCTAGCTTTATGGCTTTTCATACAACTTCATTAGTGACTCCTCTAGTTGATGGTTTTTCCTGGATCCTTACATTTATGGTTGATGAGCTTGTCCTTGTCTTATCTGCAAAGCAGCCAATATTGTCATGCATGTTTAAGAGCTTGTTTGAAACTGTGTTGCTGAAAATGTTTAGTTTTGTAGTTTCGATTGTCAATTATTTTAGTAATTTGGTACTATTATTGTTTATGTGTGAAATTGATTGTTCGGTTTTGTTCAGGACTCAAGTTTTTCTGCTGTCACTTCTCTCTACATAGTTTCTCGTCTTCTTCAAGTTGTTGGCGGGAGATCTTTGATTAATTTTATCGCTGGCGTTATTTTATATCCTTATTTGGCCTCAAGCAAGGAAGTTGCTGCTCAAGGAAACAACTGTAATGGAACTAGCAGCAGTGATTCATTTTCGAGATACATTTCTAAGCTGGAAGCAGTTGTATATGCTGATTTTGATTCTGAAGGAACGGAAAATATCAACGGAGAAAATTCTCTTGGTTGCCTGGTGGGGTGCGAATCATGTGATTCTCCTTCAGCTAAAAGGTCTGTGAATTTCAACTTGATCTTTCCTTGTCAAGGGATGGTTTGGCACATTGTTAAGACTGCTCCTTTTTATCCTTTGTTGATGGATCCAAGGAAAACTCATCCAAAAAGTCAGGATTGGGGCATGCCTTTCCTTGATCAATTGTGAAAAATAATATCATGCTCATTTTACTCAGCTTATTTTCGTGTTAACCACAGATTTCACCTTCTAAGGTGCTGAGGATATAAAATCTGTCTAGACTTTTGATAATATGCAATCAATACCTTGTAGCTCATTTTTCTGTCGATAACAAATTTACTATATGGGCTGATCAACCTTAAATTTTTGTAAAAATATTTTTCTCCTCCAAAACTTTAGCTATACGAATGTATTGAAGTGTAAGTCATCGTGAAGATTCAGATGCAAAATTAAGAAAAACATAATTGAAAATTGCTTAACCGAGAATATCTCACTTCTTAAAATTTTGCTAATATGCCCTCGTAGCATGTGATTAACTCAATATTTTTAACATCATAAAAGTCCTTGAAACTTTATGAAAGGAGTATAAACTTTCAAAAATTGAAGTTTCTTATCACAACAGCTATTTTGCATAGAAAGTTAATTACGATGCTGTTAATTGGCAAGGGAGTCACTTATAAGTACAGTTCCACACTTTGTTAACTTCAAAGATGAGTGAGAAGATAAATGAGAGAGATTTCTTGATTCACCAAGACCCTACATAAGGTAGCTAAAAATCACGATTCAGACTTTAATTCTTGGAGATTCTCTACTTCGTTGGCTGTGAGAACATGCCGTCACCATATCATTTATTGGTTGAATACTTTTCCAATTCTGGCTCAATTTTTCTTTTGACTCTAATTAAGGTCCCAGTTGCACATTTTTTAGCACAAGGTCTTTTTGACATGTGAAGCTTCTAGCTTGTCGAGTTTTCCACATGTGAATTTTGCCTTTTTTGTGCATTTCAGGAACCTTTAAAGCTTAATTAGGAGACGTTGCATACATCCAAATAAGTCTGGGCCATTGAATCTGCTTGGGTCAACCAATAGATTTATCATATGGCCCACGCCATATTCAATGGTTCAGATGCATTGTCTGTGCTATATTTTTTTTCTTAATTAGGACTTTTGAAATTGTACAGATTCCTGAGATAGATAGTGTGGTTGGCTTGCAGGAATGGAATACTTGGATATGTATTCTCTGACAATCCCGCTCTGTTGTTATCATCTCTGTACTTGTTGCTCATCTTAGCAGAAAATGAAGGTAGTTGACTCTATGATTATTTCTAGAATGAGCTCAATCTGATACTTACAATTTCTCTTTCATTTGATATGTGTGATCAGATTGTGACGATTTTCTCAGTAGAATGATCAAGTCAATTGTACTCCCGCAAGAAAAGGTAGTTTTATGTCCTATGTAGTGCTGCAATAATGTGGATGGCTTGGTTGAGCCGTAAATTTGGAGTTTTTGGCTTGAGCTTGTCTTAGGCAGTTATTTGGCACGAGTTAACTCTTATTTTAGCGACAGCTTAACATGTTGTCATGCTCCCCCTCTGGAAGAAAGACAACTTGAAGAAGTAATGATGTTCCCTACACTAGTGAATTATAATTTCTGCAATAACTCCATACGTTGTTTCCCTCTGGAAGACACAAATTAAGTGAAGCAAAAATATTTTCCAATCCCTCATTCTCTGAGTTTAGAAACAGGAGAAATATATGCACTTTCTCATACGTTATTTTACTCAGCTCATATTTTCAGGCTATGTTGTTCTAGATGTAGTATCTTCTTCTATAAAGTACCATCATCCATCTGAAAATACAAATAGAAAAAACATGCAGATCGGACTATAAGATGTGTGGTTGTAAGATGGGAAGGTATCTACCTACCTTTTGAGGCTATGAATCCAGTCTGTGGACAGCTTTTCTTAACTTTGAAACCTAGAATCTACTCTGCGGCACCTTGTAACCTCCTAAATACTCAACCTGTTGATTCCCATATAATCAGGCGAAATGCATTTTTTCCAATGTTTTTGTCAACCGAATCAAAGTTTCAAGTATCTATATATCAGCAATGAAAGCGCATTGCTTAATTACTAATGTGGAAACAAAAGACATTTATTCAACAGAGAACTACAATATGTCAACAGACTACGTAAGTTGGTGATAGATCCACTAGGACTTGCATGAACTTCACTTGTCCCCTTCTATTTCTCTTATTAAGCCCTAGAAAGGGACAGAGAGGCCACTTAACAATTGGCATTGGTTTGAAATGATTAGCGTTTAGCTGTGTGAGACAAAAGACTTCATAATAGAACAAAGAAGAAAGGTATAAAATCAAGAAGACAGTAAAACTTATCAAGGGTCCAATTAGTGAGTAAGGAAGGTCTTTGTTTTGCGGTATTACATGGTACTTAGTTTGGATTCTTCATATTCATTTCTATCTTGGGTTTCTCAAATTCTTAATTAGTAATCTATTCATAGTACTATCTTTTTTTTTTGGCATAGAAGCTACCCGTGGAGTTAACCAGTATAAGGTGGATATTACGTACCTCAGGATGTACCTCCTAGTTAGAGACTAATTCAGAAATCAGGATCCTCCAAATGATCTCTAATAAAAACTATGAATAGTACCTTGCCATTTCGGTTCAATGGGCTTCACAATTTTTGTTGCACTTTCTTTTCCTCTAGTGGATATCTATAATCTACTAATGTGGTAGTACTCCCAGTTAGGGTAGCCTATTTATCTTTTATATCGATATCGGGTAGATATATGACTCCGAAATTTGGAAACTACCTTATACTTAAAAGACTGAAATTTGGAAAGCACGAATTTTGCATGTACTGTTCATTGCCAAAAGAAGAACAAGGAAGAGTGGAAGAGAAAATTGTTAGTCTAATGCACACTACAGAGCCTACCCAGTCATATGAGTTAGAAAAATTCCATAAATTTCACAATTTTTGCTGCACATCCCTTTTGTATAGCTGATCTCTACAATTTATAGAGTTATGTGGAAGGAAGAAGGTGTTCACTGCTTAAATTTAATGTAGTAGTTCTCCCAATTTACACTAATCATATCATTGTTAGTTAATTCAAATATTAAATGCGAGACTAACGAAGCATGATCACTATATTATTACCGCTGCTCAATTACTGTGAGTCTACAGTTATTAAGCCGTGTTTCTGTTACAGATTGTCGATGTGCTGTTGAAAGTGCTAGCAAATCCACAAGTTACTGTACTCACATACCAGCAGACAGGGTGGTTCCTGGAAAAGTGGTTGCGTTGTCAAGGAATGAAGCTTGGGAATGATAGCTCCATGCTTTTTAATGTAAGAATTTGGCTGAGTGAATATTGGTCTCTTCATGAATATGTTGCTGAAATTTCATGTGAACTGTTGTTAACACGAACATAGAAAACAGATTACTGAAATTTTCTAAAGTTTTATATTTTTTAGTTTTCATTGACAGACTTCATATGAGCAATCCCGTGAACAACTTCAAAAAGAACTTGATGGACCCTGGTTCGATTACATCCCTGATACTCTGAGAAATGAGTGGGAGAGCTGCAAAAAAGGTGCATTTTGTTTTCTGTACTGTCAAATTACTTAATTGAAGTTCCTAAGCATTGGAATGGAATTAGAATTTCATTGTATGGACATGAGTTACTTAAAGTTGAGCTAAGTTTTGCTGAAGTATTTTTCTTAACCATTGTGAGATTTTGTAGTATCACTGCCAACTGTTCTAAAAGCTTAAACTGTTAGATGAATACTTGGTTTATTATTTTAATATTCTAACAATCCCCTCATGCTCAGTCTAGTCTTTTGCCTAGTACTAAGGATGGAAATTTAATTGGAGAGGCAAATGGGGTCTGGAAAAATTTGAACTCAGAACTTTCAGCTTTGATATCATGTGAGATTTTGTAGTACCATTGCCAACTGTTATGAAAACTTAAGCTGTTAAGTGAAGGCGTATTTTATTATTTAAATATTCTAACAACCATCATCGCATGACATCCATCACTATTAGGCAATCTAAGTTTCTGGTAACAATTGGAGTTATAGGCTGGGAAGAATACACTTGGGAATTTTTCTTTGGCCTGATGTTTGGTGAATTATGATGCATGTTCCCAGAGTGATGAGTTGCAATGTTGGAGATACAGTGAAAGCGGAACCCTTATAGGTTTAAAAGACTATAGTATCTCTAACCCTTACAAAAAGTACAAGGACCGATGAGTGTATCTGATTTAAAAGATTTTTAGCCTTACTAGATGAGATTAGGGATGGACCCTTGTATGTGGGGGTGGGTGAGGTAGAAAAGAGAATAACAACAACATGATGTTATGGACTATGTTAATTGAAGTAATTGGAATTGGTTTTGCATGCAGACCTTGAGGAGCCTGTGAACCGGAAAGACCCCCTTTTCGCACTAGAGCTTCACATCAACCAGCAGAAAGACGACAGTATTTTTCTGGACCACTCTAGAGTTAGTATAGCATTCCTATTTTTCTTATATGTTGAGCTGTCAGTAATTTCATGTTAATGTTTTAGGCTGTGCAGCAACTTCTTCAGTTTCTTGGCAAAAGATGGTAGATGCAGTGAAGGTTTGACTTTTCATCTCCTCAGATAACTGTTTGAGTTTATTTTTGTTCTGACCTAAATGAGTGTTAAGTTTGCAACTATGGCTGAATCTTTTTGCGAGAAGTTACACTTGTGTTGATCTTCAATAAATAACTGACCGCAGAGCAAGACTGATAATTTTTTTGGTGGGAATAGACTTTGAGTAAATAATGGTGCTTAATCTGTTTCCCTGAGAGATAGTCGAACTTGCATTAAACCTCTTGACTGGTTCTTGGTATCTCCACAAACAACGAAAACCAAGAATTTGATAGTGATTGCTGTGAATTTAGTGCATTTGGTAGGTTTCTATATTTGGTACGACTTACAAAAGTCTGTTGGTACTGACAAGTTTATTCATATTTTTGTCTCGGTGAATCCTGTGATTAGTGCCTGGCTGAGAAAAGAGTCCAATGATTTCTCATCATCAAGCACTGCATCTTTCGTTTTCTCTTGTTGTCTTGGTGCTATATCTGCTTCGGTGGTCCTACTTTTTTAATATAGATTTTATTTGCAATATCCGGAACTCTTCCTTTTCTCTGCAGTTTCTCTATTGGACCATGCAATTGCACTGTGGAACATAGCCTCTATTTTTCAGTTGGAACATTGGTTTTTGTTAATTTGCATGAAACATTTGATTGCTACAAGTCCTTACAAATTACATATCTTCCACAGGCTTTTGTTCTGCATCTTCAGCTCAAGGCATTGATTTGGAAGCAAGATCGACCTGATAAACTGGTGCTTGCTGTGGAAACTCTTTCCACTTCTGAATCCTGGAAAGCACGTTCTTCGGATCATTCATCTGCAAATTTTGGGGCAGAGGTTGCTCTAGGTCGAACGGAAATCCTTTATTTTCTTATCTGCCCGTTTTCACTTTAATTTAAGGCTTTGTTTATTATGCAGAAAATGAACGATCTGAAAAACATTTTCCTAAAGATGATCTTTTGTATCGCTTATAAAAATGAAGAACGAAAAATATTTCTATTGTTCACAAAAACTTTTAGACATTAATTATTGACGGTGATGACAACATTTTTTATTGACTAATTATCTCAAGTTAACAAAAGAATATTTCGAGCGAAACAAATGATCTTTTTTAGGAAAATGTTTTCCAAATCATTCATTTTTTGCGAAAAAAGGAGTCTTGAATGAACAAAAAATCATTATATCATCCACAAAAATTTTTAGACATTAATTATCAATGGTGATGAAATCATATTTCATCGACTAGTTATTTAAAGCGATATAAGCGATTGCTTATAGGAAACTATTTTTCAAATCATTAATCTTTGCCAAAAAAGGTGCCTAATATGATATTTGTTAATCTGATGTATGAACCTTGCAGGATCAGCATTCTCTTGCAGAATTGCATTTTCAAATGCAGGGATTCGTGATATCTACGTGATACCTGTCTCTAAAGGGAAAAGTGGCAAACTGCTTCTTATGGAGAAACATCCATTCCGGACTCAAAAGGGGGTCGTAATTGCTATTGCTCCACTACCTGGTTTAAGTGTAAGTGTAAATGCTATTAGTCATTGGTCTCTTTGGGCCCCAAGAGATTGGGGGATTTTGGTCAACTTTTGAGTGTCGTCATAAACTATTATAAACTCTTGCTTCCTGGGAGTCCTTCAATACTCTTCTTCCTATTGGCTTCTAATTTCCACTCTTTTAGGAGCATAAATACAAGTGACCAGGAAGAACTCGAGTGCTCACTTGAAAAAGAAGCATTAGGTAGCAAACAAAATGTGAAGTTATAAGATTTTAGTAACTGACTCTGCTATCTGAATTGCAGATTTGCAATAGGATGAGACATTTGTTGGAAAAAGCAAGAAGTTTGAGGAGTTACTGTTTTTCTCTGAATGATTTTCAATAAGAAACCTTCATATTTCCTGAACAAACACAGGCATTTCCTGTCATGTTTCTCTATGATATTAATAGCGGTATTGTTAAAGAGCGAAGGGAAGATCTAAAGGGCAGACAGAGAAATTTTAAGGAAAGATCTTGAGTGCTTACGTTTTACTGGAAGTGTAAGCTAGTAAAAATTAATGGCATGAGAGGATTATATTAATGAGCAACTTAGTGGTGAAAGACCTGATGGATGTTACTGCTGCATGTGTTAGTTTAAATATTACAAGTAATCACTAATCCGTAAGCTCTGATTGAATCTGTTGAGCTCAATAGTCCTTATACCTTCTTGGCATCTCTGTCAGCACATTTTCTGGCATCTTCCTCTAGTTAGATATAATTCATTTTATATTAAGAAAACAGCAGAATGATAACGAGGTAAATGCATCTAGAATAGGGTGGAACTACTCATGAATGTATAGGAAGAAAACAAAGAAATATTAGGTGGCTCATAGATGAAAACGTAATGGACATGGATAAAGCTGTTGGGTTGACCAATCGTTCTTTTCCTTTTCTTCATTTCAATTGTCTGTCTTCTAATTTTGATCAACTCCGTCTATGTCTCCCTAGATATGAGATACAACTTCTCTTATTGCCACTTGGCAAGTTATTCAAGAAAAAAATTATCTAATATGCCCAAATAGGTACCGGCATGGGAAAATAAAATAAAATAAAAGACAACATGCACAGCTGAGATGGATTTTCTTTACTTTCTAGCAGCCGAAGATAGAGAAGGAACATCCTACATGGTTGCACCTTCAGATAAGAGAGTTTGATCCCCGATTTGATTCAAGCAAGACGAAAAGCCACCATTTAAAGAGGTCTAATCATGTCACGGATGGGAGGTGGACACTCGGTTTTCCCAATGCAGAGGCTTGTAAGGCAGCTCAGTTGATGATACTTGAGGAAACAAGCAGGCAGAGATCATTTGTTGAACGGCAACTTGCGCTGATGCTCCGGGACAATGCTCTTGTAGATTAAGTAGACACTCAGGGTAATTGATGCCCTGTTGCTAAATTGCAGTAGCCTTGTACATTAGGTCGCTAACTAAATTCTTAGTTCTCTCTTTTCCCTCTTGTCCCGTCTCTTTCTTGCCCCTCCCCTGTTCAGAGTTTTGATGTGTCAACTCGGTACCAGTTTTGCTGTATAGTATAGTATAATCCTCATCACAAACAATGCCACCTGTAATATATTGTTTGTGTCCGGACAAACGACATCACGGATGATTCCTTATGTTCCCTTTTTATCTATAGAGCATTACTTTGTTATGACTAAGAGCAGAGACATTCGGATTGAAACTTTGTATTTACTTCTGTTTTTGGATCGATATGCTAATAATGTCAAGACTTCCTATTTGAATTGCATACTTGTTGGTTTTTCGAATTCAGTTAAAAGTCCGTGCGTGTGTCGGCTGTGAAGACTTTATGCCTGTTGGTTGATTTTCTTATGAGCAACGAACTGCATATTGTCAAGAATGTCTTCCCTTAGTATGAAATTCATTTAGCGTTCTTATGGTGGCTTTTGCATTGCTTCTTCGACTGAACCAGAAAGATTTTCGAGATTCAGGATACAGGATCGAGGGTTAATATTGTCTGGGTCATTTTGCTGATAGGATAAATGGAATCGAATTTCTTCCTAAAACAAGCAGTGGAGATTGCAACCTCTCTTCCTCTACCGGTGGACGGGTATCATAGAAACATCTGCATACAAATTGATACATACAAGTGATTTCTCAATATAAGTGAGGATATTTTACTTTTTCCTTTTCTGTAGCTTGCTTGGTCACTTTAAATATCTAAAACCTTCTAAAATATGCAAATATTGACTTCCAGCCTCATATGGATCAGTTTCTCTTTTCTTCATAATTTCTAACTCTTTTTTTCCCCTTTAAATTCATCCTCAAATTTTAGAGGAAAATATTACATTGTTTTTAAGCTAATAGGCCCTAAGCTTTTGAGACCTAATATATGCAGATTCATTATGTTGCATGTCAAGAAATTGAAGAGCCTGCAGTGGATATCTCGAAAAGTTTGTTAGTATTTATATAATTGACCCAATGCGATCGATTGTGTTTATCATTTTAATTTTATAAATAGCATCATCTATGGATCGGCCAAAGAATTGCTCACAATAGAACCGCCATCGTCATTTCCTTCTAAAAAGCCCTACTTATCGGAAATTTCAAATCCACAAAAAAAACCCTCAAACCGATCCTAACACTGACAAGAGGGGCTAAGGTGGCATAGGAGACAGCGGCCAGACGTGGTGGGGCGGCCGAAGTGATGTGGGAAGAGAGGTTAGAGTTTGTGAATGATATTAAACAAGGATTGAAATTTGATGATAAGGTTTGTCGGAACTCATAGAAATTTGTCCTAGGATGCGTTTTAAATGGCAACTTTTTTTCTTTTTTGATGTTTGGGCAAGTGGTGACTATTTGTAGGTGTAAGTTAGACTTATGAATCATTTCACATTACCTTTTTCATTCAGCGTGAGACTTGGGATATTGCCAACAATCTCACTTAAAGAACTAACGTTCTCGTCAGTGTTGGCCTGTATCACCCAATGACACTCCTCCTATCTGATGCATGGTCTATTTCATTCCAGTTCACTTTGTCATCCTAAAAGTTTGTTAGGAGTTGCAAATTGTCTAAACCCTCTCGCCCCAACTATCACTCTTCACCATCATCAAAACTGGGTTGTTGTGTGGTTCGTTGTTGAACCACATGCCTATTGAAAGGAGGTCTTGCTTCGATATCACATAATTACACCCCTCAATTAATTCACTTGCGAAATTGTCCATCTTAATTCATCTCATACCGAGCCTCAACATCTTATCATTTGGCATACAATAAGCACTTTTTTAGGAGATCATCCATCCTCATAGTGCTCTTACATGAGCATGCTAAACACTAGAGCTTCAAAAATAATTTTATTACGTTAAAAGGAGCCTTTCATGAATTGAATTTAATTTCACACAAATAATTCATGAACACTTCTCTTGTCTAGTGTGCAATTTGGTTTTCTCACCTTCACCATCCTAGAAATCCACAACGTGTCATTCTTTGTCCGGGCCCTTTGCACCTATGATCACTATACATGCTCGTTGAACTAGATTGTTATAGGCTTCTTGACTTTGGCACGTTGTTGAGCTTGCTCAATGAGGGCTCGTACACCATGGGTGGATTAAGTATTTTGGCTTAAACCAAACATCTCTTAGCAGGTATGTAACTCTTGTGACAATGCTTAGAGGGGACGGCGGTGTTAATCGCCTCTTCTTACCTTTTAGTCTATCATGAAAAGCGGTAGTTTTGAAAATAATGGAATAAAATGGAATAGGGCCTAAAATGGGAGGAGGGTAACTAGTACTTTCTACAAGAATCTTGAAACCCCAATTTTTCAGTCAAAAGGGGACTTTCAATCTGAAATTTCAAGTGAACAAATTAATTTCAATGATGGACAAGGCACGTACTAATATGATTTTGGTAAGTACTTCATACATTAGTTAAATAATATATCTCCCGAACTGTACAATATTCGAATTTAAAATTTATTCATTTTGTGTAGCATCATCATCATGGATTCTTATCATTGTTTCATGCACACACAAGTGCTTTGGCCCTTGTCAGCCTTTTCATCATTACACATTATACTCTAATAACTTAAAAAACTTTTTGGTACAAATTCGGACAATCAGCTAAGCTCGGCGGTGGAAAGCGAACATGTAGACCGTCCATTAATCAGAAAAGCAAAAAAAAGAGGAAGAAAAAAGAGTGATATTTAAGCATTTATATTTCATACATAAGATACTCGCAAGGAAATATTTGAAATTCGAATGATTCTCGTGTTGTGGAGGAGTCGCAACCGACAAATTCTCTACTTATGCTTTGAGTGTTTCGATTTAAAGCTGGGGAGATAATGATCTTTGTGTGATTCCAAAGCGAATCCATCTTTAATCTTTAGTTAAAAGCAGAGATGCTTATCTATGTGTTTTTGCGCTAATCCCCCTTTCGAGCTTTTGCTTTGTTTAACCTAATTATGCCCTAACTTTCTGATGCTTTCCAAAGATGAGAATGTCGGGTTTCGGGAAAATCAAAGCAAAGCAAAAGTTATTCTTTTGCCTAAAACCCTTAGCAAAACCTAAAAAGTAGTGCTCTCTTTTAAAAATCTCTTAGGGCAAGATTTCTCTTTTCTCTTCTAAAGCATGAAAGCGGCTTCCCCTTTGCACAACTCTTACGTAATGAACCATACCCTCGTCCCCCCTTTCTGCATTATCGATATTCTTCTTTGTACATTTTAAATTTGTAAGCCCCAACACTTCTTTTTTCTCCCCTCTTTTTCTCCTTTTCTTTTGTGGCTTTCCAAGCAGATTTAGTTGTGTAATTATGTAAAGAAGACCGATCGATGATGTGTACGAAAATGAATGAATGTTTCTAAAAGCCGTATATCTAGCTAGCTGGTTGGAAGGAGCGGGGGGATGCTCCCACCATGATAGCTTCAATCATGAGAAAATGCAAGATGTTCGTGGGGATTGATGTAGAAACATTTGAACTACGCACTATCTGCTTATAAAAAGCGCTTTTGTTTCAAGTAACTATTCGGGATAATGGTCTTTGATTATGGAACTTTCCCTGTATTAAAATTTACAAATAAAAGCTGTTTTACAAAATATTTAGAGGATGGCAAAAAGGGTGTATTTCCCCTCCGGAAAAAGGGAATGTTTTGAGAGCAGTGATTGGTAGTTTTCAACCACTTGTATTTCCTTGCCATAGATAATTCAAGGATTATAGGTAAATTTTTTCGTCTAAAACAAATAATGGTACTTAAATTGTGCTCCAAACTTTTGACCAAAAAAATAAAAAAAAAAAAAAACTTGCGCTCCAAACAATATGAAATTCTTTATATTTAAAATAAGCATAATCACTAGTAAATTACATGTTATGAGATCTCCAAGCTCCACAAGATCAAACATTTAATCCATTTCGAGCTGAACATTCTTACTTTGGAAGTTCTTTTTTTAAAATGAACTGTGACTCCTCTATTTGTGTTTCAAACTTTGTGCGGTTTTTTTACTATCAAGATTAACTCAATCATAAATGAATTAGATAATCTTAGAACTTTGAACCTCATCCGATCTAATATCTTATCCATGTTCCCTTACGGCATAAAAGCTAATATCTTAAATACTTCGAATGATCTCTTTTTGTCATCATAATCGCATCTATGTACCAAGCGATGGTGACATTGCATTGGATGTTGAGAAAGTGGGACCGATAGGACCGATATGATGAATGAAATAATTATCCATCATTATCTTTTCAAATCTTTTAACTAAATAAAGATTAGTATTTATACTACTGCTCAATCCGACCACTAGGGGTGAGCAATGGTCTGGTTCCAACCCGGAATAGAACAAAACTAGCCGATTCTAGGCGGTTTTTGCGGGAACCGGTACAATTCTTAGTTCTAGGTACTGAATTTAATCACTTGGAATGAATCAATATCTTTTTATAATCATTTTTCTCTTAAAGAATAAACGTAGAGAAGTCTCCCTCTCTCAATTACTTCTCTCAGCTCAGTTCTCGCTCCCTCACTCTTAGATTTTCAGTTTAAATTTTTATATTCTCTTCATTCATTATTCAGATCTAGAATTGACAAGATCGATTCAAAACTTATATCTTGAAGCGACGGGGTCACGACCGTTTCAAAACCAGGTCTACAACTGATGAGGCTGCTTCGAGGTTAGATCTAGAATTGGATCAATCAGGCCGCAGTCGCTTTGAAGCTCAGATCTACAACCGACAATGCTCGAGGGACAAGTATTTCCTCCTTGAAGCTTTTGATGACGAAATTGAGACCTTTAATACCAGATCTCGGTCCGTGACGCCCTTTGAATCAATGAGCATGTTTGAGCAGATCGTTTCGGATACGCTTCGCCTTCAATGAGCTAAGACACAAGTTGGCCTAGTTGAGATTCGTCTTAGAGCCTATGCTATGGTCTTCTTCGACGAGCGCTTCAAGCCTTTGCTACGATCTTCTTCAACGAGCCCTTCCATGCAAAGCACTTGTGCATTTTCTTCACAGCATTACGTAATCTTGCATATTGATAAATTCAGCTTCTCAGTTTGTTTTTGCTGGCAATTAACGTGAGATAATGGTGAATGATGTTCTAATGTCTGGAATGTTTCGGAAGGCTAACTTCCACTACCTCCCACCCATCACCCCTCTTAGGCTAATTGTGCATGGCCCTAGTTTCGAGTAGAATCGGGAACCATAGTCCCGTTCCTCACTAATCAATTTTGGGACTGGAAGTCATTAAATCGATTCCCAATTTTAGGTTGGGAATCGGGCCATTCGAAATCCGAGCACCCTTACTAACAACATAACAAAACACCGAAAATGAAAATAAAACGCAATGAAAGCCTTCAACCAACCAGCTCGTCTTTGATACAGAATATACTTGGAATTTACAATGATGTGCGTGCAGTTTTTCTCTAGCTAGCTCGTCTAACCTTGTCTTCTCCTACAAATACCTCGTAGGTCAGTCAAGAGTCAATCACTTCCAACTTTGAAACGTATACCCCGAAAATAACTTAAATAAGAACAAAAATTTTCATGAAAAGATTCTCCTACAGTTATCGAACGTTAAAAGCAACCCGCCCGTCAACCCATCCCAAAAGTCCTATATCATCAGTTGACTGATCATCATCGCCATCTTCGGCAGTGTCTTCTTCGACCAACGTGTTCAAGTCAAGCGACAAGCAAGACCTTGTCTGTGAAAATTTCAGCATGAAATTAATAGGAATACCAGAGGTACAGCGCTCACAGCTGAAAATAACGATGGCGTCGCTCAGCTCCACTTCGTCGCCAACTAAGCTGCTGATCCTTCCTCTTTGCATTGCTCTCTTGAAACCCATTTGAGTGGTATAGTCAGCTTCTTCGACATCTTCGACAAAGAACACCCGGTGTGGGTTCTTCGCCAGTTCTTCGGCGA
Organism: Eucalyptus microcorys; assembly: GCA_014182515.1. Lineage (NCBI taxonomy): Eukaryota > Viridiplantae > Streptophyta > Magnoliopsida > Myrtales > Myrtaceae > Eucalyptus > Eucalyptus microcorys. The sequence continues at coordinate 29,955,908 of CM024562.1, read as the reverse complement.
ATCTCTCGATGTAACCAGAGCTTTGCTCGTCCCTCAGTCTTTTGTTTCCATTGTTTTCCGGGGAATCTGCTCGGGTAGATGATGAGAAGCTACTTAGAGTAATGGATGAGAAGCTGGTATATGAGCTAAAGACGAGCCGAGCCAGCTCTCTAGCCACCTTCTCTTTAGCTTCTGCATCTGCGCCTTGGAAGAGAAACCAAGTGTCTTGCTTAGACGCACCATTTTGGCACTTAGGCCCTAGTTTTCTTCTCGACATGCCTGATCGGCATTGCAAGATTGTGGTTACAATTTCAGGGATTATGGCCTTTTGCGATGGGACTTTCTTCTCCAACTCGGTGCAAAGGGTTTTGAGGTTCTCAGAATTGAGTTCCTTGAACCTCGGAACATACTCTACCTCCATGATTTCACTTGAAGATGCTGAGTTCGAACGCGAGGAAAGCTCAATGACAAAGTTGACCGATTCTGATGGTGGATTCCAAAACTTGTGGTCTCGCCAAGAATGTAGTTTTGTGGGTGGCCACTCATGATGAACGAAATGGTGAAAATTAGGGTTTTGGCGTTCGTGGGAATAGCCTGAAGCGGAGGGAGATGCAGGCAGAGAAGAAAACATAGGGTTTTTCCCGAAGTTGTTCCACTTTTGGCATGCGTACTCCTGATGATCAATAAGCATTAATTAAGAGAATGGTTGAGAACTATAAATGGTAATGATGATGATTATAACGAAGCAGTGTGCAAACTGTAAACATAATTATGACCTCATCATTGTTATTGCAATGTCTTCTATACTCGTCCTTGCAATTTTGAAGCCATGGCGGAAGTGATGAAGTGGTCGACGATCGTGATTCGACAAGCTCGAAAGGGCTAGCTGGCCCCCTATTTTCAGCTTTTTTGCTAATGCAATCTGTCTCTGGTCCACTGAGAAAATAATGAAGAAATAGTCGAGTTGAATCTTTTTGTAGCATAATCTTGGCCTATGGCCCTAGCGTAAAAAAGCTCATCAAAATCAACATACATTCTTTTATCTTTTCACTTCAGTCTATAAGTCTTATATGCATATAAATTTGAGGTGATCCACCACGTAATAATATAATTGGAACTAACTTAACTACTAAGTTTTATTTTGGCATTAAGTTGGTATTCAATAGGAAAAACGTAAAAAGGAGTGTCAAAATCAGACTAAATCTCCAAACCTAATATAAAATGACACCAATAAATGGCAGGAGTTATAAAATGGAATTGGTGAGACCTAGATATTCTTTAAAGTATGTACAATGTGCTAGTGTGTCCTGCATACAAAAATTGGAGAGATGGTTGATGTTTTCAACATTGATAAATGAACAGGAATTGAAAAGCTTCTAAGTCCGCTCCCCTCATTTTCAAACACAGAACATGCTATCACTTTAAAGAAAGATAAAGCAGTTGTGCCTAATTCTCACTCGCCCACCATATTTTACTCGATGGACTGGAGTGGGAGAACTAAGAAGTTCTGAGAAAAAGTGAAGTTTTGAAGTTTAAGAAAACCAATATAAAATAAAAAAGACAAGACAATTTTGTTCCTTAATTACCTGTCAGTGAAGAGACTAAAGCTCAAACTTCCTGCTGGGATTGTGAGAGGATGGAGGCACCAAAGAGACTCTATGGACGGATAGCCGGTTTTACAGCTCATATAGCTTTGGAATGTGGCAAATCCCATGAGCCAGAGCCTTCCATTTCCACCAATTCCAGACACCAATTTTGCTATCTCCCCAACCACATGTTCAACAGCACAATAGTAATTGTTGTTCCTCTCTAGTTGATGTCCCTTAAATTTCCTAGCTCTATACTCAGCAGTCCACTTGAGATCTCCCAAATATAGAACCACCCCACCATCATCATTGCTTATGTAACTCTTCACACGCCTCTTGAGATCTTCAACTCTCCCTTCTACCTCTTCCCTATGCATGTTCTCAAAGGAGCTTATTGAAAGGTGGAGAATCTTTAAGCTTCTTATTGTTTGAGGAACATCATCTTGTCCCTTGTTTAACTTGTCCATTACTGCTCCGACCACTCCCTCAACACTAGCACGGCATTCACCAACGACAACGATGCTTTTCCTCTGCTTGCTCACCATGTTTTCCAATACAAACGCGACATCCTCGTCTCTAACTGTATCTGGTGCATTGATGTTCCCCAATACTAATCCAGTTTCATCGAAGGAACTCAAAGGAGACTGATGAGAAATGACCAACAGATTGCTGTTATTACTACCCTTTGAGTTGTCCTTGGTCACTGTCTGGTTTTTTGAGCAGATGTTTGAGGAGGAAACGGCTTGCTCAACGTTGCTCTTCACTTGAGAGCTAGAGAAACCTGCTTCTTTCATGACTCTACTCACACTAGGGTCATCTAGGATAGAGATGATGAGCTGCTCGAGCTCAATTTTCACTGCCAGAATAGGCTGCTGCTGGTTCTCAATAGAGCCGCGTCGCTGGTGTGCCTGGGCCCGCTTGAAGGCAGCGACGAGGGCGTTGGAGATGGACGGGTTTTGTAGATGAGTTCCCAGGACGTGGCTTGGAGCGGCAGCTGGGAGGCGGTTGAGCGCGACGTTGAAGCAGAGCTCTAGAGCCTTACACTGCAGAGGGTGGGAGTGAGATTGAAGACAAGCTGTTCTCAGAAGGCCAGTGGAAGAAGTGAGCATGGTGTTGGCCACATGGAGAGGTGTGACTTGAGAGTGGCCACGACGCTTCGCTAGGGTTACGGCCTGCTTTACTACAGTTGCCGCTTCGGTTGTCAGGGCATGTTGGACTGTGCAGCCTCCTCCTGCTCTCATCTTCAGCGAATTAGGAGAAGTCGCAGAAGTGCTTGAGCCGAGAAAAGGGGTATGGAGTTGGGTTTTGTGAGTGGTCAAGGAACCTGCATAGGTTTAAGTATCATGGGTGGTTATTGATATAGAGGCAAAGTGGAATGAACGGGACTATCATCCGTCTGTTTTGACGGGATGGAGAAGAAACATTTTTGCAGAGAGGAACGTCGGGATTTCTAGAAGAGACACAGGAGAGAGGAGGGTGGCGTGTTGCTGTCTATAAGGTTTTTCTGGCGAACTAACTCTCTTCGATGCTGTGCAGGTGTATGCAGCTTGAGAGAGAGAGAGAGAGAGAGAGAGAGCTTGTGATATAGGCTAGAGGGAAAGTGATCTGGTTTTTATCTCTTTGGGAAACTTGAGAGGGGAGGTGGGGTGAATGTGGGCTATGCTTTTCTTGAAGTTGAGGTTAAATTTTTTTGGTCCAAAGTGGATTTTGCAGTGGAAAGTGGATTGCATGTGCTGACAACCAGGAAGAATGCACCAGTACACAGTACTAAAGGCCACTCTCCTTTTGCGGGAAAAAGAATTAGGTGCAACGAATCCGTGTAAGCCCGACTCGTATATTTGATTAAAATGAGGTGGGACCCATATGGGATCAACCTGATCAAACGGTGGATTGAGCAGGACTCAGATTATCCAGATGTTACCCAATACTTGCTCCTCCTTTGCCCCCCCCGGGGCCCCCCGCCCCCCTCTCTCCCTTTCTCTCTCTCCCTGTATTGAACAAAATTGTGAAAACCCTACAAAATTAAGAGGGAGGATGTGGGTTTCCTATTCAATACATCTCAGATTAAGACACATATTCGTTAAACTGTAACTGTCGAGACATCAAGTATAATGGAGGCTTTTGTCCCTGTCGACAATCAAGTCGTTGAACAACAATGGGATGGAGCTCCACATGTCGCCTTCCAACGTTTGTTGAGGTTTTTGATCGATTTTTCCAACCGTGTCGAAGCATGAACCTGAATACCTGGTGCCATCATTTGGAGCAGTACAGGATCATGGATGGAGACCGGACATGGGAGACTGCATATCCAAATCTAACGCGAGAGTACACAAGATCCTACAAGATTAACGTATGTGTCCTGGCATATAAAATCTCTTTAGGTTGGATTGACTGGACCTCAACAAACAAGATTAGTTGCACCGGAACATGTTTTGCTTATACCTATCAAACGAGAGAGTCATGGTCTCAAAAAAAAAAAAAAAAAAAAACGAGAGAGTCGGGTCGAAAACAATCCGACCCAAATAGACATAATTAACTCGTTTGGATGCAATGAAAAATTAGTAATCTATACTTGACGTGACTATACTCAACACATACTCAATCCGATTCACTTTTACTAATACACTTTCATATTTAATCAAATCTAGAAAAATCATACTAAAATTGAGGTGAAAGTGTAGAGTGAGTGAGCACGAGATTAAATGAGGGTGAAAGAGAATGAAAAGAGAGTAATAAAAATGGGTTGAATCTAAATAAGTTTAAAAAATATTTATGACTTATATAGTGAATATAATTAACCGATCTAAGAACTTATGCCATCTCAGATGGTTTTATAATTGGGTTCATAATCTATTTTGACTAGTCTAGTTTTGCATTATTATTATTATTATTATTATTATTATTATTATTATTATTATTATTATTATTTGGATATATACAGTTGAAGAAATAGCTAGTTTAAAAGAGATTTTTTTTTTTTTTTGCAAAAGTGAGTATAATCCATATGGTTATATGGTATATGTGTTGTACAAGTAAGCATGATCACAAAAAAAAATGTGTAAGAGATGTAGTAAGTGGTTTATCACATCCAGTTGATCACACATATAACTATATTGGTCACGTTTAAGTGTTCAATAAAATTTATCGTATTATCTTAAAAATCAGCTCCATCAAATGGACCCCGGGCTAGCATTCACGATCGTGCAACTTTTGCATGAAAAGGAGAGACTCCTTAACTCAAGGTTTTGGAATGGCCATCTAGATACCATCTAATGCATGATACCCGATGATTGAACACATATTCTTACACGACCAGCGAGGATCTCCCTCTCATTCCTCAATCATTTTCCTTCGCTTTTGTACATTCCTATGTCTGCCCACATGAAAGGCAGCTATAATTGCGTGATTAGGGCTAAGCGAGAGATTAGTTAATTGGAGCACACTTTAATGACTTCTTCCCAAGAATTTTTGTCACTAGCTAGGCGTGATAGTAGCAGCTCACTGTCTGTTTGGACTACTTTAATATTTTTATTAAGTGATTATATTCTCACAAGCAAGCATCATAGCATTTTTACTAGATCAAGCCAATCATATTTTTTGAATCCGAGATCCACAAGGATCCTATAAAAAATTAAAGTGCATGTGTAGTTTTCTTATTGTGATTGACTCTATTCTCCATGTCTTCCCAAATATACCAAGTGCATGCAATATCTTATTCCATTTGCTAGAGATTCGCTTGGTGGTCGAGCATAGAGGGAGGATTGTATGGTGGCAACAAGGAGGTGGAGGTGGTGATGACTAACGCCGGCGGCTGAGCCCAGAGAGAGAGAGAGGGAGAGAGAGAGAGAGACTTTTTTGTTTGGGTAATAATAAGTCATGCTAGGTTTTTGGAGAAGAACAAAGAGATCTATCAAGGGTTGCTGCGTCAGGGCCGCAACTAAGACGAATCCTTTGGCAAGGCTAATAATGCTTTAGTAAAGTGAATGATTATCTCTAAATTAAAAATGATTAAACCTATCTATGATTTTTAGTTTCTAACTTTGTGGAGAGCATGGAGTATTTCTTTTCTTTAAATATAAAAGGCAAAGCGCCAACAACTATATAATATGCCTCTTAAGCGTCCCACGCACTGATTATCGGTCTGTTTTAAAAAGATAATACATTTCACTTCGTCCTGCTTATGGCTCGAGCTTCTCGAGCTGGAGTAATTTACTTGATATCGGAGGATATCATTTTCTTTTTCCATCCAATCAAAACTCAGTGGGCACAAGAGATTAGTATACCTATCGTTATTCAACCAGGCAAAGGCATAAGCACACAAAAATTGAAAACCTTGTTGAAAATAAAAGTCACTAAATATGTATGTATATAGTATAACGTTAAAGATGATCAGATCTAATTACAGAATTCTCGGGATAAAAAGACTCCATGTTGAAAATTTCACAAAGAAAGAAAAAATTCAAGGTTTCACAGTCTATTTTAAATAATAAAAATATCTTTAAATGAAAATCAATGCGCGAAAGGGTTCGTTAATGGGGCTTTAAGGATGCGAAATTAGCCTACAATACCAAGTTAAAAAGTCTGCTGTGTATAAGTTCAAATTTTTAGGTAGAGGGACATTATGAGACGAAACATTCATTGCAATCCATATTAAGGGGACGTGGGATGCACTTTATTGTATCCATAGAAAAGGTGTGCGCACAATACACGTCTAAAATTAAAAACTATTTGTTATAACAAATCTTAGGTAGAACTCTTGGGGTCAAAAGAACCCATTTCGGAAGTTACTAATAGAATTTTATTGTCTATTTCGTGATCTCTATAAAGTAATCGTCTGTGTGCTAGGTAATGAAAAATACTGCAAATCCACAAACAAATTGATTGGCTAATTGAAGTATAAGGATGAAAAATCAGGCTCCTATACTACGTGAAATTCTAATGAATTTTTTTTTTTAAGTTTAAGTAGAGGGAGATTATGAAAACACCCATTACATCCGCATTTGAGGGACGTGATAGGATGAATTTTAAAAAGAACTGGAGTATTTGGTCCTATATTCCGCCATACAGAGGCAGCTCCTGTAGACAGAAAACAGATGCCCTCGTATCTTTTCGTCGGCTTAGTCAGTAAGAAATTGCAGTCTTCAGTCAAAAAGCTCCAGCTTCTTTGCTTGCCTCTAAAGAGATATATAAAGTCGTGAGATTGTTTAAGCAAAAGCAACTCTTTAGTGCTTGAGGTGGAGATGTTTGAATGAAATTAGAGGGCTACAGTACGACAGTACTACAACACGATATACAACTCTTAACACCCAGCTAAGAATAAAGCAAAGCCTTCATGGATATAACACTAATTCACAAATTGGAGAGCCTTCTTTTATATTCATTAGAAGGAAATTCAATTAATATTTCAATCAGTTGTGTTCTTTATGCATGATCCAACCCCTTTATAAGTTTCACCAAGAAGAACTGCATCAAAGTCTTCACATCTTTTGCTTTTGTAGCACCCTTTCCTTAAAGTAGCATTAGAAAAGCAAAATATGGCATTATCTACTCAAAAAGGGCTTCTCATTCGATGCCTCTTTGCTCTTTCATGTGGCCACCTTTGATTGAAGGCAAATATTCTTTTTAATCAAGCAATATCGATTGAAGCAATATTCAAGATGCCCGAGCAAGTTCTGGTGTGGATGCTTTGTTATATCTCGAGACAATGTTATATGGAACACGGCCTACTCTTTCCACATAGTTATCTCATGTTGGGGCAAATCGTATCCATAGAAAGTGAACTAACCATTGACTACAGTCTGAGTGATAATTTAAGTTGACAGGTTTTTAATTACAAGATGATGATGTAGCTTTGATAGGACATCTCCTAAGTTATATAACCTGATTAGTGATCTGAAAACAAAATTCCAAATGTACCATCAAGATTCTATAAGTATTGTCTATAGAGAAGGCTAGGTTTTAATACGGCAATCGTACTCACAAAATTTTCATCCAGAAACTGCTCTTTATCCTCGAAGTTACATGACTCAAGTCCCACATCCACATATTGTTGAATGGACTAGCGGACGATGAAAGTTGTGTGTGTGTGTGAGAGAGAGAGAGAGAGAGAGAGAGAGAGAGAGAGAGAGTAGACTCCAAAGGCTGGATGCAGAAAAAGTTGCTCCAATTTTGACACGACAGCCTTGTCAATGAAAAGGCGAAAGAATTACCCAGCACACGCACCTTTACCCAAAAGCATGACATTATTCTTGGCGTAATAATGGAGAACAAATTGTAAACAAACATCAGTTACACGTTTCTTAAAGGTCGAGTATCATGGAGTTTCACATCTGAAAGCAACTTGTTTTGCCACGGTGGCGGGTTCTAGGTGCAAATTTGTATCCAGTGCCGATGCTCAAGATGTGAACTAGTGATTCCAGGAATGGAGAATTCAAAGTGTAATTGATGTGAAAGGTGAGAAGTTTTATTTTTTTCTTCTTCACATCCTTATGTACACGTACGTGATTCATGAAACTTATCTATTGGTTGGGTGGTTAACTACGCGGATGTTCAACCTTCTCCACTTGAGGACCCAACTTCTTGGAAAGGTCTCTCTCTCTCTCTCTCTCTCTCTCTCTCTCTCTCTCTCTCTCTCTCTCTCTCTCTCTTTTCCCCAGATTTGTAACTTGACCTTCTGAGTTCGTTTCTATACTCCTGTTTGGAAGCTTTTTATGTGATGTACATTTATATAGGAAAATAATTAGAGATTCTTTTCACAAGACTGTTTCGTATCTGGCGCCGGGCAGTGTACCGTGAGGCACTGCCTTTGCCTTGCTCGGTAAGGGGCAGTGGCTCGGCAGGGACTAAGAATTTGATCCCCATCCCTGCTTTGATCTGCTCTGTGTCCGTATTAGGATGACCCTTCATCCATCGCTTTGGATCGGAAGTCCTTCAACAAACTGCATGCATATACCTTCATTTGTCATGTTAAAAGAAAGGTGCGGTGTTGACGATTCAAAAAGCCCCAAGAAGTTTTCATTCCAAAAAGCTGTACCATTGACGATAAGTGTTTGGTATATACTATATCTCGGCACAAGTTAAACAATCAAATGAAGGAGCTTTTACAGCTCTCAATTTATTGACAGTCTTCATGTCATGAAAAATCAATGGATTAAAAGAAATTAGATTTTTTGAAATTTACTATGATTAATAAGTGAAGGGTAATTGATCAGATTACTGAACATTATAATATTTCGCTTTATCAAGCACTTACTCAAAAGCATAAAAATGATTCTAACAAGCTCTTTCTCAAGAGCTTGTTTGAGTCGCTAAACAGCATGTGCTTACACAACTTTGTTGCAATCACCGTGGGAGTTTAAAGATGAGCAGAGGGGTTAGAATAAGATCTGAGAGAATCATGGAATCTGGCGAAGTTGTAGTTATCCTCAAAAGGAGGAAACGAGATGAAGATATGACATGATAAAAAGGAAACAGCATATAAAAACCCTATTTATTGCAGAAAGTTGGTGTTCCTTTTAAGATAAAAGTGACTCGCTTTTAAGCTCTTTGATGTGGTTGGTGTTGAATCCGCCGGGTTGAGCATCGACAGATGAATCTTTAGGTACAATTAGTGGGCTCACCTTTTTCTACTCCGGGCATAGAAAATTAAAAGTTTGTTAGTGAAGCTTAAGGAACAAATTCTGCACGCAAACGATTGGAAAAGGGGTCACATGGGTTATGTCCTTGAGATAACATTTAAGCCTTTATGTTAAAAAAAGAAAAGAAAAGAAGATAAACAAACTCGACTTTTGTTCACTGCTACGTAAAAAATGAAAATGTATTGAAATAGATTTTAGGTTACCAGGTTGAGGTCGGTATAAGCTGTAGTTGCTTGATATATTTAAGCAAAGTGGTAACTCAGCATTAGAGAAGGGAAGGGTGCCCATCTAACAATACCTTATGATGATAAATAATAATTTCTCACCGAGAAAGAGTCTATAGAGCCAATATGACAATTCAAAAATCGTATCGTAATTTAATTTCTACCTATTGCTTATCTTCTAAATTTGAAATAGAAAAAACTTTTAAAGTATCGTGGAACGAAATTAAAAAATCCAAGCAAGAGTTGAATTTCTTCTCTTAATCCTAAAAAAATAAGAGGAATTTTCTAGCGGACCAAGATTTCATGATAAATATTCATAATGATTGTCATGCTCTTTGCAACCTAATGCCTTTTTATTTTGGCGAGAATGTGAACTTTGTTGGAAGATGTTGGAACCCTGAGTTCAGCCACTTCACCATCTTTTCCGTCTTTACCAGCCACGATCTTATCCCTTTTGGGAAGCTTTTATGACCACCATGAAAGCTTTAAGCTTTATCTAGATGTCTTTTGGAACTGGTTATTGCACCGGCACATCTCTAAATACGCGTCGAATGCACCTTGGTTCTTCGGATTTTAAATATTTCGAGTCTCATCTTCTTTAAGCTGCAAATAGCGCGGATAATGTCCATGGAAAGTGAAAGGAAAAAAGGAGAATGATTAGGCACGTTCGGTTGCTTAGGATGAGATCAGAATAATCCAGCACAGTTAATCACAGCCCTAAAAGTAACAATCCCGTCCAGCAGTTTGTCACCCTTGCTGGAGCTCCTGTCGTGGCCTCGTGGTCGTATACCGATCTTTGCCCCTCTCTCGCTTTCTTCTGGCTCTGGTACAGTAGAAACTGATCCGGACCTTGACATCCAAAATGAGCCTGCAACCTCAAATGTCGACTAGCCAGAGGGAGAGAGAGAACCACATGCTATTGTGCGACAGAGAGACGAGGACTCGAGCTAGGGGAGAAAGACAGAACTTTATTTCACCGACACTATCCTAAGCGGACGTAGCCCTATAGCGATGGTTAGCGTCATTTATGGTGGTAGGCGTTCAATGTTGGTTGGCTAGCGAGAAATAATGATCTCGAAATTAAGGCTTTCTCTAGCGAATTAGGGTTTCTTGGTGATAGTGGATTAGGCTCATCATGACCACTGCATCTATGGTTGCTTATATTTCATCTTTTTAGGGGTATAAATTGACTCTTCATCGCATAAATGGAAACGGTTCCAGCTTTGGTGGAAACACGATGCTAATATCTATTCATTCTTAATTGGTATACCTATTCCTCCGTATTCCAAGCCACCTAACATCATAAAAAGTGGAATGAAAATATACAATAGGGGTATGTAAACGGAGCAACATTATAGCTTTACACCACTTGTTGACCATTTTGCTTAGCTGGTAATGTTAGAGCTGTTCTCCCTTTTAACATTGACAGTCACATTATAATCTTTTTTTTTTCCCTTTCGCTCTCTTCCTTTTCATCAATCTATTTGCAAATCCTCATTCAACAAGTAGTATTTAAAATTCTATGCATAATTACTATACACATTGGCTTCTCTAAGTACTATGTAGTACACATAGTTATCCTTTTACAGTTTATAGAAAAGCCTGTGCAGGCACACACCTAATTTGTAGAAAAGCCCTTATTATTGCGCATAGAAGTTTGAGCTAAAATGATTCGATTGAATTCTTTGCATTGTGCAATATCATGACGCTCTCATTTAATTTTCAATTTGTTGGATAATGATAATATAATCCCGTCAAACATCACATGAGCAGCTGACATTACAAAATGTTTGATGCTCTCTTGTTTGACAACACCACTGTTGATTTGATAAAGCTTGTGTTTTAATGTCTGCCTATGAAGGCAATATCAACTGACCCATAACTCCTCCTCGTACTCCCCAACGTTACTGGATCAACGGACACTAGAGAAACGGGATAAAATTGAAGCCTTTTTCTTGCCAAGAACGAAAAAAAAGCAGACGGATATTGGCATCTAGGAATAAGACAAAATAAAAGACAGAGACAAAGTTTCCACAACTTGACCTTTGCAGTTTGCAGTCTTTAAGAAAAGGAGCGCTACCACAACCTTTCTTTCTACAACGTCACTAGAGACCTTGACAGTGCATGAAAGTAAGGGAATTGAGGGATCTGATTCTATCCTTCATGTTTATATGGTTGCGAATCCAAAAGATCACATAACTTAAGAGTCCTAATCTTGTGGTCATTCATTCTTTTTTCCTTTCCTTTTCGTGCTTTCAAGAGACAAAAGCACGTCCCTCTTTGGTGTGAAGGAACGTTCCCAGAGGGCATAGCTTTTATTGGGACAGATCATTTGAGAGTGATGATTGAGGGATCCGAGGAGAGGAGGAGAGAGTACGTCAAGTGCCGTTTGTTTGACTCGTACATGGTGCATGGGAATGAGCGAAGGCATCTTAGAAAGAGCTGGTCAAAAAAGAACACGCATACGCGATCGAGGACGAGCAGAGATAGTAAAGTACGTGGGATAAGATCGTTGGAACTAGATGCTGCTTTTGATGAACGTTTGGTCGTTCTCCAAAATTGCTTTCAATTTCAATTTAAGAGAAGAACAACCGCCCTAAGGTTTGAAAGAGAGAGTGTCGTGGGAGAGGGAGTTAAAAAGAGCAGCATAAATACTTTGAGGAGAGAAATTTGAGTGGAGAATAGCAATTTGGAGTAGGAAGAAAACAAGCCAGTCTATCATCTGGATCAACCGAAAGATTGATCAATCCGATAAGTTGAGTCGGGTCGAGGTTTGAGTCGAGGTTCAAATCGAATTGGTATGAACAAGACCGATCCTTCTAGTTCTATCTTATTTTGCATACTGGTGCTTCCTTTATGCAAAGATCTCTTGGGATCATTTGAAATAAAGTCAAATCTGGAGAGAATAGCAGTGACTGAAGGATGGGTAGGTTTTAGATTTGGAAGTTGACACCTACACTGTAAGGACCGATTTTCAGCTTTTAGAATTAGAAACTTATCTTGTAAAATCGAATCCGTTGGCCTGGTTTGATCCGGTTGCAGTGTCTACTTGGGAATTGGCCGATTTTTTTTTTTTTTTTTGAGTTTTTATTCTTTGAAAGGACAAGCTTTTCCTGTTGGTTTACCAAACGATGAGAAGTAAAATATCTCAATTTATAACTAAGATAAATAGCAGTTGTAGAAAAAGTAGAGCAACAAAATGTTGAGAAGTAAAATATTGGTACTAAATAAAAGGAAATATAGAGCAATTGAAAAGTGTGCAACTCATCCTTTAGTCAAGCAAAATGAAAGTTAAAGCAACAATAGAAATCCCATCTACCAAAAGCAACATTCCATGGAAAGATGAAATTGTAAAATGAAATAAACAATAAAAAATTTAAGATGTCAAAGTAAAAAGAAAGAATTAGGGTTATCTCGTTCTGGTTCAACACTAAGACAAAGAACCCGGTAATAGTTGGTTCCAAAAATTTGGAACTAGGAACCGATACTCAACCCTAGAGAGAACTTCAAAAAATAAGCATCATTCTAGAGGTTATCGGATCAAGGTGATCAAGTTCATGGAGTAATTTGGAACAAAAACAAGCTCACTAGGTAAACAATCTTCTATATTCAGGAGAAGAACACCTAGAGTGCCAATACTTGAGATGGGGGAATACTTGAGTACTAAAAATTCAGAAATGTACACTTAAGTGTCAAAATCGAAGTAAAATTGATCAGTTAAATATCAAAGGCAAAAAAATCCGATCAAAATACTGACGTGATGTTTTTCCAACGAGACATGTGCAAAATGACGTCATTTTGCAAGCTAACGTGGTTATATAAGCAAAAAACAACATCATTTTGCCTTGGATTTAAATTTTAATATAAATATTAGTTAAATTTAATAAAATTAATAATAATAATAATAATAATAATAATAATAATAATAATAATAATAATAATAATAAAATTAAAGGTGGGGAGGGGGGGGAAGAGTTGTAGAACAACGCCGCCCTTGGCTAGGGCTCGATGAACCCGACCAACCCTCCCTCACCATCGCCAAACGGCAGTGGCAGTGAGGGCTTGCACAGCCCTTGCCTACAACTCCTCCCCCTTTTCTTAAATTTTTTTAATAAATATTTATATTAAAATTCAAATAATAGGTAAAATGACATTGTTTTGCCTCTTCTTTGCTAACTTAGCTCTCTGGCAAGCCACGTAAGCGAGCTATATTAATAAAAAAATTGTCACATAAGATTTCCGATCAAGATTATTGGACTTAGCACTCAATGTTCCATTTTTCAAAGAATGTGATATTTATGTGTACCTTTCGTAACTTGTGACATTTAACTATCGTTTTGTGCCAAGTTTTGACACTTCAGGTATTTTTTTTTCCATCTATATTCGTTTTAGGTTTTTCAAAAATGTATTTGGTTCATGAAAATAGAAAATTCAATAAGTGCAAAGAAATTTTGTAAGGCTGTGTATGTTGGGATGTTGTCAAAGAATAGTAGCCTACCTCATCATCTCGAATGGAAATTCTGGAAAGAAAATTTGCTTTCAGCCTATAGTCAAATATAAGTCGTAACGGTTCTCTTATTTCCAGTTGAAAACAATTCCCTATATGTGCGCAAACACTTCATCTATCTTCTTCTTTGTACCCAATGCTTTCAACTCCATGTATGTTTATGCCCTTAAACAATCTTGGGATACGTACAAACATACATACACATGTGAAGGGGATTGCCTTAAGGAATGGCGGGCTACAGTTGGTTGCCAGGTAAAGAAATGTCGCGAACTATAACTAACTTGTTGTTTTCGCTTTTACCAACCAAAGAAAGAAGAGGAACATTAGCGAGATGTTTTGAGTTCTGCATGTGTCTGTTTCGCTGTTTCTTCTTGTTCTTTTGCATCCTTGGCTGAATTATACAGACAAAAATCAGTTTCTGTTAGAACAAGAGAGGGGAAACGCTGAAGAGTCACCCAATTATTCCGGGTGTGGGCTTGGCTCTGGTTGATCGGCCCACTGTCCCAACACCACAGGCCCATCCAAAAGCTTCCACAATCCAAGCTCCGATCACAATCCAAGCAACTTACTTTATCCTAAGCTTTGCAAGAGGATACGCAAGCGCGGCAAGTCGAACTTGGGATCCAAGAAGGAAGGGCAACATGCTTACTAAGGGTATGCAAAAGAACCAAAAACAACTCTGGATCAAAACCAACAATTCCCAAGGGAACTGGTCCAATTTTTGGTTCTAGGTATGGAATTGTCCACTCACCTATCCACCTGGATGTATAAATATATATTTAATTGTCAATAAAATTTTCCCACTGAAAAAAGATTTAAAAAAAAATAAAAATCCTAAAATCCCTTATATAAAGCTCAATACTCATTAACTGAGTAATTATCTTGTTTCACCATCACCTTGTCTGAATTGTCTCCCTATCTCTCATTCATAGCTTCAACTCTCAAGCTCAACGCCTATTGACTTATGGCATCGACTCTCAACTTTTAATATAAATCCAATCTTTTTACTGATCTTGCAATTAAGAATAAGAAAGTTCTTTATGTTTTGCTTGACTTTGACTTGCTATAAAGATTGGTGGAACCGATTCCATGGACCCTGTTAGAATATTTAAATAATAAACCACGCATTCATCTAATAGCTTAAGCTTTTAGAATAGTCGGCAGTGGTCCCACAAAATCTCACATGGTATCCGAGCTATGAGGTCCTGAGTTCGAATTTTCTAGGCCCCTATTTGCCTCCCCAATTAAATTTCCACGCTTAGTACTAGGCAAAAGACCAGACTAAGCGTGAGGCTTTTAGAATAGTCGGCAGTGGTCCCATAAAATCTCATAGACTCACTTGGGAACTGAGCTAGACTGGCAATCCAATCCCAAATGGATCCATGGAGCCAATGGACAATTTTTTATTCTAATTTTTTGTGTCATGGGCAGTTTTTGATTTTAGTGTAGAAATCACCATTTTGGATTATACTCACCTTTAATGCTTACGATCGAATCAACCCTTTGGGGGAATTGATGCAAAGCTTAATTACATTCCCGAGTAAGAGTGAATTCTTAATTTTAGATGCTGTAGGACGCCATGTATGAGGTGCGACCCGTCGGCTAATTGGGAGCCACTGGCTACTTTAGTAGACAACGAGAGCATGCTTTCGTGGGTTTTACGGTTGAAAAGTATATGGACCGTAGGGGGGGAAGCCGGGAGAATGCACGAGCAACAGGCCGGTTCGGTTCACGTGCTACTATGGACAGCCCACCTAAACGATTAGGACACTTCAACTTTCCGTGGCCCGCAACCTTAGCTAATGTCTGTCGCGATTAGCTAAATCTCGATGTTTTACAATGTCATCATTAGCTTAAAATGGACCCTGCTTACGAATGAAACCTAGGATTTCAACCGCCTCTTTCTCACCTAATGCTTGCTTGTTCGAGTGGTAATGATGACTGCCCACATCCTTAGGAGCTAGCTTCCATGGCAATTTTGCTCCCCGGTCTACACGCGTAATCCATGGCAAACCAGCTATAAGAAACATCGGCATTTGTCTTTGACCCCCTTGAGTGGTTGTCATATGATTCGTGTGTGTATGGATTTGGTGTACGGCACAAGTTCGATCTTTTGTATCATCAAGTACAAATAATTTCGTGTTCAGCTTGCTCACTCGGAATTTAGTTCTCATTTTAATTAAATCACCTAATAAGATGTCCTTTCTCGCCGATATATTAGGGGGGATTGTGTTGCAAAACTAGAGGTGGGCGCATTGCTCGAGCTCGGTACGAATCTGCTCGGGACGTATTATTATATGATGACCTACCGTATAGTTTTGAACGACCCCAGATGAATCCGCCAACCACATTCAAATTTTCAAATAAAAGCTTCGTCCACGTCAGCGCACCCGTCGTTGTCCACGTCACATCCGCCTACTATTTCCTTTCCCCTCTTGCTTTCTCCCCCCAACCATAATTTCCAAGAAACCAACATTTCGTCCTTCTTTAATCCCCCCTCTTATCCGTTTTCCACCACCGGCAACCTGCTACACCCCGCAACCCCTCTCGCTCTCTCAAGTCTCCCCCCACGCCGCCCGCTCTGCTCCTCCGGTAACCCGCCGGTTGCCCACCACATCCCCATAAAACAACCAAGCAAGAACGACCCAGGGTCCACGACCATCTTCACAATCCCTCTCTCTCTCTCTCTCTCTCTCTGAAAGTTCCATGAAGTATCGCGAGCCATGAGCTCTCTCACCAAGCTCGGGGCCGCCCTCACGGCGGTCTTCGCTGTCTCCATCGTGGCCCTGGCCGCTCAGATCCTCTGGGTCCTGTTGCGCAGCCGAAAGTTCCGGCAGCGGAGCCTCGCGGGCGGCGGCGGCTGGAGAGGGGACCAAGAATCCGCCGCCGCGGGGGCCGTCCACCCGCCTTCGTCGAAGGAGTTGCTCTACTTCTTCTGCTGGAAGAACCAGTCGAGGGTCGAGCCCGCTGCGGCTGCCGGACCCCGGACGGTGGTCGACGACCCGGACGACGACGACGACGACGCGCTGGTCAAGTGGCAGGGGTTGTACGGGCCTCCGAGGCTGCTGTTCACCATCAAGGAGGAAGAGAGGGAGGACGCCGTGGATTCCGACTGCGGCAGCAACGCCAAGAGCAAGAGCGGGTCGTCCTCTTGGGAGAAGATAGACGACAAGAAGAGGGTTTGCCTGAGGGAGTGCCTCGCGGAGGCCGACGACAAGGCTCCGCCGGACGAAGCGGCGGTGGGCGAAGCGGCGGCGGTCGTCCTGGAGGTGGAGGAGGAGGGGGAGGGGGAGGGGGAGGGGGAGGGGGCGACGCCGTTCTCGACGCCGTGCGCGTCGCCGCCGTACTTCACTCCTTCGCCTTCGCCTGCTCGGGATGATCGTCTGGCGGAGGTGCCGACGACGGTTGTGGTTGTTTTGGATGGTCAAAGCCAGCCCCGGGCGGTTGATCATGTAAAAATGGCAGGTGCGGGATGAAGGGCGAGATGATGATGATTTGTTTTGTTTTAGGTGAGAAGGCGGCGGCGCGCCTGAGCGTCGACGCCGATCGCCGGCGGCTGTCGCCGGAGGGAAGACTGAGGTAATCGCCTTTCCGAAATGTGTTGGACAATTCGCAATGTATGGATGGATGGTAGCGTAGAATAAAATACTAGTTTATGGCGATCGCTTATTTGACTTTTGTTGACTAAAAAAGTCTTGTTGACCGCGACATCAGTGGTATTATTTTAAACGGTCTGACGTAGCCAGATTGGCATGGAGCGTAGTTTAGAGGAAATATCTCATACAAAATATTAGCGATTTGATGAACGAACTCAAGCACGATATAAAAATATGGATTATTTTATTTCATGTCGTGCTACTCTTAAATATTTTATTAAATCCCAACCGTCCACTACCAAAGGCACGTTAGGACTTTGTTTCCTCCTATGGGGTCGAGATGCGTAGTCAATAAAGTTTGCTTTACTTTTGATTCCTTAAACCCGACCTTAAATTGGGAAAAACTTTTTGACCATAAAAAGAAAAGATTGATAAAAACTTTTAAATGATTAATAAAAAATGACTCACCTCACTTAACATGTTGAGACTCAGTTATAACGTACAAGTTGTAATTTTCTCAAGTTTTTGGCTTTGATATCATCTCAAATTGGATGGTCAAATAAATTGATTGAAGTTCAAAGACATCGCAGAGCATTGAAGTCTCTATTCTATATATCTTATCAAGGCTAATTCAAGCTAAATAAGCTTTAAGTTTGAACTTGAACTTTGAGGTATAATACTCAAAATTCAGTTAATAATAACGACATATGTCGGTATACAAGAAAATTCAAATACTAGATCTTTGTTCGTAAGCGGCTCGAGATCAAATGATATGATTGAGCTATTGTGACTACGAACAAACAAATTGGGTTCGAGTAATTCTAGTATGTTGCTCACAAGTTATTTTTATTATTTGATTTGCAATTTGCAGCCTAATGAAGTATATTATAAGTTTCGACCCAAAAAAAAGAAGTATATTGTAAGTAATCAATCCTTGAAGTTAGATAGCATAGTCTATCCGAACGCACGCCAATGATGCCTTTTCTTTGGTCGATTCCAACATAATAGAAACACAAGTAGTTACTCCACACTTTACAAGTGGGACTTATGTTTTTCTTTAAGGATTTTGTTAAAAAAGCGCCATCCGAACAAAAGTTAAGTAATTAGTAAAGAAAAAAATTCTCAATGCATTGTTTTTCACAGGAAAATTTTTCCAAAAGTTGAAAACATATTGTATGATAACTAATTTAATTTTAAATTTTTAAATTTGATTAATTTAGTTCTAAATCTTTCAACGATTTGTTAAAATAATTTTTCTAGTCAATTTTGATTAGAAGTCGATGACTTGGGCGCCGACTATCTTGCATGGTACAATTGATGTCGATACAATCGATGTTAGCATTGATGATTTCTTTTATATTTTTTTAAATTTATGATTTTTTTATTGCACTTCTTTATTTTTGATTTCTTTCCACGATGGTTGACGGAGGTCATCACCCACAAGGGAGAGGCGATGAGTGCACTACAGCCCTTGGCAAAGGGAAATAGAGAAAAAAAGAAAAAGAGAAAGAAAAGAACACGAAAGAAGAATGGGAAAAAATCATTAAAATTGAAAAATTTGTAAAAATTATTTATGATATCATTAACCGTGTTATGTAGGATAATTGGTATTTATGTCCACATAAGAGATTTCACTATAACAAATTAAAAAAATATTTAAAATTTAGATTAACCCAATTAAAAACTTATGTCTATATAATAAATTTAGGATTTTTTTCAAATAATTATCTCGTTTTTCACGTATTATTTATAATTCATTTATTGAAAAGCGAAATAATTTCTTATTAAAAATAGTTTACAGATGTCTTGATCGTACTTGTTGATAGGACTGTTTTCTTAGTGGGAGTCTGAAATAGTTGTTGCGAGTGTACTTGACTAGTAAATTTTTTTTTTTGGTCGGTCTTGACTAGTAAATTGACTGCACTCTAAAGTACATGGTCTAAGCAACGGATGGCATGGTTTGGTCAATCATGGACGTTTCAATGAGACACGTCGAAGGCCCAGCGTCGAAGACGACATAAAAAGAAGATGGATTAAATACGAGAAATGGTGACAATAAGAAAATAGATTATTGCAATAAGATGGTTGTTATAAAATTATAATATGAAATTAATATAGGCAGTCATTAATGTGCTAATAAAATAACGAAATGCATTAGCACCTGTTAAGGGATCGATTAATTGGGGATAAACGTAGCGGGTCGATATTGGTCACGCCCATGAATATGATAATTTGACATGGCAACAAATTTGAGTTCTAAGGAACCCATATTTAATGCTCAGGGAAGTATCGGTTAAAAATGTGCAGAAGGAACAATAATTTCGTCTTAATTTGAGTCAGGAGTGGGGTCAAACAAAATAGAACAGTAATTATTTACTAAGGTGGTTGATTTGGCTGAGGTGGTTGCTTACGTGTACAATTTTGGCTGAGCCGATGGCTGCTTTTGTGGAGAAAGCAAGGAAAACCTTTCTTGCAAGGAAGAAAGATTAATTCTTGCAATTTAGAAATTAAAAAAAAAAAACTATCCAAAAAGTTTTAAATTTATTTTGCGGAGTCAATTCAATTCTCAAATTTTCAATTTAATTGATGTAGTGTTAAATTTTTTGGCGATTTTCCCAAATAATTCCCTAGGCAAAAAATCACCGATGCGGTAGTGGTTGTCTACATGGTATCGTTGGTATTGACATAGAAGATTTTTGCCAATCATTTAAATTTTCTGAATCTTTTTTTTTTAATTATTTCTCTTTTGCCAATTGACCAGGGCCTTAGCAATAATTAGCAGGGGTTATTGACCATAGGCAAGGGTTGTGACATCCTAAATAGCACGGATACTCGATACAGACACGCGATACGACACGACAAGTTATTTCTCAAAATAAATAATTCCGACACATTGAGACATGTTATTATTAAATAAATATTTTCATTTTTAATTAATTTGATTCAAATTCACAAATAAATAAATAAATAAATAAAAAGAGCTTACAATAAATTACACTAATAATATTAATAAATATATTTATAGAAAATTTGAAAGACATATTCATAGTAAATACGTATCCATATTTGGGAATATGTTTTTAACTTTAACAAAAATTATAGATGAGACTAATGACTAACAAAAAAATAGAATCAATTTTATTTGAATAAATCTATGATCTTCTATAATCATCAAAATTTATTATTATTTAACATTTAATATTTTTATTTTTCAAAATCACGTTTTAACTCGTTTATTTATTTTTATAACAAAAAGAACTCTACCGCTAAAAAGTTATTCCCCCTCAAAAACCTCCCAAAAATTATTTCCCAATCTTTTTTTCTCTCTAAAATTATTTCCCTCCCCCTCCCCCACGATAGCACTTGCTCCCCGCCCCCATCAATCATCCCCAACCCACGCCACCACCTGCTCACCTGTCCCCATCAATCCCCCCCCTCCCCCAACCTGCTCCCCTCCCCCCCCCACTTGGTTTATCTCTCCCCCACCCCACGCCACCCCTCTCTCCGACCTCGGTTTTTCCATCGTCCCCCACCACCCTCCTTCTCTTCTTGCTAAAACCCTAACCACAACCTCTTCTTCCTCCTCGTCGCATAGCTCTCTCTCGGTCGCCTCATTGCAATTGCTCGCCAAAGGGCCTCTGGCCCTTCCTCTTTTGCAGCTGCATCCTCGCTGCTAACCCTCCATCGCAGTGTCACAATCGCGGCCCTCTAGATTGCCTCGGTTTATGCTCTTCCTCTAGCCCTCCCTTGCTGTCACAACCTTGCCTTTGTTCCCTCGGCCTCACATTTGCTCCCTCAACCTCTCCTCTACCCTCCATCGTTCCTCTCTCTCAGACACGCGCATCAGAATGTGTCGAGAAAGGTTGACCACGTGTCGGAAAATCCGACACGTGTTGACCACATGTCCGAACGTGTCCAAGAGTGTTCGAGCGTATCGGACATATCGACACATGTCGGACACAACCATGCTTCATAGGTGACACCCTCATTGGGCCTTGCCTAGTGGCTGGCTAAGGTGTCTTAGCCCTTTTTGGTGGCTAGTAGGGAGAAATAGGGGGGAAGAAAAAGGAAAAGGAAAAGAGAAAAATTTAGAATATGTTTTTGAAATTTGTAAAATTATTCATGTACTTCGAGGAAAAATGGAGAATTGTCAAAATATTTATAATTAAGTTGGAAAATTTTAAAAATTTAGAACTGAATTGATCGTTATGCCCTAGGTATTAAATTTTTTGGACAATTATCCCTAAAAATTTAAGTGGCAAATTAACATCCGACTTGTGAATATATCCATGGTCCCTATCGTATGACGTAAGCCAAGGAAAAATAATAGATGCAATGCAATCCTACCATTTCAATATAAACATATTATAACTTCGAACCCAATCTATCTCGATTTTTCTAAGTGACTTTTCTTGGGAATCTAGTTTTAGAACTGATACGAATGCTAAAGTCGCGCTTTTATGGAGTTTTAATATCACACGAGGTTTAAAATTAGTGAATTTCACATGGCTAATCATTATTTTTATAATGCTATTGTGTTGACACCATTAGCATTTTTCACGATCCTCAAATCTATTCCTTCGCACATCTCCGTCGAACCAAACTAGGATCCCTCGTCGTAACAATTGCACTACCCATAAAAATTCAAAATAAGCTTCTTCTTTTTCTTTCCTTAATCGAGAACCTTAATTGGGAAAAAAAACCACTTTCATCTTTTCCAATCCAGAATCCACTACTTCTCGTTTCCGGAAAATTGTCCAAAAAATCATAAATCTATTACACTTATGCCAATTTAGTTCTAAACTATTTAATATTGTCAATTGAGTTACAAAGTTTTTCATGTTTTATCGATTGAGTTCATCCGGCTAACTTTAAATGAAAATTGCTAATGTGAATACCGGTAGTGCCATGTATGCCTGTGACCCTTGCTAGTATTGGTCAAAAGAAAAGGAAAAGAAAGAAAGATTTTTAAAAAATTATTTAAAAAATCAAAAAAATTTAAAGAAATTATGAAAAATTGTTTACGTCGTACCCGCTATATCACGGAGGATGGCTAATATCCACGTTAATAATTTTTGGCTAAAATTAGTTAGATGAACTTAATTGGCAAAATGTGAAAAATATTTAAGATTTAATTGATAAAATTGAAAAATTTGAGATTGAATTGACAAAAGTGCAATAAGTATTTGAATTTTTGGATAAATTTCCCTTCTTGAACCCCACTGGAGTTTCCCCTCCCCTTAATGTAGCTTATAAGACAAAGCAATCATAAGATTAGCTAACATTCGTGTTTTCTAACCGCTAATGTCCGTTAGTAAATTATTTGGTGGGACCAAAAAAAAAAAAAAAAAACATGTGGCCGAAAAATGGAAAAACCCGTTCCTCCCGCCATAGCGGGCGCCATTGGAATAAAGCATGCTTTGCTCATGAATAGAATGTTGTTCACTGTGAACCCATATAAAACCTATGGATACTATGAATATGAAAGATACTTCAGAAGAGAGGATTGGTGAAAACGTGAATGTATTCACGAAACCTTGCGTCACCTAGACAAAGTCTGTCTTGACCAAGACAATGGATTCGAACTATTTTTTAGATGAAAGAGACATATGTCGAGTAATGAACTCGGTCTACGGCCTCTACTCTAGTTTATTGAGATGTTTTACCAACTCAATCAAGCTCATTTCGGCCAATGAAACTTTTGGACGAAAAATTAATCGGACCAATCCCAACCGACAGAGTCACTCTCCAACATGTCACTTTCTTCATATAGATAGTTGAAACGTTTCTTACATTTCAAGTTTCATTCACTATTGCACCTCTAAATTATTGAAGACGTGAACATTTCAGCGTCGTCTTTTTCTTTTCTTTTTTTGTTAAGAATAAAAAATTATGCGAACTTTTAAACATTAAAATAAATTTAGAGGTGCTCGTGTTAAGTGAAAAAAAGAAGAGGCAATTTGGTGAATCTCTTATTTCATACTATAGACAAGAAAATGGGCCAAATAAGAAGCACCACAAAGTGGAAATATGCATACACACAAAAGCAAGATCCATAGGGCATGTCTTGTCACGTATACATGCATCCGAAAACAATAAAGTACACGCTGAATTGAAAGACAAAAAAGAAACATAATCGCAATCCTCAAAATCACAAACATCCGACATATAACTTAGAAGATATTCCAATCGATGTCGCACTTGGTAGTCTGAAAATTAGCAGAGGATCCGCCATTCTTGGAGCTCAAAGGAACATTCAAGTCACACTTGACTTTGGGCTTGAACCTGAAAGTCTTCAATGACCCTAGTTTGAACCTCACTCTCAAATACAACTTCACCTTGATATCGAAAACACCGGCGGCCTTTTCCTTGTTAAAACTGGAGAGCTCCGACCCCACCACTTGCTGGCCTGCGAACGCCGGACTAACCACGCTTGTATTCTTGTGGCCCTGATAGAAAGGAGCGACGTCGGCGACCCCAAGCCTCTGGTCATCGTAGAAGGCCCTCGCCTCAAGACGGTCGTAGTACACACCGATTTTCTTGTTGGGGTTCCGGATCGTGAGGTTGAGCTTGAGGTTGTAGTTGAGGACGGATTTGTTGGTGGTGAGGTTGAACCGGGTTAACTCGGCCTCGGTTACATGGAACTTGACCAGGTTGACGGGGCGGAAGATGAGCCAGAAGATGAGGGCGGCGATGCCGATGGTGATGAGGACCGCGAGGATGATTTCAAAGAGGAGTTTGAGGAGGCCGCAGCAGCAGTCGGGGCCTTGTTTCCCCGCCATGACTGGATCCCTGATGAAGAAAAAGATCGGAGAGGGCTGGCTGTTTCTTTAGTTTGTAGGGACTGGAGTTTGAGAATGAAGTGGGTGGATGAGGAAGATGATATTGTATCCTGGGTTTTATTGGAGGAGTTGGGAGGAAATGACAGGGGAGCGGCACAGCGTTGACCGTTGACGCGATTGATTATACTCAATCAGAAACCAGACATGAATCCGCACCTTGCCGGGGAAAACAAATGATGCATTACACAGTCGCATTGTAATTAGGTAACGTGTCAATGCTTATGTAGTAAGTAATCTACCAACTAAAACTGTGTCCACTTTAAATTGACTTTTTCTTTAAAAAAAAAGGGGATTCATCTTCGTACTTCATCCTAATAATCCCTTTTCATGTAAGGATAATGTTTCCATTATGATCTACGGGGCGATTGAAATAGATAGATCCTATTGAATAAGTTTCGATGTTGTAGACACTCGCCAATTAAACAAAAGGTACAAAAAGAACCCGTTAGTATGACTAATCTCTTTGCTCTTTGCCAAGTGAAATTTCTCATGAGAAGGGGAAAGAGATTCAGAGTCTATGCTGCATAGTGAAGATGTTGCTAAAAAAAGAGTTTTCAGAATCCCTTTTGGCCATCGACTAGGCTAGTGAAATGTTGCTAAATAAGCTGCATTTCAATTGCAGATAATGGAGGGAGAGGGAGTTCGTAATTCCTCTGTGCTGTCATAGGTCATGCCTTCCACTTTAATTTTATTTATTTATTTTTTGCAATGGAAAATTAGATCCCACGTTGTCGTGGGTCAACTCTCAATCTAAAATGAACCGACCTGTCAATCGATAACTAGTAAGATTGAAAATGAACAGTTTCCTAAGTTTGTATGTTACTGTCTCATCTCCAGCTAGTAACGTACCACGGGCGATCAGCTGGGCAGCCAAGGCTTCCGCCCCAAATTAAGCTCAGCTTCAACATTTCGGGCTACACCCATAGATCCAAGTCTAAACCTAGCCTATATCAACAACAATAAGAACCGAGAAGATCTATAATTTGGGTTCGATTCGGGCTGCATCGAGGCCCAACCCAGTTTTCATTTTCTTTTATTATTTTTCAAAGAAAACCAGATACCTTAACATGCTTCTTTAGGCACAATAAAGCTCTAGCCTGAAACTTACCAAGCACATTTTTTTGGTCAGACCGGAGGACGCTATCCTTTTTTTTTTTTTTTGGGCTTGAAAAAAATGAAGTAGGTGTAGGATTTGAAGACATGTCGCAAATTTTTAATAAATAAAGTGAAAGGATCTATATGAAGTTGGAGAAGTCTAGGCTACCCAAGTTTTTGACTTATGATGTATATCGATTGAGATCTTTTTGCCAAGCACAATCATTAATTTTAGCGCATCGATCTCTAGTGTGCCATGGTAGTAGCTATGATCAAAGACTTTCTTTCAGAATGTAAGCCAGAAATATGTCATGGAAACAAAGCTTAGATGAGACAATGATGCAATTTCTTGGCCGAGTTATAAGCCGTCTAGCTAACCCATTTCTCCCATCAGGCAGGTCGTATTCTGCCCGTCTTCCTAGACGTAGATTGAATGGAAACGAGCCATTAGTTCCTGCGGATCCATGAGAAACAAGTTCATATTGCTAGGAGAAACTAGTATTGGCTTATGGGCCTGAAGAACAGATGTGAAGAAGCATATAAAGCCCGTGTTCTCCATTCTTCCCATTCGCAATTTCACGACACCTTCTTACTTGGATGTGGCGGCCAGCTCATGTTCATATCGCTTTGGAGGAATAAACCACACCCTCGTAACATTCACTTTCTAATGTTTTTTTTTTTTTTTTTTTCAGCTTTCTGGCTTTTTGGGGCAGTTCAGTTATCGCAATAGTGGCGTGGACAAATCATTGTTTTAAAGAGCGGACCTAACATGACCATTCAATACTCAATAATATAATGGAAAAATTCTATCCTAGTCGAAACGCCATAAAATTAATTGACTGGACACACACTCCATTTGTGGCCAACATGTGTAGTAGGGGTGGGTGAAAGTTAGAGAAAGACTTGGGGGACCATTTCGGCATATGGGAAAAGATTTGCCAAAACCCTTTCGATCACGCCATTATTAATAAGCTGTGTAGATGGGTGGTGAGAGTGAGGGACTATGAAAATGACCACCCCCACTTGAGAGAAATCATTGCCCACACTAGTTATGAAACACAGGAAATCCAATTCGTAGAAACTGTCAGATCATATAAGTCTCATGTGAGCTCATTTTATCTTTTTGGTTTTTTTCCTTTGCTTAGAAGAGTCCACCCTGTCGACAGTGGATGCAAATTGAGCTCACACAAGTCGGAATCCTAGTAACAAATTTTCGCCGCCGCAAGCCGTCTCCAATGAACCACGCAGATGACTCACCCACCCCTCTCAATAATTCAACATTATCACCCACCGTACCATTCCACTAGCTGCTTTTTCCATTCTGTCCCAGTTTAATCCTCTGTAGGAAGACTTTTGGTCTAGGAGTTTATTCCTATCCTCCAATTGTGCGTCATCCCTATTCTATTTCATTCGTATAGATTACCGCCCCAAAAAAAGAAAAAGAAATTGTATGCACACATGGGTTGTTTTCATATAGATTGTAATATAAACAACAATAGTTAAATGGACCGACCCTTTGGAAACGACCTTATTAACCTTTCTTTTCTCTGTTTAATCTTACCATATGTTACGGAGGCTCGTCGTTTGTGTCGACATTGAAAGATTTTCCAACACCCCCCACCCCCCCACCTCCGCCCAAAAAAAAAAAAAAAAAATGCATGGTCAATTGGAAAAATGAAGGATGGGTCTATTATTATATCGAGGATAGGCATGGACGTGTAAAGGGTACCGCTATTATGTCACGCACACACAGACCCTTGACGTTGACTCTACGGCCATTTTCTATTCGCACCTTTCGGAATCGCCCATCCCAAGGGAAAGGAAGAGAGATCCAATGAAAGAATTCAAGGAGGACTACACATGAATTCAAATAAAGTGAGAAACAAGAGTAGACGCGTAGCGACCATCATAATCATCATCATCGTCATAAATAAAATAAAAAAATGTCATTTTCCAGATGCAAAAAACCATAGATAATGACACCGCACCCTCCGCTGGACGATCGAATTGACACAATTATTGCCCATTTTTTTTTCTTATTGCAAGTCGCAATCTCATCGATCATAAAATGACAAATTACACAACTTGCCACCGAATTCCAGATTCTCCTAACTTTGTCCTCTTTAATTGCCTCCGTTTTTATTATAATTTCCTGGTAAAACATCGAAGTATACACAGTTCAAGACGTAAGTCCACATATACCTAAACACCCAACATATATCACGGACCAAAGTGGACTGAAATTGCGAAAAAAGAGAAATAAAAATAAGAAAGCGAAAGAGAGAGAGAGAGAGAGAGAGAGAATCATAATTGTCGATAAAAACAACAGGGCATGTGCATGTGCTTGTGCACGTGTATCTGCTTAGGTGATGGTGGCGGCTTATTGTAGGCCGTCGCCTCCTCACACGTCGACGCTGCACCTCCGGACCATCTGGTACTTGACGGCGTTCTCGCCGACGGTGATCCCGTTCATCTTCGACCCGCACGGGATGAGCGCCGGGCACTTCACGTAGAGGTGGTACTGGCCGGTGATGTATGTGCCGAGCTTCCACCTGACCCGCCCGTCCATCTTGATCAGGACGCTCACGGCGCCGGAGGACTGGTCCTGGGCCAGCGCGAGGGAGTTGTAGGGGGCGACGGGGACGGACGTGCCGTCGACTACGGGCGACCACACGTTGACCTCCTTGTGGCCCTGGTAGGACGGTTGGATCCCGGCGCGGTAGGTGATCTGCTGGTTGTGGTAGGTGGCGTAGGTGTCGAGGCGGTCGTAGTAGATGCCGAGCTTTTCGTTGGGGTTGCGGGAGTAGATGGTGACCTGGAAGTTGATGGTGAGGAGGCTGGGGACGGAGGCGTTGAAGTTGTTGACGGTGACGTCCTGGAGCATGAAGCGGGGCTTGTGGGGCTGGATGATGGCCCAAGCGAGGAGGAAGGTTAGGAGGAGGATGAAGTTGAAGATGAGGAGGCCGACGAAGATGCGCTTACCGCGCCGCGGCCACTTGCTTTCATGCTTCCCGCAGTCGCCCTTGACCGACATGGTGGTTGCCGGCGGTGGCGGAGGAGGAGGAGGAGGAGGAGGAGGAGGGGGAGGAGGAGATAGATTTGAGGAGGAGGGATTGGAGTGAGAGAGGGAGTGAGAGGTTTTCCTGCTCGGTTGGTGTATATAGAAGCGGTAGCGCTAGGGAGATAGGGTGAGGGGGAGAGGGGATGGGCCTTATGCTTTTTGAGAAGGGGGAAATAGGGCGACGTGTGATGGACGCATTTGTGGATGATTACTTTTTATTATAATTCCCTTTTTATCATTTTGGATGGGAGCGAAGTGAATCGAATGATGATCTCGGTGTCTGGTGGTGGAAGGAGATGAGGGAGAAGAAAAGAGATGTGATTGAGAAAAATGCGCATCTTTATTGACTGTTCTCTCTATAATATGCAAATTATGTATCAACGGGACAATAATGGTGGAGTTGTAGATGGAGGGTATGTTCATAATCAATGATTGAACAAGACACTTATTACCGCAATTCCATGCAGAAATCTCTAGATTAAGGTTGCTTTTATCATTCGAAAATCTAAACTTAACTTGTTCGTAAAGTTTATAAAGTGATTCAAAAAGGAATTCTGGATAATCAGAAATCTCCATCCGTACATTTGGGTTTTTAACCAAAAAAAAAAAAAAAAAAAAAAGGACATCATCTAATGAAAGAAATTCTAAATCTCATATTAAAAATTAGTGAATGAGTGCATGCACTTTGCGAATTCCAACGGGCCACGGAATCGCGCGAAGAAAACCAGATCCGCCTACCTCGCCACGCGGCCATATTTTTCTCTCTTTTCCATCTTTAATTTACTCAAATGGAAACTCATGCTTCTTTCAAGAGCAAATCGGAGCAAAATAAAAAAAGTAAAAACAACTATGAAAAATTCGGGTGGCGGTGGCGATGGTGGATGGTGAGCTTCAATAAGTGAAGGGGCCCACGCGAGTTGACAATTCTTGTCCTTAGGAAACGGGAATTCCTCGTCTCATCGACGGCACTAACCCTGCAACGACAAAAAGGGAACAAAAGGAAGAGAAAAATAAAGGAAAAGAGGAAGAAAAGTTGCATAATAAAATACCCAAAACCAAAAGATTAATCCCTTTAATCCAATGTTTGGTCTAAAGTGCCGCGTGCAATTAACGGAAATAATCGAAGCGGTCTCGGCCGTCGGCCGGAGATTGGATCGGACGGAGGAGGAGGAGGGGGAGTTTGTACCTAGGGGTCCACCCACCGGGAAAGAGGAGCTCTCCCCCAGCTCATCAGCCTCCGCCCACTGACTTTTCTTCCGAACGACGTTAGCCAAAGCTATGGATCATGGTACAATGGGTTTACAAAATTAACAATATATTAGGTGATATGATAAATCGGGATTAGAAATTGAAGCATATAGGTCGCATTCGACACTCAACACTAATATGTCACGTCGTTTAGCATACTAACTTTATAAAATTGATTTCGATCTATTGCGCCGACGATAAGATTTCTTTTTAATTTAAGGGGCTTTTGCAATTTCCTTTGCAGTCCAGCCAAACCCATAAAGCGGTATGAAGGGGCGCAGCGTAGCCACGGAATCGACTGGGCCAAAAGTGGTCCCTTTTGAGTATAAGACTTTGTATAAGAAACGATTTGTTTTTACTGAGAGCAGCAAGACCCCCGCAAGCTCGAAAGACTAATCTGGAATTAGCCCTTTCTCTCCCTTTTTTTTCATTTGAAAAAGCCCTAAAAGGGCTCAAAAGGCTTCACAAGGAGAAAGCTTGCGCCCTGGTTTTCAAGCCTTGCGAAGCAATTTTTCCAACTTTCTTTTAGCTTGACCCCACAAGCTTGAAAAGACTAATTGGATTTAAAGCATAAAAGGGTTAGTATCTTTACAAGCAACTCTTTTTGCACTTTTTCAACTTTAAACTTTGCGTACCCATCATATACCATAACTAAATTTGAGCAAAATAAGTGTATTCTAAGAGTACTTCATTGTCGTATTTGCATTATGTATTCACAACTTTAGAACCCGAACACTTCATTTCTATTACCGATCACGCATCCCGTGCATACCCAAGAAGAGGAATGATCCACAGCACTCGATGTGTACCGGCGATCTATTCGCAGATGTGAAATCGGTGAAGATTGTGTACCACGCCATGTGTGCCATGACTTCTCTATGCTCCACCACACCAAACTTGCTGAAACAGATAATTGAAGCTGTTCCTTTTTGACCACATGATCCGTGATCCACATTGCTCGTCCTCTTTCTGCTCTCTCTACCAAACTCCACAATGAAAACCGCAAGTGCTTTTACAGTTAATACACGCTCGAACTCGTTCCGGGAACTCGCCTCCTGTGTACTTTCCCATTTTTTGTCCTCTCGTTCGCTCCACACGGAACAAACACGTTAGCTAACTTCATCTCCAAGGAAGAAGCCAAGAAAGTCGTGCGCCCTATCACCCAGCTTCCACGTTGAAGCAACTTTCTCTTAATTTCAAGCTGGCCATGGAGCAAAGGTGCAGAAATTTACTGGCGGATGGCCCCAGGAACAGCTCGATTTCAACAGACGTTCGTGGGATTTTCTTTAAAAAAATCGAAAGCTTTCTCATCTGTTTTTCACTTGGATTCCATGGGGTCAAAGTCATCGATGTGAACAAAGTCTGGCTCGGCCTCACTTACCATCGAGTCTTATTTAACGATTGTCGCTTGACGCTCCACCAAACTTTGTACCCGACGGGTTGATTTGAATCGCCCACCGTCCAATCCAATCCAGAATCCAAAATCCGATCGAAGACTCGACCGACGGCCGATGGAGTCAACCCCATGTGTTGGCTTAGGCTTAGTAAATTCATAAAGGCCCATGTGAAGCCGCCCTCTGGTCCGCTTGTCCCTTTGCCCTTGTTCTTTTTCTTCTTCAATTGAATGTTATTGTCCCTTCTCGAAGACGTGTCCAACGGCCAAAGTTTACATTAAAAGGCTGGGCGGACGCCATTAATGGTGGACATAATTTTGCCCACAAAGGTTTCTGTGTAAAGAGTAAACGGAAAGATGTCGTTTGATGTTTTTTTGAAGATCGATTGTTGGGTGTTATTAATCTCTTACCAGACAGAACTTTTTTTTTTAAGGATATGCAGCATTATATCCTGTGGAAGATTTGTTCATTCATGACATAGTTATAAGCGTTTTAGCTAAAATATATGTGGACTTTTACTATGTATCCACCGCTAGAAACTGCTTTTGCATCCAATTTCAGGATTCAATTTCTATAGTATTTCATGCCTCAAATCAATTTTTCCAAATCGGGGTCAAATCAAAATGATTTCCATTAAAGTTTCGTTAATGCATGAACAGAGGAGTTATGTAGAAAAATAGATCCGCAGATCGCTGGGTCCAATGGCCTCAAACTTGGTTAGGCTTGGAAATCACATGCAAGCTTTCGTTGCAAATGAACAAGATGGATTGTGCCCGGCATCAAATTGTTCGAGAATAGTGAAATAACATGACTTCGATTTGAGATGAGTCAAGTCTCCTAATAGGCACTATCTCAAAGAGAGGCTCCGTGCAATAAACATGTTTGCACATTACGTTCAACGAAAACACAAATTTCAATGTCTTATCAGCTAAAAGCATTTTCACATTCATTTCCCAAACTTTCAAATGACAAGACTCGTTTTAAAGAGAAGCATTTCTTTTCTCTCATTTTTCCAGCTCTTTCTGAACAAAACAAATTTACAATAAGAGAAAATACCCAAAACATTCGTCATTTTTTACTCAATGACCAATTACATACTTCTATTTTTGCAAATCCCATTCACGTTACCTCCAAGCAAAATCCTACATTGAAAAGACCAAATCACTGCTTTTTGCAACTCATCTTAATTATCTTGCTCGGCATTTAACCGATTTGGTTCTCAGTTAGTTTTTTTCTTTTCTTTTGGATCTATGGTTTGGTTTTTAGTTGGTTTTGAACAGGTTTGAGAAGTCTAGGAGGAGATACACATTTTTGGAAAAGAAAATGACATTTCGGAAACTAGAAAATATTAGAATAATTGATGCAAATGTGTGTATTAATATTCAAAGGTAAAACTCATCAGCTAGGTACAAATTTTGTATTTTCAAAAATAGAGGTATGTTTCTAGCATTTGACTTAGCAATTTTGCACCTATTCATTGCCTCCACTTTGAATCTTACCAAACAAGGGGAAGAAACCATGTTCATCAGTCTTTTTCTTCACCTCTAATCCCTGCTTTCCATTTTCTTTACCTTCGAAACGTCCTTCCAAAAGAAGGGGCAAAACCTCTGTTCTTTTTTTATTGGAACACTTGGTTAAGTTAAATGTAGAAAAAAAGAGAGGCAAAAATAGAGGGGGGAAAAAGAAAAGGTAAATGAGACAATTCTGAAAAAGTCGCATTCGCCCTTTGATGGAACTGACAATCGAAATCTCTCTGGCACAGAAAACCAAGAAGGCAGTAGTACTCGAACACAAAGTCCCTACCAGATCCTCCTCGAACCTTGAACTCCCGAATTTCACAGGAATGGAAAAGGGCATTCTGCAGTGCTACATTCTAGAACAGCAACCCCTATAATGCACCCCCTATTTCATTAAAACTTCTTTGTTTTTGGCTGGTTTGTACCTCTATCTAGCTCACGGCAGGTGAAGCGAAGCGACAAAAGGTTGAATGATGAAACATAAAAAGCAAACGAGGGTTGAAAAGATGTCGAAAGTATATCTGCACCAGGGGGGAATTTGGTGGAGGGGAATCTCCATGGCAGAAAGGTCCCAGGAGCTAAAACCCCCTCTGCAATAATAATTCGAGCATTAAACTATTGAAAACGAATTTTCGGGAAGCAGAAACGCCGAAGGAGTGGCGTTCCTTCGAAAGGGTCCCATTCCCACTAACATAAAACTTATCTCCTTTAGCTTTTCCCGCATGAAAATTTGCAAAGTTTTAAATGTATTCTCTTTTTGCACGGATTGTCGGCACGCCATTGTCCAACACGGTTTACTGTATGGATTGACTTTATGCCAAAATCAGTGAGATCCCTATATACAATTTTTGCTCCCTTCCGAGTCGAGGTTTACAGGCGACGTGTGGATCAAGCTTCGGAGAACCATACCATACCTAACAGTCTCGACTTTGCTGCAATTTGACACATATCATCGCACTCGGACTAGGCTTCCGAAGGCCATAGCTGCCCGACTTTCAAGCAGTGAACAAGCCCCGTTCATGCGTCAAGAGGGTATTCAGCCATGCTGACATAACCACGTTCATAAAGAATCGACTCCAAGATCATAAAGGTCCCTTAAATCCATGAGAGTCGACGTACTGAGCCTGGCCAACATGAACGGGCATCGAATCGTTGCGATGCGTTGCGTCGGTGTGGTAATTCTATTCATTGATTGTGCCAAGTCAGTGTTGTTTTCAGCGGACAATGCATGTGCATGCACTTTTTCCAGGTAATGAGGTTGATGATGCAAGGACCACTTTTTCTTTTCTTTTCTTTTTGGCTCTTGCACATTGTATCGTGGAAAGTGCAAAGCTAATTACATTCCTTTTGATGAAGTTGTGGAGTCTGATAGAGAAAAATAATGTTCAAGCGCAGAAAAAATTTATTTTGGACAACCACTTTCGAGTAGATCACTCATCCTGTAATGTTAAAGCAAACAATAGGATTTTTAGCAACATACATGTAATTTCCTTGTATGCCCTAGGCTCCTAACATATATAGTGGCAATATCTTTTAAAGTTGTAATGCCGAAGCTTGTAACACTGACACTGATAGTGAAAAGATTGTCTAGTGCGACATCGCGATTTTTCTCCTTTCCTGATTTTGAGAAGTGTTTTCGATGTAAAAATTCTCGTTTTTTTTCTTCTCTATTTTTTCTCTCCGTATATTCGCGTTCCTAACACCTTTTCCTAATATGGCGGAGCTCAAAAGGTTATATATTCTATGAAATGAAGTGCCTTGGTTGGATTGATAGAAAAGGGTAGTCCGAAATCCGAAGCATTTGTAAATGGCACGATAGAACATGAGAATGAACAGCATAGGTTTGTACTTTTTTTCCACCCCAGGTTTATTTATGAATAAAAAGGAAAAAGAAAAAGCATGATAAAGGAGGCCAACATTATTGTACACTCATTTAACGAACCTACCTTTCTATGTTTGTTCATATCATATCAAAGAATTAGGGCATCGACTCTTTACAAGCCCTTTTGTCCCTATCTGGTTCGTTCGTTCGTTCGTTCGCGTGCTCTCCTGACCTTTCATTATAGCCCATTTAATTGAATCGGAAGCTTCCTCGGGCAATTAGTACCCCCCCCCCTCTTTTGTTAGCAATGTTAATCTTTCTCTCTCTCTTTTTCATTAGTGCCGCACAAAACTTCAAAAAGTTTAATGATGCAGTGATGCAGTACAATTACCGCCTTCCCTCTTATGGTGATCAGAAACAAGAATGTAGTCATGTCCAGGTCTGAAATTGGTAGGGACATTGATCTTTCGACTATTCGACCAAGCCGTGGGCACAAATTGATTTTGTCTTGACCCTATGTGCATGTAAAGTGGTTTCCGCTCAAATGGACATCCTCTCTTTGGTCCATGGATTCTGATATAGTTGACTTAGTTCAATCTTTTTCATTTTTGTGGTTATTGGGTCCATTATATCCTGGTCTGGTCAGGACCCCGGAAGTGAATGTGATGCAGCTCTGAACCTTGTGCTTGGGCCATGTCCCTCGAGTGAAGGGTCAGGCCCATGAAAGTGAGAGTAATCGGATGGGCTAGTTGGATTTTCCAATGGGTTTCAGAGTTATTTTATCTTGTAATTGTGGATGCACTGTGATGAGTCGTGACTTGCATGTTTAATAGGACACGTCACGAAACTACAGTACCAAAAAATTAGAAGAGGTAGCTTCTAAAAAATTGAGTGAGGCGGCTCCTTAAAAGCTGTCGGAAACAGCTGTAATTGTGGAGGTGCGGTAGCTGTGAGGTGCTCTACCGAACAACTTATGAGAACTGTAATATTTGTTTTCATAGTTGAAACTGTTATGAATAAACTATATTCATCACCCATCCTCGCCCAACAAGTGGCATAATCGAAAATTTCCCCCTCATCTCCCCCTCCTTTCTCACTACCTTCTGCATATAGCTGCTATCCACGGCTTCTATCACTTCCGGCAGAGCCACCATCGACCTCCGAATGGGACAACGACGATGACGACCACCACCACCATATATTGTCGTCTCGTCTCTCTCATCCTCCTCAAGTTCCCTGCCCATCATGCCTAAACAATGTTTCCATTTTTCGGTTGAGTTTCAATAATAGAATGCCGTGCCAACTAGAGATGACATAAACAAATGGTTTCTAAAACTGAGTAGTCTCGGGAATCATGAACGCTTACCCTGTTAAAACTGTGAAAAGATGTACTCCTTCCATAGGGTAGCAGATGTTTGGAAGGGAAAAAATTGCAGGCCTTGCCGATATGGAATGCTTATGTTTATAATGTTTTACATGTTCATAATTGTAAACGGCATTACGGCGCTTCATACTTGATCATATGCCTGGCTGCCCATAGACTCGCCCCAACATAGCTCGAGCCACATGGGCCAAAAGGTGTTTTTGGACGAGCCTAGGCAAGGCCTATAGGTAGAGAACCAAGGCTACAATTTTGCAAGATTAGAGAGCCAAGTCCACCCATCGATTACCTTTAATGCTTTATAGTTACTTATTATGCTTTTTTGGGGATATTAATGTGGTGAATTTAGATCATTATCATCACCTTATTTGCATAGTCGTAGAGTAGTACCAATTGATCTATTTAACGAAATTTTGATAACTAATATCCTGAAAGATGCTTTTTGTTGGGGGATTCTAAATAGGGCCAGTCCCGTATACTTTTATTTTAGTTCAAATTAACAATCCCACTTCGCACAAAACAAAGTAGTGTTACCTAATTTAAATGTGTGTGAACGATTGGATCACTTGGAGATACGCATGTACATGAAACTACTTCAAAGAGTGGTCATGAGTTCATCATTTTCCAAGAAATTTGGGATAAAGCATCGAACATGTTGTTAAACCTTCATTGCAGATCGATCCAGATTCCTACGCGGTATGCAGTTGAACAGGATCCGGCTAAGAAATTAGATAGGAGACCGGATCCGTGCTTATTTGAACCAGCGCGAAGAAAGTGTTCTATAAATTTCGCAAAACATAGATTGGCTGCCGATTTCTGCTTTCACTCTATTCCACGTCTTGTTTGATCTAGTTCCAACCGAAAGGAAAGGACGCCCAAAAGATTACAGAAAAATAAACGAACGAGAGAGTAAACACAAGCACGCATGCATGCATGCAACGCTCATCTTTCTCACACGTACACCACGCACTGCCTAGGGTTTCCGCCCCTCAGGCTCCCCGTTCCCGAAGCCCCGACGAACCCAACATCCAAGCCGTCGCAGTAAACCCTCATGCCGAAGTGGCTCGTCCACCACCACCCGGACTTGAACGTCCCCATCAACCCAAGCCCCAGCCCGAAACCCACCGTCCCTTTCCGCCGCTCCCCATCCATCTCCTCCAATGCCGCGGAGCTTGGCTGCTCCCCATCTATCGTCGTCATCTTCGCGTGGATGACGCCGCTCGTCTTCCTCTCCAGGGAAAACGCCGGTTCTGTGCTCCAGCTGAGAAAGGTCCTTGGGTCGTCGTAGTACACGTAGCTCTGGATCCGCTCTAAGTAGGCCTTGAGCTTTTCGTTCTTGTTGTCGACGGTGACATTGGCGTCCCAGCTGCCCATCAGGACCGAGTTCGAGATGTTGAAGTTGGTGACGGAGAAGGCGGTGACGTGGAACTCCGGGATCTGGGGGCGGAGGACGATGTACGTGATGACGCTGATGGTGCACGATGCCACCACGAGAAAAATAAGGGCCGCAAGGATTCCGCGTGCGAGGCCTGAGGTGCGCTGTGGCGGTACTTGGGAAGGGTAGTAATTGGGGTTGTTTGTAGAGTAGTATCCGACATGTGGAGGGGGTGTGCCGTAAGGATAGCCGCCGCCGCCGCCGCCACCGCCGTGGGGAGGAGGGTAGGGCGGCGGGTAGCCCATCACCGGAGGAGGGTAGCCGGGAAGGGGTTGGTGGGGGTAGTTGTTGGGGGCGGTGTCCTGGTGTCTGGCCGATGGCGGCGGCGGCGACCCAGAGCTGCGGTTTCCTTCTGGAGGGGGATTTGGTTTAGGTTGATTTTCATCTTCATCGGGTTTGGGTCGTTCGGCATGGTGGCGATCGGACGAAGACGCCATTGTCGGCTTGGGTAATGGTCTTTCTGGTTTTCTCTCCCTCGTTCTCGCACAACCTAAGTCCCTGACGGGGAAGGAGGGAGAGAAAGAGAGGGAGAAACAGAGAGAACAAACAGAGAAAATGAGACAGCAATGTCGGAAAATAGAAGGGGAAGGGTGCGGTTTTTGGGATGTAAGAGGGAGAATACTATGTTAAGCAAATGAAGCCAAACGGAATGGGTTGTCAAAATGATTTCCATCCGTTTTGCATTCCACAAAGCTTTTCTTAGGAGTAGCTAATAATTTACCCCTTTTTATCAAAAACATGTTAGTGGCTAATCC
Organism: Eucalyptus microcorys; assembly: GCA_014182515.1. Classification (NCBI taxonomy): domain Eukaryota; kingdom Viridiplantae; phylum Streptophyta; class Magnoliopsida; order Myrtales; family Myrtaceae; genus Eucalyptus; species Eucalyptus microcorys. The sequence continues at coordinate 29,917,829 of CM024562.1, read as the reverse complement.
GTTCCTGTAATTAGTTTTTGTTCACCGTATCATTAATGGAACGAATCTAAACAATATATAATTTTTTTCATCCCCATCGGTTTCAGAATTCACATTGGTTGTGCCTGTTGCAGTTCATACTTGTTTCGGCATTTCCTGGAACCGTGAGATTCTATTTGCGCTGTGGTCGAGTCTGTGCCACTAAGCTTTGCCACGGGGAGAACAGTCGTGACCGAGGATGCGGTGTACAGAGATGAGTGGTGAAACCTCGCTGAATCATAGTGAGTTTGACTGATGTCCCCTCGGGTGCGACTGCAAAAATTTGCATGTTCAATTTTGTCCTATATCATTCAAAATTTTCGTATTGATAGCACGCCACTGACCTTCAAAACCTATGCAATGGACGCGGAATTCTTTGGCATTCCGATATCGATTGTGGAAATGGACAGAGCAGGTATACGGGAATAGACAAAATTGTCTGTGTACTTTTCAAGAGTTACCAAGAATATGGAATTGACATGCTCATATAACATCTCCAAAGTGGCGTCAAAGAATGGTTGAGACGACTTCCAATAAGGACAGTCATCATTCTGGTCTGTCTCGGAGTGACAAAACTTACAAGTAAAGCAAATGAAAGAAATGAGATGGGGCACGACCATCGCTTGAACCCACCCACTTAATAGTTAAAAATGATCAAAGAAAGGTGATGAAGCGGGAGCCTTCATCGCTCCGAATATTTCATCGCTTAGGCTCACTCCATGTCTTGCCCTCGAAGAATTCATTCAGCATGCGTTCAATATCCTCGACGCTGAACCTGATGTACTTCATAGGGTTCTTCCCGTTCTCAATAAGTGGCCTATAACACCCAAAAACATGAAAATCGACCTAGCGAGGATCTTAAAGGAAACTCCTAAGATCAGTAGGAGAAACTCACCTGCAGCGCTTGATGAAAGATCTATAGGCGGGCAAGACGACTTCTGCAACAGCAAGCCTCAGTGACTCGCGCAACTCACTGTCAGGAACCGTCCACTGAGATTGCCTTTGATGGAGCTCCTCAAATTGAACATTAAATGTCTTGAACCGATCTTTCACCATTGCTCTTGAGATTCCACTGATACCATCACTTCCCATACCACCAGCACCTCCTGATGCACCCTGAACCGTGAGGCACTGCAGAATCTGCAGGTCAAGATTTCAGCTGAGCTTAGTTTCTGTTTGATGAATTGGAAAAGGTTCGGTGATAAACTTCACAAGAAGTGCTGTTTTGTCACTCAAGGCCGAGGAATTTTTTTACAGAACTTTCACTTATGAAATTGTTTTGAAATATCTGAAGAAAGAAAATTCTAAATGTCTATGCAGAGCTTGAAATGTGTGGGAGCTACAATGTTACTTAAAAAGGTCTTTAAGCATTAAAAAACTCTCTTATAAAAGTAGTTCAACCAAAAGTACCTTTGCCCACGAAATCCTCTTATACTGATTGGCATGTTGCTGAACGATCCTCCTATGTATCTGCACCCAGTCATCCCCAAGTAAGTCCTTTGCTTCCGACCTGCAAAACATAGCTAAGAAATGGTATTAGCCTAATGATGCTTGCACAGCAAACTCAATGCCTTGAAAACTGACCTCCTTACAGATCGAACAATGTAGTGGATATTATTCATGAGAAATAATTGAGTCAGCGCAGGATCTTTATACTGCTTAGACTTTCCATCCAGATTACTCTGAAGAGCACTCATGATTCTTGTAGTTAGAGCTGCTAATTGAGCATCTGCCTCGCCTTCATTGAACTCCTGAAAGAGCTGCCTCAAAGTGGACTGATAGCTGTAAACATTAATACCGGAATATTATAGCTTAGGCAGAGAAGCAAGATATGACCCAAACAAAAATTACACTGCTTAATGCCATTTTCAGCATAAGAACACGTTGGCATGGCATACTTTGCACAACAGAAACATGCCAAAAAAAAAATTTGGCAAGCAACACCTTTTTTATTATAAAAAAAAAAGGATTTCACAAAGGAAATGAAAGGTATTCTAACAACTGTCCATATTATCAGGCTGTCAAGAAATAAGATCTGCCGAATATGAATTAAGGAGCACTTACTCAAATAAAAACTTCACATAGTTTATCACGTAGCTAGTCAAAGGATGAACGGTCCCATCTTGAACAGCAGTTTTTGTGGCATCTTTTTCGACTGCTTCCTCAAAATCACCGAATGTCTCTTGAGCTGTCTGAGCAAGTCGCTTGGTCAAGCTGGAGGCATATTCTCGCATCTCAATACAAGCTTTACTTCCAAAAAGGTCTGTAATCTATCCCACCAAAATAAACTCAGGCTCTAGACCAAAGTAAAAATATTACAAAACTCCAAAAAGGATAAATGAGGATAAAGGAAAAGGCATTTGAGGCAAATGAAATTTGCAGAGATGGACCATAGAGAACAAGGGATCTCAGTTGCAAGCGCATTTGAAAAGGATGAAAAATGAAAAGAAATGAAAGGAAAAGACTTATCTTCCTCACCATCTACTCTTCTACCCCATTATTTAAATCAGCAGGACAACCATAGAAGTGGATTATTGTGCTTGTTAATCAAGTATTTAAGTCTGATAATTTGTAATGAGGCTGTTTTACAGGCCTAAAAGTTGTTGGGCAATAATAATTTTCCTGTTAAACTATCAAGAATCATGTTAACAGTGCATATCAAGCCTATATCTTGACTCCTCCATGCATATGAACAGATGTTCCACAAGAAATACAAGATGTATCACATCAAACAACCACTGGAGGACAGACATGAGCCATGAGCAGAATAACAACAAGAGGAAGTGCCAATATTCGAACCTTTAACCTAATGCTGTAATACATCATTGAACTATAATTTAGTGAAAAGCTTAAAATATCACAGAACATTCAGATGACGTATATCATGCATGCACATATGCTAAATAACACAAATGGAGCTCTAGATCATCGTCAACGTCCATAAGACTTGCTGAGAAAGTACAAATACAATGAAGAGTTTATTAACATCCTCTCACTTGCTATTGCAATGACTGTGTGACCTATTTGCAGTCATTTGCTTCCATTATATAGTACTTAGCAGCTGAAGCCGTAGCAGCAATATTCACTAGCACATGCAGCTGTAATATTTGAAGTTGAGATTACATAATGCAATATATTCCACCTTACATCATCCATCATTGAACATGTCATTGTTTTAGGATAGCAAAAAATATGTCCATCATGCTAGTTGACAAAGCAAAATAAGCAATTAGATAGTAGACTTAAAAGCAAGGGAATCTGTGGTTCCGCATTCAAAGCCATCTATAAACCTTTTTCCAGTGCTTTCAACAGACAGGAGGCAAGTGAAGCACCATCCATGCTGTATAGCTTTTTGGCATACCCTGCAAAATCACTCCCTATCCCTGTGCTCATGACGCACTATGGAACCTCAAAGTGCCTTGTCTAGATTAAAACAGTTTTCTCCTCTTCCAACAGTCATTTTAGAAATTTCACATTATACAGGGAAATCAGAAAGTTCTGACATTCATCTTCTACAAGTTGTGAGCAACTGGCATCAAAAGAATTAGTTCCATTCATTCACTTCATTAAATGAATCGCATAACACTATGCTAATACGTGTACATCCAAAAAAATTGAAAAAACATACATCTATCATACCTCTGGGTGCAATTCTCTCAATATCTCATACATATCCAGGAGAACAAACAATTTCTCGGGTGATCGCTTGCCTTTAGCAACAGCTTCTCCAAAACTAAGCAGCAGAGCCATAGAGTTTGCTGTTACTTCAGCAAAGATTTGATCCCTGAGAGAATCAACGCCATCAAATACTTGGTCGCAGAGTTTCTTTTCACCAGCAAAAAGAAGCTTTACCTGTTGCAAGACATTATTTAGGAACCAAAACCAAAAGGTTATTAAGCCATATCGACATAAACACTTACTGCAATACGCATGTAATGTATCCAATTTCCAATTTTAGCTTCTAAAACCTCCCACTGCATTCTCTGTGCATCGTCTTTGCTCAGTTTCTCCACACCTAATTTCCGAAGACTCTGTTCCAAAACAGAAGCACGAGTATCCCTGACATAAGGAAAAGCAAGACTAATGCAATCAATTAATCAAAGAAAGCAGAACAACTACAACAAGCGAATTTATCTTTTGTCTATCAAGTGAGATAAGCCACATGTTAAAGAAGCTATTTTAGCAATTTTTATTTTTTTTTCTGTAGGGCATTATAGATTTATGTGTATGTAAACATTCTTGAAGAGTTTTTACCCAAAAAAAAAAAAAAACATTCTTGAAGAGCAAGTCTCTTACAAATTGCTTTTCAGAGTTCTTAAAGCATGTTAACAGTTAAAATTTCCATCAATTGATACTTTAAACATTCTCTAAAGCTTAAGCCCTCCACAAATTAGACATCAACCCTCGCTGACATCCTCAATATTTGTCATTAAATGGGCGGAAAAGAACTCCTTTAGTTGACCACTCCTGTCCATCAAGAGTCTGACTGTCTTCGACTGAGCACTTTGCCTTGAAGCAAAAAACATAGGTTCAAGTGGGCTTCACTATCAAAAGAAGGGCTTTGTCAATAGATCTACATTAAACTTCTCAGATTCTCTATAATTATTTTATCGAGATGGGGCTGCTTTCAGTTTCTTATAAAAGATGTTAGACAAAGTAAGCCTACCATTACAACTTGGTGGAACTCCTGCTCAGGAAGGACTCCAGCTACATCAGAAAGAATTACCCTTCATTTTAAGCCATGTTGACTGCTTATTTAATTTCTACCAGGTAAGCGACAAGAAGTTCCCATTGAAAAACCATGTAATGCTGCTCTTGCAGTGGACTTACCACCGGAAGGTCTATCCAGGTAGCAAAACTTCCTTTTATTCCCAACAATGGTAAAAGAGCTTACTTGTCATCTACCTAATAATGAGAAAGAAAAAAAGCACCAGCGTCTCACGATAAACATCAAGTTCCCCACTTCTCTGGCAACAACTGATTCTTCTTCTCTTGTCTGGGATTCTTGAAAATATAACATGACTAAGGGAAATCAAATGACATAGAAATGTATTGATTTGTAATGATGCAGTTTCATGTTGCACGACTATTGTAATCTCTAGAACGATACGTAATAGGCCAAACTACTTTCAGCCATGATAATTAAATATAATTTATTCATCTATCATAATTAAACAGAATTTATTCAACTATCACTATGAAAGAAAAGGTCAACTTATTTAAGCTGAAAATTGCTTATTAATGCTGAAGACCCACCAGACTTTTGATGTGGAGCAACATACTAAACAATGATAGTGAAAGGTCAACCAAAAAGTTGCTGCGAACAAAATTGTAACTAAAACAACCAGAAAGCTTTATGGCATGGCACTGATTTAAGTACCTGTAGGTTCTAAAAAGTTGTTGCTGATGGCCAGCCTGCACCATCTGTTGAGCTAAATCATGCAGCAATGGCAGAACCCTGGGGGGTATGAGAGTTGGAGGTTTGCAGACTCCAGCATCTAGCGTTTTACTTGGGTGCTCAGGCTTGCCACTAGCTTCACTTTGGTTTCCAGATGATCCTGATGATGGCCGCAGAGAGTTGGGAAGGCAATCAATAAGAAGATCAGGTTCCATAGGCTTGCTGAAAATCAAATAGGAAAGTAAATTAATCTCTGAAATATCATAACATATACAGATCTCCCAATTGATTTTTACGAAAAAAAAAAAAAAAAAAAAAAAAAAACCCTCACATTTGGGGTTGAAATTGCAAAAGCAATGCTGAGAAAAAAAAGACTGAACAAACAATTGGCTACAGAAAGATGGCAAATAGGCACAAAACATTGAACCAGATCACTCCTGTGCAAATTCGAGTGCCTCGTTTAGTAGCTGAATGTTTAATCATTGATCATTCTGCATCATCACAAGAACAACTACAGCCTGCAATACAGAGAGTTGAAAAACATTCATCCACTCAATAACACCAACCGATATCCCTTCTGAAGCTTAGTAAGGACTCCCTGACTCCTTGACTTCAAAATCCTTTTATCAAGAAGGTGTGGATATAACATTCTAAATCACGGACTTTACTTCTGCTATTGTCCTTTTAGGTGAAATAAGCATAGTGCAAGGAAAAAGAGATGTAAGACACCAAACTGCTTTCACAAGGACAAACAAAGAAGTGGCCAAGGTGTATGTTACCTGTGATTGGTTAATATCTGTCTGAACTCATCTTCAAGCTTCGATATAGCTTTTGCAAGCAAGTTATTGGCATGATTAACGACTCCATCGCTACTCTTGAAGCTTTTATTGCTTTTGAAGAAGTTAGCGGTGCTCCGAAGCTGATCAATGGCTTCTAGGTAGCTTTCTAGGTCCTCATGTGGCCCTCTAAGGATCTTAGCCTCTGCCTAAGTGAATACGTAGGAACGATCTCAGCATATGCATTCCTTTTTGCAAGTACGTGAAGTGACACGACAATGACACGACAAAGATCAAGCTAACTACTTCAATAGTATAGCAATAGCAATGTATGCCTGTAGAGTGGACTCAAATATCACAATAAAATTCAGATAAATGACGCGAATTGAATAAACTCATGACTGTACGAGATTTGTCATGATCAGATGCCACGAGAATGTTGAATGAATCTCCTTGCAAAGACATTGTTTTTAGCATATATGAATATCATCTCTCCCTCTCTCCCTCTCTCTCTCTCTCTTACCGGAAGCCGCACGCCGATTCAGAATGACACCGATACAGGTGCTATTTAACTGAAAAAAAAATGGACTCGCGATGAAAAAAAGTCCATCATCGCAAAGTGCATGCAATGCAATGCAACGCAATGCAATGGCTTCGACTCCGCAAAACAGGAGCGAGAACATACCTTGCGCGAGAGATCGAATTGGCCGAGAATGACCTCCGCGGCCTTGAGCGTCTTGTCGATGTTCTCGTGAGCCCTCCTAATCGAGTGCGTCCTTATCTACCAAAAAGAAAAAAAGAAAAAGAAAAAGAAAAGAACAATAGCAAAGCGCAGAACAGCGTCAGAACGGCGGAAACGTTCGATTCACGTCGAGAGAGAGGAACGAGGGAGGGAGGACCTGAGTAGGACGCATGGCGGTCTCGAGGGCGGAGAGGCGGTGGTCGAAGGAGCCGAGGATGGCGACCATGCTGTCGGTGATGGTCTGGCTCTTGTGCAGCGACTCCCTGATCGATTCCGCCCGCTCCCTCAGGATCTCCATCGCCTGCGGCACTCCCATCGCTGTATAGCTCTCTCTCTCTCGCCGATTCAATCGGAGAACCGCAATGCGGAACGCGAGGCTCGATCCATCATCTTTCGACCTCCTTCTTCTTCTGCTTCTTCTGCTGCTGCTGCTGCTGCTTCTTCTAACGAAAGAACCGGCAATGCGGAGCGCGATCGGTCATAAATGCCGTGAATTTCGCGTCCGTTTCGGTCGTCTTCTGCTTCGCGAGGTGTCGATGGCGAAACGAAAGGGAGGGAGAATGGCTGGCGTGATGACATGGGAGGAGGAAGGAGGAGGAGGAGGAGGAGGAGATCCTCTGCTTGAAGGGGAAAGCGAACGGAGAAGGTGTTGGCAGCCACGTGGATGGCGTGGGACCCTCGGCTCGAGTCTTCTTCCTTTTAAGATTTCGCGCCATGCGTGCCACGTCATGGGTTCGGTCCAATAACGAGAGGCTCTTTTTCCATTTGCTTTTTCTCATGCAACAGAACAAACGATAACGTTCTGAAGTTCTTTTGTTATCAACAGGTGCCCAGGCTTTTTTAGCTTCGTAAAAGATGCGCAAATATAGCCAATGAAACTCAATTTTTTTATTTCGGTCGAAATTCAAACCCACTTGAACGAGAGAGATGTACATTTTAAAAGCTTATTTGGAGCGACTTTCCTTTTGGGTCGAATATTTGAAGTAATTTTAACTTTAGATTTTTTGCAATTTTCACGCCACATGCATTTTGACCTTTTTTAAGATCAAGGACTTGAAACTTTCATAGCTTATGAATGTTACATGTAGATTCATGTAATTTTTTTTCTAATTTAAATGATACTTTTTATTTGGTGAAAAAGTAAAAAAATTTACTTTTTACTTTTAATTTACGACCTTTTACATCTCTCAGTTGATTCTACAAATGTAAATATGTAGAATTACATGAAACTTTTTCATTATATTCAAATATGTCAAAACATGTATTCTCGAATTTGGAAGGAAAAATGACATGCAAAAAATCTATAATACCAATATATAAGCGTGAACATTGATTTAGGATAAACCATGGAATCATACTAGATTAACCCTATATGGGCTGTTCTGGTTTGTTCCCAATTCCAATTTTTTGGAATTGGCTATTATTAGTCTAGTGCTCGGTTCTATGTGCATAACCAAACTGAGCCTAAATGGCTAGTTCTCTCCTTTTAATTTTACCTCGCATCTTATATTGATGTTGCTTTATTATTTTGTTAAAACTATTATTTGCCTCGATCGTAAATAAATGGATATTTTACAATAGTTTATCCTTTCAAGGGATAAAAAAAAAAATTACACAAAAAAAGGAATTGGATAGCTTTCTGGATAGACCCTAGTACTAGGACTAGATCGATAAGGTCAACTCCAAAAACTAGGTGTTGATCATAATAGAATAAGTTTCAAGTTCCAGATATGGAAGTGTTCATCGTAGACCCACTCAACCCTAACTGTCAAAAAGTTACCATGTCAAATCAGAAAGCATAGTACTGACCAAAATAAATAAATCAGAAAGCATAGTAACACCATCATCAGCTGTTTTTCTTTCTCTTTTCTCTTTTTTTTCGTTCTTCTTTCAATTTTATATACAAAATAAATAAATTAGATGAAAGAATTTCTTTAATCATAGATGGGGTCCACCTAAAAAGTCTCCCCCTTTTGATCAGGCAGAAAGAAAGTTACTGCAACATTACCATTCACGTGCTCGACAGTTCAACTAGAAAACTGTCGGCAGGTAATTTGGGTTCGGGAACAAACGACAAACGACCCGACCCTGATTCGCTTTTGTATGGAACGCAACAAACAATATCACTTCTCTCATCTGGCACTAGAGTGCCTCTCGATCCCGCCACATCCAATCCTCTCCACATGAAGTTCTGGTTCATAATTTCTTCTCATTTTCGTTTGCCTTATTTTCGAGGACATCAGTTTATTCAGACGAACCGCCTCAAGTGAAAGACTACAACAGCAGCAGATTCCTTGTAAAAACTAATGCATAGTGCGAATTGTGCGACATTTGTGATCAGGGACATGCACAGCTGAAGCAATTAGGACATATCTCATATGCTGTCTTCCAACAGTGAAGTAATTCCAGTACACGTGATATAAAGTGTATTAATCTCCGAGTAAAGCACGTTCAAGGTCATCAAAGAGCCTCTAGGCAATGGTAACAATATACTAGGGATAGAAACTATAAGAGGTTAGTTCCTCGTCTCAAGAAGAGGAAGATCAAGATCAAGATCAAGATCAAGAAGAGGAAGATGATGATGATGATGATGATGATGATAATGAGATCATTGTGGAAAAAAGATAAGGAATCATAAGCATCATCTTCGATAATGATCCATCTCTATCTACAACATCACCAATTCCCTGGAGATATCATGGTCAAAACTCAAACATTTAAAGCCTGAACAAAATATCCTAAGAATTTGGAAACCCTACTTAATCATGATAAAGAAGTAACGTTTAATCATGATATGAACACTGAGTTCTCAATAAGCAAAGCCCCCCCATCCCATCGTGCTATATACCACCACTACCAAAACAAGCATGCTTAAGAAAAGCAACCAAATTGATCTTTTTACCGAGCATCGGTAGAAGTGAAAGAATCCGCGAATCCTGTTGGTCTTGTGGGTATACTTCCCTTACTGTCTTCTAAGTCCAGGTAACTCATGTCCTTGCTTTCTGCTTCCTGCCAGTCCTTAACCATCTGATTCAGCGGGAGGCTGTAATCAATGCCAGAGTATTCTTCGTAGTCGTCATCAAATGGTTTCCATTTCTCAACGAGTGGAGCCAGTACATTCACAGCATGGCCCATATCTGGCCTTTGGTTTGGCTCCCTTGCAGTGCAGTGCCCGGCTAACTCAGCGATGATGGAGATACTCTCGTATGTCTCCTCCTGTTTCTCCAAAGTTGGGTCAATAGCAGCCATTAACTTTTCTTTATCTGATTTTATATTCCAGAAATAACCCACGAGGTATTGGCTTTCCTCTGGTCTTTCTTCATCAAGCGCCATCAATCCCGTCAGTAGTTCCATTAAAACAACTCCAAAACTGAAGACATCAGCTTTGGTAGTAATTTTCCCTGTGACTGTACGTGAAATGGGAGCAATCAGAATATGATGAGAACTAATATGAATGATATATACAAGTCAAAGAAAGTAATATTTAATGAGTGCGGAAGCAGAATATATAACTGAAAATGATTCCAAGACTATTAAAAGAAATCAGGTTCCCATAGTTTGGAAACAACTATGCAAATCTACTCAGTGCCATGAAATTCATCTGTAACCAAAAATTTGCACGCAAACAATGTGGGCAAAGGTCAATACTTGTTAAAAATTCAAACTAGTCATAAAGAGTTGAATGTCAAGAGTAGCAGGATGCAGTAACAAGACAAATATTGATCCATTGTAATCAACTTGTAAAATCAATTGAGTGGATGTCACGCATTAACCTAACTACGACAGGCACGAAGAAAACTTTTCATGTTCAACTGTTCAACGAAATGTACTCCATTTTCCAGATGATTAATATGATTTATAACGCAGAACAGAGTATGCACTTCTTCCAGGGTTCCACATGCTACACGCAAAGGCACAGGCACACGCGCACTCACAAAGACACAATCTACAATTGAAAGCTTACCAGCATATTCTGGAGCTAGATAGCCAAAGGTCCCAGCAAGCCTTGTTACCACGGACTTCTCTCCATCAGGAGCAAGCTTTACCAGTCCAAAATCTGAAACCTTGGCTTTAAAATCATCTCCGAGTAAAATATTCGACGATTTAAGATCTCTGTGTATGAAGCTCTGATGAGCTAGACTATGAAGATACTCCATTCCCCTGGCAACGTCCAGAGCGATATTTAACCTCCTCTTCCAGGTAAGAGGCTCCAACTTCAAGTTCTTCCAATGGAAGAGATGCTTGCTGAGGGCCCCTTGAGGCATGTACTCATACACTAGTATTCTTTCATTTCCTTCTACGGAATAGCCTAGAAGAGATACCAAGTGACGATGCCTAACTTTTGAAAGGACTGCAATTTCAGCCTGAAATTCGTCTATTGCTTTGTTGCTAATTACACCTGCCTCCATTCTTTTCACCGCGATCTTTGTTCCATCATCTAACTCCCCCTTATAAACTACCCCAAAGCCACCGCGACCAAGCTCATTTTCCCGTGCAAAATTTTTCGTCACATTTCGAAGGACCTGAACTGATATTATGAGATTCCCCGCTTCAATTACATGAGACTCACCAAATCCACTGCTATTCCTGCTAGCAGAGTCACTCCCCATAAGTGAGGTGCTGCCATAGGTGTTACTAGCAACTGCGATCTTCACGATATTATCTGGATCAGAGGAATCTCTCGGGTAAACCACTAGGGAACTTGGAGCTTGGGATGTTTCTCTCCTCTTCTTACAACAGAAGTACAGAGGAACAGCCAGGACCATGAGAGCTGCCACACTGGCAACGGGAGCGACAATTGCTGCCCAAAAAGACTTAAATTTCTTCGGCTTGGGGGAGCTAACAGGAGTAGGAACGTTAGCAGAACCAGAAGTTGAGCCTTTGGTTGGGGAATCTGGAGTTCCACCAGGGGACTTCGTATCCCCAGATGGAGGGCTCACCTCTGGAGAGGCGGGGGTAACATTTAGCAGATGATTCCCATCAGTGAGAAGCGTCACAGAGTCACTAAATTTTGGAATTGGACCAGAAATGTTGTTGTCACTTAGGTCCAAAAAAGTCAGACCTTTCAAACTAGTCCAGTTAGCAGGGACTGAACCCGTCAAATTGTTCGAACCAAGTCTCACCTGTGTGAGAGCATCCAACTTCGCAACTGATGGACTCAATGTACCCTTAAGATTGTTCTTGGGCAAATTGATCATGGCAACTTTTCCGTTATTGTTGCAACTCAGCCCAAGCCATGGTCCTTGGCAAGGATCATTACCCACCCACGACGAAAGAAGCCTTGCAGGGTAATTCAACGCGCTAAGAAAGTCTATGAGAGCCATAACTTCCGGCGCGCAAGGTGCTCCCGGCGTGGGCAAACAAAACTTATTAGAAGCACAAACCGCTTTAGGCGACTTAAACTTGGGTGTCGGACCCATGAAGTTATTATTATTCAGATCTAGCAAATCCAAAACCATATTTATCAAGCTATCAGGAATCAAGCCGGAGAGTTTATTACCATTAAGATTGAGGCTCTTCAGAGAAGCCAAGTCCCCGATATTCCCCGGAATCGATCCCGAGAAGCTGTTCCCATGAAGCCACAGGCTCGTCAGAGAGACCATAGAAGTCACCACATCAATAGGCCCGGTCATTCCACCATTACGTTGATTATTCAACCACAGAATCTGCAAACTGCAGTTAGCAAAACTCGCAGGAATCCCACCCGTCAAGCTGTTACCTGATAACATCAACACTTGCAGAGAAGCCATGCTTCCGAGGAAATCCGGCACCGGGCCGACCAAATTGCAGCCGTTACAGGTGAGATTCCTGAGCTGCGCCGAGTTCTGCAACTCATTTGGGAACATCCACCCCGTGCTGGCGTTCAGATTGTTGCCGTCCAATGCCAAAACCTGTGCCAAATCAAAGGAACCGAGCAAAACCATCAGCTGAAATCGAAGCGACACGCTCTGCAAGAATCCGACTTTGAACAGCGTCGGCGAAGTGACGCGAAACGCTCGAACGAACCTGCAAGCTGTCGAGGCCGACGAAGCAATCGGAAGGAATGGAGTCGAACTTGTTGTAATCCAGATACGCGTACTGCAGACTCGAGAGCCCGCGCAGCGACGGGACCGCCCCGCTGAACTGGTTGTTCTGGAGGCCCAAGTGAGTGAGGGAGGTGAGCTGGTTGAGGTTCGCGGGGAGGGGGCCCGCGAGGCCGACCTTCTGGACCTCAATCTGCGACACCCTGTCGTCGGAGCAGAACACGTGCTTCCACTTGGAGCCGCAGGGGTCGCCGTCGCCGCCGCCCGCCGGCCACTCGAGCAGCTCCGGGTTGCTGAGCCCGTCCCGGAACTGCTTCAGGATCGCCAGGTCGCCCGGGTCCGTGACGCCGGAGACCGCCGCGAGGAGAGAGAGCGCGACAGCGAGGAGCAGCTCGCCGCCGCCGCCGAGGCCGAGGCGGTTACTTTTCCCCATGAGGCAGAGAGAGGAAGAGATCCCCCTAGTGCCGACGAGCTTCAGTGCGGTGAGGAGGAGGAGGAGCAATGGCGGTTCCAGCGGAGGCGCGGCATCACCGGATTCCGGTCACGACGGCGGCATGACTGGCGCGTCTAGAGAGAGAGAGAGAGAGAGGGAGGGAGGGAGGGAGGGAGGGCGGGGCGGGGAAGTAGTTATAGAGTGAAGAGGAAGTAGAGAGAGAAAGAGTGAGTGAGAGAGTGAGAGAGGGAGCTGGAGGTGGAGCTGGTCGTTTGAAGAGGCAACTGCAAAGGCGGATCTGCGACTGGAAATGTTCAAGTCGCGGAGAGAGATGATGATGATGACGACGACGACGACGACGATGAAGAAAAAAAACCGATTTTTTTTTTTTGGATCCAAATCGAGAGGAAGGAGATGATGAAGATAGAGAGAGGGGAAAATAAATAAAGAAAGAAAATTGGGGAAAGAAAAGAATGTGATTCAGTTACTGAGGAATTTGCCAGAACTTTCTTTTTTTAATTTTATTTTTTTATTTCGTGCCTTTTTTTTTTATTTTATTTTTTCCTTTTATCTCGTCTCTGCTGTAATGGGGAAAATAAAAATTTGCCGCACATCTGTCCCTTGCTCACTCGCTCCCTCGTTGTCGGAGCACGAAATTTTCGACCAGGTCTACTTCCACGACTAACGTGCGTGATTACAGCTCATACGGATTAAGGTTAATTGCATCGTACTAATGGTCTTCACAATTTGTTAAGCAATTTAATATTTTATCTGCAATAAAATTACCCGGCCAGTGAAAACACATCTTCCTTCCCTCTTTCAAGCCTTTAATTTCACAGAATAATATGTTGTTGCTGAAATTTGAAAAAATTGAAATCTCATATCATGTCATAATATATAATCGGTATGAATTGCCTAAATAAAAAAAAATTGGTAAAAGTATAGATATCATAATTTAATATTAGAGTCGTGTCTAGTAAAAGCCTTGGATTGTGATGGGTCGATACCAAGTTGTGTGACTCTTCTTTTGTGTGGTCTAAATTTGGTCCAGTAAATATACAATTCTCCGCCGCTTGCTTGGGAGTGGAAAGGAAGGGCATTTTTATCATTGTGTATTGTCGGGGAGAGAGCTTTCGCAGGGAGATGTTAAGGCAGGTGGGCGGTGAGATTATCATGTTTACTCTAACCGTTCGTGAATTTTAATGTTATTGTTTAATGGCGACAAATCGATGATGATGGCTGCTGCTGCTTGTGGATTTCCATCGACGGGAGCAACTTCAAAATTCCTCCCGATCCGGCGCCCGTCGAGGTTCTCGCCGACAGGAGAATCTTGTCAGCATATTTTACTAATTTCCTCCTTTGTAAGGCTCGGACGGACCACCTTACAACAACATTCGAGGGTTTTTTTTTAATGGTCTTATAATAATTCTCATGAGATGGGTTGGTTTCGATTCGATCAATCTTCTTTCGTACCTCATTACATAGGAGTCGTTTTGTGTTCATAAAATCTCCAGCATCCATTTGATCGTACTAGGATTACAAAAAGTTAAGTTCAATTCAGGTTCGGTTTTCAAATGCGAGCGGGGACCTATTTTATGCTGCACAATATGACAAAAATACAGATATTATGATATCTCCCTCCCTCTCTTCACCCCTTTCTCCTTTTAGGTTGTCCTATTCTTTAGTGCAGAATCTTCACCAAAGCTTTACAGTTTTGGGGATGCTCCGACTTAAGACGAGCGACTTCATTGGCAGCACACAAATTGTTGCCTATCGATGGAGGCAACCACGACAACTGCATTACAGGTACGGCAATAGTTCTATTAAAAATAAATCCATGTTGGTCATGTGGTAGATAATAAGAGTGTATGTAATTGTGAATCCCATAGGTTTAGAATAGTGGTCAAAATACGAATTTATATATAGGTAAGGTACACGACTCATATTCATATTTTTGTAGAGAATACGAGATCGCATGACTATGACGAAATATAAAAGCCAGTACTATGGATGGTGCCCATTATTTACTCTCTTTAAAATAATTAATTTAAATTTGTCGATGTGATTTGACTTAGAAGTGCAATAGATGTTTGATCTCGCCGTCATCATTGCAAAAAATGTGAAAACACTCATAATGCATTCGATCACTTGATCAGATTCGAACTAGCGTCCTGCCCATCTACATAATTTACGGGTTAAAGACGCGATAACCCGCCATAGGGATTAAGTTAAAAAAAAAAAAAAAAAAAAAAAAAAAAGACGTCCTAAATGAATTTTAGGTGATCTTTCTTTTTAACTTGAATTCGGGGGAGATCGAGAAGTCGACAACTAGTTTTACCAGTCAAAAGAAGAGGTCGACGCCCCGAGACGAGTGGGACCCAGGGGCACGCATCAACTTTTCGTTGGATTCTTTATTGGTGCAGTGCTGTGTAGACCCGACGGAGAGAGGGGGGACAAGGTGAAAAAAAGGGGGACGACAAAGGCAAAATTTATGAATGATCGCTCTCCTCTCTTTTCATCCCCCGTCGTTCCAGCCTTAATTTTGGGCACGTCTCCCATATACTTTCGTGCTCCCCACCGCGTAATTATCACTTTGGGAAGCCTCGTTGCATTGAGAATATTTGTGCGGTTTGGACATGCTCCTCGAAAAGAAATTATCTGATCAATCATAAAATTATTAAATGAATAACAATTCATTCATAATTTTTTCAATTTTGTTTATTTTGTTATGAACTTTTGTTTAAAATTCAATGTAACTCTTTCGGTCAATCTTCACCAATCATCGCCAATATGTCCTATGCGACACATTGCAACATCGGCAATTTTCATAGAAAATTGGCTAAAAATGATTACATTGCCGATTTAGTAATAAACGTTTGTTTGAAATTCTAATGTAATCATTTTGTTCGATTTGTACTAATTCACCGACCGCTATACGTGGCACATCGCAACATCGGCGATTTCCATTGAAAAGTGGTGGAAGATGATTACATTGGAATTTCATAAAAATATTTATAATTAAATCGACCAAATTAATAAGTTTATGATTAAATTTATATTCGTATAATAAATTTAGGACTGATGGGATAACTTTGTCTACTTGTTAAGTTTCGTGTGAAAATGAAATGATACTCTCTCTAAATAATTAAGGGCAAGGTTATATAACTTTCTTTTCTTTCTTTTTTTTTTTCCCTTTTTTGGGTGCATGTTGATTCGCCCAACCGGATTGTTCTTCGGCAGTGTGAACTGATTGACGGTCGACCCCAACATATGTCACGACTAAGACTAAGAGTGAGTGTTGTGTAGAGAAAGCTCCAAAAAGGAAGTTTCTGAGAGATAGCCGTCGATGGAATTGATGAGAACACGACGCTCTTCCACCAATGAACTCCTGTTGCTTGCTAAAAGGCTGTCTAGTGTCGACAAACAAACAAAATTACTAAAAAAATCCTAAACTCGAATGTGTATTAATTCAATTATAAACCTTTCAATTTAGTTAATTTATCTCTAAATATTTTGATGATTTGATGATTTAATCTCAATGTTTTTTATGATTTGTCAATTTAGTCATTCTAGTCAATTTTGACTAAAAAACATTAATGTTGCGATTTGATCAGTATCGATTGTTTTACATGATACGATTGATGCTGACTATACAATTTTTTGCATTCTTAAAAGCCTTTTTGGGTTTTTTTTTTCTTCATACTCTTGGCTAGTGAGAATGTAAAGGTCACCGACCTACCCTAGCCTAGATTTGGGCAAAGCGTGCAGATGACGTTTCTACTAATTTGAAGTCCATAATGCATGAGTTGGCACGCGCAATCAATGTTGAACCCCGTGTTGAAATGTGCATTGAGTGGAAATTATGAGAGAGAACTATTCGCTCATGGTTAACATAGTTCATTCTAATTGATTCAGAAATCATGGAAGGATCAATCGATGTTGAACACCGTGTTGAAACGTGCATTGAGTGGAAATTAGGTGTGAGGACTATTCGCTCATGGTCAACATAGTTCATTCTGAGTGATTCAAAAATTATGGAAGAATCAATTGTTGGCTGTGGTTCCATCTTGTCCACAATAGCAATGCAACCCTAAGCAAAACTATTTGTGGATGACTGACTTGACCAAGACGACAAAGGATGTCGTACTTTGGTGGTTTGAATTTTGAAATCCAACGAGAGAGAGAGAGAGAGAGAGAGAGAGCTTTGAAATTGCTCTGAATTTACCAGGATAACTTCGAGATAGGCCCGAGGAAACGATGAGAATCTCTCTAGTTTAGTTACATAATAATTGAGGGGACATCCCATGTGTTGGAAATCTTACCATAAATTTGCTCTTATACCAATGGCATAATATTCATTTGAGAAAATAAGGCTGTTACAACAAAAATAAAATACATAGGAGACAATATTGACATCACAAATACAGTTATGTATCAAATTATATTGAGCTCAACACATCTTGGTTTGTTAATGAAGTGTGGTTGAAGGTTGGTGTGGGTTGGTATTCCAATAGTAACCAATAATATATGGGCATATCATGATACACTCTATAAATAGGTTATAGGACAATCTCCACTCCTCATTTCTGAATATAGATTGTATCATTTACGTCAAATGAAAAAAATGCATGCATGTTAATTCATTACTTTCCGACAGCAATTAGGCGTGTCGGAATTGAATCATAAAATGAATCGAAACCAACCATTTTGAACCGAACTAAATTTTCGTGCATTTTCAGTTCGGTTCAAATAATGAAAAATTATTTTCATAAAAAAATTTCTGTTCCATTAACCAAGCCAAATTAAAAATCATATCTTCTTAATATTGCAATTTATACTATATTTCTCATTTCTTATTAAAATTCTTTTTAATATTTTAAAAGAGAAGATCGTAAGACCCATCAGATCTAACTACACCCAAATGATTCGATTTTTTTTTTTTTCAAATGATTCGATTCGATTCAAAATTAATGCGTACCAAATCAAAGGCAGAAATAGCTATGGCCGTGGAAAAAGGGCCCTGCAACTTCCGGAACGTGCTCGACAACCTCGTCGCTTTGCGCAGCCACCGGCAGCAGTGAGTCATTACTTTATAGGAAGTCGTCACATCAAGATTCATGGGGGAGGATGCAATTTCAAAAAGAGGCGGTACCCAATTAACGAGTTCCAACGCTTCGTGCCACGTCGCAGACCGTTACACCTCAACTGCAAGTTACACCAATTACGCCCTTCCAACTTTCAACCCGGAATTCGAGCTCCCGAGCTGCCGGGGGGATTCTTTTTCCACCATAAAAGTCTCGTGGCGGCAAAGATGCGGACAAGCGGCGGGAGGGGACCGGTGATGAGAACCAACGGGAATCCACGAGGGAGCGACACGTGGAGCCGCGCGTGGATTCTGGACAGAATTCGACGGCCGGTTAGTTCTTCACGGGGACCGAGTGGAGGCGAAAGACGACGATCCGCCCCCCCCCCTCCCCAGCACGTTCGCCCACGTATTCGGCCACACGTTTTCTTCCCCCACGTCGCCCCGGGCGAAATTCCGATTATGACCTCGCGTGGGCCTAAGAAATCGCGAATCGCCGTCTTGCCTTTTTGACTTTTCCGGTCGCCGGCAGCGCCTGCCGTGGCCGTCTCGGTCTCGTCGTCCTTTGCATGCCCATGATGCACGCCCGTCCCAATTAATTTAATTGAGATTTTTCCGCTATATGACATAAAAGATTTCGAAAAGAAAAGAAGTTGTGTGTAAGTGTTAACCCTAGAGTTTAAATTGTCGGATTAAAATGAGAAATTCTTTGCGCATGTAAATTGGACGTATGTCTATTGCAAATTCAACTTAGATCCTAAAGTGCTCATATACTTTTCAAGGAGATGGTCCATCCTAAGTCAAATACATTATGTCCATCCCCGTTTCAGCTTGTTTATGAGGTTGTTGTTACATCCAATTTGGGTCTTTGCATGCTTAGAAAATGTGCTAACCTTCACGGTTGTTAATTATAGGAAATAGCATCGCAAATCTCTCGGAAACTAATTCAACCACATTGAAGTATTCTCGCCTTTGTTAAGTAGAAGAATCTCAAATTCGGCAAGGTTTTTAAATTTATGCTATGCTTTCCTCATTTTTTAAGTTACATTAGTTTATAATTCATGTCATATTAGCTGTTATATGATCATAAGAGAGAGATTATAAAATTCAAGGGGCTCCTTTGTCTTGCCTTTGACACAAAGTGACCTATTGATGAGTTCACATGCCACTCATGGTCTGCCAATCTCCCGCAATTAATTTTTTTCTTTTAGGATAAGGTCCAGAAGATTACTGTAACTACTCTAATATAATCTTAATCTAATCATTTCATCAACTTCCTGCAAACCTCTTTGTTAATTGAGGGGGAATAAGGCAGCTGAGACGTGGAATCATGGGGGTTTCATGAATGTGCGCCGTTAGGCTCTCGTTCAAATTAATTTTATGTTAGCTGTAGTGCGTTGGGTTGATGTAGAAATTAAATGATCGAGATCCGTATATTTATGCACGAACAGTTGCAAAGGATTGATTTTCCACCCATTTACGAGAATAAAATACGGACATTAATTGGATATTATTATACATCGAGGTGGTGGTTGCTTGATGGGGAAGGTGAGGGGGGAGTGCGATTGGCACTCGGGATTAAAGTAAGAAAATTTCCGGCCAAAAAGAAAAAGGCAAAAGGCTTGGTATTGGAATTGGAGTGTGGATGAACATAATTGGTCTGCCCTTTTTGTTTAATTTGAAAAGTGTTACGTTTAATCGAATATTTAGTGAGCAAACCCTCTTGAAAACACCCCCAATTCAATTCACTGTATCATAGAATTCAATGCAATGTTCAATAGGAAAAAATTACCCCATTAGTTCTAAATTTAATGTATAGATGTTAATTCAGCCATAAACTTTCCAATTTTATCAATTGAGCTATGAAATCGGGAAAATAATCAATTCCAAACATATTGTATGGATGCCAATAAACTCAAAGAACTATATTAGCAAATTATTAAAATGTTCAAAACTAAATTGATCAAATTAAAAGGATCATGATTAAGATATCGGTACAGTAGGTTAAGGGATTTTTTGGTAATCATCCCATGCTAGAACTTTGCTCCAAATTTCATTATATACTCATTCTGATCAATTTTTATCGAAAATTGTTAACGTAATAACATGTCACTAAGACGGTTGTCTGCTGTTACGTTAGTAATTTTGGCAAAAATCGATAAGAATGACTATATTTAAATTTTATGTTAAAAATTTAGAATTAAATTAATATTCATGAAAAATGGTAGGAAAGGCAAAACCAAAATTTAGTCTATGAATAACTCTCGGTAGTTTGTACTATGGGAACAGCTAATCCTGACCAGTTGGACCAATCATTAGAGTCCCACCATCAACACTGATATTGGTAGGACCCCTGAATCTATGCTCACTATCACCTCTCAAATTATATAATCATTCGCGCCGATTTCGATTAAAAAATTATTTGAAATTACATTAATGCCTGGCGGTGCAAAAGGAAGTATTTGATTGGTCCGAAAAGCATCAGACAGGATCAGGGCCCCATGTCCGATGGCGAAGCCTTTTGTCTGCGAGCGAGGGGAGGGAGCCTTCGGTCCCAAGTGGGGGTCGGAAAGAGATGGGGTGCTCCTCGTTTCATCTTCACGATCCCTTTTTATCCTAGAATGATGCAATTTCCCCAAGTGGTGAGGCTTTTGATTTTTTGTCATTTTCTGTTTGATCTTGTAAAGATGTAACTCTTTTGTTATTAAAATCGATAGATTGACTCTTGGGGAAAACACAGAGTTAGGTAAATTATGTTTTAATTGTGGGATGCCGAGTCACGAAACTACAATATTACATCTCTTGGGTCGGATTTTAGAAATACCCTCAAATTCATAACCATCAGTTTGAAAAGAATTGGTAGTTGCATAATATGTTTATAACTTTTTATGGTAATTTTCGTGATGAATGGTTCAATGAGAAAAGCATAAGAGTTAAATTGTTGACATCAATTGTGGAGAACTCAAAACCCTAAGTGAAGCGCAAGATACGTAGATGACAAGATTTTTTATTAGGTTCACTGCTAGTGTAAAGAATGGCTCGTACATTTACTGTTAGATAATTGACATGTGGAATAATTTGACTAAGAAAACTCTTAATACACATGTCACTCATCCAAGGATAAGCGCGGCGCACTTCTTTATATGGAGCGGTGAACCTGATAGTAATCTGAAAAGTTAACTTTTCTTTGTTGCCCACTTGAAGATGGATAAGGAGGAAAATGGATGTCGACGTTCTATAAAAAGCTCGGAAGATGACAACCATGCTAAGTTTGCACCACACTCTTTCTAACGAGCATAAGTATTCAGGGAAACTCAACTAAGCACTAACTTCCAAAACGGCATGTAAGCCAAGAGTGTCTGGTTTGAACCCTCATTTTCCAATTCACCTTCTGCCATTTCCATATATGTCACGCATCAGCTTGGTTCATTCCTAACGTGATTTCCATCAATATTCAGCAGCTATACCCTAGGTTGGGAAATCTAGTGGAGCAACTTTACATTGCTGATTCTGGAACTGGACTTGATTTTGGATGCGAAACCTTTTAGGGGGTAATTGGACCACATCTAGCTACTTCAAATAGACTAAAAGATCCCGTGCTTTCTGAGAATTTACACACAAACCCTAGAACCCTAGCACTACATATGGTTAGAGAGATTTGGAGGGAGAAAAGGGGATTTTGAGGAGGGGTTCGAACTTACTCGGTTTGGTCGGTTTAGTAGAAGGAGAAAGTTAGGGCTCGGAGAGATTTTTCTGTTTCATTCAATGCTGACGAATGGCATGGGGAAAAGTTATATTTAAGTTCCTATGTATGGCAGGACCACGAAGGAGCTGCATGACCGGCGAGCCTTCATTGAAGCCTAAGCACGTCTAGCCGCACAGGCGAACAACAACAGCAGCAACAACCCAATTGAACTGCAATCAACAGGCTGTATAGCTAGCTTCACGTGCGAGGACCCAGCCTTCTTTATCATCTGAGCTTACAGTTGTACCTGCAACATACAGCATCAAATACATTCCCCACGAGCCATGCAGGCCTTGATGCAGGCCCTTGCACATTGCTCATCACCCCTTCTGTGTAGACACACGACCCTCTCGATCCTATCAAGATAAAACTTTGTTCTTTTGCTATTATTGGCTTTTCGGGCTTTCAGTTTCGTTTTCTGGAAGATTCGGATAATTGAGAACCGATACACGCAACACAGAGAGAGAGAGAGAGATAGAGCGAGAGACCCTACACTTCATGGCACCTGTCCATGTCTATGTGCCGATCGAGCCGCGAAGGAACAAGGTGAAGATGTGTGGGCTTCTTTTCCTGCTTTTCGTTCTATCCAATGGAGTGCAAGAGCTTTGCAATGGCTCTGGCTTTGGGGTCCTTGTCATCGAACCACATCCGCACATGGGGAGGTCTCCATCTTGGTGCTTTCACTTATGACTGATTTGATCACCTTGTCTGTACAAGTGATGGGTATGGGGTTCTGACCTTTTCACATACAGAAACTAGAAAGAAGAAAAGGGAATTTGGAGCACTGAACATTCCTGGGTTTAGAAGCTTCAAGACATGTGATAATGGAATGAGAACCACTAAAGTGATAAAAAAAAGTTCTCAGTTGGGACATTTCTGTTTTCGATTAGGGTAGTGGTGGCAGATCCGGAAGTTTCAAATTGATTTTTTGCGGAAAATCCCAATATTTTTGGGGTTGTGCCTGAGCTGGTCTGATATGGTATGGCTGCTTATAGGCAAAGTTTCAAGGATCTAATCAATGTCCAAAAATATCAATCTATTCATAACAGAAATTAACCTTTCTTTCCCGAGATTAAAAATAAATAAATAAAAAGATTTGGATGGGGTTGAAGACTACCTCAAGATTAGAGTACAATTGCTAGAATTTAAATGGCTTTTCATTTACCTTAAGAGTACTTATAATCTGAGGGTGGCAATGAAATCTAATAACTAATCGGTGGTGAAGCGTGTTTTGGGTGCGGATCAAGGCTCATGGGCCTGACGAAACATGAGAGAAGATTGTAGAAGAGCTCTGGTCTGGCTTAGGAGTTTAAAATTAGCTCATTGCTCTCGCAAAACCAATCAATTTGTAGACTAGATTGCCAAAACCTATCAGAAAAAAAGGCCCTCCTTTCTAATTGGCTGCTTAAACACGAGCTCTTATGAAATATTTTATGTTCAGAAACCCATTAAATATCTTCTAATAGCGTTCATCATCGAACGAAGAAAGCATTTTCAACAAAAAGGAAAAGTTCCACTAGACTCTAATATATAATGCTTGGTAGATAGTAGATACTCGAATTGATCTCCCCATCAAGGGCGGCATTTACAAAAATGTGGATTTCGCCTTGAAATTGTGAACAAATTTTGGTTTGGGGTGATAAAGTACGAGGACCAAAACTGAACATCGGCAATGATACACGGACCATTCCTGTAACTTCCCCTAATTATAAATATATGAAGAGAAATACTGCTCGACTAGAACAGCGAGCCGTAGGATACAAGTATTTTCAAGCTCGAGCTCGACTCGAATTCTCAAATAATGGAACCGAGTATGGATTCTGCACAAGCCAGGCTTGAGCAGCTTGGCTCAATGATTAATCGATTCTTACAGATAGGATGGATTTTGACTTGAGGGCTTTCGCAGATTATGGGCCGGGCCATCTTCTGTCGGACCTCGGCCCATTGCAAGATGTTTGAATCCACAGAAAAAACAGGGAGAAGTGGGAGTTTTCGAGGGAAACGGTTTCTTTAACTCCACCGCACCGACTCAGCTGGAGAAGCCTCCTTCACGACCGACCTATACATGAAAAAACCAGACTCGACCACCTTTCACTGCATAGACCCTCCACAAGATCAGAGGTTCTTCGATTCGAACGCATCGCGAGATCACGTCGGATACGTAAACTCGCCATGGTGCGTGCGCTGCGCAATCTCTCTCTCACAGTAGAAGTTTTCGCGAATCGCTAGAATGGCTTTAATTCAATGCTTACTGGTTGGTTTCGTTGCTTTCGGTTTTGACGTTTCTTCTTCAATCTTCAGCCGCAGGGAGATTACATAGAGCTCCACAGGAAGAGACATGGGTATCGCCATGATCACTTCGAGCGGAAACGCAAGAGGGAAGCTCGGGAAGTCCACGAGAGATCCGAAAAAGCCCAGAAGGTCGGTTCCTTTTCCTTGTTAACGTGAACAAGCTTTTGTGTTTTTTTTTCTTTTCTTTTCTCTTCTCGTTTGGGGGTTTCACTGTGAGCTCAAGTTCTTTTTTCTGTTGGGTCTGTTTCTCCGGATGTTTCGCAGACTTTGGGCATTAAGGGTAAGATGTTCGCCAAGAAACGATATGCAGAGAAGGCTCTGATGAAGAAAACGTGAGTTTTTTTGTCATTTTTGTTGTCAGGAGTAGCTTATTTCTTGATTTTAATCGGAAGGTGGTGGGGTTTATTCTACATTGGTTGTGGAAGGAGAAGATGGTCAATTTTGAGTGTAAGGAAAACCTCATCTCTTAGCTAGCTTTTAGGGTAAGAGAGACCTAAGACCATCTAATACTGATATTAGAACTCAGTTATCAACAAGTCTGAATCCAACAGTTACTCGGAGAAAATTATTGCTACTTTCGATCTATGCTCGATTTGTGAGGGAAAGATTGTTGAGATTTATCCTATATCAGTTGTGGAAGGGGCAGGTAGTCAGTTTATATGTGTAAGGAAAAGCCTTACCCTTGAACTAACTTTTGGTGTGAGAGAGGTCCAAGACCATCCAACAGAAGGCACTTCTTCATTATTGTTATCAAATTTCAGAATATTGTCATCTGGTTGCAGCTAAACTCACAAAAGCCATATTGCCTCTTACATGAAAATATAGCAAAACAAACACTTTTTTTTTTTTTTTTTTTTTCTGAGGGAAACAGAAATTTTAGGCAGATGCAGTCCGGTTAGCGACCGAAGCAAAGAAAGCATGGGAGATAGTGTCGTTTTTTTCTTTTTTTTCATCGACTAGTAATTAAGTCATCGTGATCTCAATCTTCCATTTGGGATGTGTTGAATATATGACGTCCTGGCTCTCTGATTACCTATTCTAGAAATACTAAATTATTTTGCTAAGTGTAGGTTGATTTTTCAAGAAGTAAGAGGTATCTTCTTAGGCCATAGCAGTAAAAAGAGTGATTCATGTGTTGGGACAGGTTGAATATGCACGAGGAGTCATCATCAAGGCGCAAGGCGGATGATGATGTTAATGAAGGAGCTGTTCCTGCTTATCTGCTGGACCGTGAAACCACCACCCGAGCTAAAGTATGCTTAGTCAAATATTGACGGATCCGATTTTTTTGAATATCACTGAGTGTTTCCGAATCTGACATTTTGGCACATCCAGGTGCTTAGCAACTCTATTAAGCAGAAGCGGAAGGAGAAAGCTGGAAAGTGGGAAGTGCCTTTACCGAAGGTAAGCTTATCCTTCATCATCTGGTAATATCAATTGTCATTGCACTTGGTGAATAACCAGTTGCCAGATTTCGTCTTGTGATGACTTATTCGAAATCTTTTTGACTATCCATTTCATTTGCAATCCTCCTCAGGTAAGGCCTGTTGCTGAAGATGAAATGTTCAAAGTGGTCAAATCTGGCAAAAGGAAAAGTAAGTCGAGATAGGTTATCATCAGTTTCGTGTTCTTGTTTATTCCCATTGTTTTTGTTGCTCTTGCTGCTTTATTCTCGAGTATGTGATGTCTACGGGGTGGCCGGAATTTGATTACTTTGGCAACAACATACTTAGTTCACAAATAGACTATGAGTTATCGCTATCCTTTTTCCCCTGGCGAATCTAATTTTCAGATCAAGATGTGGTAAAACGCATGTCATGGAGTCGGGATTCAGAGAAGATGCTAACTCAGGCTTGCTTGCTGTAATATCTGAGAATCTTGCTCGAGGAGCTTATCCTCGTTGTACTTGCTGAAGCAACTGAATGTAGTCGCATCATCCGCGTCTGGGCCATCTATGCAAAAATGAATCAAGGGTGGATCAAAGTTTGCTCTGAATTTTGAAAGGCTACTGAACTTCCTGTTGCTTCCCCTTCTTTCAGCCAAGCAATGGAAGAGGATGGTCACGAAGGCCACATTCGTCGGACCAGGTTTCACAAGGAAGCCCCCTAAGTACGAGCGGTTCATTCGGCCATCAGGACTCCGGTTCAACAAAGCTCACGTCACGCATCCGGAGCTCAAGTGCACCTTCAATCTCGAGATCATTGGAGTGAAGAAAAATCCAAACGGTCAGATGTACACCTCCCTGGGTGTTCTGACCAAGGGAACCGTCATTGAGGTAAGGCTTTGATAGACATTACTTCAGATGAAGGAAACCACCAGAATTTTTTCTATGAAAGGAGCCTGCTTTACCCATTCATCTCTCTCTAAATATGACAGGTTAACGTAAGTGAATTGGGTCTCGTCACCCCGGCTGGGAAGGTTGTGTGGGGTAAGCTTTTGAGCTTAAAAGTGAAGTTGAAAACCACCTTGCCTCTTCCAGTAGTTATTTACATTGTGTAATTGTTGGTTGGCGACAGGAAAATATGCACAAGTGACCAATGATCCAGAGAATGACGGATGCGTGAATGCGGTTCTACTCGTCTAAGCATGTAAAAGTTGCCATCCGTCCAGCCTCTGTAATACGTGCTGTGCCGGCATACCTTTGATTTTCAGTTGTTTAACTTCTGTGCAGTAGCTAAGTTCTCCGGGTATCGACATCATAAAAGTGTAATCCTTTCTGGAGTGGATAGCGAAACTTTAAACATGTGACAGTGGAGGCGTAAATGAACCTCTTGCCAAAGATGGTTTGTTAGCTTCCAAGTTATTACCTTGATGAGAAAAGTAGCTCCAGTTCTTGATCAAATAGAAAGTCCAAGTGCTGGTCATGCCAATATTGCACTTCACATGTTAAATCCAGACCCTCGGAGTCCCCAAGTTCCATGACGAATGCCGGTGGTACTCCGGCATTGTCATGCCGGTGATATGGTCGGTGCATTATCCTGTTATTTGTCTTTCTTCCTTGAGGCAGGAAATTGTGATGAGAAATAACAGGAACATTCGCTGGCCTATCTACTGAAAGCTCAAGCTTTTAAGGAACAGTGATCACCATCGGTCCAGAGTTTTTGATAGATAAAACAAGCATGTCTTTAATGGGAGGCACCAAGAAATCATGTTAAGTGCGCACACAATGCACGAGAAGAAGCAGATGCTTCAATCAAAACCCAGTCTTGAAGTTTGGTCACAACATTTCGCCGCAAACCTGGCTTTATCCAAAGATCAGCCGACAATGGTTGGTGAGCCGAGAGGTTCCATCACCTGAAGCATCCCATTTGCCAGTCGCTGAGCCAGATCCTCCACCGACACTTTCACCACGTCCCTCCTCATGCCGCTCCCAACATCAGCCGCATATCGACTTGCACAATACACCCCAACTGCCGTTGCCGCCATCCCATACACATTTGTGGTAACCAGACGCAATGGTGAGGACAGGACTGCCGCAAGAGGCCCGCCAACAATTGAGACTGCCTGCCCTCCTTGCCCGATGCCTCTCTGGTCCAGAACCAGGAGGCCAGTCTTGCAGTAGATGGTGAAATCCTCACAGTTGTTCTTGAACACGTTGTAGCAGCCAAAGCCGTTTTCAAGCAGGTACCTTGCCCTGTGAACCACGATCTCATGTGGATCAGCAACAGCGAGGGTGCAGGTGCCACCACGTGCCTTGGCAAGGAAGTGTGCGGGGCTCACAGAGTACTCGAATCGGTACAGGATGCCCCCTGAGAGGAAGCAGTCCAGGCATGACGCAACCACCCCGTGATCATCTTCGGGAGGAGTGCAGGTTGGGCAAGGCACTTGAG
The DNA here is from genome assembly GCA_014182515.1 of Eucalyptus microcorys. Lineage (NCBI taxonomy): Eukaryota > Viridiplantae > Streptophyta > Magnoliopsida > Myrtales > Myrtaceae > Eucalyptus > Eucalyptus microcorys. The sequence goes on along the minus strand of CM024562.1, from coordinate 29,889,489 downwards.
ACCGGGCTGGTCCGGAGCTTGCTAAGAAACGGTCAAGGACAGTTCCGGTCCCTACTTCTTGTCCCTGTCTTGTGAAGTGCACGACTTTATTGTCGCCAATGTAAATACCTGATTCATTGAGTAGAAAGTTAGGAAAACGGTGGATTTAGCTTCTCATAAATAGTTAGGACTTAGGACACCAGTAGCAGAACAGTAAACTCATCAAGACAAGAAGAGAGATGGCTAAATGTGGTGAAACATTGGCATGCCTCGACTTATAAGATGTACGGAACAATCCAAACCACATTCAGCCAATCAGTGCACAAGAAAAATATGAAGGGAAAGGAATCTCCTATATAGAACAGAGATTTTTCGCTGCACGGTGTACATCATGATGTTAGTCGAGTATACAACATACAACCAGATCCAGTTCAATTGTGAAAAGTCCCTTTGCCAAATTATGATGGACAAGAATGTCTGCGACATACAGAGCAGTCGTTGGTAGCATAACGAATGAGGAGCAAGAATCTTAAGGTTGCACCTTACATGGCCTATCGAGTCAATCACATTTCGATGGAGTTTCGCTCAATAATTCATACATCAAGCTAATCACATTTTAGCGTAATGTTTCCATGTTGTTTAACAACGCTTTCGCCATGATCACAACGCGAATACTGATGTAATAAAGTACCACAACCCGGCTTAACTAATCCTAATCCACCTAAATTGCAAAGCCTAACAAGTCAATGGGAAATAACTTCCTCCTCAGCTTGAGATTGAAAATTTCAGGCAACACAAAACATCGACAATCGCTACATAATCAGCATTCGGCGAAAGAACTAATCGAAGGGCCCTGAACACAGACGAGATAGACAGTACCATAAAAAAAGGAAGGAAAGAGAGGGCAAACCGTGATGGGCATAAATGTAAGCGGTCCTCCAGGAGTAGATATGATCCCCTGGTACCAGGCTTTCCTTCCTTACCCTGCAATCAACCCACGCACGCAACCAACAAGGGGAAAACGTCTCAACCCAGAAAGCAAAAAATCAAACCGTATTCAACCCAGGCGAGATCAAGGAACGCGGAGCTCAAGAGAGAAAGAAACATCGAGTCACCTGTTGGAAAGGAGACCCATCTTCGTTCTTCTTTCCCTCTCCCCTGTTTCTGTCTCTGTCTCTGTCTCTGTCTCTGTTTCTTTCTCGCCTTGCTTTTGGCTCCCTTTTCCTGCTTCTTTTTGGACGAGGGAATTGGATTCTGTTTGGGGAAAGGGGACGTCGAGGCAAAGAGAAAGATGCCCGAAGCAATAGCGGGCGCCGTCGTGTGTCGGTGAAGTTACGTCTCGTGCCGTCGTCTCCTTCCTCGTTAAGGAAAACAGCGACGGTCGCCGAGAGGGCAGAGGAAATTCACGTAGCCTCGCCTGGTCCTGCCACGGTTTCTCCTCGGCTTTGACCTGCCAGCCGACCAGGCACGGCCCTTTGGGCCGGGCCCGATCCTGGGCCAGGTCAGGCCCTTTTATATATGGTCCGGCCCAATACCTTTTTGGGTTCGGCCTCTGCTGGTTTCCACAAGTCGAATCAGCCCAATAATAGCCACTGATCCAGTAACCGTCTGGAGCAAGAAAATGTCTTTATAATTTGGCCCCTTTCCCCCTCTCATTTTTCACCATTGCTCAGTCCACACCCACTTGTTATCATTTATCACTTCCTAACGCTCTTCTTCTCTAAGACTTATTGTCAGTTTCGTGTTATTCCTTCACAGCGGAGAATGACAACGACGTCGCTGCCGCTTCTAATAATCCCAACTCAAGTCGGACTTCATCATGCAATTGGTGGGGCGGTCGTTTGATGTGTTCCGTAGTAACGACTTTTATGTCTCGACTCTGCCTATCATCGAGCCAAATTTGATGATGACAGGACATGACACCCTAACATTGGCCAAAAATTGGAAGGGCAGACGCTGCAAGTTAAACACTTCCTTGGACGAAACCCCTACCTCTAGAGAAAACCCCAATCAACTATGGCAATGATTTCGTGGGAAAGAAAAAGAGCCGATATCTAAAACACATTTTGGCTCGAGATCAATGCCAATTGTGTGAAGAAGGTAGTTTGCACGTAATATGACTAACGATTACTTGGCAAAAGTTCTCGAGGAGGTAGTTCCACCAACAAGACACGATGTAGAGATGTGTCCATGTTGTGGGAACTATTCAAGTTAAATATCATATAATTGAAGCTTATTTAAATATGACGAAATGATAATCAACTAGAATTTATGTTGTCCTCATGAAGAAGAACTCTTGTAACACATGAGATATAAAAAAAGAAAATAATGGTCCGAGAATGTGCAAAGTCATAAAACTCATCCAATGATTTGATTATAATGGTCGTAAACTATCTTAATACCCGTATAAAAACGTTAGATTTTTTTTCCTTGACTAAAAGATTTGATTTTCATGTAATATAAAATATATATAATTATAAAAAAATTATAAAAAAATTTCACGTCTGCAATGATCAATCAAAATTGGGTTGAAAAATTACATTATCAAATTGTTAAAAAAATTAATTATCAAATTGATTAAATTAATAAAATTTATAACTAAAATAATATTTCGGCAACAAATTCGACTTGATCTTGTCCAAACCAGATGCTCCCGACACCACAATTCGAATCCCCGTGAAGAACCTCGTGGGTGCGGAATTGCGGATGTCCGACGCTTGTTACTCAAGCCGTGGATGGAGACTCGAAAACAGGTTCCTTTTCCTCACGCCACGTGTTGTGATCTGCATGGTCTTCGGCTTCTTTCCTTATCTTCTTCCATAGCTGTCCTAAAGTTCTCAACAAAAGCTCCTCCCAGGTTGTTTTTTACGTCCACATATTTATTCCCAACCATTTCTCGCCAACTGTCTACTCATCCCAGAAAACTCCATAGTAGGCCGACCGATACTGTGCACGCTAGAATCGGCATGTTAGAAATAATTAGAATATTTTTTTTATGTTAAAAATAATTTCAACATTTTTATTGATGATCTATAGTTCTCATGATTGCACAAATATTTTTATATGACTTTGTATAGCTAGATTCATATGTATTATTTTATATGATCATATCATAAAGCATATAACTAGGATGTTTATATACAAAAAATTATTCAATTCTCCTTTCTATTTTATATTTAAGTCGGTATATGAAATTGATCTATTAAGTAATGTTCAAGACGTAAGTAGGATCCGACCAAAAAAAAAAAAAAAAAAGACGTAAGTAGGCGTATGAATAAGTGATCCATATCAAAATACCCAATAAATGTTTAACACGTTGCTTTCTAATCCAGTTCTATAGATGATCTCAAGGTATCCACTAATTTTTTCAAGGAAGTTGTCGCATCTTGAGCTTTGAATATATCACGGTCGGGAGGAATGTTGTTGCATGTATAGTGCCTCTGGAATCTGATCATTTGTTGTCGAGTGTATAGTATATTATTTTAATTGTCGAGTCCATCAATTTAATAATCTAGATGGATTTGAGATCCATATATTTGAATAGGCCATACTATGTGATCTAATCATTGTCAACATAGCATCATTTGACTAAAATTTTAAATTATTAGATGAATGCGTGATTTATTAATTAAATATTATAATACATGTGATAGCTCTTTACATAGGTGGTATTGCTCAAGCCCGAAACTAGCCTCCAAACTTCTCCCTCAAACCCTTTGCGAAAATGACAGACTTTGCAAAAAGCAAGATCAGAATCTGTTTAGCCAATTGAACTTGGACCCGCGACATCAGATCATGCTACGGAAAAAGATGAGACTAAGACGTGCACGGTGAAATTCACATAGATACAAATCCCCTTGGTGGGATCACAACTTCAGCTGGCCACGAACGCTCCCGAACCACGACTCTCTCTCTCTCTCCCCCTATCTCTCCTGGTTTGATTTGAGGTCTCGGGAGAGAGTCGCCAGACTTGATTGACAATAGCAATGCGGGCAAATGCGTGCGGATGAATCTCTCTCTCTCTCTCTCTCTCTGGTTTGTCTTCTATCGAATAGACAAACTCCGCGTTCGGTTGTCTTATGTCGTTGTCGTTGTTGCTTCTCCACTAGCACTTGCGCCTGCTTTTGTGAACTGGCATATGCACAACACGAAATTCATAATTCTCCAAAAGGGTGTGGGGGATTTGTCCCTTTTCTCGACATGAAACACGCAGCATCGACGAGGCCCTCTTGAAATCAAGAGCTTCTCCATTGGTTCATACGAGGCATCCTCTGCTTCCTTGTTTGTATTATTTTTTTCCATGCTCATCCTAGGTTTATTTTGGCAAAAATTTAAATGCGACATAAAACATATGTAAACCACACGCCGGTTTGTACAAGAGATTCTAAAACATCGTGATAAAAAAGAAGAAGGATACACCTTGTCATCGTATCCAATGTCATCATGCGCGCTTTGATGTTCTTGATGGGGGATGTTGTAATTAAGGAATTTTCAAGTGCATCTATTGAGATGGATTTGGAAATATACCCTGCGATGGTCCCTTCTCATCTTTCCTTCATTTTTTCTCCCTTCAACCATCCAAACTAATGAGTACCTTTGAAAATATTGTAAGGGGATGGAAAATGGAGTTAAGCGTTGGATGCCAAAATAATAAAGTCATCTTGTAAGATGAGCTTATCTAAAATAATGCATTGAGATAAAATGACGGAGTTTAACCATCAAATTTGATGAATAATGGTTGCCTCCATTTTATGTAGAGTTACTTCTTGATTACTAAAGACTTAGATGGTGTTACGGTGATGGGTTTGTTAATTTCGAATTTTTAAATTATTGGTGATATGAAATAATTATAACTTAAATTTAATTTTTTATTACCTAATTGTGTATCCGAGTCATTCATTCACCGAAATTTATGCTATAAATCCATCTTAAAGTCACTAAATTTTACTGTGTGTTTAGGTTTTACCCGCGGCGTTCTTCTGAATCTTCTAGCATTCGTCGGTAAACAATGCCAACAACAACCGTGGACTGGAGATGGAATCGGACAAGAACAGAAAGATAGACAATCCCAGCGTCCCTCCAATAGCTACGCGCCACGTGGCCGCCCCGCGCCAGACCAACGACGGTCGAAATCGAAACGCCAGCCCCCATCCCGAAGGCCCATCACCCCTTCCTCCCTCGTTCCCGCAGCATATTCCCTCTCCAGAATATTCCCGCCAAATCCTCTGTCCCGCCAATCCCGTCCCCCCACGTGTCGCCCTTTCCACGTCACCCCGCGAAATCTCCCGAAGTCCTACGTGGCGTCACACGTGTACGGCCCCCTCCCGAAACGATCCTGGCCGTTGAGCCTCCCTACCTCCTCGAACCTTTCCCGAAACTTCAAATACCTCTCTTTCTCTCTCATTTCTCTCTCTGAAACTCCATAATAAGCTCCGCGCGGTATCTCTCCAAAATCCCTGTTCTCCGGCGAAACCCTAGCTCCGATCGGAGGGCTCCGATACTCCGGCGCCGATGGTCAACGAGACGCAGTCTCCGGCGGCGTCCTCGAGCGCCTTCTCCTTCCTCTCCAAGAGCTGGAAGGAGGTCCGCGTCTCGGCCGACGCCGACTTCCAGCTGATCCGCAACCGGGCCAACTCCTTCAAGAACCTCGCCACCTCCTTCGACCGCGAGCTCGAGAACCTCATCAACTCCGCCTCCACCACCTTCCCCTCCGCGATCAGGCCCCCCTCGTCGCGGCGGCCGCCCGCGGAGATCGATTTCGTCAAGCGGCTGCAGCCCAAGCTGTCCGAGTTCCGGCGGGCCTACTCGGCGCCCGACTTCAGCAAGCGCGTGCTGGAGAAGTGGGGGCACACGGGGAGCATACGGATCGATCTGTCTGCCATAAAGGACGCGATTGTCTCGGAGGTGGACGATGGGAGCGGGGTTGTGGATTTCGATAGGGCGAGGAGGAGGAGGAGGAGGAGGAGGTGGGTGCGGTTCATGGAGGAGCCGAAGGTGGAGAAGGACTATTGGGAGCCGATTCGGGCGTTGAAGGCGAGGCTCGGGGAGTTCGAGAGGCGGAGGAGCCCGAGCACGGTGGATATTTTCGAGGGGTGGAAGAGCGGGGAGCTCGTGGAGAAAGTGAAGTCGAGCTTGGTATGTCTTCCCACCTTGCTTTTCCTTTCTTGGTTATCTCATCCGATTGGTTTTATCTCATCTTGAAGTGAACTTGGTGATTTCCGTTTGCTTATGCTGTTTGAGGTAAACTAGAGGTCTTAAAGATTTGATCAGTATTCATGGATTATCAGGAGATTTCTAGCTTTAAAAATTCTGTGCGAGCTTATCATTGAGCTTGCAAGATGAATAAATCGAAATACCTTACTTTTAAGTCCTCTGATTGTTGCATTGCATCCTGTGATTTCATCACTAAATGAATTGTGTCAGCCTGTGTTCCTCTGTCGTTTTGACCCTTTCCTAGAGCTAATTGGACATTCTGCTCTTGGATTGTCGCTCAATCCATTAGGTTTCTGGGTTTATAGTTACCTACAGTAGAACCCATTTTCTTCTGGTTGGATCTAAAACTTTTTCACAGAGAGAGAGAGAGAGAGAGAGAGGTTGGACATTCAGTTCCCCGAATTTTCCGTTTGATTAGTATTTTACATTTAATTTAAATTGTTTTCGAGTAAAAACATGTCCGAAGTTGTAAGTTAAATGGCTCTTCTTTTCTATTTTATTGGTTATTGTACCCTGTTATGATAAGAGCTATATGTCTAATTCATGACTATTTTCTGCAGAAAGCAATTTGCAAGGAGCCTGAAGAGTCAAAGGTTAGCCTCTTTCTTGTTGAAGTTCACTATTTTCCCCTATAGTGTACTTTCTAAACGTGCTGTGCAAATAAACTGTCCATTTGTCATTGGCTTGCCAAAGTATGCAGCTTTTAGTGCTGGGCAAATGATTGTAGAAGGAACCTCACACGTTTTTGGTCGCATGCGTTTATGCGGCAGTTTGACATGCATTTTGCTTTAAAGTGTGAAGTCCCTTTCTGGCATGAAAATGAAAAATAGAAGTGGAGTAGTCAAAATTAAAATTGCTCCCTTATTCTCCTTCATAATTTTGTAAAGTGTAGTTCAGACTGAAGTGTTCAGTTGTTTTATCTACACATTCTGATTTAAGGCAAACCAGAATTGCTAAGTACTTTTTGTACTTTGACATTTGTCGAGCTGAACACTTGCCTCTTTCCAATTTTTTGCAGGGAGTACCGCCACTTGATGTGCCTGAACTTCTCGCATGTCTGATCAGGCAATCTGAACCATTTTTGGATCAGCTAGGTGTAAGAAAAGGTAAATATTGATCTCTTTAATGTTCACATACCTAGCTAGTCATGGATGTTACTTTTCCAAAATGTTCGTCCATGGTTCACGATTCTTTTTATGTATGATTATCCTGACTAATAACGCTCAAGCATATTGTCAATGACTCAATATGATGAGGTAGGATAGACCTATTCTTTATAACTCTCGGTTTCCCTATCACTGAATATTGATTCGGTCAAGCTTATTTTTCTTTTCACCAAACAGACTCCCTCTTGTTGTGGACCAGAAAATTAAACCACTCTATGACCTTTTCCTAGGTGTATAAAAATCTGTGATCTTTTTTCAGCATTCTGGGTGACAGAAAAATAGTTTTGCAGCCCTTACAAACATGTCTGCTATTTTTTCTTAATGAGCTTCCCATTATGGTTTCGTTGGATCTTAATTCTAAAAATTGGTTAAGTCTTCAAGGCTTGAAGGTCAGCTGGTCTGCTGCAGTTGTTTGGTATTTGTTATTCTCAGCCAAACTTGTTTGGTTAAACACAAGAATGTGTCTTTATAAATAAATACATGAATTCGAGTGGATTGAATGTGGTTAAGATTGCAGACTTGGGTATTCCATGATCCTTATGCCTTTCAACATCATCCCAAATTTCTCTGCAGATGTGTGTGACAAAATAGTGGAAAGCTTGTGCAGCAAACGTAAAAACCAACTTTTAATGCGTTCCCTTTCTGGCGAGGAATCTTCAATGATTGAAAATGATAACATAAATGATGAGCTGGAGTTGAGACTAGCCAGCGTCCTTCAGAGTACAGGGCATTGCTATGAGGGCGGTTTCTGGACAGACACTGCAAAGCATGACATGACTGATCAGAAGAGGCATGTAGCTATTGTTACAACTGCTAGTCTGCCTTGGATGACTGGAACAGCTGTAAACCCTTTATTTCGAGCAGCATATTTAGCCAACTCTGCAAAGCAAAATGTGACCCTTCTCGTTCCCTGGCTTTGTAAATCAGATCAAGAATTAGTTTATCCGAATAATATCACTTTCAGCTCTCCAGAAGAACAGGAAACTTACATACGGAACTGGCTGGAGGAAAGGATTGGCTTTAAGGCTGATTTCAAAATTTCCTTTTATCCAGGAAAGGTAGTAGTTTCCTGGCAATTCACTGCAAGTTCATACTTCTAGTTGACATTCTATTCTTGATTTTGGTAGATGAGATATTGTTCTTGTTGGTCTACAGTTCCAAAAAGAAAGGCGGAGCATAATACCTGCCGGAGACACTACACAATTTATCCCATCAAAAGATGCTGACATCGCTGTCCTGGAAGAGCCAGAGCACTTAAATTGGTATCATCATGGCAAGCGGTGGACCGATAAATTCAACCATGTCGTAGGTGTTGTTCACACCAATTACTTAGAGTATATCAAGAGAGAGAAAAATGGAGCTCTCCAAGCTTTCCTTGTGAAGCACATAAACAATTGGGTCACAAGGGCGTACTGCAACAAGGTGAGAGCTTATGTCTTCCTCAATTGTAATTGTTTGTTTTTGCTTTAGAGATGGAACTGAATGTGCTACTCATGTGGGTTTCATTTTTCCCTTTTTCCATCTGATATGTAATTGTTGAATACACATCTAGGTTCTTTGCCTTTCTGCTGCCACACAAGATTTGCCCAAGTCAATAGTGTGCAATGTCCATGGGGTGAATCCCAAGTTCTTGAAAATTGGAGACAAGGTTGCTGCAGAAAGGGAACTCGGGCAGCAAGCATTTTCCAAAGGAGCATATTTCCTGGGGAAGATGGTGTGGGCAAAGGGATACAGAGAGTTGATAGATTTGTTAGCAATGCATAAGAGTGATCTTGACGAATTTAAATTGGATGTGTTTGGAAATGGTGAGGATGCACGTGAAGTTCAGAGTGCAGCTAGGAGACTGAACTTAAATCTCAACTTTCTTAAAGGAAGGGACCATGCAGATGATTCTCTTCATGGGTAAGCATACAAAGTTTCTATCAGATAGAATCAGTTTTGGTTCAATTAACGTGTCAATGAAGATCTTTTTCAGGAATTTCTGACAAGCAATGTTTTCCGTCAGAAAGGGGTTTAAAAGGACATTTGAAAATTAACTCCCGTAGGATATAGCTCATATTTTCCCCCAAGGAATATGCTCCTTATGTTCTGTTTCTTGGGCTGATGAGACATTGATGGTTGGAATTTAATCTGTTTATGATTCTACAATCATGTAGGCAAATGCCCTCACATTCTTGCTAGCGTGCATGCTCATGCAGATAGGAAGACACAAAACTAGTGCGCTTACTGACAATATCTGCTCTTCTTCTTGAAGGTATAAAGTCTTCATAAATCCCAGTGTTAGCGATGTGCTATGCACGGCTACTGCTGAGGCACTTGCGATGGGGAAATTTGTGGTTTGTGCTGACCACCCATCCAATGAATTTTTTAGATCGTTTCCCAACTGTTTAACATACAGAACATCCGAGGACTTTGTTGCCAAAGTGAAAGAGGCCCTAGCGAATGAGCCTCGGCCGCTGACTCCTGAGCAAAGATACAACCTTTCGTGGGAAGCTGCTACGCAGAGATTCTTAGAGTATTCTGAGCTCGAGAAAGTCTTGAACGAAGATAGAGGCGAAGGCAGTACAGCCAAGATAAATGGAAAAGCTCTGGACAAATCAGTTTCAATGCCTAGCTTGACGGGACTGTATGATGGAGGGCTGGCTTTTGCCCACTACTGTCTCACTGGTAACGAGTTCTTGAGACAATGCACCGGAGCCATACCGGGAACTAGAGACTACAGCAAGCAGCACAGTCAAGACCTTAATCTCTTGCCTCCGGAGGTGGAGAATCCCATCTATGGCTGGTGAGATTGACCATTACGTTTTTAGTCACTTTGTAAACTAGTTAGGGCTACATCTTCCGAGCCTATTGTGCTCATTTTGTAACATATTCTTTTTAGCTTTCCCAATAGTATAGCAACTCTAGGATCCTAATGGATTCAAGTCTAAGTTTTGTAGCCTCATGACCCCCTGGAGCACCACCAGGGGAGGGATGTAATTATAGCTTATTGAATTTGTGAAAAGGGTTGAATTAAAGTAGAGTCCAAAACTGAGTGGCTATCCTGTACCTTTTGGTATCCTGAGAGAGACGAATTGAGTGCATTTCAACTAGAATGGCAGGGACATCATTGCCGAAACTCTCTTAGGAGCATCTTTTACTACTCTCTCTCTCTCTCTCTCTCTCTCTCTCTCTCTCTCTCTCTCTCTTGTAGGTTGTGTTGTTTTGTAAGTCACTTTGATAAATCAGCTTTTACGTTTCTTGCGTTAGAATAAGAAAAAAGAGGGACGAATCGAAATGGAAGATTAGAATATGAAGTCGAGGAATAGGAAAAAGAGCACAGAGGATCGAAGGAATCCGACAGATATATAAAGGGTAAGAATCCGAAATATGGGTTTATTACACGCCTTCTGAGATATTATTGCATATTTTTAACATATGGACGAGATGGTTTTTTTTAAGACCAATTTAGATGAACGACAATATTATGTTTTAAGAGAACTTGAAAATTTTTATGACAAAAATTTAGCCGTTAGAGACCAATAAATGAGGTATATTTTTGACGTGCTTTAAACACAATTCCGTTTTATGCTAATCATTTAAGACTTGATCATATGAATTGGTCAATTGGTAGGCCTGACTGTCTTAGGTCGTTTGGATATATATATTTTTTTACAGAATATAACATCTTTAAATATTTTATACAGTATCCAGTAAATATTTGGGTATTCGAGTTAGATTGAATTGGGACCGTTCGGCTCGATTGACTGTGGCCGTTATGGTTCTCTAGTTGCTGACAAAATTCATCTCACTCTGCTTGCCGTGCTCCATCTTCTCCTTCTCTCTGCCAAGGTCGGATTGAATGTCGATCGTTCATATCTGTGAGTGCTCACGGATGGCTAAGCTGTCTGGGCATCATCACTGCACAAAATCTTCAGCAACCACCGGTCTCTCCTCCATCCATCGCCAGCCTACAGTCTTGAGGTTCTTCATTCATCCTTGTCTTCTCTATTTCCATTTGCGAAAGATACATCTCGTTCCTTGTCACCGCTCTTTGTTTAAAACATCATAATAATACGATTTTAGTCCCCGAAGTTCCTCTTTGTTGCTAAAAGTAGCATTCCGAGGTTGAGGAGCTCCACCATGGCTGAGGTCCGATCAAGCTCCGATATGGCTAGGGAGCACCTTTTTGGGCGACTGGTGCTTCAGATTTGGCCATGGAGGAGCTCCATGGCCAAATTTGGACCTCAGCCATGGAGGAACTCCATGGCTGATATCCAATCGAGCTAAGCCATGGAGGACCTTGAAATTTGGCCATGGAGCTCCTCTATGACCGAGATCGAGACTAGCTTGTCACCACAATGAGCCTTGCTGGTGGCAATGAGACAACTTGGTGGGAGGCTATGCGTGGCGGCCATGGGTGGGTAGAGGGGATGGAAAAGAGAGTTTAGTATAATACATGTCCCATCTGAGTTTACTAATATTTGTAAAATTTTTCTATCTAAATTTTTAAAGACAAGGGAAACATTTTTCTCTTTTAACTCTTTTTCATAAATGATGAAAAAAAATAACATTCCAATTGATAATTTTTCACGAACCAAGTGCAATACAACAACAAGACAACAGTCATAATGATAGTAATCCGAAAGTCGAGTTCTTAAGGATGTGACAAATAATTGAGTATATCAATAAGGAGAAATAGAAAATTATTTATTAAGGGTGCTTTTGGTAATTATTTTATTTCCGAAAATAATTTCTATTCAAAAATGTTTTTATTTATTTATTTTGTTTTCTAGATGAGTTTCTGAGTATTTGAAAGTGTTTTGAAACTGTATAAAATTTATATTCTTAGAATAGAAATCGTTGGGTAGGACCCTCAAATTTTTTTAATTCTTTAACAATTTTATTACATTTTCCCTTTTTCACTTTTTTTCCCCTTTTCTTCTTCTTTTTCTTGCTCTCAGCCGGTGACCTTGTAGTAGCTAGGAACTTGGCCTCGCCTAGCCACAGTGAGTCCCTGGCAAGGTCGCAAGAAGAAATGATTTTTTTTTTTAATTTTAATTTTTTGATTATGTTTCAGATCTATTCTTGAGAACAAAAAATATTATCAAATGGATTTATTTTCTTTTTTTCTATTTCAGGGAATAAAAAGAGAGAATTAGGCACTGTTTGGCATGTTATCAAACATTTTCTGAATCTTTTTAGTAGATGATATGATAATGTAGGATAAGATGTGTTTCAATAAACATTTCTACAACATGATATGACACTATAGGATTGGCTATGTTTAAATAAAACACAATAAGAGGGGCCATTCACTAAATATTTCTAGTAAATGATATGACCCTATAGGATTGGTCATATCCAACCCCCAATAAGAGGGCCATTCACTAAATAAAACTTCACAACTTAGCCTGAGTATATCCAGCATCGAGATTGTATTTTACATCAAAACCAGCGTAATGGGCCTCAATAGAAAATGGGCCACGCACATTGATTTGCGTTGAAATCAGCCCACGGCCTTTCATGGGCTGATTTCAACGCAGATCTAGGCCATGCCAAAGGGCTTGTACTGTGGACTCGCTGAAAGAGATTTGGACCCTCCCTCAATCCTGGGAAATGTTGTGCGAGTTTTGGGACAAGACTAGGTCCTCCACTCCATGTATTTCCCCCGCCATAATTAATATGCACGAGACATAACCCCTCATCAATAATCATCAAATATAATCTCCTGAAAAGAAAATTGTTTACTGCCCGGTGAAAGCAAGGTCGGTGTCCTGTCTCGAGAAAAATGAATGAGACGAGAGGAAATGCTAAAAAATGGATGAAGAAAATTCAGCCACGCCATTCATATATCACTACCGGTATATGCTTAGAATGCGTAGCATAAGCTCCAACGCTCAAATTGTTCGATGAGACATCGAAACCCGACCGATAAGATGCCGACCACGCGATAAGACAAGCAAATCATCCATTAAATTTGCCAAAGCAAATACGCCGTCAGCATGAGTTTTCACACCTAACAAAAGTGTCGGTTGAGATGTCCAAAAGCAAGCCGAAATCGCTTCTGGTGCTCGCGCCTTTCAAAATTTCGGCAGGTGGGACTCTTCCTTGGCCGCCTGCGTCTTGGACTTTGGCGATCGCTATCGATCCAGCCACGCTAGGTTTTTTAGCAGTACACACTGCCTCCCAAAATCGATATGTTACAAAGTCTACGCTAAGCATGTTCACATGAAACCCTACGCAAAAGATGGGCCAAAAAGGAACATCTACGTCACATTATCTCCTAAGTTAAGTATGTCAGAATTTGATGCTCTCTGCCATTTCCGGTTGAAACTCCAATGTCAATACTAAAGAACCATCAAAATAAAGATTTAGATATAAAGAATTTGAAGAGAACAACATGTAATTGACCTCAGGCAGTCAATTTAGTCACTTTTGCACCCTATCTTCCAATAAATTATTCTTGAAAACAAGAAAAAAGAAAGAGAGATTGCGCTCGTGTGCACAATGTCTCCATCTTACCGTACGTGGAGGCGAAAAGGGCGTGCATGAAACATCAAGCATGATTGAGCATTTGGGTTTTAGTTCCCGAGCTAATCGATTCTTCGTTTTCAAGATCCTGACAGAAGCTTTTCATGTGCAGTTGTGGATATACAAATATTTATATCTGGAATTGGAAACTGACTGAAAGAAACACACGGGTTCGTGATCTTGACATGTTTCAGGATATGATGTATCCTCGGAATTAAACTAAAGGGGACTGTCCATACTTTCTGGGGCACCCAGCACCCAGTTTCACATCAACAGGCCACACTCCACTGCATATTATAATAACCAAACATCAAATTATAATATTGAATTGTACCCTCTATATTTATATATACAGTTTAAACTATATTATAAACAAAACCCAGATTCTGAACTACAATGATTCCGATGAGTGGGCTTGAGTTATTGTCAAGTATCACATGCTCACTTTGGTTCCCCCATTACAAAGTACCACCACAAGGACAGAGAATCTGTTCAGCAGCATATAAGCATCACATGCCTTTGTCATCCTCCTCTTTTTTCAAAGAACACATAATCAATCAAGTGGCTTTTCACCAGAGGAGGGGCATTATTCCCTGAGGGAGAATCGAATCAGTATGAGTTCGCAAAAGATTCACGTGAGAGACGTCTATATTGGAGTCTTTATATCGAATGGGGCAGTCGCCTCCACATTAAGCTTTTTAGGGTTTATTAAAAAAGAGTCCATCGCAAGCTTTTCACACATTATAATCTTTTGACCCCCAAAAGCGGCTGTCATGCAATTCCCCATTTACAAATTTTTAAAATGAAGATATTTGTTTATTTTCCCACTATAGAGGGGCTTGTCCATCAACATACTCGATAGATGTATGTGTCAGTGGCATTTATCCATTTCGGTATATGACATTCTTTTTCCATTCAAGGTCGCCATCCCATCCTGAATAGATAGTGGCACAGAATCCCATCCATACTCCATTTCATAGGCAATCATAATAATTTATAACTAGTCTGTTCCCAATCCACTACCCTCTTTTCGGCCCTCATCTGTATATTACCAGAAAGTAGGTTTGATCTCAACAGGAAAGTCACCGAACGGTAGGGAGCCCCATGGCTAGACAGCAACAACAGCGCTGAGCATATCAAGATCGGTCTATAAACTCGATAAATGAAAGTGACATGTCGGATTGTGAATGAGCATTTCAGCATGTGGGTCACATTGAACATCCGATAGTAATTTCGGGTAAGTGAATCGGTGTTAGTGCAGGCATTTTCTCGGATAGAAAAATGTGATACCCACGTCCCTTCTTGAGAAGTCTTTTGGAGTGTGTGGGGTTGGTCACCAATTAATGGGTCTGGCGTGTTCCTGAACAGTGCTGTCTCCAGAACACACACGTTGTGGCCTTGAATGAAAAGGGCTCGGTCAAAAAAGCTATTGCAGAAATTGTGGGGGGACGCCATTGTTGGGATCAATTATGAGTGGCCTGCCTAACAAGTCATGCATTAGTTGGACTTGGTGAATGTATGATGTGTATGGTTGTCCCTCTTGGACGAAAATTGGCCACGTTTAGCATACGGAAAAGTCATGCTTTCTCTCTCTCTCTCTCTCTCTCTCTCTCATCTTCTTCACCGTCATATGATGGACTTGCATTTTCTTGCTTTGGAGCATCTTGATCAGAACCAAACTCCACGTTTCTGTCCCTTGTTTATTCATAGGTAATACGGATGTAGATTAACAAAGTGCGTGCTAGTGAAAAATCCTCTCTTTTCCGTTCTTGGTATGTGCACGTGATAGAATGACTCCGTGAATAGGCAACATTGCATAAAATCGAAACAGAACAGAAGAAATCAACTTTGCTCTCAATATGATGCTAGAATGAATAAAATCGTGCGCCTATAATTTGAAGAATGTTTACTGTTGATGTATGCATAGTCCTAGTATATATATCGTGAAGAGCATTATTCGACTCTATCCCTTCTTTGAAGCCAAATTCACCTTGGATCCTTCACTTATGCCATTGATTTGACTCTTCTTTTCTGTATCTTTCTTGTATTCCTCTCCAGAAGAAAAAGAAGTGACTCAAAATCAAAGGAGGCAGGAGCTTATCAAACACCTTCCAGACGAATCCACGTACGCATGGCCCATGAACTGTCACCAAACAGCATCTCAGATCTCAAACCCAATCTCTTACCAATTGTCAGCGATTCAAACATGGTCACATGTTCGTATCTCACACACAAGAATCACTTTCCTTTGTGTCCGCTTCCCCTTCTAGCTGCGTCTACGTTGGAACTCTTGACCAGGAAAAAAACAGAAATGATCGTAACAAGGAGATGTGCACGCATCCATGGTAGAGGGTGAAATCGACGTCTGTCATTTTCTAATTGACCCACGTAATGAAATGGTTGGATGAAATTCTCGAACTTAGGTAATGTGGGGCTATCGCGTTTACTATACGTCGCCTTTTCCATTTGACTGAGAGTGCTACGTAGATTTTTCCATGTATTGCTCAATCAGACTGCTTTTATATTTTGTAAATAGTGATTTATGATTCCCTAGAACAAAAGGGTATCGCGACTTTAGAAGACATGCGTTTGGTTCACAAATAATGCGGTAAAGCAAAGAGCGCGTACATTATTCAATTCCACTTGTGTAGCAATAGCTAGCTTTACCGAGAGAGAGAGAGAGAGAGAGAGAGAGAGAGAGAGTGCCTCTGGCGCACTTGAATGAATCTACCAACTACTGAAGCGTAGGCCATTCAAGTTGCAACTACAGAAATTCACGAGGAATTATATCTTCGGGGCCCGACTTTAAAGAGAATGCGTTGCATAGGGAGCGATTTCGAGATCTGCCTTTTTCTCATTAAAGGCTAAAGATCCACACACTATCACAAGCCTATAGCTTTTCGACAATGATAATGCATGTCCTGCAATCTATGTAGTGACCAATTTGAAGAGAGTCAGTCACTTAGGTAACTAGCCAGCTGGTGTGACTCGGCTGGTGATAATGAGGCGGGCACGACATAAATGGCAGACACAGTTCGATTGATTGACCGGAGCCGAAGCGAAACGCTTCATCGTCATCGTCATCATCATGATCAAAACCTCCAATGTCCCAACGACTTGTGCTGATTTTTAATAAATGAGAGAAGGCTAGACAGCGTTCGCATGTTGAGGTGTCGTTCAAAATCACTGGCTGACGATAGGGTTCGAACATTCTCACGATTTCAAGTCATCCATGGTTGGTGGTCCTATCTGCAGTCGGCACCTTTTGCCATTTGGCCCAACTCTTTCTGTGTCTCGCTTTGAATCGCCTTCTGGGACCAGAGTAAAGATCAATGACGCAGAGAGAGAGAGTTACGCAGTGAACTTCGAGAATATCATGTGGTTCTCCTCAGCGTTCACTGCCCGAATCTTTCTTTGGATCAGTTCGTTCGAAGAAAATTCGTCTGAGTCCTTCAACTGCAATGAAATTACGGCAAGGGCTTGACCAGGCTGAAGATGAATGCTTCCACCAAAACGAAAATATTCTACACCGAATACCACTCAACGCTGACACAGTCAAATGACCTATGCAGCCAATTTCAATGCTTTGGCCACATTTTCCTGCAACCCTCTTGCTAGAGGAGATTTCCTCCGACCGCTTTACTGTGGATTATAAATATGGACACACCATCCACATTTATGTTTAGGTAAAGACCGGAGGTGGGTGATGACCGTTGCGACTCATAACTCGCCGGCCAATCCAAGGCATGGTTTCCTGTAATTATGGATGCAGAACGTATATAGCCCTCTATCGCTTTTTGACATTCGGGATGTCAAGCTTGTTAAGATCGGTTTACAGAATTCATTCCCTAACAAGTGACGGGGGCAGCTCGCCGTCGAGCGGCAAACTCGTCTCGCACCAAGTTTATCCTCCAAATGGGCGTGCCACGGCACCGTAATAAATCATCGTAATCGACAGGCGATCGGGAGGCCGCCACGATCAGCTGTCATCTGAATTCCACCTGAGCCCCAACCTTAGGTTCTCCAAATTCACAAGGCAAACGTACGTCCATCGAATACGACCCTTATCCACAAGAAACACATGATCCGAGGGGCCAGATTTTTGTTGTTTTTGCATGAATTTTTTTAATCAAAAGGTAGATAAAAAGAGGGGGAGGAAAGAGAAAACCCTCGAAATTGCAGAGGTGCGAGGCTAAAATATTATAACTTCCAAAAAGTGAAAAAAAAAGAAAGAAGGGAGTTGGGGACTAAACCGTCATTTTCGGACAGGGACAGACCCCCGATCCAGGTACCCGAGCGGGGACTGGTCCGTCCGTCAGTAAAGTAAGTTCAGTCCCCCACCTTTCCCCCTGCTCGTCACGTGCCGCACGGACGCGACACGTGTTATCCGGGGCCCCACGCCCCCCGCGACAGCGACAAGCGTGCGTTTTCTTTCGATTATCCGCTGGTTTTTGGAAAGAAAAGGGAAGAAAAGGAAAAGGAGGGGGAGGGGCTGCCCGGGCGACACCGGGCTCTCCTCCCATTGGCTGCTTTCTTGACTCGCTCGCGAACGCCCCGGGGTGGGCCCCGCCCCCACGCCCCGACGCGTGGAATTCCATTACGCGCCTAACCCCCGTCTTCCCGAAAGAAAAAAGTGGAAGGCCCCCCGGGGTGGGGCCCCCCTCCCCGCCCCTTGCTTGGGTGGTGGGGCCCCCACGATAGAAAAAAAGAAAAGTCTCGCGAGTGCGAATCTTCCGCCTTTTCGAGTAGGGGGAAGACGGAGGAGGAGGAGGGGAGAGGGGGTAGGGTTGCTGTGAGTTTGACGCGTGTACAGTCGCGCGCGGGGGCCCCGCACCCGGGTGGGGTGCGGGGCCCGCCTCGTCAGCAAAAGTCCAAACCCCTTATTATTGCGCGACTTTTGTAGAGAGGGGAGGACCATGGCGGAGGAGGAGGTGCGATGAGATGGAAACTGGGGGTTCCGATTTGGATTTTAGCAATTTTCAAATTCTAGAAAAGCTCGCTCTCCTTACTTCCTTTATCGATTTTAATGGAGAAAGTTCGTTTCGGACGTCTCCGAAAAGACGCCCTCTTACGTCTTTTATATAAATGACGCGAAGCTATTTTTTAATCCAATTTTGTTTGAAAAAAAAGGAAGGGGAAATTGAAAAGCACATTAGGCTAGGGCGTGCAATTTCGATATTTTTGTCACGTATAAACTTTGCCAATAATTTTCGGGGCGGCCCCCTCCTCATTGATTTCCCGAAAAAAATTGTCGAGGAGGGGAGAAGAGCGCACCGAAGAAAAGTCGTGGGCTAGAGGCACGTGGGACAGGCGATGTCGTGGGGGCCCCGCGTCCCATTTTTTTTGCGCCTAACTTCGGAAGAACGTCGCCTGACGTGGAAGCTTTCTCGCCTTACCTCAGCATGGACCCTCGTTCCCAAATTTCGGGCCATTTTTTCTCAAATTTCTTGCTCGATTTGATAACCCCAAAGGCGACAGACGACGTTTAACAAGGAATTTCGCCCGTGTATTTCGATGCGATACGTCCTTCCCCTGTTTCTCCCCCCACTAATTTAATACAATTCGCTAAGTTTGATGTCGGCAAAATCGAGCTACGCCTAATAAGACATGTCGGCTTATGACGACGCTTTTGCATCAGCGCACGATTCCAAAATAAAAATAAAAATGTACGTAACATTTGGACAATGGCCAAACTTGATAGGAGGGAGCCCCATCAAAACTTTTTGGAGGAAATTATTGGACTGGTCCTTTTTTGCTATTGCGCTCGTCCGGACGAAGTGCTACGTAACAATGCGTAGCATTGGCATCTTATAAGAAGAGAAGCGTTTGATCCTCCAGCATAAAGTTGTAATGGTCTGCTCCGTTCCATGTCGACCAGTCCCCTTGAAAGAGTAACAAGCGACGGTCATCTAGTGATGTAACTCGACCGCCTCTAGATTATCGTTGCTCGCATACTCCTGTTGGAAAATTTATTCATGTAGATAGGATGGACAATTAGACATTGACTAGAGATTAGTTTATAGATCAAATATGTCATGACGTAAAGTAAAACAACAATTTTAATTTCTTTTTTAGGAGTTGGGCATGCTGACCCAAGTGGATCATTTTATAGCCCTGACTTGGCTAGACTGGTCTTGTCTACTTAGCATCAAAGCCAAAGTAACCCTTGCATACATGAACCGGCGATATTTAACATTCAAGTCACTTGAAAGCTTGACATCATGTGGAAAAAGAAAAAAAAGATCCTCTACTAAGGCTTTGCTTGTTTTTGTGAAAAATAAATAATTTGGAAAATATTTTTCTAAAAATGATTACTTGTATCGTTTAAAAAAAAACGAATAAACTAAAAATATTTTCATAATTTATAAAAACATCTAAACATAAATTGCCATCGATAATGAAAACATATTTCATTGACTAGTTATTTCAAGCAGCATAAGCTGTCATTTTAGGAAAATAATTTTCAAATTATTCATTTTCCATGAAACTAATGGAGCTTACATATAAACTTGGCCTCTCTTGCCATTATAATTATGTACAATTCTTTTCGGCCTACCTAGAAAAAGACCAAATTAATGTCCAACCTAAATACCCAAATACGCTTGGCCTCTTAAATGTATACATAGAACTACAAGAACACAACCTTCGCCCCCTTTAGTCATCTTTATAACTATAGATATCCATTATTAGCTAAATCTTATAAATATAACTACCCATATTAAGTGAATGGAGATAGTTTGTGCTAGAAAAATATAACACAACTCATGTACTGAATGTTAATTTTATTTTATTGATTCAATTATTAAGCTGATTTTATCGGATATAGTTGCGTAGAAGAATTCCCAAGGAAAAGACTTTTCTTCTATAGAAATATTTGAAAAAGGAGGACATTTGGCATTGGAATGATTTCGGATATAACTCGCCCCCACCCCCCAACAAAAAAAAAAAAAAAAAAAAACATGTACGTAGAAAAGGACGAAATCTGAAGAGAGCCGAGCTCTGCTCGGATAAATACCAAAAAGATGCTTCACTTTTGATCTTATAACCTCTTTCATGCTTCTATTTTCAAATCTACGTTTTGCACCCTATTATCAATTATCACCGTATTTTAATTTAAAAAATCGCCATTGTCATTCCACAAAAGCACCCATATATTCTAAACTAATATTAAAGTTCAATGACCTTATTGCAAATGACCTCAAAGACGACAGTATTAAAGATTAAATTTTTATTAAGATTTCTCTAATTGATCGCCAATTCTAGGGTGAACATTTTGATTAGTAATTCTTACTTAACAAAACAACTCTTTGTACGTCTTTCATAATCGAATTTTCATTGCCGACGATGCTATCTTTTGATCTGTTGGTTTCTTGAGTGGACATCAATTATCCAACATGTCACTTGTCATGGCCACTGGATGTTGATAATTCACAATGTTCCAAGATTGGTTGGATGGACAATCAAGGGTTACTTCAAAAGTACTTAAAAAGCTTCTCATTTTGGATATAATTTAAAAATTACAGGTTCATTTTAGCAATTTTTTTTTTTTTCAGTACCACGCAATTAAAAACAGGTTTAGAGAAGCTTCGTTGGAGCACGAGTCTTTATAAAAGCACAACAAAAGTTATAAACAAGGGCCACAATGATAGGATTGCCCATAGCTGGACTAGTTCATTGAATTAGAATAATGATGGTCCCATGATGGAAAAGTAAAGATCTTGGCCTAAAGAAATAAAATTCACGGTGACCCTTTGGGGAAAAGAAGAGGATTGCGAAGATGAAAATGATTTTGATGCGAGAATCTAATAATGAAACATCATTACTAAATTTCCATTTACAGTTTCCTCCTGTTCTAAGTCGAAAGGGAGCAAAAATAGGCGAGAATAAATACCGACAGCATACGCACGCAAAAATCTTCATCTTGTGCACATCCAAGCTTTGCATGTGCAGTGTACACGGTGGTGTGCGTGCATGCGCAGCGACACCGCACGACGGAGGGAGAGTTGGGTGGTTGTCGGTATTGAATTGCCATCATAATTTTTTTTTTTGATGAGATTGAATTGCCATCATAATTGATACATAACAACTTTTAGATGCGAGAGCATTTAAGATCGGGTCATTCTTTCTAGAGGTTGATTATTAGCTAATAGAGGCGTGGTGGTAGCCTCTTTTGTCATGCTTTGTGGGGGGATTAATCATGCTTTGTGGGGGGTTAATCCTCGATGGAGACGATCCCTGATCAAGACCCAATAATTGTTGCGTCTTTGGACGGGTGTTCTGGAAAATTTAATGAATAAAAGAATCGAGAAAGAGGAGGAAAATGCAAGAGGTCCCCATTCGTTTTTTTGTAGCTTATAAAGACATGGGGTCCTCTCATTGATTGCTACCCCTCTGTCCTCTTTCAACGTGGTCAACAAGCTCAATTAGGTGCCTCATGGATTTCTCCATATCGTCCCTAAAAAAAGCCAAATCGGATGACGGGTCGTTTAGTGGAGTTTTAGGTCATGCATGTGTAGAGGAGAAAAAAAGGGGCTTAGTTATATTAGTTATGCGCAAGAACTAATCATGGTTATTCGAGATTCAACCTAACATGATTACGTTTGCTAGGGGATAATGTCCAAATACAAGAAGCGGGAGTATCAAGAACACGAGATTGTCGTCTCGATCTCGATTGAAATTTGAGGCTTTGGGTTGAGACCCTCCAAGAGGAGATGGTTTGACCAACTCAAGTGAAAAAAGAAAATTTACAAGTGGGTCCTCGGTTTTTCCATAAATAGCATCCATTGGCCCTCGTGGAGAAATTCCTAGGGTTAAAAACCTTTTTCTTTCTTTTTTATTATCTTCGATGTTGGCGCAATTGGTGATGATGATGATAAGGCAGGCCCGTTCTTTTATTCAAGTGCTTAGGGATTGGTGCGGTATAAAAAACCGAGCTTTGTTTTTCCACGTCCGTGGCCTTTTTGATTTCATTTACTCCTCTCTCCTTCCTCCTCTTTCTGACACACACATCAATTATTTCATTAAAAATGACTGGAAAATGATTACAGAGAGAGAGAGAGAGAGAGAGAGAGAAGAATCTGAAAGCTTTTCCAATGTTCTTTTTTACCGGTCATTTTCTAATGAAAAGAAGTTAAAAGACTTGGAAAGAAGAGACAAGTAGCGATCGAAAAGACTCCACCATTCCATCACAACATCCTCAAATTATTTATACAGTGCACACAAGGGACCATTATACTATATATAAAATCATGAAGATACATGTAAATATCTCTACGCATAATATGTGTAAATTGCATGTGAGGGAGAGAGAAAGAGGGATCTCACGTGAGCTGTTAGGGTTTGCATGCATCGTAATCACAATCAACGCCATGTAAGGGCATGGAGGAGATGTGCTTATACGAGAATTGTACATTGCTAAATGGAGGAGGATGAAGCTTTCTTTTCGGTCAACAAAAGTGAATATTAACATCAAGTTATTGGCGACCTTCCTTGCACAAGCACAACAATGTCAAAATCGATAGGTAATAAACCTTGCCGGAGAAAAGTGACATGAGATTCTAATTAAGAAGTCAAAGCACAATCATTCAAAATTTAAAATAACCATGTGGCGTGTGAATTTTTCTTTTATAGCGAAATTAAACATCCATATCAATGATTCCTTCGCGGTGACATTCCTATATATCCTAAAAATAAGTTTGTGTTTATGAAGACGTTTACCTTTTAGTCTTTTCTTAAACTTTCTTTTGCAAAATATAAAAAAACTCATTATTATTCAATATCAAATTGCTAATATTGATATCTAGATTCAAAATTCGTTTTATGAATTTATGGGATTCATGGTAAAGTTTTATTTTGATAGGAAAAATAATATAAACACGCGATAGATTTCAATATGCTTTTTTAGAACTTACTTAAGACTAATTTTTATTTGTCCCCCCCCCTCAGGTTTTTGAAATAAAATTAGGGGGGGAAAGGCATAATCTCTTGGAGGGCAAATGCGGGGAAGGTGGATGTCCCTTATAATTATCCTTACACATAGCTGAATTATATGCATGTTACTTGTGAGATTGTTAGGAGACATAAAGAAACATTTATTTTGGCGCAATAATTAGGTGCATCATATGTAAGAATCCGCAAAAGTATTGATTAAGAACTATCAAGTCAACTTAGAAAAAACAGTCACCAGCTAACTGCCCTCGTTTTTAGGTTAAATAAAGAAGGCGCAGCCCACAGTTGAATGGATACACCTGTCCTTCACACGTAAACTTTCTTAAAGAGATCATTACTATTAAATGACTGCAGGGTCAATCCGAAACCCTAATTTTTATGGTTCTTGTGCTCAATGCGGGCGCACCAAGTATGCGGGACGATTTACATAAATTCATGAGTACGGAATTTGTAATAGAATTCCGAGGAGACCCATTAAATTTAGGGACTAAGATAAAGTTACATCTGTGTATGTGCATTCATTCAATACAGTGACGTTCTCTTTCCAGGTACTGTTTACCTTAACATGGAACAAGTCAAAAGGAGGCAATAAATGATGGGTGAAATGTGGTGAATTTCTCCATGTTTTCCATGTTGGAACACACAAGGAAATATTTCACTTCCTTAAGAGCTCCCTCAGCCCGCAATAATGGCCTACACGTATTAATAGCACGCACCCCATGACACCATAACTGTCTTTTGAGTAGTCTACTGTGAATCATGAGCAAGGAATGTCTAATGGGACTGAAACTCAGTCCTGTTAACATCAGCAAACCACAAAGGTTTCTTTTATGTTTTCTTTTTTGGCCAGAGAAGCAACTGCCCATTCTTTTACAATCATTGTTACCGACAGCGATATGTGCCAGACTTTTTCCAAGAAACAGTGAATAAGCTATGGGAAAGAGAAGTAGAGGATTCTCAGTACTTCGATGGTTGCAAAAGGGTCCTGTTGCTTCTGACGAATTAGGAAGATTGCCTCAGTTTTTTTAATAAAGTCGTCTTTTATGGCGTTCACAGCGATAAACACGCCCGCCCGCCCGCCCGCCCGCCCGCACTTACTTTTCTCATCAAGAATCTTAGGACTGCACTTGAATTCTTGCATGCGATTATTCATGTTATGCTCTCTCTCTCTCCTTAGGTCGTACCTATGTGTTTTTTTTTCACAAAATCAAGGATGTAGCTTTCACGAGGAGAAGATATATTACAACATCACGCAATATCTAAATCAGTCCGCGAGTCAATGGCTTTACCTACTCCTTTCCATGACATGAGAGACCAAGGGAGGTTCCATATTATTCGAGATTTACATTATGTTCGCATAAACATAATCAACATTCATGTCATCGCTCCCCTCTTATCTTAGGCCCAGCGTACCAATCCTGAGATGGTGCTTCTTAAATAAATTAACTTCTACTTCATTCATGACCATGTCGTTAGGCATTTTTTTTTTTGGTTGACTTTACTCTATGAGCCTACGACCTAGCAAAAAAATAACTAGGATAAGACCTCAAATTAATTATGCACTAGCAAATACTAGTCGTCGTAGTGATCCGGATGGAAGCGCATAATTTTTACGCATTTCGTGGGCCAAAGGTTTTGACTAGGAATCCAGGAAAAGCAAAATCTCAAAATTGAAATCATTCTGGCCGAAAGAAATTAGGGACGAACTTACAAATGAACGTAGATTAATGCAAGCATCAAGAGCCATTGCAATGAGGAGAGATATTTAGGCATGGAAAGAAAAAAAGATATAAAATATGAAAGCTACGTAATGATAGACGTTACACATGCATCTGGACAAATCTTTTCTTAAATCTCTTGAGTTTGAACGCATTGAGACCAATAGACACACCATATCTATTAGGGCCCAAATAGAGCGCGATGACAATACTCGTCTTCTCTGGAATTATGTGGAAACCACAAGGTTCAAATTTAATATACATCAACATTTTCTTTTTCTATTACAGATAGTTATTTTTACATGAAACATCTTACAAGATGGGAAGTTTAATCTCATGTTTTTACAACTCCACCTGCCATGCATTTTATCAATACCAATCCTCAAGTCTGCTCATTTCTGTTCATTTTACAATTTTACCGAGAAACCCTAGCTACTACAGAGTAATATCATCAGTAATAGCACATGCACATCGATAATATAGAATGAATAACATCTTCAATTTAGAAAATAAAAAAGAACTTGAAGAACCGAATTCTAAAAAAGGTAAACTGGGACGGCCCCAGCTTAACAAAAGTCTTGCAGCATGGCAATTAACTTAATGCCGTGAATAATTAAGGTAAGTGCATTATTTAGAGCTCGTCTTGTTATTTTCTTTCAAAATTATAATCTAATTTAGTCTTAGCAGTTCTTATATTTAGGATCTTATATGTTCACGATCTTTTACTTGCTTTCGTACCTCTGCCAAAAAAAAGTCTACATCTAAATAACAAGAGATGATTGTGGCATTGTGTGCTTATCAAGTAACCCAAGCGTACGAAGTATATTCCTAAGATGGGCAATACCTAGTAGGATTAAAAAAAATGCGTGTGAAAACTAAGGTGTCAAATTGACAATTTGGTTACGTAAATTTCGTTGAAAACCTTGTCTTAGGCTGCTAATTTACTAATACGCCTAGAAAAGAAGGGGGGGGGGAGCGAGAGAGAGAGAGAGAGAGAGAGAGAGAGAGAGATTTTTAAAAGTAGGTGTTATGGTGGTTGGTCCTGTGTTTCTTAGCTACTTAAATGGCTTTATCTTCAAACTCTAGCATCCAACCACATAAAATACCAACAAAAAGAAAGAAAAAAGAAAGAAGGAAACTCTTCCAAACGAATAATAAAATTGGAGAAGAACAGGATAACAAAAAGAAAGAAAGGAAGGAGGGGTGGTGGTGAATAAGGACAAAACAGATATTAATGAATTGAGCAACAGGATCTCTTTCTCTCGTCCCTGTTCTTCCCCCATCATCTTCCTCTCTCTCTCTCTCTCTCTTTAAAATACATATTAGGCTTTCGTGGAAGGAGACGTTTCCTCGTTCCTCCAATTGTCTGTATCTTTCTTTCTCACGCATAAACAACTTTGAACTTTCGTTCCCTCTCTCTCTCTCTCTTCTTCACTGAATTAGTTAATTAGTCGATCTCTTTGTTGGCCATGAAAGCTGCATCAAGAAATGATTTGAAAAGGGTAGGTCAAATCAAGAACGAGAACTGAACCAGAAAGAGAGTGAGACAGAGAGAGGGGGAGAGAGGGGGAGAGAGAGAAGAGAGAGAGAGAGAGACAGGAAGCGAGCTTCCCTCTGATCCGTTCGCAGGTACTTCTTTGCCCCCAAAAGCCAAAAAGTAGCAGAGAATTTTCATTCACACACACAGAGAGAACCCATGTACGCACACATGGTGATTCACTATTCATCGAAACGAGAAATACACACGAACATACCCGTTCCATCACCAAGAATTTTGATCTCTGAAGAAGGAAAAGAGGATGAGAGAGAGAGAGTGGTGGGGGAGGGGGAAAAGATGGGCATCTTTTTATCAGCCCCCCTAACCTCATCTTACTATTTTTAAACCTCCTCACTCTTGTCTTGGTTCTTGTTTTTTGTGTTCTTATTTTACCTTTTCTCAGGATGGGAAAGTTGCAGACAGCAGAGGCGATGACAGGAAGCTGAGATTTTCCTATCTCTCTGAATCCCTCCATAAATCTCACACAGGTGGGTGATGCCGTCTCAATTCATTTCTTTCTTTTTTATAGGCCATGACCATGTTGTCCTCTCTCTCTCTCTCTCTCTCCTTTCTGGGGTGTCTGAAGTCTCTCTCTTGGTATTTGTTTTGATGATTGCAAGTGAAAATTATGGAGTGCAGAGATTGATGGCGATGATGAATGAATGAAAATCACGTGTACCCAAAACAATGTCTACCTGATAACGATAACGAATATATAAATGCAGAGATCATCGGTCCTTTCATACTCTCTCTCTCCCTCGCTCTCTATATATTTAAATATATATAAATTGACATGGCTCCTGCAATTACTTTTCCTTCCTCATCTCCTTCCATCCTACCCCCCCTCTCTCTCTCCAAGCTTGAAACTTGAGAAAAGATAGAAAGAAAAGTGATGACAATCGCATCAAAACTTTTGATACTCAACACAAACTTTCTTGGTTTCTTGATTTGGTTGTCAGGTTATTCGTCAATAAGTTCAACAGCAATACTCAGATTGACTCATCGTATGGGTTGATTCTTGATTCCACACACTCACCATCAGTGTGAAAGGTACTTCTTTCAACTCAAAGCTCAATCACACACATGCGAACATACACACACGCCCTCTCTCTCTCTCTCTCCTTCCCCTCCTGACTTGCTCAAGCTTCTTTCCTTTCTTTAGGATAAGTGCTACATGAGCTTGTCGCTTTGTGTTTGATCTCAATTTCGCACATGAAGGTGATGAAGCTCACTAATAGCCATCTTCTTTTCTCTCTCTCTCTCTCTCTCTGCACTATTTGTTTTGTTCAGCGAAAGAAGAAGAGATAAATATTGAAGTGAAGTGAACAGTTGCGATGGCGACTTACTACCACCAGAGCTCATCTGACCCAGATGGAGCCCTACAAACCCTCGTCCTCATGAACCCCGCCACCTACGTCCACTACTCCGATGCCCCGCCTCCGCACCAACAACCCTCGGCAGTCTTCCTCAACAACTCCTCCGCCGGGCCGCCTGCATCCCAGACCCAGCAATTTGTAGGCATCCCCCTACCCGGCAGCGCCGCCGACTCGCAGCCCTCGTCCATGCACGTCAACCACGATCTCTCCTCCATGCATGGCTTCATGCCTCGCGTCCAGTATAACCTCTGGAACTCCCTCGACCCGTCCACGGCGGCGCGTGAGGCCTCCCGCACCCACCAGCAGCAGGGTCTCTCCCTCAGCCTCTCCCCGCAGCAGCCCCCACCGACCCCAGCTGGGTACCGTTCCTTTGTCCGGGCCGAGCGCAGCGGCGATGGAGCAGCGGGTTCTCAGCACCCTCCAGCAATTTCAGGCGGTGAGGACGTGCGGATCTCGGGCGGGTCCCCATCGTCGGCCTCAGGCGTAACGAATGGGGCGGCAGTTGGGTCGGGCATGCAGGGGGTGTTGCTGAGCTCCAAGTACTTGAAGGCCGCACAGGAGCTTCTTGAAGAGGTTGTTAACGTTGGGAACACCGGAATCAAAGCTGAGATGCTGAAGAAGGCCAGTGGCCAAAGTAAGCCGGGTGGAGAATCAGCGGCACTGAAGGAGGAAGGAGGTGGTGACGGCAGTGGTAAGCGCGGCGCAGAACTGTCTATGGCTGAGAGGCAGGAAATTCAGATGAAGAAGGCTAAGCTCATAAACATGCTTGATGAGGTAAGGCTTACATGGTAATTATGTGCATGATCAAGTCCTTGTATATATAAAATTGAAAAGTTATGGAGGAATTTTGGGAATGAAACTCCTCTATCTAATTGACTATAATTTCTAAAACTTTGAGATATCTTTCAATTCGAGGTTTTTTTTTCAGTGGGTTGATTCCTTCCTAACTCTAGTTAAAGTTCATGCTAGTTAGGTAAGACTATTAAACTTACAATGCAGTCCAATTAGCCCCCTCATGTTGGATCCTTGTTTATATCAGGTTGAACAGAGATACAGACAGTACCACAGCCAGATGCAGATCGTGATATCCTCGTTTGAGCAAGCTGCAGGGATTGGCTCTGCAAGGACGTACACGGCCCTCGCGCTGCAGACCATCTCGAAGCAGTTCCGGTGCCTCAAGGACGCGATAGCAGGCCAGATTCGGGCCGCCAATAAGAGCTTGGGCGAGGAGGATGGCCCTGGAGGGAAGATCGAGGGCTCCAGGCTTAAGTTCGTCGACCACCACCTCCGGCAGCAGCGTGCTCTCCAACAGTTGGGCATGATCCAGCAGAATGCTTGGAGACCCCAGAGAGGACTCCCTGAGCGATCAGTCTCAATCCTACGCGCCTGGCTTTTCGAACACTTTCTCCACCCGTAAGCAACACTCTCGACGATCATCATTTAGAACCATTGCTTAAAATCATAATTGACCTGAATTGCTGAAATCTGTTCTTTCCTTTTCTTTATTTAGCTACCCGAAGGATTCGGACAAAATCATGCTGGCCAAACAGACAGGGCTTACTAGAAGCCAGGTATAATTTGCTGATCTTTGTCCTAATTGATTCTTAATGCTGTGAAGGTTCAGAGATTAAGCGATGCGTCGATTGCAGGTGTCGAATTGGTTTATAAATGCTCGAGTTCGGCTTTGGAAGCCGATGGTGGAGGAGATGTACACGGAGGAAGTCAAGGAGCAAGAACAGAATGGGGGAGGAGCAGAGGAAAAACCAAGCAAGAGTGAACGCGAGGACTCAGCATCCAAGTCCTCTGGCCTCCAAGACAAGGCCCCCAACTCCAATGAGAACAGCACCAAGAGCTTCAAACCCAAGGAGATCACCTCGAGGAACCACGACACCCCTGCCATCTCTACTAATTCGGCTTCCTCCATTGGGGGAAACGTCCGCAGCAGCAGTTCCGGGTTCACTCTCGTCGGCCCTTCGGAGCTGGAAGGGCTGACACAGGGGAGCCCGAAGAAACCGAGAAGCGCCGAGCTGCTTCAGAACCATAGCAATGTCTCGTCCTTGAATGTCAACCCCAAGCTCGGGGAGGCTATATCGATGAAGTTTGTCGATGAGGGGCAGGGCCGCGATGGCTACCCGATCATTGGAGGAGGGCCCGCCAACTTCATCGGCGGGTTCGGGCAATACCCAATGGGCGAAATTGGGAGGTTCGGGGCCGATCAGTTCGCTCCTTCGTTTTCAGGTAATGGGGTCTCTCCCACATTTTCTGGGAATGGTGTTTCTCTCACTCTGGGCCTTCCACACAGTGAGAACCTCTCTCTATCTGGCGCTCACCAGAGCTTCCTCCCTAGCCAAAACATTCAATTAGGTAGGCGAGTCGACATCGGAGAGGCGAACGAATTCGGGGCGATCAACACTCCCATCCCTCACTCTTCATCTGCGTACGAGACCATGAACATCCAGAACCGAAAGAGGTTCCCTGTGCAGCTGTTGCAGGATTTCGTGGCCTGATACATTGGACCACGGATGATTCTCTCTGCATCGTCAGAGTTCGGGATGAGGATGATGCAAGATGAAGAATGGTAGTGTAATTTTAGGTTCAGAACCGGGCTTTTTTCATATTGTTTTTAACTTCGCCTGTTCCCTCCATTATTTGGGGAGTAGTAAGTAAGCTGCATGGTAGTGTAAAGAAAGAAAATTATAGGCCTATACTTTTGCATAGAAGTATTTTCAGTTAATTTAGACAGCTTTAGGGTTTCAGAGAGATGATTGGGGATTGTATATTAATTTTGTAAGCTCGGGTGATGGATAGAATGTAATATCACCATACTTAGTCTTGGGTATACCATTATATGCTGCTTGTTACCGTGAGGTTTGATCTACCAAATGCAGGGAAGCAAAAAAAAATAAAAATTGCTTTAATCCTGTGGTTGCTTGTGGAGATCAAAACCCTTAGAATCAATCTTTTGAAGGTATGTTATGCCGCAAAAAGTCGTTAGTTGCTAATCTTCAATGTCCGCGCATGCTGTTAACGAAGCAGAAAAGACCGAGAATTCAAGCAATACTCTGCTTCTAATCCTGTTATTCAGAACCATTAGAATGGATAAAAAGAAACCCACCATAGTATAAATTAGATGCAATCTTCGGGAATGTTCATAGCTATACAGGCACCGGGAATATTTCTAAGTGCCAAGCCTTTTCATTATAAACTCAAGAAAAAGAATTGAAAGAGACGGCTTGATATTGCAGATGAAATCTTCAGGAGAGTGTTACATGTAGGTGGACTTCAGGAATACAATGTCATCATCACCATCATCCAGGAGAAGCAGGAGGAGGTCTCTTCAGTCTGTGTCATGGCAACAAAAAGAACTGTTAAAAGAAGGAAAAATGACAGAGTGCTAGGTTCTTTGAGTCCATGAATATTAGAGTAGAAGAAAAGGGGAATAAAAGAACCAATATATATATATATATATATACACACACACACACTAGCAGAAGTCATTTTCTCAGCTCAAGAATCCAGACTCTTTTCTCTCCTGTCCAAGAGCACTTGCTTTCTTGACTTATTCACTCTCGCTCCTTTTTTTTGATCCTTATCTCAGTCACAACCCCAAAAAATAGGAATCAAAATAACAGGAAAGAAAAAGATAGCTTCCTTCTATTGAGACTTATCTCATTAGAATAAGCTGAACTTTTGACATTTGGCTCGCATGTTTGCACAGACCTTATTCCCAAAATCACAACTCTATCTGGTTTTCACTTTTGTGGCCATGCCCACAATGGCCAGGAATCTCATGATGACGATGCATTTCACCATCCCGGAATTCTGTTGTTCCAGAGTAAGGTACACAAGTGAACTGGCTATAAAATAATGAAAGGTCTCTGTCAGTCAACATTTATATAGGTAAAAGCTACTAGATAAGACATCTTACAGAAAAGCTGCTGCAACAGTATCCTGCTGAGGTGGGTCTCCCCACGAGCTACGTTTTCGCGAATTTTCATGAATTAATGACAGAAATAGTTACACAACTAAGGTAAAAAAAATAAAAATAAAAACCCTCACACCATAAAAAAATTGATGGGAAAATTTCAAATAAAGATATAAAGTATCTTCATTAAAATTTAAAATGAATATTATTTTAAATAAAAATCAAAAGTGATTAAATCATTTTAAATAAGTGTATAAAGTGAATCGGTCTTATCGATAACTATTTCGATTATTAGGAAAATGCCCCTTGGCCAATAAGATTAGGTTTTTCTTTAAAATTGATATATCCACTTCATATCCTCATTTGAAATATGTTTTATTTTATATCCTTATTTAAGAAAACGAGAGGATTTTAGGTCTTTATTTGAAACAAAATCCACTTTAAATTCTTACTTAAGAAAATGAGAGCACTTTAAATTTTTATTTAAAATTTTACTAAAAAGGAAGAAAAAGAATCAGATAAGGATACACACTCCATTGGTGATCGCGTGGTTTGCGCTCAATCTTTCCACCTGGAAAGGAGCGAGTTCGAAACCCGGCGTTCGCTTGTGCAACTCACCAGCGATCCGGGGGAGATGGGTCCCCTTGGGTCGCCCCGGATTTACGCTGCCGGCAGTCGGTTGTACGGCGGTCCCGGATTAACAAATAAAAAGAAAAAAAAATCGGATAGGGACAATTATAGTTTAACCACAGGAAGGATAATTATTAGCGGAGAATCAATCGTGGAACGGGAAAAAATAAAAAAAAAAGGAAGAAAGAAAAGAAGAATCCATCCAAGAAGAGATCATACAAGGAAGCAAAAGGAATAGGCGAATTGACTTTAGATGGCAAGAATCTGACATGATGAAAAAGACTACTCAAATTGGTCACACGAGCTCTGTACAGTGTATAAAGAGGTAATGCAGTTATGACCCAATGCCAAAATTCTTCCTGCAAGGGATGCATTTACTAATCATTGCTGCACTGAATGGGATTGACATTTGACAGTCACGGTTCCCACCCAATCAGGCTAATACTTAGAATAACAGGTGAAAAAAACCAAAGAGAAAAGTTACTTTCTGATTCAAAATTTGTAGAAGTTGGAAAGACCACTTCTGACCCTGGACCGATTCATCCCTTTGAAAAGTTGTTTTGAACGGGATAAATAGTCGACCAAACATCCATAATCTAGAATTCAAACGAAAAAGTACCTCCTGTTGCAGTTGTGTCACGTCTTGCAAACCAGCATTTGGAAATTTTGGAACGTAAGAACATATTTCCTTATCGTGCCACTTTCCAAAAAAACCGATTAATTTGCTTCTTGGGCAGTAGCACTGAAACTGTGGCACAAAATACTTTTCTCGCTCTTGGACAAAACATTACCTGAGGACTAGACTACTGAGAATTGAGAATGACAAAATGAAGCCAAACCATTAGGCAATCAACTGTACAGCTAGTTCTCACTACAACCATGTCGGGGGACAACAATTTACAAGCAAAAGCTGACTTTGCACATGCAAGAACTGACACTACATGACAATCAGGGTTATCTGCAACCAGCCGGCCAAAAAATCTGTAATGTTGATAATGGAAGATCAAGGAGTGCTAGATCCGCCATGGTTCCCATCCAAATTGGCTAATCTTCTCTTTGCAACCTTGGACCGGTAACACCATACGTCAAATGCCTCAGTTAGATCAGGATACCGAATATAGTTATTTCCCAACCATTCAGTCAAGATTTCTGCTTGATCTCCTGATGGCAATGTAAGCACCAATGAAACAAAGGTCGATTCCAACGATTGCCACAGCTCACCATCCACTTTAAGTTCCAAAGTGTCGTCACCACTGGAAGTGGTGGAATCTATGGCAGGTTTGGCAACTCTTACAAACGGAAGCCAGACCTTGACTGCATGCAGCCTCTTTGATGCTGGCAAAATGACATTTCCATATGCGATTGACTCTAAAACCTTTGCTGCAACTTCAACAATCTTCACTGTCGTCTTGATAGTTTCACCATTTCGTTCTGGATTTGATGGATGAACTATCTTCACAACTTTATCTGATGCATCCATCCAACAGATAACCAAATCCCTCATTATCTCTAACTTTGTCAATATCTGACAGGCCCATGATAAATCAGTTAGATAGAACTGAAGTATATGCAGTGCCTCAGAGGCTAGTTCCGATGACTCACAAAACAAAGATTCTAGCAGACTGTTAAATCTCGCAAAGAGTCTACTCATGCACTGTTTTACCTCAGATCTTATCTCATCATCAGCTTTTAGTAGAGGTTCATCATCGTCTTCAGTAAGCATGTACTCAAGTTGCTCTTGAGCTGATGTTTTAAGATCGTTCATATCTTGAGGAGGTGATGATGTGGCTAGTTGAATAGCTGACCGAAAAATCCTCATAATAGCTGATGGATTGACAGGTTCAAGGCGGGAGAGAATTGGCAATACTTGTAATCCCATGCCTGGTATGGTTTTAAGAATCTCTTCCTCCTCAGTCTCTTCCCATGGGACTGCTTCCAAGTAGTTAACACAAGCAGTGACGATCTGTAGGCATTCAAGCTCCACGGCCACACGAAGAATGCCAAGTGCATTCCTAACCCCATGCCAAATATCATCCCTTGAGCTTTCTTTAGCATAAAATAGGCGTAGAACATTGACATGGGAGTCAAAATCTGATTCTTGACAGTATACCTCAACGCAGTTGCGGGAATCAAGGATCTGACACGTTGGCCATTTCTCAGAGAGACGATCTGCAAAATATTTGCTCTTCTCTATAAGAATGAGAGAATGACAGTACAACCAATCATCTCGGCCATCACTCGTCCGCAACCTCACAACAGTGTCGCTGCTTGACCGGTCACCAAAATGGCAAGGAGCCTTTTCTTCAGTGACCTGAGGTACAGGAAACCCAGCAGTCAAAGTTTGACAGATGAAAGTCAACTTCACTATAGTTTCCTCTTAGAGAATGAATAAATTCCTCATTTACTATCTTCATACAGTGCCACTAGCAGCATATTGATTCACGATATCTGTGCCATTAAGCATCATTTACGAGCAGCTCATTGCATGGCAAAGTATCTACAGAAGAGCTAACAAAATCCATTCACCTAATAGTGGCTACAAGCATAAAAATATTGTAAAACAGAGAGAAGCAGTTGCATCGCTAAAACAAGAGTGACATCACATACAGTTGACTCCATTAGAGTAACGAGCCTTAAGATGTTTTGCTTGTCGGAGTCATATTTTAGAATAGACAACCTGCAGAAGATCCGAACAGCTAATTAGCTACTGGAGTTGAGATTCTTCTCTGGAATTTGGCAATCATCTATTTAGTCTCCATGACTGGTGGAACTAATTTCCTTCAATCACGTAAGAAAATATTAAAGACTGGGACAAAAAAACTGCATTAGTGATGATATTTTAGAGAAGACATATTTTCACAGGAGATCAGAATGCTGATGAGGGAAAATTTTAAGTTTTTACCTTTTTTTCTCGTTAGATATTCTAGTTTGTGGGACCAAACTCCATATTCTAATAAACAAACAAGTTCCCGCTGTTGTAATACAATTGTTCGTTGAGAAAATACTTGAAATTGAAGTATTCTTACGATCTGTAAGAAACTTTTGATATCCTTTCTTTTCTTTTGAGATTTTCTGAGTGACCATCCTCATTATAGAAAGATGTCAAGTTTATCATATGTATTGGCACCGAACAGTTCCTATTGTCATCATTAAACAACCGAGGTTGTGCAGGTGCAATCTTTTTCATTCAATAAGATAGGAAAATCGACACTTCTTTTTATTTCCAGAAAGGGATGCAATTAGTTTGAACATAGAAATTCAGGCAGGAAGCAAGCTAAGGAGTATACAGTAAAGACACCTCATCGAAACATACTGAATGATGTCGATCTCTCAGGGACTTTGTGAA
This sequence comes from Eucalyptus microcorys, assembly GCA_014182515.1. Classification (NCBI taxonomy): domain Eukaryota; kingdom Viridiplantae; phylum Streptophyta; class Magnoliopsida; order Myrtales; family Myrtaceae; genus Eucalyptus; species Eucalyptus microcorys. The sequence goes on along the minus strand of CM024562.1, from coordinate 29,853,138 downwards.
GAGGAACCCAAGCTACAATTTTACCAAGCAATGGAGATTCTGCTGCATAGTGGGCAACAGAGGACCAATGGAAATATTACTAATGCTCCATCCAGTCTAGCAAGTGGAACTGGGAGACAAGAACCTTCCCAAGAAGTCCCTTCATAATATTGATTTCCATGAACAAAAAGATCCCAAATTGCTGCAGATAGACCTGATTTTATAATGTCTGACCTCTAGTTCAAGTAAGAACTCTTAGGGACCGCAGATGCAGAGGTTTAGAGCATGTGTGAATATGATGTTACTTGTACTTGGGGTTTTTACTGTGCCTAATTTTGATGTTTTCGCTTCATATTAATGAGAATCAAATTAAGGCATTCACCTATGGATATGGTAGCTTTTCCCTAACGAAGACCAAGGTTAATTTCATTGAACAGCTTTGCTATCTTCCACAGTTACTATCCACCAGTGCCAAAAGTTCGAGCGATAAAAAAAAAAACTCTCCTTCGATGCTTGCGCTTATGACTGCTAACTAGTTTCGACATATCATTGCATTCGGTTTTTCACCCGAACCACGACTCGAATTCACCAAAGAATCAGCTTTGGATTCCCCACCTCACACCACAAACCCCCCAATGCAGAAGAGAAACAAGAGAAAGCGCAAAACATCACGGAAGCACAGCAACAACCCCAATGCCCACCACAGAAACATCCTCCATTTCGAAACCCCCAAACATTCGTACAAGCCGTAATCGGGAGCCACCAGGACCGCCATTAGCAGGCGTTCCCGAAGCAAAGCTCGAGAAAACCATCGGAAAACCTACGGCAAGCGGACACCACCTCCTCCGAATTCCCGAAATGCGCAAGAACATAAACCGAAGCAAAGTAGGATTCCGACCGCAAGAAAGCCCCACGATCGTTTACCTCGTTCGCGGCGAGATGGGCGAGACTCATGGTCCTCCTTACTTAGCTCGAGCGAGCCAACCCCGAAGCGCGGGGGCGCGAACCGAATCAGAGAGGGCGGGGCGGAGGCGAAGGACGTCCGGATTCGGGGCGGAGAAGAGGAGGTTCGGAATCCGCCATGGGAGATCGAGAGGAGAAGAAGGAGAAGGAGAAGAAGGGAAGGGCAGAGTACGGGAGCTCGATCTGCGCATCCATGGCGGATTATTATTAAGCTTTCGCGAATCGGCTTAGCTACTGGTCGGGCTATGTGGTGGTGGGAAATTTTTTGTGAAGTTTTCCCCTTTTTTTCCCCCTCATAAATCGAGCAAATCAGATGGACCGACTTTCAATTAAATTCGCTTGTAATAATAGTGATAATAAAAAATAAAATGCCGCAGATTTTACTTTAAAGAAGCCACGTATTATTCGTTCGGCAGTGATTTTTGGAAAGCATGATCACACCTATATTTGTAGCCATTTAAAAATTGCATCGGTTAAAGTCCACTTTTCCACGTCAGCAAAGGGTATGGCTTCGCTCCGCATCAGGAAGTACCTGCCACGAGAAGGTGCGGATGTGATAATTTACGGGCTTAATTTCCCAGAAAACGCCCGAACCATAGGTCCAATCCAACTTTAATTCAACTTTTTTTTTTGAGTCTTATTAGCATAATAATCTCTAAACTATTATGAGAATAACAATTTGTTATAAATCATAAATTCTTAAATGAGTGAATATCATAATAATTTATAATTATTTATTATATTCTTATAGTAGGTTAAACATCATCGTCCCATCATTTTTCATTTTTATATTCACCTCGTATCCCAAATTTGTCTGGCATCCAAAAATTGCTATAGCTCCTTCATAATTATCGATATTGGGAGGTTATCGTTGTTTCATATGAAGGTGAAGGTGACGGTAAATACGTGGGTGAAAGTTTTATGATTTTTGTAGATTAAAAAAAATTTGGAGTAGAAATTGAATTGGGTCTAATATTTTTGGGTCTTTTTCTAAAGGTAATTAAGTCCATGTTATGGATGTATAGTGACAGAATGTGGGCCGCAAACTTCTTAGCAGGCGGAACGTCCTCAATAGAATTTGTATCCGCACGCTACGAGGTCCACTACATTCTCTCCTATTGGGACAAGGCCCAATTATCCAAAAATCATATTCCTTTTACTCCCACGTTACGCCCTTCTAAAGTCTATTTATTTTGCGAAAAATAAAAATTTAAAAGAATATATCTTTTATATCGCTTGGGATAATTAGCTTATATTTTCATTAGTGATAGCAATATTTTCAGGAGCAATGAAATATTTTTAGTTTAAACATTCTTGTAATTAATGTATGCAATTATTTTTTAAGAAAACATTTTTCAAAAAGTAAGTTTTCTCCGAAATAAAGTGATCCTTGATTAAAAATCCTAGGATGACATGCAAATTGAACAACGTGAATAGAATCCTCTAATTATCGTAACTAATTCAAATTGATGACCCTTCCTTCCCTAGCATTGGTGGGATGTTTCTATAATGTACTTCTCGTGTGCATATAGTCGGGATTCCTGGTTCTCAACATTTTTCCCATGTCAATTGCGGTCGTGGGACGAGAATGAGGTGTGCTTTAGGGTTGGGGTCGAGAACAATCGCTATACATGATTTTTATGAGCACAAAATTATAGTGAAATCGCTTGTTTATGAGAACGGCACGATATCAATAATCGACAGATCATTTCGATTCATGTATAAAGATCGTGCGATTTGATTTGAACGAAGTTTAGATTGAAATTTCACATTGGAACTTTAGTCGTTCCTTCCGAACCATTATTCGCGGATTCCAGTTTGATTTCGTCCCGGAAGGGACAGAACGGAAAAAAGGACAATAAATCGACCTCGGCAATAGGATAATAGCGTAGACGTGGCAGCTAGTGATGATAGTCCACAACCCATCCATTGACTTTTGACTTGTTGACTGGACTAGGACGGTCGAGTCTCCTCCGCTACCTTTAGAATTGTCGACCGCTTTCGCGTCATTTACAAATCGAGGTTTTTCTCCTTTCCTTTTTGAGCACTTGCAAAAAAAAATGGATTTTCCTTTTCCTTTTGCTCGGAATAAACTTCTCATTTCAATGGAAACATTACAAATTGGATGCAATATTAGAATCATATAAAAAAAACTCTATTAAGATAATATTTTTAACTCCAAAGGGGAGATTATGAAAAAGAAAAGAAATGTAATTCCTATTTGATCAAAAAGCTCGATTTGCAAGTGCACAAGTAGTTTCATGTTTGGGTCTATAGGTCTGGACCAAATTCCAACCTCAATTGTGTTGAATTAGGAAATGAGAATATGCAACGAAAGGTTGAATAATTTGAGAGCAAAGACCATGTTATCGGATGGCATCAATTAAGATCTTGCAATCATTTTCTCAAAAATCACTTCGGATGCCTGGGGACTTAGCATAATTGCAAGCGACAAGGAGAGTTGCTGCTTCCACTTCCATTGGTGGGTTCCAATGTCCTCTTCTTATCCAAGCTTGGACTATTGAGTTGCTAGGCGGTCCTACAATAATACTTAAGGCTCATTTGTTATTTTTCCGCGCATTATCTACATGGAGTTGGTATAGATTGTCTTCCAACTTGTCAAAGTTGTCCTTATCTTTTTCCTTTAGTTACTCGTGCATCTCACGATAACTTTTAGATTCAAACCATGTAACTTCTCTCCCATGATCTCAATCATACTAAATTCAAGTCCTAACTAACTGAGCACTTCCAAAACCATGAAGAACCTTTTCTCAAGAGTTGAGGATCGTTAGGTTGCAATATAGCAGATCTCAATTGTTGATCGTAAAACTAGTCGAAGGATTTGCATATTACAGCACTCTGTGCAGAGAATTACGACGAGAAAAAGGGCATGTGACAAGGAGTCGAGACAAGTCACGTGATCAAGAGATCGATCCATGGAGAGATTACGGGAGTGTTGAAAGCGCGAACTATGATAGAGTTTCCTAGATAGTCTGCCTCTTGGGCACCGCTCCGTGATCCAAAAATCGGAACCGGTTCGACCATGTATGCGGATCGCATTTTGATCTTTGAACTTGGTTTCGACAATGCCATTTGACCAAAACGAGAACAATTTTGAATTCGATGGACGTCTTATCCGGTTCTGCTCGAGCCAGATTTTTCCGTGTCGACCGACATACTTATTCAAATGTGAGAAAACAGTCAAATGAGAAACAGACTTTTTGGATGGAGTAGTGTGGCTGTTCCTTGAGCACACAAATGAGAACCCGAAGAAGAGACGTTTTTTTCTTGTTTCTTCCATGGGTCTGAACTCAAGAAAAAGGGCGACTTTCGTGGAAATTGAGCCCCTGATAAAGAGAGCATGAATTGAGGGAGGACCCTGCCGACCCAGTACGTTGCTTGACCGTTGACTCGATCTGTCCTCTCGTCGAGTAAACGCTGCTAAACGACGAAGTTCTTTTTGCTTAGTCACTGAATCGTCCGCGGGGTAAACCCTAATAATGCAATGGCCATGCATGGATTATTCTCGTTCAATTCCCATCGCCTTCCTGACATGTGAGCGGAAAGTGGCTCCCATCTATAACCGCGTACGAAGCGAAAAGTCCGGTCGTGGTCTCCCTCTTTTTCGTTCCCCCAAAAAAGCAGTTAAGGTTTGCTTTGAATTTTACCATATTGCTTTTCAATGATTTAGGCACTTCTTTTTCATGAATCGATCCGATGTGGTGTGATGGGATGTTTGATTCCACACATTTCTATAATTTTTTAAGGGGCACGGGCCATAGACCCCGGTCGCTAGGGGCCATGGAAAACTCCACAAATCGATTAAGTTTATGGTCATGATCTTGATGCGAAATATGAGTTCGACCAATTATGATAATATGCTATACCGCATGAATATCCATGTGCTGGACTTGACCCACCTCGTCAATGTTTTCAAAAGTAGATCATTCCTGAAAGATTAGGAATCTACAGAGAATTTACTTAGTTGGGGTCTCCCCTTGAGGTCTCCTTTGTGTACCCTAAAATGGAAATTTTCTAAGAATCAAAGCTGACATCATGTTTGTAGAGTCTCAAACTCATAAGCTGTATTATTGATTCAACCAACCCTTATAATATTTAGCTTATTCATATTTGATCTCTTGTGCATTTGAATTATGGGATAATTGCGAAAAAAATCATAAATCTATTGTACGGATGCCAATTTAATTGTAAATATTTTAATATGGTCAATTTAATTCTAAATCTTTTGACAATTTGTCAGTTTAATTATTTCGACTAATTTTACTTGGAAAACGTTGACGTTGATGTCGACCATTAGATATAATGTAACCGGCATTAACATGAACAATCTTTATAATTTTTTAATAATTTTTATATATTATATTTTCGCCTTTCCTACTATGGCTGGCGTGGGTTGCTTGGGCCTCATCAGCCATAGTGGAAAGAAAGAAAATAGAAAACTTAGAGCAATTATTAAAAGTTGGAAAAAAATTATCCATATCAGCGTTATCCATGTTACGTAACATTGCTAATATCTACATCGGCAATTTCCGATCAAAATTGATAAAATGTTTAGGATTAAATTAGTCATCTTGAAAGATGTATGATTAAATTGACATCAATACAAAAGGTATAAAGTGGGGGGGGGGGAAAGAGAGGTCGCTAACGTATTTCATTAATCCAATTCACAAACATCGTAATGCTTGTGTGTCTTCCGACCCCTAGTTCAGCCCGTAATTTCTTTGATATTTGCTCTCGCTAAAGTTTCAAAAGATCTCACGTCAAACCGTATGAGAAGCGAACACTTTCTAACGTGTCTATTTCACGGCCGACCAACACTTTACAAAAACATAATAATTTGTATCTCATCACGCTAAGAGCCTAAGAGTTCCGTTTCTTTAAACAGCGGCAATTACAATGTGGTCACTTTTTCTTTTCCGGCGTGATAAAAGAATGAACGTTCATGTAGAGAGAGAGAGAGAGAGAGGGAGGGAGAGAGAGAAGGGAGTCAGCTTAATTTTGGCGTGTAGTCCCCGCGAGCCGCTTAATTCAAACACAAATCTTGACCTAATAGCAGTAAAAGCCAATTTGTAAAAATGACCCACGTCTCCCGTCTTTGAATTCTTCTCTTCTGGGAACCTATTTTGAACTTGTTTATTTGGTTGCCAGACTAGTCACGAAGGTTATCTAATGTTAGTTAGTGATATTATATATATACCTTTGGGAAGGTGAACCGGGGGCACAAACTAAGAAACAAAATCATTGTTTACGTCTTGTATTCATACACATCTTGAATGAGTTACCATAACTTATCTGAATAACATGCTGTGATACATTGTCTTCTTCTTGCGTGTTCATTCAATTTTGCCATAGACCCAAAAATCCCTGCTTTGACCACCGAACTTTCTCTCTCTCTCTCTCTCTCGGAACGGATTTAGATCTGAATAAAGCGCATCCAGCATTGACCAGCAACAGAAGACCTCTCTGTCGCTCTCTCTCTCTCTCTCTCTCTCTCTCTGTTTGCCAAGTTTTTGAATAAAGAGAGCCGCTCTTTCTAGCCTTCTTCATTCACACAACTTCCTGTTTCATCGATCTCTCCCTCTATTCGTTCACACCACACACCCACGAGTTTGCTTCTCGTGATATCACTTACAGACACCAACGTTAAATTGCTGATGTCCGATTATGGACGATGTTGTTGATGTCCCCGAGTACTTCACGTGTCCCATTTCTCTGCAACTGATGAGAGACCCGGTGACTGCTGTCACCGGCATCACGTACGACAGAGAGAGCATCGAGCATTGGCTTCTCGATGGCAAGAACGCGACCTGCCCTGTCACGAAGCAGCCGTTGACGAAGGACTCCGACCTGACCCCGAACCACACCCTCCGCAGGCTGATCCAGTCGTGGTGTGATGAGAACGCCTCTCGGGGCATCGACCGCCTTCCCAACCCGAGAACGCCCCTTGACAGGTCCTGCTTGCTTAAACTCATCAGAGACATCCGATGCCATCGATCGGAGATGGAGACCCTTAGACGCATTGATATGCTTGCGGTAGAGAACGAGCGAAATAGAAATCTTATGATAGAGGTTGGGGTGCCCAAGGCTATAATATCATACGTTGCAAATTGTTGCGACGAAAACCGGACCATTGGTCTTGAGGAAGCTTTGCGCATACTAGTACTACTTCGAGTCCCATCCGCATCCGTGAAGCTACTCATCGGCCAAAACGATCGGATCATCAAAACGCTGACTTGGGTTTTAGGTTGTGAAGTAGACAATTGCGTGGCAGTGAGATCACACACGCTTATAGTCCTCAAGAGGATGTTCGAAGCGGCGAACTCCTCAGTGCTAGAAAGATTGAAAAGCGAGTTCTTCCAAACAATCATCCGTCTCCTAAGGAACGGCATCACTCAACAGGCGGTGAATGCGTCACTCCATATATTGCTAGACTCGTGCCGATGGGTGAGAAACCGTGCCATGATGGTGGAGCACGGCGCCGTGTTTGAGCTCATCGAGCTGGATCTAGGGTTCCCGGGGAGGAAAACCACTGAGCTAATCCTGGGAGTCTTGTTCCACCTATGCTCTTGTGCCGACGGGAGGGCTCAGTTCATGGGCCACAGATGCGGGATCGCCGTGGTCTCGAACAGGATTCTGAAGGTCTCGCAATCCGCGGACGAGTGGGCCGTCCTCATTCTTTCAATGCTGAGCAAGTTTTCGGGGAATTCGATGTTTGTTCGGGAGATGCTAATGGTCAGAGCTGTGTCGAAGCTTGGCTTGTTGTTACAAGCGGATTGCGCGACGTACTTGAAAGACAAAGCTCGAAAGATACTTAAGACGCACTTCGATGAATGGAGGAAGTCTCCTTGCATCGATGATACGCTCTAAACTAGGGTTGCGAGGTGAGTGCATGATTTTCCTTTTCCCTTTTTCTATGGGATTTTTGGGGCCATTGGAGAGTGTATGAATAAATTAAAAATGTGGTTTCTTTGTCACTCAAGTGTCGATTTTGCGAATATGGGAGAAAAGCGTTGATATTTCTTGCAGTGTATCAGCAGAGAAAAATAATAAATGACGATCTTTTGAATACTAATTGCAACTTCTGACTATTGGACAGCTGTCTAATGCATTAGTTATAAGTTTCTTTGAGAATGTTCAAGTTATTATTTCCAAATCATTTCTTCTCAATATTGTTCTCATGTTTAAGAATTGGATTATTGTAAGATCCACCACCAATGTAAAAATAAAATAAAATACAAACATCATTTGATAAGTAACAAGTGTTTTTGGAGTTACTTTTGTAACTGAATTTCTTCATGTGTCAACAACCCCAATATGAATGTGGAAATTTCTTAATCCAACAGTTGATCTAGGAAAAATGCTTAAAAATCTCATTTTGAAAACATAGAAGATCATAATAACTGTTTGTAACATCCGGGCCCCACTGTGTAATATTGTTCACTTTGGGTCACCCGCCCTGGCGCGGACGAACCGCCATCCCAACCACGGTCTTTTCCCTCACGGCTTTAAAACGCGTTACACAGATTAGAGGGACCTAAGCCTTATAAGGCCCTGTTTGGTTCAGTATTTGGAATGCTCATTTGGGCTCTAAAGTCCCTTGGCCAAATGCAAAGGTGTTTGGTTTGTTTTTTTGCACGACTTTGGCGGGATACAATTGCATCTCCAAGTGGCTCTAAGGGCCTTTAGCCCAATGCAGCTCTTGAGGTACTTTGGAAAGTTGCATCTTCGGAATGCAACTTCCGGTATTGTTCATCTCTCCGGTGGAGAAGCCGATCGGCTGCCTGAATAAAAATAAATATGTTTATATAAAAATAAATATGTTTATATTTTTATATAAAAATATAAACATATATTTTATGTTTAATAAATAAATATATATTTATAAATATAAACATATCTATTTTTTTCTCCAATTGTTTTTATATAAATATATATTTATATAAACATATCTATTTATATATATATTTTATGTTTATATTTTTATATTTTTATATAAAAATATGTTTATATAAAAAAATATAAATATATTTTTTATTCAAGCGATTCAGCCGCCGGATTCAGCAGTCCGGTGGCCGGACTTCAAAAAAAAAATATAAACATATTTTTGTCTTTTTAATTTAATAAAAGTTAATTACAAATGCAAATTTTACCAAACGGTATTTTGGCCAAAGTTGTTTCTCAATGCAAATTTTACCAAACAACATTTGCATTTCGGAAAACCCCTTTCACCCAAAAGTATTTACATTTCTGCAAATGCATTTCCCAAAAGCCGAACCAAATGGGCCCAAAGCTAGTCCAGGACTCCCTCCTTAGGTGATGTGGGACAAGAGAGGGACTCCTTCCTTGCGCACGTCCGAAGACCGTCGCTCGGGCCGTCACACTCTCCATCTCTTAACAGAACAGCGTCCTCGCTGTGGCCCCACACGAGGTTGGGCGTCAGAATAGCATTCTTGCTGTGGCCCCACACGCGGTCGGGAGTCGGCTCTAATACCACTTGTAACATCCCGGGCCCCACTGTGTAATATTGTCCTCTTTAGGTCACCCGCCCTAGCGCGGACGAACCGCCATCCCAGCCACGGTCTTTTCCCTCACGGCTTTAAAACGCGTTATACAGATTAGAGGGACCCAAGCTTTATAAGCTAGTCTAGGACTCCCTCCCTAGGCGATGTGGGACAAGAGAGGGACTCCTTCCTTGCGCATGTCTGAAGAACGTCGCTCGGGCCGTCACACTCTCCACCTCTTAACAGAAGAGCGTCCTCGCTATGGCTCACACGAGGTTGGACGTCAGAACAGCATTCTTGCTATGGCCCCACATGCGATCGGGAGTCGGCTCTAACATTACTTGTAACATCCCGGGCCCCACTGTGTAATTTTGTCCGCTTTGGGTCACCCGCCCTGGCGCGGACGAACCGCCATCCCAGCCACGGTCTTTTCCCTCACGGCTTTAAAACGCGTTACATAGATTAGAGGGACCTAAGCCTTATAAGCTAGTCCAGGACTCCCTCCCTAGGCGATGTGGGACAAGAGAGGGACTTTTTCCTTGCGCACGTCCGAAGACCGTCGCTTGGGCTGTTACACTGTTGGTCATCATTTACCAAAAAAATAAATAAATAATAACTGTTGGTCATTATACACAGGAAAAATACCATTTTTTTAAAATTTATTATAATTGTGTTAATTCAATTCTAATTTTTTTTTGTCAATTCAATTCTAAACATTTTACATTTGTGCCAATTCACTCCATTTGACCAATTTTGATTAGTCGACGTTGATATGAATAATTTTTTGAATATTTTTTTCGAATTTGCTTATTAATTTTTTTAAATTTTCTTTTCTTTCTCTTTCTCCCCTCCTCCTTCTTCCTTCTACTTTTGGTTGGTTGCCAGACGGCCTTATTGTAGCTGGGCGAAGTTGATCTTGTTGACCTTAGCCTTAGGCAATCGTCCAGAGGTAGAAGGAGGGAGGAGGAAAAAAAATTCAAAAAAGAAAACTCGAAAAAAATAATTAAAAAATTATCCAAGTTAGCGTTCGCTGAACAGCCGATATCGGCTAGCCACATTAGTACTAGCTAGTCAAAATTGTCCAGATAGACCGAATTAGCATAATTGCAATTAGGGGTGAGCAAAAGAAACCGCATAAATCGGGAATCACCTGGATTGGACCAAATCGGCATGTTGAGTCGGGTTCCTAGAGACGTCGGGCCAGTTCTCGATTTGACAATAATGGTGCCGACAATTTTCGGTTCAGTTCCCAATTCCTAAGGCTATCCAAACCGAACCGACTTTATTTTTTAAAACTTTAACTTAATTCTTCAAAATACAATTTAATTTTGAATATTTGTGACAATTAAAGTGCTATTTCAAGGCCCTTCTCAATATTTTTGTATTTCCAACAAAAGAAAGGATTTTGGCCAAAAGACCAAATATTCGTTTGCTTGTCTATCGCTATTTATAGAGACCAACGACGCGTTAGTCTCTGCTAAATGCTTAATATAGGACTAAGTGTGGGACTAAGCCGCTCTCTCTCTCTCTCTCTCTCTCTCTTCACCCCTCACTTGCAAGTGTCTACTCTAAGCCTCCAAGAATCTCACAATGAACAATTACTCAGAGCATTTGAGAGATTGCCTATAAAACCAAGCTAGGCAGCCTAAATGAGAATGCCATCTTTGGTCTTTTGGCTAAGACTAAGTGAGAAGCTTGATAAAGGTGGGGGTAATGCTCGCTGAAGTCTAGTTTGAATATTTTTTAATGTGAGGGGAGTTCGGTTCCATTGGACTGCCCAAGAAGGATTGATCGGTTCGGTTTTCTTCGGTTCTAGTCTTCTTTGGCTCAGTCCTCGGTTCTGGAAATGAGGAATCAATTCCTCCTGTCCGATTCTCAGTTCTGTGGTGGGAACCGGATCAATTAGGAATTGATCACTCCTAATTGCAATACACTAAAACCATGACTACATGTGCAATTCTATTTAGCTATTAGAAAAAAAAAAAAAAAAAAAAAAAACGCATCAAAGGTCTTAAACTTCATATATAGAATTCGATCAAGTCCTATATTTTTATTTGGTGCAATCAACTATTAAACATTTATCAAAAATTACATTTTTTTTTGGTAAGCATTTATCGAAAATTACATTTATCTCAATTAATAGTGAAAAGTGCACTTTGTTGCTTCGTCTTACCTCAGACAACCAATAACTATTTTGAGATCATTGGAATAGAATCCGAAAGTGGGGAAAAACCCTAAAAAATTGGAGCTGCTTATGAGGATCTGGGAGGTGACCGCGTGGTCAAGAGTGAAGAGAATGACATCTTTGCAATGATGGAAGAGAAGCATGTGGAAGGTTCAACTTGAGCTTGTTGGACCTAGATGACAGATCGGAGCCACGATGCCCATTTGGGAGGTGGCATTGTGGTTCATTGGACGAGGGAGAGTAAATCGAAGAGGTTTTGGTTGTGGAGAGGAAGGAAAAAGAGTAAAGCAAATTCGTGAAGAGAGAGAGAGAGAGAGAGAGAGAGAGAGAGAGAGAGAGAGAGCTCTAGGAGGTCATGGTGTCGCGACTAGATCTCGTTGCCATCCCTCATGAGGAAAGAAAGGGGACATATTGGATTTAAGGGTACTTGATCACGAAAGTTCCCTCATGGTTTTCAACCACATGGATGTTATCACCTCACCCCTTGGATGAACCTTGTGTGAATTCACTTAATTGTAATTGTGAGTTCTACCAAACTCGTACCTTGCGTGACAATGGAGTGTCGCGACTCTACCTCGACACCATGGTACATCTTGATCGATGATTTTAATGTCGAAAAAAATCCGGAAGTAAAAACAAGTTTAGGGGTACTTTTACTATGATAGCCCCTCAATATGACGCTTCACCTATAAGGACGACATCACTTCATCCTTTAGGGATACTGCCAATATCGAGAATGCTAAATTACGGTAATTCTTATCAAAACCTGTACCCGACGCGACGGGTTCATTTATAGCATCTAATTGTTTAAGACAACCTGGCACTAAAACGGGAGTCGCCATTAGTCTCGTTTTTAAGGGTTAGCTAGAAAACCCAATTAAGGGTTGGGAGTGTTCCCTCAATTCTTACGCAATTAGATATCTAGGTTCGGAGACTTGGGTTATGCCAATATTTCTATTAGCTGCATTTCGGTATCTAACGGTATGTTGTGTTTGCCTAAAGTGTCTATGCATTTCTTCTTTAATTTTTGGGATAAATGCAATAGAAGTCCTAAAACTTGTCACGAAAATGCAATTAAGTCCTAAAACTTACAAAAAGTGCAATCAAGTCCTAAAACTTGTCAAATTGTTTCAATCGAGTCCTAAAATTAACATCGTTAGCCTTTTTAACGGAAAATGCTGACGTGGCGAGGATGTGGCATTTTAAATAATGTTTCATTTTCCACTTGGCTTTTTAAAATGATTTTTTATTCAATTTTTAAAAAAATTAGATTTAAAAACTAAAAAGAAAATTTAAAATTTTTTTATAAAAATTGTTAAAAAAAAAGATAAAGATAAAATTAGCAGTTCCTCCCCTGCCGCCGCTGCTGCCGCCGCCCATTGTCAGAGGGGTTGGCAACGGTTGTTGGCCTTGGGCGGGGGTGGCCGGCCCTCGTCCGGCCCCAGGTGAGGGTTGGCGACCCTCGCCAAGCTCGGGCGAGGGAGCCAAGATCCGGGCACGCCGGTGCTCGCGGGGGTCGGCGGTTGTCTCGACCAAGGCAAGCGATGGTTGCCGGCCCTCCCTGGGTCGGCAAGGCCTTGCCTTAGTTGGGTGAGGGTCGGCCACCCCCGCTTGGGGCCGGCGACCGTCACCGGCCCTTTTAGTGATGGGTAGAGGCAAAGGATGCTGGCCATTTTTTTTTTCTTTTTTTCTTTTTAAAATTGTTTTGTTTTTTAAATAAATTTTAGCTTTTCTTTTCTAATTTTTAAATCTAATTTAAATAAAAAATAATTTTAAAAAGCCACATGGAAATAAAAATCATTTTAAACATCACGTCCATGCCACGTCAGCATTTTTCGTTAAAAATGCTGACGGTGTTAACTTTAGGGCTCGATTGAAACAATTTGACAAGTTTTAGGACTTGATTGCACTTTTCACAAGTTTTATGACTCAATTGCATTGTCGTGACAAGTTTTAGGACTTTTATTGCACTTATCCCTTAATTTTTCATGATCGTTCATCCTAAACTAGGCGGTCATGCATGGTTGTTCGTTTTCATGTTATTCTATTTCTAAGAAACAAAAAAGCAAAAAAAAACCAGTTGAATTGAAATTGTGGGACATTAATTAAACAACCAAGAAAGTAGTAAATCTATTATGCAATCTTGGGAAAGATAATGGAGAAACACAATTAAAAGATATGAAAGAAAAGAATCCACAACTCATTAGGTTTTTATATAAACAATAAGAACCTAAGACATATATCGGGAATAAATGATACAAAAATATGGCTGGAATGGACATCGATCTTTCATCGTCTTCGCATTATTGTCATCTTTGTCTTTGGGATCCTAACCTAAACCTAGTTGAAGAACTATAATTAGATACATACAATAGAAAGAAACAAATATGCACGTCAAAATAAATAAAAACACAACATCATGTCAAGGTCAACCACTCAAAGGAAGTTTAGTTCAAAAATTAGATTTGAGCCTCGGGGTCGGTCTTCGTTATTCATGCATAGGTCCCTCTAAGACACCTACCCGATTTATTTTATGACTTACAGTCATTATTGATCAATTGTATTCTAGCATGGTCAATAACACTTATAAGCCCCTAATAAGGTGATCTATGTTATTCCGGGATTTTCCCTTGATATCATGCATCGGCCCTAGCATACTTCAAGAAATCACATGCATTGTAGGAATTAAACATGTATGCAGGTATTTTTAACCTTATTTTTCAATCAATCAAACAGGAAAGTGAACTGTCAGCGGGTTACTTATTATCAATGGCATGCATCAATCATGAACACAGACATTTCTAATTGATTATATGCATGAATGGTACATGTGATGTTTCAAAGATAGGTTTGAAATCATTGATAAAAAATTTGAGACAAGGTGATGACTCAATTATGGAAAGCATTCAATTGCCAAGGTTAGCAGGGAACTCGCATAAATGAATTTATAAGTATCGCAGACATTTTGAATATAGTCCGTATCATAACTTTCACAACGTCAAATTGGGATTTGAAGAGATTTGAAAATATTTCAGACTAAGGAATATTTAGGCTATGGAACACACTCAGTTGCCAAGACTAGTTCAGAGCTTACATAAATGCATTTACAAGTATCACAAATATTTTGAATATGGTTGAAACCATGATTTTTCCTAAGTCAAATCAAGCTTTAGAAAAGAGTTTCTAAAAAAACTGCTTTTGGAAATATCACATGTATCAAAGCGTTTTCAAGATGTGATTTGAAAATTCATTCATCAAAGGCAGTTTGACAATGAATATCAAGGCATTTAAAGCAACTTTCATAAAGACGGCATGAACTAAATTCACAACAAACTAACCTAAGTAGTCTAGCCAAACGATCACAATCAAGTTCATGTTAGGAAATTTCAGACCAAGCATGGTAAATCAGAAAAATTGGATGATACTCATTAACAATCTAGCTATGAAAACATTCCTCAACATGTATGACATGATAACGAACAAATTTCGTGAAGAATTTTTTTCTAAATGAGCTAAGCATGATTTTATAAAAATCAGATGACAAACGATAATGCATCAGAAAATCACTAAAACAGCAGGACATCACATCATTGCAATAAAAAATTTTCCTATCAAAGGAGGTCTAAAAATCATGAGATTCTCATACAATATAGTCAACATGAGGGCAAACAAACTTCATTAAGGGACCGAGTCGAGAATCCCTACAGAAATAATGGTACAAAAATGACAAGGGTCTGTCAAAACATGAGTAAAAACAGGAGTCCGAATTTAATCCTAGGTCTAGATTCTAATATTGTTTGGAAAAAAATAGAAAATGGACCTAACGACGAGAAAATTGCATGAAATCAGTGGCATTTGAAAACTCTAGGGGTGCTTTACAATATCTTAGAAGGGCCAAGGTCTAAACAAGTTCAATTTGGTACTCTAAGACCGAGGTTTCTAAAAGTACGCATATCAATAATTAAAAAACCAGAACATAGCATGCATTAATAAACCTCAAAATCACTCAAGTAATGCATAAATGGCATGAAGAAGTTACACGTGACTTAGAATCGGATGCGAAACAATTTGGTTAATCATTAAGCCTTAAGTCGGCATGCAAAGATGTCATACGATTTAATGACAATACGAGATAATTCAAGATTTCTAATGACATGTTTAAGGGTTTCTAAGTGTAACATGCACTTTTGTGACACAAATTTAATATGTGAAATGATACTCAAATGTAATGGGCATGGACACAAATCTTGTAATATGTGGTTTGAATGTCAAGAAGGCATTACTGCAATATTTAGTTTCTAAAAGACCCAAATGGGCATAACAAAGTGTATACATGCTAAGGTCTAGTCCTAAACCTTAACACTACAGAATGAGCGTGATTTTGGACTTCTAAAGAAATGCAAAAATCTTAGGAAAAATATTACATGCAAATCATGCATCGAAGCATATTTTTTGTTAAGAGTCCGAATCTAAATGAGATCATGCGAGTCGTGATAAAAATGACAAAATAGACATGCATCTTCAAGTTTTATGTTACTGCAACACCCCTTTACATTGATACATGCAATTGATGCACTGAACAACATCAAAACTTTGCAAATTTTGCGTCAATTAAACTCATATAATATGTAGTTCATTCATCATTAAGGTTTTGAGGTTGAATAATGTCAATTTTATATTCAAATCTACCTAAATTTATTTTAGACCAAAACAGGGCAAATTGACCTTAGCTTAGATCTGAGTAGTTTTAACCTAGCTAAACATGTCCAAAAATTCCGAAAAAATTATAAGATATTCTTGACACAATGAAAAACAATTTCATGAAGGCAAGTATTTCAAGAAATTATCATAAAAAGCAGCATAAAAATAACAAAGTCATATTTTGGAACCAAAACAGAACCAAAAACAGTCCTAAAACACTATAGAATCAAGTGACTTCGGAAGTGTTTTTCAAGGGTCAAATGCCTCTCAATCAAGGTGTACAACCTATTGATTTGAAGCTCGTGACATGTAATTTCAAAGCCTAGAGGGATTCAAATCAAAATAAGGTAATTTTGAACTTCATATTGATCAAAACAACAAGCCTATTTAGTAGCATGAAAATACATATTTGAGGCCAAATCAAGCTCAATCATCCATGATCATTGATCAACCAATCATAGTAGATCAACTATTTTAATTTATCAGTCAAGCATCTAAACATAAGATATAGTCCTAAAATTGAACCCTAACCCCAACCAATTAATTCGGTCTCACTTCACGGGATTTGAGATCAAGGAGATTACTTTTGATGTGATTTTTGTTGATTATAGTTGCAATTGAATGGAATCAAACTCGCCAGGACACACACAGACCTCCAAAACCACAATCAAACTACCATGAAATTGGTCGGACTGCCGGTTTGAGGATCAAACAAAGAACTTGTCCCGCCTGGATCGGTTTGGGATTGTCAGCAAGACTTGAGGTTGCTAGAAAGGATCCAACAACTGATTCTCCAATCACTAACCACCACTTGATTGAGGATGGTTTGAAGGAGTGATTGGGCATTGTTTGATAGTGATCAGATCACAGCCGGTTGCCGGTTTTGCCAAGGAACATAACCGGTCCAAAATTGGATCAATCTTTCAGTGCTTGGAATAGATTAGGCCACCAGAATTGTTTTGATGGCTTATCTAAAGATCTCCGACTACCAGGGGTCAGGGATAGAGTTAGAGATAGGTCGAACTTGGTTCGACGTTGGCTAAGTTGCCGTTGCTCGCCGATCAGATCCGATATCGAGGATCGATTTGATTGCTGGTCTTCAAACTTTGACTAAATCGGGGTCGGATCTGGAGCTATTGAAGTCGTCAGAGTTGCTGATGGTGTGAGTGAACTCAAGGGGAAGCTATTGGTCGCCGATGATGATGGAGATTCACTAGTGGGAGGCTCGAACCGGCATTGATCGGCTCATTTGAGGAGGAATCGAGTGAGCAAATGGAGACAAAGGAGAGATAGGGAATTTGTGGGAACCAGAGTGAAGAAAGAGAGAGAGATCCGTAAAAAGAGAAGAATTTTCATCCAAAATGAGCCCTCCAAAAATGAAGGGGAAATTGGTATATATACCACTCTCAAATTGAGCAATCTAGGTTCTCAATTTGATCCGACAGTTGAAATTTAAATCCAACAGTTAAAATTTGATTTTGAAGGTTCCATTATGATCTCGAGATATCGGGTAACCGGTCTAGTGGATTTGATTTGCGAAAAACCGAGTCAAAATCAAGAATTAAGTCAAAATGTTGATTAGAGGTCAAATTGTAATTTTATGAAATTCGAGGACCAATCTACAAAATTTTGAAAAATTGAAGATGTAGAAGTGAAATTAACACAAAAAGGATCTTGGAACCGGTCGCCTGAGGTCTAGAACAGGCCGACAAGAGCCTGAACCGCCTAGCATTGCCGACGGCCAATCGAATTGGTCAAATCTATTCGCTCTGATTTAGCCGATTCCTGATTGGTCCTTGACCAGTTTGATCCGATTCTAGCTAATCTACTCGCTTGAGATCCCTATGAGTTCAAAATTCATGCAATTTGATCCCTAAATTGAAAATAAAATTTACTCTATTTGAGAGGAAATTACACGATTGTAGTTCAATTATGCCTATCAAACCTTATGAATGCGATCTATGGGTTTTTTATTGACTTAATTGAATGATTATTACGAAAGGCAACAGGTCAAAATCATGGGTGCTTTGAATCGAGCCTAAAGGGCTAAAACGATCAAAGTTGCAATTCAATGAGTAAAATTGCAAATTGATTGAAATTGAGTTCAATTAGTGTCATAACTGTCTTATCTACTTAATCACTCATGTGTAAGATCATATATCACGTTCAAATTGACCTTAAATTGAAGTGCTCGAGCTTATGTCAAAAATGAATCTAGGTCTATTATCATAATTGGACCTATATTTATAAAATTAAACCATAACCTAGATTCGAATTTTGTCAATTGATGCTTAATTGCTTGATTTTCTTATACTTGGAAGAGTAAAATTCTTCAAATCGAGAGGTTTTGAAGTAAATTTTTCAAAATCGATTTTGGATTTGGATTTATCTTAAGAAAATGAGCAAAGAACAATTGTCCGTTTGCAAGTCATAAAATATTGATTTTTGTCCAACGGCAATTTATATTTTGACTTGACAATTTGCGAAATTAAATGCATGAGTGAATTTAAAATAGTTCATAAGTCAAATGTTGAATAGGGAACTACACCTAATTATGATAATAATAAAAATAATTTGATTTTTGACCAATTTAGAATATAAAACCGAAAAATTTGGAAAACAATGTTCTTAATCGAATTTTGCGAAATTTTTGACACAAAAGTTAAATTGACACTAAAAGAAATGTATTTGTGAATTTTTGATTTTTTTGGTTAAATGTTTGATTAAAAGTTAACCCTATAGTTAACTTTTTTGAAAATGTTGATTTCTTGATCAAAATTTTGAATTTTTGAGAAATTGATTCGACAAAAGTAAAATTAAAGCTGAATGACATCTTTTGGGGTAAAAAGTCAATTTTTAACCCGGGATTGACTCTTAGTTAAAGGGTTGACCAAAAGTCAACCCGAAAGTCCATCGTTTGACTTTTCGAGTTTTTCTTGAAAATGACTTGAAAATTGCTTTAAAACGACAATATAAAAGAAAGAAATGAAAAATGATATTTTTTTGGTCAAGAAATGGGTTTTGTTGCGATCAGAAACCAAAATCTCAATTTTTTACCCTTCTTGACGCGTCGACTAAAAATTAGGTATCAACATATGGTAGAGATGACAATAATATGGTTCACAATAGGGGTGAGTATGGTCCGGGTTGGACTGGTCCACCCCCTAACCTTAAGACCAACCCGCACAGTGCTGGTCCTCAATTTTTAGGACCAATGACTGATCCTATTGAGCTTGGGACCGAGGATCGGACTGACCTAGTGGATTCGGTTCGGTTCCAAGGTCAACCGGGACCAATCGATAATTTTTTATTTCATTTTTTATACTCATTAAAAAAGCGATTGAGGACCGGACTGACCCAATGGATTTGGTCCGGTTATAGGGTCAACTCGGGACCTACCAATAATTTTTTATTTCATTTTTTGTACTTCTTGAAAGGGAAACCAAGGACCGGATCGACCCAATGGATTCGATGACGAGCGAGGTTAGCTAAGAAAGGCAAGCGATGAGAGTCAAGTGGGGTGAGCGTTGAACAGAGTGAGCATGGAGTGTTGAGCGGAGAGCAATAAGCCAAGTGAGCATCAAGCGACGAGTGGCACGAGTGACCCAAAGCGAGCGAGGCGAGTGTTGAGCGGCGAGCGGAGAAGTTGTTTCTTTCGATTTTGGCAAATTGAAGACTAAGAAGACAAATATAACAGAAGAGAACCAATACTAGATGAGGATGCCGTGATGAGCTGTTTATGCCATTTTGGACGTCGTGAGGATTTCTCACAAAAACATTTTCTTCATTCGTAAATTATGACTATTGATATTGTAAAATATATTAAAAATCTAAGTTATTAAAGAACAATGTAAAATTACTTGAATACCTCACTAAAGAATTGTTTAATGTTGTTGACGCTGTTTATTTTAAGGTTTTCTCTATATAAAAAAATTATAAATAATATATTAGATATATATAGTCAGAGTTGGTTCGGGTTGGACCGATCCTAAACTCTTAGGACCGAGGACCAACCCGTACAGTACTGGTCCAGGAATTCTAGGACCAATGATCGACCTTGTCTCCTTGAGAACCGGATCATGACCGATAGGGTTGGGCCGGTTCAGGGTTGGTCTAGGGTCAACCCTAGACCGATGCTCACCCCTAATTCACAAGAGGGAAGAGAGAGACCAAAGCTAAGAGTTTTGGTTGTGAAGAGGGATGGAGGGAGAGAGAGTAGAGCGGAGGACATATACATATATATAATGAGAGACTAATCGGAGAAGCAATAAAAGGAGGGAGTAGAAATTTTGAAATTCTGTCAAGTGGGCTCGAACTACCACGTGTTGATATTTAAATAGTTTATTATAAATCCTATGTGGCACATCTAATGTACTTAATATTATCTTGGTATTTTCTCCCCTAAGATTATGTACTTAATATTATCTTAGTATTTTCTCCCTTAAGCCTTCATTCTGCATTAGAGAGTCAACATGGACAAGCTACTTGTTGCAAAAAGGTGTGGATATGATAATTTATGGGGTTAAGTTCCCTAAAAACTCCCAAATTATAGGTCCAATCTAACTTTAATCTGTTTTTTTTTCTAAAACAAATGACAAACATTCCCTTCTATCCCAAATCTGTCTCACGTCAAAAAATTGCCATCAATTTCTTCAAAATTATCCACATGAGGAGGTTACTGTTATTTCATACAAATAAAAAGGTGATAGCGAAGACGCAAGTGAAAATTTGTGATTTTTTAAAAAGAGTCCAGGGCATAATTTGAATTAGATCTAAAGTTTTGAGGATTTTTATTAGGGAAATAAGGTCATTTTATGGATGTATAGTGAGAAAATGTGGACTGTGCAAACTTGTTAGCAAGCCCAACGTCCTCAATTGAATTTGCATCCACACGTTACGAGGTTTAATGGGGAAAAGGCCTAATTACTTGAAAATCATATTTCCTTTACTCTCAAGTTACCCCCTCTAAAATTAATTTATTTCACAAAAAATAAAGGATTTTAATTTTTTTTTTTGTAGAATTGATTGTTATATTGCTTGAAATAATTAGTTTACTAATTATTTTCATTATCGATAATAATTTATTTTAAAAAGTGATGGAAATATTTTTTGCTTATACATTTTTGTTTATCGATAACAATCATTTTTTTGGGAAAATATTTTTCAAAACGTAAATTTTTCACAAAATAAATTGACCATCGATTAAAAATCCTATTTTTCAAAGAACATGCAATTGATCGATATGCATAGGATCCTCTAATTGTTGTAACCAATTCAAATCGATGACGCTTCCTTGCCAAGCATCGGTAGAATGTTTCTGTAATGCACTTCTTGTATACACATGGTCAGGTTTCGAAGTTGTTGACATTTTTTCCATGTCAATCGGGCCGTGGGATAGGAAGAAGGTGCACTTCAGTGTCAACGTCAGGAATGCCTGTCAGACATGATTCTAACAATTTGGGATTATAATGGAATCGCTTGTCCCAAGGATAGTGGGAGCTTGAAGATTGACAGATCATTCCGATTTATGTATAAAGATTGTACAATTTGATTCAAATGAAGTTTAGATTGAAGTTTCGTGTTCAAACTTTCAGCCATTATTTGCCAAATCCAGTTTGATTTCGCCCCGGAAGGGACAGAACATAAAAAGGACAATAAATCGACCTTGGGAATAGGATAATAGCGTAGTTCGACAAAAAATAGAAAAAAATAATAGGATAATAGCGCAGACGTGGCAGCTAGTGATGGTCCATAACCCATCCGTTGACTTTTGTCTTGTTGACAGGACAAGGATGGTCGACTCTCCTCTGTCCCCTTTGGAATTCTCGACTGCTTTCGCTTCACTTACAAATTGAAGTTCTTTTCCTTTCCTTTTTGAGCACTTACAAAAAATGGAGTTTTTATTTTCTTTTGCTAGAAATAAGCTTCTCATTTCAAACAAAACATTGCAAATTGGATGCAGTAATTACATTAGAATGATATAAAAGAAGACTCTACTAAGACAATATTTTTAACTCTAGACGGGATATTGTGGAAAAGAATAGAAGACGCGGTTCCTATTGGATTAGAAGCCCGATTTGTAAAAGCATGAGTAAGTCCATGGTTGGATCTATGGGGTCAGGCCAAATTTCAATCTGAATTGTGTTGAAGTAGGAAGTGAGATTATACAACAGAAGGCTGAATAGTTTAACGGCAAAGACTCATTCGTTGGATGGTATCAATTAAAACCTGGCAATTGTTTTCAAATAAAGCTTCGGATGCTGAGGGACTTAGCATAATTGCAAGCGAGAAGGAGAGAAGGAGAGACGCTACTTCCACTTCCATCGGCGGGTTCCAATGTTCTCTTCTCGTCCAAGCTTGGACTATTGCATTACTAGCCAGTCGTGCAATAATACCTATGACTCCTTCATTATTTTTCCACGTGCCATCCACATGGAGTTGGTACAGATTGTCTTCCAACTTGTGAAAGTTGTCGTTATTTTTTCCTTTCGTTACTCGTGTGTCTCACGATAACTTTTAGATTCAAATAATGTAACTTCTTTTTCATGATTCCATCCATACTAAATTCAAGTCCTAACCATCTGAGTGCTTCCGAGACCCTAAGAAACGTTCTCTCAAGAGTTGATGATCATTAGATCGCACTATAGCAGATCTCAATTGTTGACCGTAAAACTAGTTGAAGTATTTGCATATTATATAGCACTTTGTGTGGAGAAATTATGACAAAAAGAAGAGCATGCGATGAGGAGTCAAAACAAGTCATACGATTGAGAGATTAGTCCACCGAAAGATCACGGGAGCGCTGAAAGTGCGAATTATGATGAAGCTTCCTAGATATCTGCACTTGGTTTCAACTATGCTATTCGACAAAACGAGAACAGATTTGAATTGGACGGTCGTCTAAGCCGGTTCTGCTTGAGCCACATTTTTCCGTGTCTACGGACATACTTATTGAAATGTAAGAAAACAACCAAATGAGAAACAGGCTTTTTGCATGGAGTAGTGTGGCTGTTCCTTGAGCACTCGAATGAGAACCCGAAGAAGAGACTTTTTTCTGCCAGGGGTCTAAACTCAAGAAAAAGAGCGGCTTTCGCGGAAATTGAGCGTGACAGAGAGAGGAGCTTGAATTCAGGGAGGACCCTACCGATCCAGTACGTTACTTGACCGTTGACTCGATCTATCCCCTTGTCGAGTAAACGCTGCCAAACGACAATGTTATTGCTTTTTTTTTTTTTTTTTTTTTTTTTTTGGGGTCGAATCTTCTTGCTTAGTCACTGACTTTTCGGGGGGTGAAAACCCTAATGTGATGACCATGCATGGATTATTCTCGTTCAATTCCCCATCGCCTTCCTGACATGTAAGCGGAAGTAGCTCCCATCTATAACCGCGTACGAAGCGAAAACTCGGGTCGTGTTCTTTCTCTTTTTCGTCCCACCATAAGGCGACTAAGGTCCGCTCTGAATTTTCCCATATTGCTTTTCAATGATTTAACCCTTAGGCGCTTTCTTTTAACGTTACCACGCGTTTTTATAAATTTTTTAAGGGGTCACGGGGCTTGTAGACCCCGGTTGCCAGTGGCCATGGAAAACTTCATGAATCGGTCAAGCTCCTAGTCGTCACCTCGACGCAAATTACACGTCCGACCTAATTATAATAAGATGCTATACTGCATGAATATCCATGTGCTGGAATCGACCGGCCTCGTCAATTTTTTCAAAAGCAAGTCATTCCTAGCAAGACTAGGAATTTACAGACTTCTATTGTAGTCTCCCGTTGAGGCCAAGTAGTTCTCCTTTGTGTACCCTAACAAAGAGATCCAGTGAGAATCAAAGCTAACATCACGTTTCTTGAGTGTCAAGTGTTGGAAATTTCCTAAAATTTGGGCTTACATTAATTAATTGATTTTCTATTTTAAATAATCGGGTTAATGGATATTCTAATATTTATTAAACCCTTAAGTGATTTTATTGAATTGGGTTTTGGTATCTATTAATAACGAGCCTAGTTGAATAGCAAAGTATAAGCAATTGTGTTTAACTGAAATCCGTAATGGGAGAGGTCCAGTTGACATATTATTGATTAGGGTTTACTATGTTCCCTCTCTAGCTTATAAAAAGGTAGGTTATACCTATTAGTTACTTAATCCCATTAAAAACTATTATACTAAAATAGGTCATAGAGAGGAAAATTTGACATTCCAATAAATATTTGATTAAACAGAGTGATCTATTTTTCTTCAAATGAAGTAATGGCTCAAATAGATACATTTTAATTCCACTGTACTTATTGATTTTGGTGTTTTACAGTCATATATGGATCCGATTGTTCTTGATTAATTAGTTGTTTATATGGATAATATTTCTACATCAAGCTCATAAATTGTATAATCGAATCAACCAACTCTTATGATACTTAGCTTATTCATAATTGTTCTCTTGTGCATTTGAATTATGGGATAATCGTAAAAAAAGTCCTAAATATATTGTACATATGTCAATTCAATTTTAAACCTTTAAAAATGACCAATTTAGTTTTAAACATTTTGACAATTTATAACTTTAGTAATTTTGATCAATTTTGGCTAGAACATACTTATGTCAACATTGATCATTTGATATAATGTAATTAGTATTGATGTAGACAATCCTTATAATTTTTCAATAATTTTAATTTTTTTTTATGGCTAGCGTGGGTTGCCTAAGCCTTGTTGGTCACTAGGTGATGGCCAGTGAGGTGGAAAAAAAATAAAAAAAAATTATTGAAAGTTGGAAAAAATTATCCTCCATGTCAACGATTTTTGGTTAAAATTGACAAAATGTTTAGTGTTGAATTTGTCATCTTCAAAGATTTAAGACTAAATTGGCATCCATATAATAAGTATAAGATGGGCGGAGAAAAAGAGAGAGAACTTTGAGAGAGAGAGAGAGAGAGAGAGAGAGAGAGAGATCACTAACATAATTCACTCATTCAGTTGATAAACATTGTAATGCTCGTGTGTCTTCCAACCCCTAATTAAGCCTGGAAATTTTTTAATATTAGTTCTCGCCAAAGTTTCGAAAGATTATTTGACGACAAGTGATAACTTTTCAGAGTGTCTATTTCGTGGCAAGCTTTGCTAGTATAACAATTTTTGGCTTATTGTGAAAATACAGTTTGTTGTGAGTCATAAACTCATAAACGAGAAGACCCCACAATAATCTATTTTTTTTTTTTTTATGGTCTAGAATAAACCATTATTCTTACGGTATGTTAAAGATTGTCACAATATTATTATTATTATTATTTTTGTTGCCGACCCACACATTACAAAAACATAATAATTTGTATCTCATCACTCTACGAGTTCCGTTTCTTTATTCCGCGGCAATTACAATGGGGTCTCTGTTTCCTTTCCAGCGAGATAAAAGAATGAACGTTCATGTAGAGAGAGAGAGAGAGAGAGAGAGAGAGAGAGAGAGATGGGTCAGCTTAATTATGGAGTGTAGTCCCCGCGAGCGGCTTGATTCAAACACAAATCTTGACCCAATATCAGTAAAAGCCAATTTGTAAAAATGACTTACTTCTCCGTCTTTGAATTCTTCTCTTCTTGGAACCTATTTTGAACTTATTGAATAGGCTGCCAGACTAGTCGCGAAGGCTATCTAATGTAGTAGTAAGTTAGTGATATTATATATATATCTTTGGGAAGGTGAACTGAGGGCACAAAATAAGAAACAAAATCATTGTTTACGTCTTGTATTCATACGCATCTTGAATAAGTTACCATAAATTATCTGAATATCATGCCGTGATATATTGTCTTCTTCTTGCGTGTTCATTCAATTTTGCCATAGACCCGAAAACCCCTGCTTTGACCACCGAACTCTCTCTCTCTCTCTAGGAACAGTTTTAGATATGAATAAAGCAAATCAGCATTGACCAGCAAGAGAAGACCTCTCTGTTGCTGTCGCTCTCTCTCTCTCTCTCTCTCTCTCTCTCCGTGTCAAGTTTTTGAATAAAGAGAGACGCCTTTTCTTACCAAAACGAAGCCTTATTCATTCACACAATCTTCCTGTTTCATCGATCGCTCCCTCTATTCGTTCACATCACACACCCACGAGTTTGCTTCTCGTGATATCACTTACAGACGCCGATCGTTAAATTGCTGATGTCCGATCATGGAGGATGTTCTTGATGTCCCCGAGTACTTCACGTGTCCCATTTCTCTGCAGTTGATGGGAGACCCCGTGACCACCGTCACCGGCATCACATATGACAGAGAGAGCATCGAGCACTGGCTTCTTGACGGCAAGAATGCGACCTGCCCCATCACGAAGCAGCCGTTGACGAAGGACTCCGACCTGACCCCGAACCTCACCCTCCGCAGGCTGATCCAGTCGTGGCGTGACGAGAACGCCTCTCAGGGTGTCAACTGCCTTCCCAACCTGAGAGCACCCCTCGACAGGTCCTGCTTGCTCAAACTCGTCAGAGACATCCGATGCCATCGATTGCAGATTGAGACCCTGAGACGCATTAAGGTGCTTGTGGTAGGGAACGAGCGAAATAGAAATCTTATGATAGAGTTTGGCGTGCCCAAGGCTGTAATGTCATACGTTGCAAATTGTTGCGATGAAAACCGGACCATTGGTCTCGAGGAAGCATTGAGCATACTAGTACTACTTCGAGTCCCATCCGCAACTCCAAAGCTACTCATCGGCCAAAACGATTGGGTCATCAAAATGCTGACTTGGGTTTTAGGTTGTGAAGTAAACAATTGCGTCGCAGTGAGATCACACGCGCTTATAGTCCTCAAAAGGACGTTCAAAGCGGCGAGCTCCTCAGCGCTAGAAAGATTGAAAAGCGAGTTCTTACAAACAATCATTCGTCTCCTAAGGAACGGCATCACTCAACAGGCAGTAAATGCGTCGCTCCATATATTGCTAGACTCGTGCCGATGGGTGAGAAACCGTGCCATGATGGTGGAGCACGGCGCCGTGTTCGAGCTCATCGAGCTGGAACTAGGGTTTCCGGAGAAGAAAACCACTGAGCTAATCCTCGGAGTCTTGTTCCGCCTATGCTCTTGCGCCGACTGGAGGGCTCAGTATATGGGCCACAGATGCGGGATCGCCGTGGTCTCAAAGAGGATTCTGAATGTCTCACGATCCGCGGACGAGTGGGCCGTCCTCATACTTTCAATGCTGAGCAAGTTTTCGGGGAATTCGATGTTTGTTCGGGAGATGCTAATGGTCGGAGCTGTGTCGAAGCTTGGCTTGTTCTTACAAGCGGATTGCGCGACGTACTTGAAAGACAAAGCTCGAGAGATACTTAAGACGCACTTCGACGAATGGAGGAAGTCTCCTTGCATCGATGATACGCTCTTAACTAGGGTTTGCGAGGTGAGTGCATGATTTCCCTTTTCCCTTTTTTTTGGGGGATTTTTGTGCCATTGGAGAGTGTTTGAATAAATTTAAAATGTGGTTTCTTTGTAACTCAAGTGTAAATTTTGCGAATATGGGAGAAAAGTGTTGATTTTTCTTGCAGTGTATTAGCTATCAGTAGAGAAAAGTAATAAATGACGATATTTTTCATACTGATTGAAATTTGACTATTAGATAACTGTCTAATGCATTAGTTCTAAGTTTCTATTGGAATGTTAAAGTAATTGTTTCCAAATTATTTTGTCTCAATATTGTTCTCATGTTTAAGAATTGGATTATTGTAAGATGCACCACTAATGTAACAAGGAAAAAAAAACAAACAAACAAACAAACACCGTCCATAATTACATGTGTTTTTGGTTGGTAACCGAATTTCTTCATGTGTCTCCAACCCCATTGTGAATGTGGAAGTTGTTTCTCAATCCGGCAGTTGATCTATTAAAAATGCTTAAAAATTTCATTTCTAAAACTTAGAAGATCATAATAACGGTTGGTCATCACACACTACAACTATGACTACAGGTGCGAATCCATATAACTATTAGAAAAAAACTGCATAAAAAATCTTAAACTTCACGCATAGAATTCAATCTAAGTACTAGATTTTTTAATTGGTGCAACCAAGTACTGAACATTTGTCGAAAATTACAATTTAGTTCTAAATTTAGAGTGAAAAATGCAATTTGGTGCTGCCATCTATGCAACTTTCGAGTGTCGCGTATGTGGTTTTCAAAGCCGTTCAATGAAAAAATGCGATTTCACTTTTTTGAAGAAGATTTCATGATTTAATTGCACCCATTGGGATTATTTAGGCCTCGTTTTAATTTCATATATGAGATATCGAATTTTCAGTGCGTTTTTTTTGTAAATTATTTCAACGGGTTTGTGTATATGTGTACATTGTGTCAGAAATTAGTTCCTAATGCTTCGGCAACAAGAGTTAGGGTTTTCATCAGTTATCAGTCTCGTTATGAACCAAATGTTTCTAAATTTTGTTAAAGAATCTTATAGAATGTGATGAAGTGGAAGTGAGGATCAACATGAATAAACTTTGCAAATATGCACGAGGAGCAAGAACATAGAGAATCTTGAGTTAATAGCCAAAGATCCAAGCAGTAATGCAATCTCACCAAAGTTCTTCGACAAACATCACAAAGTTGACACATGGTCCTCAAATCCTATCGAACCAAAGAAATTACCCGAGCAGGAATACAAAAAGAGCATTTTCAATATCGTTTCCCTCGTTCAATTTTGATCCCCATACTATAATTTTTAGCGGATTTAGTCCCTAGATTAATTTCACGATTTTGGAGCAAATTTTGTAATCGCCATGGAAATATCGTCAGGAGAGTACCAAATAAGCGCCAGACACAAACACACGGCGCCACCGTGGAATTGTAGAACTTACAAAACTGATGTATTTAATATGATCGGTGTTCAAAGTTGTGTACATGTTCCTCCATGTGTGGAAGCCTTAAAGGAGCTATTGGTGGTGGAGTTTCTACGGAGGCCAAACTCGTTGGCAGAAAGCCCACACCCTCAATATAGCATGGGCCGATCACGTACAAAATTATTAGTAGTTGTAGCGGAAAAATAATTATCAGTTAACTCAACTTATACTCGTAATTTTACGCAAAACAAACGTACATTGATGATTTCTCAATAGATTTTTATCCTCCGCACGTTTGTTAAACTTATGGAAAACTACTTATTCTTTTGGAGTAAATAAAAAATATCATATCCTTGTGATTTCTTGTTAGATGGCACTAGTAACCAAATTCAATGTTCATATGCGATTATACTGCTTAATCTTGTAATTAAATTTGCCCAAATAGTGAGTTTTCTTGTTTAATATAATTCACGTTTAGTTATGATAGAAATATTTTATGGTTTATAATTTCGAACTTTTCTTGACTTACTTTTAAAGAAATGGCAATATATTATCCATTATTTCGACACAAAAAGACTTCATTAGACTCGATCAATTGTGCATTTGTCAACATGATCTCTTCCAATGAGACAATGAATCTTATTTTAGGGTGATTTGTTTTATGGAAAATAAACGATTTGAAAAACATTTCCTTAAATAGATTGCTTGTATCGCTTAAAATAATTAGTCAATGAAAAATATTTTCATTACCGACAATACTTTATGTTTAAATATTGTCATAGACAATGAAAATAATTTTCATCATTTTTTTAAATGATATTAGCCATCGTGTTTAGAAAATATTTTCCAAGTACTTCATTTTTCACAATACAAACACACCCTTAAATATGGATCGGAAAGCAACTGCATTTTACGCGTGAATTTCAATATTTTATCCTTCCATACACCTATTAGCTATCATCAATATGTCCGAAAACCGTATCCTCCAACAAAACGTGTCAATACACCCGGGGTTGGCATGCAAAGTTAGGGCATTGAGAGATTTACAGCTCAATTATAGAGGTTAATCGTTCAAATCTTATTAATAGCATGCTCAAAATAGTCTAGATTATGATTAGTTGAATGTATGAATTTAAGTGGTTGTGAAATTTGTAAGGTGTCATATAAGTTTCCAGGTAGTCGGACTAGATTTGAAAAAGAAAACTCGTAAAGAGTACAATAAAAATACAAGTCAAAAACTTCCCTTTTGGCTTTTGGGGCGTGTGTTGCACTTCAACTTTGCCCGAACCATAGGTCCAATCCAACTTTAATTCAACTTTTTTACGAGCCTTACTAGCATAAAAGTCTTTGAACTATTACGAGAATAACAGTTTGTTATAAACTATAAATTTTTGAAGGAGTGGATATCATTGTTGACGCCTCAAATTTTAATTAAGTTTATTTTATCTTATTAATTAATTTTTTATTTTATTTATCTTGTTTTTTTTTTTCGGAATAATAAACAAATAGAAAAAAAAAAGCAAAGAAAAAACAAAAGCAACATCCCCCTTTTCTTCACGTGGGCTCGCACGACTTGGCCCACCCCCCTTTTCTCCTTCTTCTTCCTCGCTCCTTCTTCCTCCGCCTCTGTAGTTCACGCGCAGAAGACGACGACACGCGCAAAGGACGGCCTACAGCCGAGGGGAGTAGGCCGACGTCAGCCGGAGAGGATAAGATCTCAGGCGCCAATGCCGAGCATGCTTCGCCGATGGGACGCCAGTCCAGCCAAGGAGAACCGCTCGGCGCGCGAAGGAGACCGCCGGTCGAAGCTCCGTCGACCGGACCTCCTCGCCTATAAATAGCGGAGCACTTCCATCATCGAAGAGCAGTGGCGAGCTCGGAGATCCTTCACTGAGAGACATCGGGAAGGATCGAAGGGCGAGCGCAGGAGAGAACTCGAGTCGCGAGTTCAGCCCACCCTCCACCGAGAGACTTCGGGGAAGGCCGGCGGCGAGCGACTTCGAGAAGGTCAGATCCGGCCGGTGGAGGCTCGGATCTAGCTTGGGTGAGAGAGAAGCGAGGTCGGAGGAGGCGAAAGAATTCTGGAAGAGGGGAGAGCGCAGCGACGAGGAGGGTCGGCGAAAGCCCAGATCTGTCTAGATCCGGGATCCATTGTCGCCAGTGCAACCGCGTCACCACCGCCATCTCCGACGTTGTCGACCGCCCATGCCGAAGCTCCAGCCAGCCGTGTTCGTCATCGTCCTCCGATGCTGTCCGACGCAAGCCGAGACCTCTGCAGAGCCGCGTCGCGCACCCTCTGACACCGTCGCCGTCTCCGCCGCTTGCCGCCACCTCGCCACAGGTAATAAGGGTCGTCGTCATCACCGTCACCACCGTTGCCACCGTCGCCATCATCACCGTCGGAGTCGTCGCCGCCATTGCCCCGGCATTGCTTCGTTCCCCCCCTTCGGCGCCGCGGATTCGCAAACCCTAGGGTTTGCGATTTTCCGGGTCGTCGAATCGGATCCCCTTTTCGGAACCGGGTAGGGTTTCGCGATTTTGGGGCGCGGCGGGGAGAACCGGGTCGCGATCCGGGTCGGATTCGGGTAGGGTTTCGTAGGCGAGCCGGGTCGTGGAGCAGGTCGTGGAGCCGGGTCGTCGGGCTTGGCCGGGCGTCCCTAAAACGCCGGCCACGCGTCGTTTCATATTCAAAATAAAAAAAAAAAAAAAGGGGAAAAAATCTGAGTCGGGCCCGCAACTCGGGCCCATCCGCGCGGATCGCCGACCCGGGTCGGCTTTTATTTTTTTATTTTAAAAAAATATATTTTAATAACTAAATAAAAATAAATAATTTTTCAAAAAATCAAAAAATAAAAAATACTTTATTTTCAAAAAATATTTAAAAATATTTAAAAATATTTTATTTTCCAAAAATCAAGAAAAATCAAAAATAATTTATTTTCCAAAAAAGCATTTAAAAATATTTAAAAATATTTTATTTTCCGAAAAAAAAATCAAAAATTCCATATTTTCAAAAAATGCCAAAAATCCAAAAAAGTCAAAAAATTCAGAAAAAGCCAAAAAGCTTGTATTTTTCCAAAATACCAAAAAACCAAAAACTCCCTTTTATGTCAAAAAAATTAGAAAAAGACTCAAAAATGTTTTTCCTTCCCAAATTGCATGGAAAATCCCTCAAACATCCAAAAAGCCTAAGGGTTTAAACAAGATTAGGTATCGAAAGGGCATTAGTGATTAACTAGTGTAATCAAGTCCCCGATCCTAATTTCTTTGGTTGCGCAGGAGCGAGTATTTCTCCCGATACTTTGCTTGGGTTTCTAATCGACCCACCCCAAACCGATTAGTGGCGACTCCGTTTTAAAATTAATTTACAGGTTAAAAATTTAGACCATTAAGTCGTGAATTGGTGGGCTTGGGAGAGTTCGGGCTTAATAAATTCAGCTGAGCCATTAGCCTCCTTAGGCGCTCGTACCCGATTGCGGGCGCCGAAAAAAAGAGGTCGCGACAGCTTGGCGACTCCGCTGGGGACATTTGAGGACTTAGGCCATTTTTGTCTTGTTTAAATTCTTTACTAACTTAGGTTTTTTTCTTTATGCAGGTCAAAAGCTTAGAAATTTATTTTAATTTTGCTTAAAATAGATTATCTTGTGATTATAAACTATTGTGCATGCTTTACTGTTTTAAACACTACACATGACACACACAACCCGGCCGCCGGGCCTGGGCCGCCATAGGATTTCTAGGATGGTGTTAAGAAAGATACGACCTCGAACGCGAGACTGCGATGTACAGGTTGCCTTTCTTTTCCCCGAATTTCTTAGCCGAGGTTAGAGGGTATGCTGCTAACGCGAGACGCGACGGGCGGATATCCTTTTAATCTCACCAATCCTTCTCGAGTTAGAAATCGAGCCGCATGTCCCATGCGCATGTCTTTGTGCTTGCCATTTTTCTTTAAAAACAAAGTGATTTCTTTACTATTACTCAGTCTTTTTATTTGGCCCATGGCAATTTAGGATAAGCTTTTCAAGTCCCAGTTTATATGCGATGGGGAAAGACGATATCCAATTCATTCCTACTCCCAAGGCGGAGCTCTTCAGATGGTGGGGTTAATTGGACCAGTATGCCCAAGAGCGCGTGAAAGCCAAAGTCGGTCATCTCCTATCATTGATTCAAATCACTGTTTGTCCTGAAGTCATACAAGTTATGGCGCATTTCTGGTGTCCAAAAACGACTACTTTCATATTTGGTAGATTTGAGTTAACCCCAACTCTGGAAGAATACAGTATCATCACTGGAATGCCTCTCGAGAATAAGCTTGTCAGACCATCAACAGGCATCATCCCGTTGCGTGGATTAGCGCGACTTTTAAGAACTGAAGTTCATGTTATGAGGCAAATTCTTGAAAACAACCATAATACCGCCCACTAGAATTTATGAATGCTTGTTTTCAAAATCAGCCTATGACCCAAAAAAGTGAAATTTTCCTCCTGGCTTTTTTCGGATTCATCATTTTCTCCCATCAAAGAAATGTCATAAGTCCTAAGATGACATGGATAGTTGATCAGGTCTTGAGGGGGCAAAATTACGTCAACATGATTTTAACTTAAACATTCCTATCCTTTAATCGTTTTAAAGATAACACGGAGAAAATCATGCGGGTCTCTCCTGAAATT
This sequence comes from Eucalyptus microcorys, assembly GCA_014182515.1. Taxonomy (NCBI): domain Eukaryota; kingdom Viridiplantae; phylum Streptophyta; class Magnoliopsida; order Myrtales; family Myrtaceae; genus Eucalyptus; species Eucalyptus microcorys. Next base: position 29,819,311 of record CM024562.1, on the reverse strand, counting down.
TTACAAGTCTGGTTCTTTTCCCACCTAAGTGAATTCCGAGACTTCATGCGATCGTCTGAAACAAATACTTTCGAGAGTCCATTACAAAAATTTATGGTTTTAGGACCATGCATTCCCAATCAAAGCTGTTTAAATTGGATAAGCTTCCTAAGAAACCCAGCTCCTGAGGCATTCCAATGGTGTGCTGGTTGGTTCCATGAAAAGAGAGCTCGCTTCGCTTACAAACGTTGCCGCCCAATCCCATTGCTCGGCCTCACTGGCGCCATTCCCTATTACCCATATCGGGTGGCACGACAATATGGAGCCCTTCAGAGATCCCACCGCCTTTCAAGAGGATGATCCCTCCAGTTCTTTTCAACACAAACCGTGACTACGCATTCGAAATTTCTATCGCTGAGGAAACTTGGGACAAATGCCATCGCAAAAGGATCGTGGTACCTGCAGGGCTTGAGGGAGAAGAAAGAGCCCACCACGCCCTGCGGACTACATCCACAATCATCACATCCCGACAAGGTGGAAGCCATCGGTCCCTCGCTCAATCAGAGAAAGCAGCCCGCACGAGCAAGCAGAGCTTACGCAAAGGGACTTGGGAATAGACTAAATACATATCTCGGAGCCAGTCCAAGAAAGCAAGCAACCTTTGTAGGAACAAGGTTCCTTGTCGCATATAAGCTAGCAGTCGTTGTCTTCCTTAGAGTTTATTTTGTGAAAGCTTTGTCCCTTTGTTTATGGACTTTTCTTTAATATCTAGTACTTTGTTATGTCATTTCAAGTTCTAGATGCTAGAAGTCTGTAAAATCCTCTTTCGATAAATAAAAATAGATAGATCGTTGCCATGGGTCAATCTTTGTCCGCTTCCGTGCTCATTCATTGTTTTCATAAAAACAGGTAATCATGAATCGCCAACTATCGCCACTCGCGAATGGCCTCATGTGATAGGGGCCGATCGAATGATGTACAAAATCGCCTCGCCAACATTGAAGATGGCGTAGGACAGATGTCCATTGTCCTTCGACAACTCTCGAGGCAAATGGAATCTGCTCAAACTGAGCCCAACTCCATAGCTGCTTTAAGCACTGTCATGACACCTGCGAATTTGCCAGGAGATAGCCAGTACCATGGACAGCTTGAAAAGATCATGAAAAAGTTAAACCAGCTGCAGGGGCAGAATCCCATGGACTTGTCCAATTACGCCGGCATCCCTGAAGAGCTCAAAGCACCCGAATGCGAAAGGTATGCGATACCTCTCGCCCGAGACCTACTTGCAGCCTACCCGGCCCGAAGGATGATTCAATCATATCGGTCAAGCTTGACCGGCCCCGCCTTGCGATGGTACATTGTCAAGAAGATTAGTCCCCTTAAAACCTTGAGGGAATTAATCCATGCTTTCCACCAGGAATATAATATTGACATCAGCCCTAACATCGCCTTGCCCTATGAAGAACCGATGATCGCGGAGCACGAGGAGCCGTTAGTCGCTGAGATAGGAGAAGAAGATTTCAATGAAGCCTTGCATGATAAATGGGCGACTGAGCAACATCAAATTACTGAAAAGTTTCCCACTAGGAAAGGCAAGGAACCTGTGTACGAGATCAAAGACACGGAGCTTGTTCAAGATCAGGGCATGACAAGACAGCTCCCCAAGCTTACTCCAAGAGCTAGGGTCCAAAGAATACCAACCCCTATCAACTGGAAAGTGAATCGACGGTGAGACTCTAATGTCTCTCACTTCCCTTGACGAGAATCGAGTTGGCAAAACGAAGAGCCTTACTCAAAAGGTCCGGACTAGAAGCCAAGAGAAGAAAGCCTAAGCAAATCAATTCAGCATCTCGCCGACGAGCCACCGCACCAAAGCTCCGAGCATTCCCAAGAATACAGCTTTGAAGGCTACCATCCCCTAGAGTACAACCCTGAAGACTTCCCATCCTTAGAATATAGCCCCAAGGACTTCCAACGTTACTTCGACAATGAAACTGGCGATTTATCGTATAACTGTTTCCTACTCTCACCTGGGGATGAAGGCCCGTTAGAAGAGGAAACATACGTCTTTATCCCGCTACGATCCTAATGAAGTACTAAGCTCGTCCTCTGACCAAGAGGATAGCTTCAATACTTCATCCTCATTCGGAAATTTTGACCCAGAGGAAAGCAATGGGGTAATCTCGGTAGAGTCCAACTTCCCCGAAACAGAAAAATTCACCACTACGATGAATATGCAAAGTGGGAAAACCAAAGTGGCCTAACCAAGACATATCAAGCTCGTCTTGCCCCCATAGGATCATGAACTCCATAGAAATGTGGATACCCAATTTCCGCAGGTACAACGGCACGACTTGCCCCGTGGCTCACTTGCAGTATCTCCATGTTGAAATGAGTCAGTATTATGGCCAGATGTTATTTACAACTCAGGCGTTCCAAGAAACTCTTACGGGGTCTGCACTACAATGGTTCGCACAGCAAATATTCACCTCATAAAGGATTGGAGCGAGCTGACTTCCACATTCTTGCATCGTACCAAAACCGGATTGGAATTGAAGCGCCTTGCGAGAGTTTGGCTTACGAGAAGAAGACCAATGGAGGATATCCGAGCATACGCATGGAGGTGGAGGGCTTTCATGATGCAAACCCACCCTCAACTGGCTGAGGAGGAGTTAATGAAACAATTCATAGAAGCTTTGTCCTGCAAGCATCGCTGTTGGCTGCATGGGTTACACTTCCGTAGCTTCAACGAGGTAGTCATCGCATGTGAATACTTCGAGTCCATCGAAGGCGAGGAATTCAAAGACGCTTAGCTTCAAGACCAGCACTATCAAAGCGCTCCTTTACATAGGAGTTCTCATGAGTTTTATTTGTAATTTCATGTTTCTTATCTTGTCTAATGTGCTATTGTTGTACTTTCCATTCCAAGTACTCTAATGTACAGTTCTAATATTCTGTTTTGAGAGCATGAGGTGGTACTCCAAACCTGCCCAGTGATGTTACCCAACCATGAAAAGAAAATATCATCCAAGGAGAATACTGAGGGCTGGGCTTCCTCATGCTTTTTCTCCCCCAAAGACCTATTTTGAAAATAAAAAAATATTTCATCACCCAAAAGCTTTTGTCAAAACAAGATGATAAATTTAAGCACGTTTGTCTTTCTAACCCTCTCACTTTATGTTTCAGAACATCATCCCCTTTGATTTAGTGTGACTAGCACATCGTGTGAACAGACCAAACTTGAGAAAGCGGGGGCAAACAAAAAAGATCATCCCACTTCAAAAAAGGAAACAAAAGATAGGACGTAATAGGTACAGGCATACGGTTGAAATCAAGCCGTCCCTAAGAGCTCTGTGCACTCCACCTCTCTCTTGCCCAACTCCTTCTCAAGCCGAAGCAATATCTTTTCCCTAGAACGTGCTCGAGCAACTAGACGTTGCGATTTCGTTGATGAAATTTCCAGCTTTGACAAGCGCGGAAGCATAGGAAAGGGATTTCTTCTCTTTCTTTGAATTGGCTACTGTCAACAGGGGGAAATCCAGACAGTTGAAGTGATCTCTAGCCCCCTATTTTAGATGATGACGTTAGGACCGGAAACCTAACTTCTTGTTCCCGACGCATGCTCTCCCAAAAAGTAATTGCCATCGAGAATTGGAGGTTTTGATTGTCTATCTTAGTTTCCATAGAAGCTTGAGGTATATGACTTTGCCCAATGCTGCTATAGTCAAAGAGAAGAAGAAAATTCCACAGAAGGAAGGCGTTGAAGATGAATCAATGACCATCAATCATGCATACAGGGCCACAAATGAGGAGGGCCAATCGAAAGAAATGTCGAACCGTGTCAATACAAAGAGGCTGTCATCAACATACAGAGATCCTTAGGAGCTAACAAATACAAACTCTGGGGAAGAGTAATTTGGTATCGTTTCCAATGTTCCCAGTATCTGAACTCGCTTTTGACATATTTTCTCCTATTGACAGGAAGCATATGATTCAAGAAGCAAGCTTAATGGTTAATTTGGACAAATTAATTGACCCATATCAATTTACCTAATTTGGTATGAAAGTACGTGTCATCCAGGAGCCGGTTCGGTTAAATGAAAAAAGAAGCACCCTACGGACACCGTCGGCACCTCTAGCCGAGTGGTACTCGGGAAGAAGCAAAGCGGTCCGAAGTCGGGGGTTCGAATCCCCGACGCGGTAGTTAGCCGCTTGGTAAAAAAAAAAAAAAAAAATAATAATAAATTTTTGCGCCTGCAAATTACGAGAGAGCAGATGACCTAACGAAGCAAAAGACATAGGACTTCGTGCACTTCAGGTCCATCCAATCATCTGCAAACCAGTGAAGGGTAATGTTGTATCGCTTCCAAGTTATTTGACTCTTGAAAGAGTTTCTGACTAACATGATCCCTTTTATCTATTGCAGGATCACTTAAACCGTAAAAAATGCGGATAACAAATCAAGGAAAGACATGTCAAACTCTGATAATCTCTCCCAAGCAAAATGGCGTCTCAAGTATCGCCAAAGCAAATGACAGAGATCCTTCAAGCCTCAATTCACCTTTAATTTTGGCCCCGTTGATTGATTTATTTTTCATCTTCTTTTTCGGGGGCAAAAACAGAGATGTCCGATTAGATCCCCAGCCCCGGCTAATCCTTCTTGTGTCATTTCCCTACTCAATAGGAACAATCCATTGACACCCATTTGTGAATAACCCTTTTTGATGCTCAAAATTTAACATATTTGGAAACACCATTTTGTTAACCCTTAAAGCTGCCAACAAGGTCTTTTTAAACAAAAACCATTCATTTGTTTTAAGAGTACAAACTCTCTCATGTTTAAAATGTTGCATGCATTTTCCAAATGGATTTTTGCATGATGATTTTATCTGTCTAAATCACTGATTCTACAAGGATTATTAGAATAGACAGCTAAGTGAAAAATACAAGGTTAACTGAGCATGCTGGATAAGGCGCGTTGGAATGATGACTGGCAAGCCATATCCCACACACAGTCCCTAACTATACACTTGTGAGATGAGTGTAGAAGATTCCATGACTACAGGGTAAAGAGTTCTCTCGCAAATGGTACAATGACCAAAATAGTGGGAGGCATTCCATTGCTCACTTTGAGCCCCATACACTGGCCAAATTTCTGTCTTACCCCCCTGTCGAAAAACCACCCCACACTGGGGCAAGTTGAAGGCAAGTTAGTATCACGAGGTGAGAAAAGGGATAGAAATTCTCTTGCTTGCACTTGCATCAATCTTTGAGTGTCTTTATTGCATATGAACACTTGCGTTAATTTAAGTGCCCTAAAGTCATGAAGAGCAATTCTTTCTTTACACACTTGTATCCATTGTACAACCCAATTGAGTCTGTAAATTCACCCTCACATAGAGGCAAAGCGAAGCCGCCGCCACTCGAGCAAAGCATAATCGAAGCGCCAAAGAAAAGATGAAGACTCAATAGTTTAACAAAGGTGTTTGCTTGAACTTACCAAGATCAGTTCCTCAGGCAACAAGAACAAAGTTGGGGCATAAAAAGCAGCGTACCTGGTAAAAGCAAGGTCAATGCCCATGAATGAAAAATTGAAGAGAGAAATGGGGACATAAAAAAAAGCGGTGTGCTCGGTAAAAGCAAGGCCAATGTCTCTAAACAAAAGATACAGCTGTTTGTATTCCCGAGAGAAGTTGCTGTTGTGGTTCGATTAATGGAACCTTCATTTGATTAAGAGAAGGAAGACCGGTGACAAATGCCAAGGCGATCGCCAGCTCTCACCCTTCTACACATGAGTCAAGCCTACATGGCATCCTAATGTAAAAAGTCTCTTCAGACTAGGGGCACTTCAATTAACATAGGATTTCATGTGTCTATAAACATCACTCGAAGAAGTATGAGCAAGATTATTCTATCTCTTTTCGCGGGATTCTTGACTGATAAACCCGGAGATGATCGTGCAACATTTTCGTCCATCAGCTTCGACCTTGATGGTCCCCTTCGATGAGCCGACCAAGACTTCATCACAGTTTCGTCAAAGACCTCTCACATTGGTAAAGTTGTACAACTTGCGAGAATACTCGGACCCCTGCTGACATGATGACAGTGAGATAGTGTGGTCCTTATAAATCCTGCATCAATGGTCAGGATAGCCTTTTCCATGAGAGTGAGCGAAAAGTCTTTTCAGACTGAAAGTCCCTTATCTGGCATGCTCAAGACATCTACATTCTAAATGAAGGTTGTCTTTCAAAATCTTCCCCAGTGGAATTCGGATGATGCAAAACTAACAAAATTATCATGCATGAATCTCATTTGAACTCATGAATTTACAACACATACAATCATGTGTGCATACCGTGCAAATAGCAGACATACTCTCAGAGATCAGAGATATTGCCAAGTAAGCATATCCCTATCCACATTTGTCTTAAGGTACCTACCACTGTCTAGGTACTCTCTTCTTGACACTCGACCTATTCGAGTTGTCCCTTGAGTTTCGATGCTTGCAACTGTCTTAGCATCCTATTGTCTTTGAGTACCGGTCACCGTTCGGATACTCCCTTTTCCTGACACTCGACCTGTTCGAGTTGTCCCCAGTATTGATACTTGTAGTGACCAAGTATCCCTTTATCATTGAATACCTACTTGCTGTCCAAGTATCCTCTTCTCTTCAAGTATCGGCCATCGTTCGGATACTCCCTTTTCATGACACTCAACCTATTCGAGTTGCCCGAGTTGTCCCCAAATAATATAGTAGCATGTTCAAGCATTTCACTGCGTTATGCACTGCACAAGTTGCAAGTATTGATACTTGCGATTGTTACCCGGTATGCTCTCTTACCATCATGACACTTGAACCTGCCTGAGTGGTCCCAGATCATATCATTAAATACTTGTGTTCATCCAAGTATTCCAGTACTTTGTACACCTGTGGTTACCCAGGTGTTTTAGCCCTTTTGAGTGCTTGCGGCCATCCAGGTAAGCCTCGTGCTACATTCAACTTTATGTTACCAGGAGGTGAGAGACCTTCATGAATATGCGAGGCACGTCCTCGATATTCCCAATTACCAGGAGGTGAGAGACCTTCACGAATATCTCAGGTATGCCCTCGATATTCCCAATTACCAGGAGGTGAGAGACCTTCACGAATATCCCAGGTACGTCCTCGATATTCCCCTTTACCAGGAGGTGAGAGACCTTCACGAATATCTCAGGTATGCCCTTGATATTCCCAACTGCCAGAAGGTGAGAGACCTTCACGAATATCTCAGGTACGTCCTCGATATTCCCCTTTACCAGGAGGTGAGAGACCTTCATGAATATCCAGGTACGTCCTTGATATTCCCAATTACCAGGAGGTGAGAAACCTTCACGAATATCTAAGGTACATCCTCGATATTCTCATTGCCAAAAGGTGGGAGACCTTCACGAATATCCCATGTACGCCCTCGATATTCCCAATTACCAGGAGGTGAGAGACCTTCACGAATATCTTAGGTATGCCCTCGATATTCCCATTTACCAAAAGGTGAGAGACCTTCATGAATATGCGAGGCACGTCCTCGATATTCTCATTACCAGAAGGTGAGAGACCTTCACGAATATTTCAGGCACGTCCTCGATATTCCCAATTACCAGGAGGTGAGAAACCTTCACGAATATCTAAGGTACGTCCTCGATATTCCCAATTACCAGGAGGTGAGAAACCTTCACGAATATCTAAGGTACATCCTCGATATTCTCATTGCCAGAAGGCGGGAGACCTTTACGAATATCCTAGGTATGCCCTCGATATTCCCAATTACCAGGAGGTGAGAGACCTTCACGAATATCTCAGGTATGCCCTCGATATTCTCATTTACCAAAAGGTGAGAGACCTTCATGAATATGCGAGGCACGTCCTCGATATTCTCATTACCAGAAGGTGAGAGACCTTCACGAATATTTCAGGCACGTCCTCGATATTCCCAATTACCAGGAGGTGAGAAACCTTCACGAATATCTAAAGTACCTCCTCGATATTCTCATTGCCAGAAGGCGGGGAGGTCTTCATGAATATCTCAGGTACGCCCTCGATATTCTCATTACCAGGAGGTGAGAAACCTTCACGAATATCTAAGGTACGTTCTCGATATTCTCATTACCAGGAGGTGAGAAACCTTCACGAATATCTAAGGTACGTCCTCGATATTCTCATTACCAGGAGGTGAGAAACCTTCACGAATATCTCAGGTACGTCCTCGATATTCTCATTGCCAGAAGGCGGGAGGTCTTCACGAATATCTCAGGTACACCCTCGATATTCTCATTACCAGAAGGTGGGAGACCTTCACGAATATGCGAGGTACGTCCTTGATATTCCAATTACCAGGAAGTGAGAGACCTTCACGAATATCTCAGGTATGCCCTCGATATTCCCAATTACCAGGAGGTGAGAGACCTTCACGAATATGCGGAGCACGCCTTCGATATTCCCAATACTAGGAGGTGAGAGACCTTCACGAATATCTCAGGTACGTCATCGATATTCTCATTACCAGAAGGTGAGAGACCTTCACAAATATCTCAGGTACGTCCTCGATATTCCCAATTACCAGGAGGTGAGAAACCTTCACGAATACCCTAGGTACGCCCTCGATATTTCCCAATTGCCAAGAGGTGGGACACCTTCACAAATATCCAAGGTATGTCCTTGATATTCCCAATTATCAAGTACCCCTTCGATGCTTGTGAATGTCCAAGTATCCCCCAAGGATTCATACTTGTGATCATCCAAGTACCCCTTCAATACCTATGATAAGCCAAATACCCATTTTGATGCCTGCAAAGGCCCAAATACCCTTCAGGTTAGTACTTGTAAATATCCAGGTACTCATTGATATACCTGTGAATGTCCAGGTATCTTCCAAAATCGATGCCCTGAGAAAGGTCGGCGCATCCTTCCAAGAAAGGTCGGGTTCCTACTGGTGTCTTTGACAGAAGTCAGACACCCCACAAATCGATGCCCTGAGAAAGGTCGGCGCATCCTCCCGAGAAAGGTCGGGTTCCTACTGGTGTCTTTGACAGAGGTCAGACACCCCCCCCAGAATCGATGCCCTGAGAAAGGTCGGTGCATCCTCCCGAGAAAGGTCGGGTACCAACTAGTGTCTTTGACATAGGTCAGACACTCCCACAAAACAGATGCCCTGAGAAAGGTCGGGTACCAACTGGTGTCCTCGATACAAATCAGGCACCCCCAAATGAGATGCCCTGAGAAAGGCGACCGAAGAATGGTTCGGGTCCTGGAGGAGTAATCTCTCGTCAAGGCGACCGAAGAAAGGTTCGGATCCTAGACAAATCATTAATTGTTTTAACAGACGACCGAAGAATGGTTCGGGTCCTGGAGAAGCAATTTCCCGTCACGGCGACCGAAGAATGGTTCGGGTCTGGGACAAACCACTGATTGCTCCAACAGGCGACCGAAGAATGGTTTGGGTCCTGGAGGAGCAATTTCCCGTCAAGGCGACCGAGGAAAGGTTCGGGTCCTAGACAAATCATTAATTGTTTTAACAGGCGACCGAATAATGGTTCGGGTCCGGGACAAACCACTGATTGCTCCAACAGGCGACCGAAGAATGGTTTGGGTCATGGAGGAGCAATTTCCCGTCAAGGCGACCGAAGAAAGGTTCGGGTCCTAGACAAATCATTAATTGTTTTAACAGGTGACCGAAGAATGGTTCGAGCCTTGGAAAAGCAACCTCCTCATATCACCAGGTAAGATGACGCCTTGATACTTGCCAAACTCGGGGTTCACACCCTATCTCACTCACTCTCGGTAAGTAACTACAGGTATCTTCTTATCTGTCTTAGTATATGTAAAGTTATATTGCTCTTTTTCTGCATAGAATAATAGGTCCCAAATAAAATATAATCTGCTACGCACGCGTGGATAAAATTTAGGCATCAGTCTGTCTTTGAATGCAACCTCTGCGAGCTCACCTTCAAAGAGGGGCAGCTGTTGACGCCTCAAATTTTAATTAAGTTTATTTTATCTTATTAATTAAGTTTTTATTTTATTTATCTTGTCTTTTTTTCGGAATAATAAACAAATAGAAAAAAAAAAAAAAAAAGCAAAAAGAAAAACAAAAGCAACAGCCCCCATTTTCTTCATGTGGGCTCGCACGACTTGGCCCACCCCCCTTTTCTCCTTCTTCTTCCTCGCTCCTTCTTCCTCCGCCTCTGTAGTTCACACGCAGAAGACGACGACGCGCGCAAAGGACGGCCTACGGCCGAGGGGAGTAGGCCGACGTCGGCCGGAGACGATAAGATCTCAGGCGCCATCAATGCCGAGCATGCTTCGCCGATGGGACGCCGGTCCAGCCAAGGAGAACCGCTCGGCGCGCGAAAGAGACCGCCGGTCGAAGCTCCGTCGACCGGACCTCCTCGCCTATAAATAGCGGAGCACTTCCATCGTCGAAGAGCAGTGGCGAGCTCGGAGATCCTTCACTGAGAGACATCGGGAAGGATCGAAGGGCGAGCGCAGGAGAGAACTCGAGTCGCGAGTTCAGCCCACCCTCCACTGAGAGACTTCGGGGAAGGCCGGCGGCGAGTGACTTCGAGAAGGTCAGATCCGGCCAGTGGAGGCTCGGATCTAGCCTGGGTGAGAGAGAAGCGAGGTCGGAGGAGGTGAAAGAATTCTGGAAGAGGGGAGAGCGCAGCGACGAGGAGGGCCGGCGAAAGCCCAAATCTGGGATCCATTGTTGCCAGCGCAACCGCGTCACCACCGCCATCTCCGATGTTGTCGACCACCTACGCCGAAGCTCCAGCCAGCCGTGTTCGTCATCGTCCTCCGACGCTGTCCGACGCAAGCCGAGACCCCTGCAGAGCCGCGTTGCTCACCCTCTGACGTCGTCGCCATCTCCGCCGCTTGCCGCCACCTCGCCATAGGTAATAAGGGTCGTTGTCATCACCGTTACCACCGTCGCCACCGTCGCCATCATCACCGTCGGAGTTGTCGCCGCCATTGCCCCGGCGTTGCTTCGTTCCCCCCCTTCGGCGCCGCGGATTCGCAAACCCTAGGGTTTGCGATTTTCCGGGTCGTCGAATCGGATCCCCTTTTCGGAACCGGGTAGGGTTTCGTGATTTTGGGGCGCGGCAGGAACCGGGTCGCGATCCGGGTCGAATCCGGGTAGGGTTTCGTAGGCGAGCCGAGTGTCCCAAAACGCCCGCCACGGCGTCGTTTCATATTAAAAAAAAAAAAAAAAAAAAAAAAGGGGAAAAATCTGAGTCGGGCCCGCAAAATCCGCGTTCGGGTCGCCGACCCGGGTTGGGCCCAACCCGCGGATCCGACCCGGGTCGGCTTCCCTTTTTTATTTTAAAAAAAACATATTTTAATAACAAAATAAAAATAAATAATTTTTCAAAAAATCAAAAAAATAAAAAAAATACTTTATTTTCGAAAAATATTAAAAAATATTAAAAAATATTTTATTTTCCAAAAATCAAGAAAAATAAAAAATAATTTATTTTCCAAAAAAGCATTTAAAAAATATTTAAAAATATTTTATTTTCCAAAAAAAAAAAATCAAAAATTCCATATTTTCAAAAAATGCCAAAAATCCAAAAAAGTCAAAAAATTCAGAAAAAGCCAAAAAGCTTGTATTTTTCCAAAATACCAAAAAACCAAAAACTCCCTTTTATGTCAAAAAATTAGAAAAAGACTCAAAAATGTTTTTCCTTCCCAAATTACATGGAAAATCCCTCAAACATCCAAAAAGCCTTAGGGTTTAAACAAGATTAGGTACCGAAAAGGCATTAGTGATTAACTAGTGTAATCAAGTCCCCGATCCTAATTTCTCTGGTTGTTGCGCGGGAGCGAGTATTTCTCCCGATACTTCGCTTGGGTTTCTAATCGACCCACCCCAAACCGATTAGTGGCGACTCGTTTTAAAATTAATTTAAAGGTTAAAAATTTAGACCATTAAGTCATGAATTGGTGGGCTTGGGAGAGTCCGGGCTTAATAAATTCAGCCGAGCCATTAGCCTCTTTAGGCGCTCGTACCCGATTGCGGGCGCCGAAAAAAAGAGGTCGCGACAATCATAATAATTTAATTATTTATTATGTTCTTATAGTAGATTAAAAATTGTCATCCCTTTATTTCTCATTTTTATATTCACCTTGTATCCCAAATTTGTCTGGCATTCAAAAATTGCTGTAGCTCCTTCATAATTATCGATATTGGGAGGTTATCGTTATTTTATATGAAGGTGACGGTAAAGATGCAGGTGAAAAGTTTATGATTTTTGTAGATTAAACAAAAATTGGAGCAGAAATTGAATTGGATCTAATGTTTTTGGGTTTTTTTTTTTTTTTTCTAAAGGTAATTAAGCCCATGCTATGGATGTATAGTGACAGAATGTGGGTTGCAAACTTCTTAGCAGGCGGAACGTCCTCAATAGAATTTGTATCCGCACGCTACGAGGTCCACTGCATTCTCTCCAATTGGGACAAGGCCCAATTATCCAAAAATCATATTCCTTTCACTCCCACGTTACGCCCTTCTAAAGTCTATTTATTTTGCGAAAAATAAAAATTTAAAAGAATATATCTTTTATATCACTTGGGATAATTAGCTTATTCAAAATATTTTCATTAGCGATAGTAATATTTTCAGGAGCAATGACATATTTTTAGTTTAAACATTCTTGTAATTAATGTATGCAATTATTTTTTAAGAAAATATTTTTCAAAAATAAGTTTTTCCGAAATAAAGTGATCCTTGATTAAAAATCCTAGGATGACATGCAAATTGAACAACGTGAATAGAATCCTCTAATTATCTTAACTAATTCAAATTGACGACCCTTCCTTCCCTAGCATTGGTGGGATGTTTCTAAAATGTACTTCTCGTGTGCATATAGTCGGGATTCCTGGTTCTCAACATTTTTCCCATGTCAATTGCGGTCGTGGGACGAGAATGAGGTGTGCTTTAGGGTTGGGGTCGGGAACAATCGCTGCACATGATTCTTAACAGCGCAAAATTATAGTGAAATCGCTTGTTTCTGAGAACGGCACGATATCAAGAATCGACAGATTATTCCGATTCATGTATAAAGATCGTGCGATTTGATTAGAACGAAGTTTAGATTGAAATTTCACATTGGAACTTTAGTCGTTCCTTCCGAACCATTATTCGCGGATTCCAGTTTGATTTCGTCCCGGAAGGGACAACGGAAAAAAAGGACAATAAATCGACCTCGGCAATAGGATAATAGCGTAGACGTGGCAGCTAGTGATGATAGTCCACAACCCATCCATTGACTTTTGACTTGTTGACTGGACTAGGACGGTCGAGTCTCCTCCGCTACCTTTAGAATTGTCGACCGCTTTCGCGTCATTTACAAATTGAGGTTCTTTTCCTTTCCTTTTTGAGCACTTGCAAAAAAATGGATTTTCTTTTTCCTTTTGCTCGAAATAAACTTCTCGTTTCAAAGGAAACATTACAAATTGGATGCAATATTAGAATCATATAAAAAAAACTCTATTAAGATAATATTTTTAACTAGAGGTGAGATTATGAAAAAGAAAAGAAAATGTAATTCCTATTTGATCAAAAAGCTCGATTTGCAAGCGCACGAATAGTTTCATGTTTGGGTCTATAGGTCTGGACCAAATTCCAACCTCAATCATGTTGAATTAGGAAATGAGAATATGCAACGAAAGGTTGAATAATTTGAGAGCAATGACCATGTTATCGGATGGCATCAATTAAGATCTTGCAATCATTTTCTCAAAAATCGCTTCGGATGCCTGGGGACTTAGCATAATTGCAAGCGAGAAGGAGAGTTGCTGCTTCCACTTCCATTGGTGGGTTCCAATGTCCTCTTCTTATCCAAGCTTGGACTATTGAGTTCTTAGGCGGTCCTACAATAATACTTAAGGCTCATTTGTTATTTTTCCGCGCATTATCTACATGGAGTTGGTATAGATTGTCTTCCAACTTGTCAAAGTTGTCCTTATCTTTTTCCTTTAGTTACTCGTGCATCTCACGATAACTTTTAGATTCAAACCATGTAACTTCTCTCCCATGATCTCAATCATACTAAATTCAAGTCCTAACTAGCTGAGCACTTCCAAAACCATGAAGAAACTTTTCTCAAGAGTTGAGGATCGTTAGGTTGCAATATAGTAGATCTCAATTGTTGATTGTAAAACTAGTCGAAGGATTTGCATATTACAGCACTCTCTGCAGAAAATTACGACGAAAAAAGGGCATGTGACAAGGAGTCGAGACAAGTCACATGATCGAGAGATCGATCCATGGAGAGACCACGGAGTGCGGAAAGCGCGAACTATGATAGAGTTTCCTAGATAGTCTGCCTCTTGGGCACCGCTCCATGATCCAAAAATCAAAACCGGTTCGACCATGTATGCGGATCGCGTTTTGATCTCTGAACTTGGTTTCAACAATGCCATTTGACCGAAACGAGAACAATGTTGAATTCGATGGACGTCTTATCCGGTTCTGCTCGAGCCAGATTTTTCCGTGTCGACCGACATACTTATTCAAATGTGAAAAAACAGTCAAATGAGAAACAGACTTTTTGGATGGAGTAGTGTGGCTGTTCCTTGAGCACACAAATGAGAACCCGAAGAAGAGACGTTTTTTTTTCTTGTTTCTTCCATGGGTCTGAACTCAAGAAAAAGGGCGGCTTTCGTGGAAATTGAGCCCCTGATAAAGAGAGCATAATTGAGGGAGGACCCTGCCGACCCAGTACGTTGCTTGACCGTTGACTCGATCTGTCCTCTCGTCGAGTAAACGCTGCTAAACGACGAAGTTCTTTTTGCTTAGTCACTGAATCGTCCGCGGGGTAAACCCTAATAATGCAATGGCCATGCATGGATTATTCTCGTTCAATTCCCATCGCCTTCCTGACATGTGAGCGGAAAGTGGCTCCCATCTATAACCGCGTACGAAGCGAAAAGTCGGGTCGTGGTCTCCCTCTTTTTCGTCCCCCCAAAAAAGCAATTAAGGTCTGCTTTGAATTTTACCATATTGCTTTTCAATGATTTAGGCACTTCTTTTCATGAATCGATCCGATGTGGTGTGATGGGATGTTTGATTCCACACATTTCTATAATTTCTTAAGGGGCACTGGCCATAGATCCCGGTCGCTAGGGTCATGGAAAACTCCACAAATCAATTAAGTTTATGGTCATGATCTCGATGCGAAATATGAGTTCGACCAATTATGATAATATGCTATACCGCGTGAATATCCATGTGCTGGACTTGACCCGCCTCGTCAATGTTTTTAAAAGTAAATCATTCCTGAAAGATTAGGAATCTACAGAGAATTTACTTAGTTGGGGTCTCCCCTTGAGGTCTCCTTTGTGTACCCTAAAAAGGAAATTTTCTAAGAATCAAAGCTGACATCATGTTTGTAGAGTCTCAAACTCATAAGTTGTATTATTGATTCAACCAACCCTTATAATATTTAGCTTATTCATATTTGATCTCTTGTGCATTTGAATTATGAGATAATTGTGAAAAAAAACATAAATCTATTGTATGGATGCCAATTTAATTGTAAATCTTTTAATATGGTCAATTTAATTCTAAATCTTTTGACAATTTGTTAGTTTGATTATTTCGACTAATTTTACTTGGAAAACGTTGACGTTGATGTCGACCATCAGATATAATGTAACCAGCATTAACGTGAACAATCTTTATAATTTTTTAATAATTTTTATATTTTATATTTTCACCTTTCCCACTATGGCTGGCGTGGGTTGCTCGGGCCTCATCAGCCATAGTGGAAAGAAAGAAAATAGAAAACTTAGAACAATTATTAAAAGTTGGAAAAAATTATCCATATCAGCGTTATCCATGCTACATAACATTGCTAATATCTACATCAGCAATTTCTGATCAAAATTGACAAAATGTTTAGGATTAAATTAGTCATCTTGAAATGTGTATGATTAAATTGACATCCGTACAAAAGGTATAAAGTGGGGGGAAAGAGAGGTCGCTAACGTATTTCATTAATTCAATTCACAAACATCGTAATGCTTGTGTGTCTTCCGACCCCTAGTTCAGCCCGTAATTTCTTTGATATTTGCTCTCGCTAAAGTTTCAAAAGATCTCACGTCAAACCGTATGAGAAGCGAACACTTTCTAACGTGTCTATTTCACGGCCGACCAACACTTTACAAAAACATAATAATTTGTATCTCATCACGCTAAGAGCCTAAGAGTTCCGTTTCTTTAAACAGCGGCAATTACAATGTGGTCACTTTTTCTTTTCCGGCGAGATAAAAGAATGAACGTTCATGTAGAGAGAGAGAGAGAGAGAGACAGAGAGGGAGGGAGAGAGAGAAGGGAGTCAGCTTAATTTTGGCGTGTAGTCCCCGCGAGCCGCTTAATTCAAACACAAATCTTGACCTAATAGCAGTAAAAGCCAATTTGTAAAAATGACCCACGTCTCCCGTCTTTGAATTCTTCTCTTCTGGGAACCTATTTTGAACTTGTTTATTTGGTTGCCAGACTAGTCACGAAGGCTATCTAATGTTAGTTAGTGATATTATATATATACCTTTGGGAAGGTGAACCGGGGGCACAAACTAAGAAACAAAATCATTGTTTACGTCTTGTATTCATACACATCTTGAATGAGTTACCATAACTTATCTGAATAACATGCTGTGATACATTGTCTTCTTCTTGCGTGTTCATTCAATTTTGCCATAGACCCAAAAATCCCTGCTTTGACCACCGAACTTTCTCTCTCTCTCTCTCTCTCGGAACGGATTTAGATCTGAATAAAGCGCATCCAGCATTGACCAGCAACAGAAGACCTCTCTGTCGCTCTCTCTCTCTCTCTCTCTCTCTCTCTGTTTGCCAAGTTTTTGAATAAAGAGAGCCGCTCTTTCTAGCCTTCTTCATTCACACAACTTCCTGTTTCATCGATCTCTCCCTCTATTCGTTCACACCACACACCCACGAGTTTGCTTCTCGTGATATCACTTACAGACACCAACGTTAAATTGCTGATGTCCGATTATGGACGATGTTGTTGATGTCCCCGAGTACTTCACGTGTCCCATTTCTCTGCAACTGATGAGAGACCCAGTGACTGCCGTCACCGGCATCACGTACGACAGAGAGAGCATCGAGCATTGGCTTCTCGATGGCAAGAACGCGACCTGCCCTGTCATGAAGCAGCCGTTGACGAAGGACTCCGACCTGACCCCGAACCACACCCTCCGCAAGCTGATCCAGTCGTGGTGTGATGAGAACGCCTCTCGGGGCATCGACCGCCTTCCCAACCCGAGAACGCCCCTTGACAGGTCCTGCTTGCTTAAACTCATCAGAGACATCCGATGCCATCGATCGGAGATGGAGACCCTCAGACGCATTGATATGCTTGCGGTAGAGAACGAGCGAAATAGAAATCTTATGATAGAGGTTGGGGTGCCCAAGGCTATAATATCATACGTTGCAAATTGTTGCGACGAAAACCGGACCATTGGTCTTGAGGAAGCTTTGCGCATACTAGTACTACTTCGAGTCCCATCCGCATCCGTGAAGCTACTCATCGGCCAAAACGATCGGATCATCAAAACGCTGACTTGGGTTTTAGGTTGTGAAGTAGACAATTGCGTGGCAGTGAGATCACACACGCTTATAGTCCTCAAGAGGATGTTCGAAGGGGCGAACTCCTCAGTGCTAGAAAGATTGAAAAGCGAGTTCTTCCAAACAATCATCCGTCTCCTAAGGAACGGCATCACTCAACAGGCGGTGAATGCGTCACTCCATATATTGCTAGACTCGTGCCGATGGGTGAGAAACCGTGCCATGATGGTGGAGCACGGCGCCGTGTTTGAGCTCATCGAGCTGGATCTAGGGTTCCCGGGGAGGAAAACCACTGAGCTAATCCTGGGAGTCTTGTTCCGCCTATGCTCTTGTGCCGACGGGAGGGCTCAGTTCATGGGCCACAGATGCGGGATCGCCGTGCGTCTCGAACAGGATTCTGAAGGTCTCGCAATCCGCGGACGAGTGGGCCGTCCTCATTCTTTCAATGCTGAGCAAGTTTTCGGGGAATTCGATGTTTGTTCGGGAGATGCTAATGGTCAGAGCTGTGTCGAAGCTTGGCTTGTTGTTACAAGTGGATTGCGCGACGTACTTGAAAGACAAAGCTCGAGAGATACTTAAGACGCACTTCGATGAATGGAGGAAGTCTCCTTGCATCGATGATACGCTCTTAACTAGGGTTGCGAGGTGAGTGCATGATTTTCCTTTTCCCTTTTTCTATGGGATTTTTGGGGCCATTGGAGAGTGTATTAATAAATTAAAAATGTGGTTTCTTTGTCACTCAAGTGTCGATTTTGCAAATATGGGAAAAAAGCGTTGATATTTCTTGCAGTGTATCGGCAGAGAAAAATAATAAATGACGATCTTTTTCATACTAATTGCAACTTCTGACTATTGGGCAGCTGTCTAATGCATTAGTTCTAAGTTTCTTTGAGAATGTTCAAGTTATTATTTCCAAATCATTTCTTCTCAATATTGTTCTCATGTTTAAGAATTGGATTATTGTAAGATCCACTACCAATGTAAAAATAAAATAAAATACAAACACCATTTGATAAGTAACAAGTGTTTTTGGAGTTACTTTTGTAACTGAATTTCTTCATGTGTCAACAACCCCAATGTGAATGTGGAAATTTCTTAATCCAACAGTTGATCTAGGAAAAATGCTTAAAAATCTCATTTTGAAAACATAGAAGATCATAATGACTGTTTGTAACATCCCGGGTCCCATTGTGTAATATTGTCCGCTTTGGGTCACTCGGCCTGGCGTGGATGAACCGCCATCCTAGCCACGGTCTTTTCCCTCACGGCTTTAAAACGCGTTACACAGATTAGAGGGACCCAAGCCTTATAAGCTAGTCCAGGACTCCCTCCCTAGGCGATGTGGGACAAGAGAGGGACTCCTTCCTTGCGCACGTCCGAAGATCGTCGCTTGAGCCGTCACACTCTCCACCTCTTAACAGAAGAGCGTTCTCGCTGTGGCCCCACATGAGGTTGGGTGTCAGAACAGCATTCTTGCTGCAGCTCCATACGCGATCGGGAGTCGGCTCTGATAACACTTGTAACATCCCGGGCCTCATTGTGTAATATTGTCCGCTTTGGGTCACCCACCCTGGTGCGGATGAACCGCCATCCCAGCCACAGTCTTTTCCCTCATGGCTTTAAAACGCATTACACAAATTAGAGGGACCCAAGTCTTATAAGCTAGTCCAGGATTCTCTCCTTAGGCGATGTGGGACAAGAGATGGACTCATTCCTTGCGCACGTCCGAAGACCGTCGCTCGGGTCGTCACACTGTTGGTCATCATTTACCAAAAAAATAAATAAATAATAACTATTGGTCATTATACACAGGAAAAATACCATTTTTTTTTAATTTATTGTAATTGTGTTAATTCAATTCTAATTTTTTTTGTGTCAATTCAATTCTAAACATTTTACATTTGTGCCAATTCGCTCCATTCGACCAATTTTGATTAGTCGGCGTTGACATGGATAATTTTTTGAATTTTTTTCCGAATTTGCTTATTAATTTTTTAAAATTTTCTTTTCTTTCTCTTTCTCCCCTCCTCCTTCTTCCTTCTACTTTCGATTGGTTGCCAGACGGCCTTATTGTAGCTAGGCGAAGTTGATCTTGTTGACCTTAGCCTCAGGCAATCGTCCAGAGGTAGAAGGAGGGAGGAGGAAAAAAATTTCAAAAAAGAAAACTCGAAAAAAATAATTAAAAAATTATCCAAGTTAGCGTTCGCTGAACAGCCGATATCGGCTAGCCACATTAGTATTGGCCAGTCAAAATTGTCCAGATAGACCGAATTAGCATAATTGCAATTAGGGGTGAGCAAAAGAAACCGCATAAATCGGGAATCACCTTGATTGGACCAAATCGGCATGTTGAGTTGGGTTCCTAGAGACGTTGAGCCAATTCTCGGTTTGACGATAATGGTGCCGACAATTTTTGATTCAGTTCCCAATTCCTAAGGCTATCCAAACTGAACTGACTTTATTTTTTAAAACTTTAATTTAATTTTGAATATTTGTGACAATTAAAGTGCTATTTCAAGGCCTTTCTCAATATTTTTGTATTTCCAACAAAACAAAGGATTTTGGCCAAAAGACCAAATATTCGTTTGCTCGTCTATCGCTATTTATAGAGACCAACGACTCGTTAGTCTCTGCTAAATGCTCAATATAGGACTAAGTGTGGGACTAAGTCGCTCTCTCTCTCTCTCTCTCTCTCTCTCTCTCTCTCTCTCTCTCTCTCTCTCTCTCTCTCTCTCTCTCTTCACCCCTCACTTGTAAGTGTCTACTCTAAGCCTCCAAGAGTCTCACAATGAACAATTACTCAGAGCATTTGAGAGATTACCTATAAAACCAAGCCAGACAGCCTAAATGAGAATGCCATCTTTGGTCTTTTGGCTAAGACTAAGTGAGAAGCTTGATAAAAAGGTAGGGGTAATGCTCGCTGAAGTCTAGTTTGAATATTTTTTAATGTGAGGGGAGTTCGGTTCCATTGGACTGCCCAGGAAGGATTGATCGGTCCGGTTTTCTTCGGTTCCAGTCTTCTTTGGCTCAGTCCTCTATTCTGGAAATGAGGAATCAATTCCTCCTGTCCGATTCCCGGTTCTGTGGTGGGAACTAGATCAACTAGGAATTGATCACCCCTAATTGCAATACACTAAAACCATGACTATAGGTGCAATTCTATTTAGCTATTAGGAAAAAAAAAAAACGCATCAAAGGTCTTAAACTTCATATATAGAATTCGATCAAGTCCTATATTTTTTATTTGGTGCAATCAACTATTAAACATTTATCAAAAATTACATTTTTTTTGGTAAGCATTTATCGAAAATTACATTTATCTTAATTAATAGTGAAAAGTGCACTTTGTTGCTTTGTCTTACCTCAGACAACCAATAACTATTTTGAGATCATTGGAATAGAATCCGAAAGGGGGAAAAACCCTAAAAAATTGGAGCTGCTTATGAGGATCTTGGAGGTGACGGCGTGGTCAAGAGTGAAGAGAAAGACATCTTCGCAATGATGGAAGAGAAGCATGTGGAAGGTTCAACTTGAGCTTGTTGGACCTAGATGACGGACCGGAGCCACAATGCCCATTTGGGAGGTGGCACTGTGGTTCATTGGACGAGGGAGAGTAATCAAAGAGATTTTGGTTGTGGAGAGGAAGGAAAAAGAGTAAAGCGAATTCGTGAAGAGAGAGAGAGAGAGAGAGAGAGAGAGAGAGAGAGAGAGAGCTCTAGGAAGTCATGGTGTTGCGACTAGATCTCGTTGCCATCCCTCATGAGGAAAGAAAGGGGAAATATTGGATTTAAGGGTACTTGATCACGAAAGTTCCCTCATGGTTTTCAACCACATGGATGTTATCACCTCACCCCTTGGATGAACTTCGTGTGAATTCACTTAATTGTAATTGTGAGTTCTACCAAACTCGTACCTCGTGTGACAATGGAGTGTCGCGACTCTACCTCGACACCATGGTACATCTTGATCGATGGTTTTAATGTCGAAAAAAATCTGGAAGTAAAAACAAGTTTAGTGGTACTTTTACTATGATAGCCCCTCAATATGATGCTTCACCTATAAGGACGACATCACTTCATCCTTTAGGGATACTGCCAATATTGAGTATGCTAAATTACGGTAAGTCTTATCAAAACCTGTACCCGACGCGACGAGTTCATTTATAGCATCTAATTGTTTAAGACAACCTGGCACTAAGACGGGAGTCGCCATTAGTCTCATTTTTAAGGGTTAGCTAGAAAACCCAATTAAGGGTTGGGAGTGTTCCCTCAATTCTTATGCAATTAGATATCTAGGTTCGGAGACTTGGGTTATACCAATATTTCTATTAGCGGCATTTCGGTACCTAACGGTATGTTGTGTTTGCCTAGAGTGTCCATGCATTTCTTCTTTAATTTTTGGGATAAATGAAATAGAATTCCTAAAACTTGTCACGAAAATTCAATGAAGTCCTAAAACTTGCAAAAAGTGCAATCAAGTCCTAAAACTTGTCAAATTGTTTCAATCGAGTCCTAAAATTAACATCGTTAGCCTTTTAACGGAAAATGCTGAAGTGGCGAGGACATGACATTTTAAATAATGTTTCATTTTCCACTTGGCTTTTTAAAATTATTTTTTATTCAATTTTTAAAAAAATTAGATTTAAAAACTAAAAAGAAAAGTTAAAATTTATTTATAAAAATTGTTAAAAAAAAAGATAAAGATAAAATTAGCAGTTCCTCCCCGCCGCCGCCCATTGCCGAGGGGCCGACAACGGTTGCTGGCCTTAGGCGGGGGTGGTCGGCCCTCACCCGACCCCAGGTGAGGGCCGGTGACCCTCACCAAGCTCGGGCAAGAGAGCTAAGATTTGGGCACGTCGGTCCTCGTAGGGGGTTGGCAGCCGTCTCGACCAAGGCAAGCAAAGGTTGCCGGCCCCCCGAGAGGGCCGGCGTGCCCAGATCTTGTCTCCCTCGCCCGAGCTTGGCGAGGGTTGCCGGCCCTGGCCTAGGGTCGGCAAGGCCTCGCCTTGGTTGGGTGAGGGCCGGCCACCCTCGCTCTGGGCCGGCGACCATCGACGGCCCTTTCAGTGATGGGTGGCGGCAAAGGAAGTCGACCATTTTTTTTTTTTTTCTTTTTAAAATTGTTTTTTTTTAAAAATAAATTTTAGCTTTTCTTTTCTAAATTTTAAATCTAATTTAAATAAAAAATAATTTTAAAAAGCCACAGGGAAATAAAAAATTATTTTAAACATCATGTCCATGCCACGTCAACATTTTTCGTTAAAAATGCTGACGATGTTGACTTTAGGGCTCGATTGAAATAATTTGACAAGTTTTAGGACTTGATTGCACTTTTTACAAGTTTTAGGACTCAATTGCATTGTCGTGACAAGTTTTAGGACTTTTATTGCACTTATCCCTTATTTTTTCATGATCGTTCATCCTAAACTAGGCGGTCATGCATGGTTGTTCGTTTTCATGTTATTCTATTTCTAAGAAACAAAAAAGAAAAAAAAACCAGTTGAATTGAAATTGTGGGACATTAATTAAACAACCAAGAAAGTAGTAAATCTATTATGCAATCTTAGGAAAGATAATGGAGAAACACAATTAAAAGATATGAAAGAAAAGAATCCACAACTCATTAGGTTTTTATAAAAAACAATAAGAACCTGAGACATATGTCGGGAATAAATGATACAAAAATATGGCTAGAATGGACATCGATCTTTCATCGTCTTCGCATTGTTGTCATCTTTGTCTTTGGGATCCTAACCTAAACCTAGTTGAAGAACTATAATTAGATACATACAATAGAAAGAAACAAATATGCATGTCAAAATAAATAAAAACACAATATCATGTCAAGGTCAACCACTCAAAGGAAGTTTAGTACAAAAATTAGATTTGAGCCTCAGGGTCGGTCTTCGTTATTCATGCGTAGGTCCCTCTAAGATACCTACCCGATTTATTTTATGACTTACGGTCATTATTGATCCATTGTATTCTAGCATGGTCAATAACACTTATAAGCCCCTATTAAGGTGATCTATGTTATTCCGGGATTTTCCTTTGATATCATGCATCGGCCCTAGCATACTTCAAGAAATCACATGCATTGTAGGAATTAAACATGTATGCAGGTATTTTTAACCTTATTTTTCAATCAATCAAACAAGAAAGTGAATTGTCAGCGGGTTACTTATTATCAATGGCATGCATCAATCATGAACATAGACATTTCTAATTGATTATATGCATGAATGGTACATGTGATGTTTCAAAGACAGGTTTGAAATCATTGATAAAAATTTTGAGACAAGGTGATGACTCAGTTATGAAAAGCATTCAATTGCCAAGGTTAGCCGGGAACTCGCATAAATGAATTTATAAGTATTGCAGACATTTTGAATATAGTCCGTATCATAACTTTCACAACGTCAAATTGGGATTTGAAGAGATTTAAAAATATTTCAGACTAAGGAATATTTAGGCTATGGAACACACTCAATTGCCAAGACTAGTTCAGAGCTTACATAAATGCATTTACAAGTATCGCAAATATTTTGAATATGGTCGAAACCATGATTTTTCCTAAGTCAAATCAAGCTTTAGAAAAGAGTTTCTAAAAAAACTGGTTTTGGAAATATCACATGTATCAAAGCGTTTTCAAGATGTGATTTGAAAATTCATTAATCGAAGGCAGTTTGACAATGAATATCAAGGCATTTAAAGCAAATTTCATAAAGACGGCATGAACTAAATTCACACACAAACTAACCTAAGTAGTCTAGCCAAACGATCACAATCAAGTTCATGTTAGGAAATTTCAGACCAAGCATGGTAAATCAGAAAAATTGGATGATACTCATTAAAAATCTAGCTATGAAAACATTCCTCAACATGTATGACATGATAACGAACAAATTTCGTGAAGAAGTTTTTTCTAAATGAGCTAAGCATGATTTTATAAAAATCAGATGACAAACGATAATGCATCAGAAAATCACTAAAACAGCAGGACATCAAATCATTGCAATAAAAAAATTTCCTATCAAAAGAGATCTAAAAATCATGAGATTCTCATACAATATGGTCAACATGAGGGCAAACAAACTTCATTAAGGGACCGAGTCGAGAATCCCTACAGAAATAATGGTACAAAAATGACAAGGGTCTGTCAAAACATGAGTAAAAACAGGAGTCCGAATTTAATCCTAGGTCTAGATTCTAATATTGTTTGGAAAAAAATGGAAAATGGACCTAACGATGAGAAAATTGCATGAAATCAGTGGCATTTGAAAACTCTAGGGGTGCTTTACAATCTCTTAGAAGGGCCAAGGTCTAAACAAGTTCAATTTGGTACTCTAAGACTGAGGTTTCTAAAAGTACGCATATCAATAATTAAAAAACCAGAACATAGCATGCATTAATAAACCTCAAAATCACTCAAGTAATGCATAAATGGCATGAAGAAGTTACACGCGACTTAGAATCGGATGCGAAACAATTTGGTTAATCATTAAGCCTTAAGTTGGCAAGCGAAGATGTCATACGATTTAATGACAATACGAGATAATTCAAGATTTCTAATGACATGTTTGAGGGTTTCTAAGTGTAACATGCACTTTTGTGACACAAATTTAATATGCGAAATGATACTCAAATGTAATGGGCATGGATACAAATCTTGTAATATGTGGTTCGAATGTCAAGAAGGCATTACTGCAATATTTAGTTTCTAAAAGACCCAAACGGGCATAACAAAGTGTATACATGCTAAGGTCTAGTCCTAAACCTTAACACTACAGAATGAGCGTGATTTTGGACTCCTAAAGAAATGCAAAAATCTTAGGAAAAATCTTACATGCAGATCATGCATCGAAGCATATTTTTTGTTAAGAGTCCGAGATCTAAATGAGATCATGCGAGTCGTAATAAAAATGACAAAATAAACATGCATCTTCAAGTTTTATGTTACTGCAACACCCCTTTACATTGATACATGCAATTGATGCACTGAACAACATCAAAACTTTGCAAATTTTGCGTCAATTAAACTCATATAATATGTAGTTCATTCATCATTAAGGTTTTGAGGTTGAATAATGTCAATTTTATATTCAAATCTACCTAAATTTATTTCAGACCAAAACAGGGCAAATTGAACTTAGCTTAGATCTGAGTAGTTTTAACCTAGCTAAACATGTCCAAAAATTCCGAAAAAATTATAAGATATTCTTGACACAATGAAAAACAATTTCATGAAGGCAAGTATTTCAAGAAATTATCATAAAAAAGAAGCATAAAAATAACAAAGTCATATTTCGGAACCAAAACAGAACCAAAAACAGTCCTAAAACACTATAGAATCAAGCGACTTCGGAAGTGTTTTTCAAGGGTCAAATGCCTCTCAATCAAGGTGTACAACCTATTGATTTGAAGCTCGTGACATGTAATTTCAAAGCCTAGAGGGATTCAAATCAAAATAAGGTAATTTTGAACTTCATATTGATCAAAACAACAAGCCTATTTAGTAGCATGAAAATACATATTTGAGGCCAAATTAAGCTCAATCATCCATGATCATTGATCAACCAATCATAGTAGATCAACTATTTTAATTTATCAGTCAAGCATCTAAACATAAGATATAGTCCTAAAATTGAACCCTAACCCCAACCAATTAATTCGGTCTTGCTTCACGGGATTTGAGATCAAGGAGATTACTTTTGATGTGATTTTTGTTGATTATAGTTGCAATTGAATGGAATCAAACTCGCCGAGACACACACAGACCTCCAAAACCACGATCGAAATACCACGAAACTAGTCGGACTGCTGGTTTGAGGATCAAACAAAGAACTTGTCCCGCCTGGATCGGTTTGGGATTGTCAGCAAGACTTGAGGTTGCTAGAAAGGATCCGACAACTGATTCTCCAATTACTAACCACCACCTAATCGAGGATGGTTTGAAGGAGAGATTGGGCATTGTTTGACAGTGATCAAATCACAGCTGGTTGCCGGTTTTGCCAAGGAACATAACCGGTCCAAAATTGGATCGGTCTTTCAGTGCTTAGAATAGATTAGGCCACTAGAATTGTTTTGATGACTTATTTAAAGATCTTCGACTACCAGGGGTCAGGGATAGAGTTAGAGATAGGTCGAACTTGGTTCGACGTTGGCTAAGTTGCCGTTGCTCGCCAATCAGATCCGATCAAACCGAGGATCGATTTGATTGCTGGTCTTCAAACTTCGACTAAATCGGGGTCGGATCTGGAGCTATTGAAGTCGTCAGAGTTGCTGATGGTGTGAGTGAACTCAAGGGGAAGCTATTGGTCGCCGATGACGATGGAGATTCACTAGTGGGAGGCTCGAACCGGCATTGATCGGCTCATTTAAGGAGGAATTGAGTGAGCAAATGGAGACAAAGGAGAGATAGGGAATTTGTGGGAACCGGAGTGAAGAAAGAGAGAGAGTGTGACAGTCTGATTTTCCGCTTATGTTTTCAATTAAATAAATCGGGCTTTTTGTCGACGTGCTTATAGCGCTATTATCTAAGCTGATCACTCATGAGACAACTAAACTAATCGGGAAAGTTATTAAAGGATTTTGATATAACAGACTTGAGAATTTGACTAGAAATTGACTGCTCGACCGTAATAGTCTACAAGGATCATTTCGGCACAGTCGAAAATCTATCAAAAATCGGAAAATAAGTCGATTCGATAGAGATAAAATTAGGCTTGGGTGATTCCAACTAATTACAAATTTCTCGTCGATCGGCACTAAACCGATTTTTCTGTTGTTTTGGTACCTTATGCTCGTCATTGAAACCTCGAGATTTTCACGACAATCGAGAATCGCCAATGCGTCGAAAATGTACGTTGTGGCTCGGGAATAATCAACCACGGGTCAGTTGTATCAAAAATTCCCAAAAACTAACCGATAGTTTAGGTTGTGCTAAAATCACATTTAATTGAAATTAACCGAGGAAATGATGTCGAATTCAGAAATTGAGAACTTCCACGTGTCACAATTAATCCCGGGGGATGTTGTTGCATCTTTTCAAAATTTATTGATGATGGGAATTGTTCGTGAAAAATGTAAGAGCGGCAAATTAAAAGAGTATGGGAAATGCCACATTTTAAATAGGTTTTGGACCTTTATTGTGGAACATTTGGAAAAGGGAATGGTAAGGACTTAAATGAAGAATTGTCCTTATTAACTAAAGTGGTAAAATGGTAAAATGAAAAGATGAAAAGCTTCTAGAAATGAAGTAATTTCGTATGAAGGCCTAAGGCTTAGAATTTCACCTCAATTCGAATCTCATTTAGAAGAGATAGACTTGCATAAAGTAGAGGGACCGCTTGATAGTGATGGGAACTCAATTTCCATGGAAAAATTGGCCAAAAGCTGAAGGAAATTTCAGTGAAACTTCCAAGCATTTTCCTCTCTCCTTCCTACGAAATTTCCACCCCCTCACTTACGGTAACTTCTTCTACTCTCTTTCTTCTTTTTCTCTCTCTCTCTCTCTCTCCCACTTTTCCACCCCCTCACTTACGCGAACCCTTATGCTGCAATTTCCTTGCAACTTCCTCCCATTACTTTATTGTTTCTCTCTCCTCTTCCCCCTTCCTCTCGACAACCCCCACTCCCACTTCCCTCTTCTTCCTCTCCTTTTCTCTTTAGTTTCTTTTCTGCTCTGTTTCCAAAACAGCACCGTGTGCTGCTGTCCTGTCCCAAACCAGCCACCATCTTGCGCCATGGCCATGGGCCATCATTGTCCACATACCGCCGTCCAGCCACAAGCGAGAGCCGCTGTTAGTTCCAAATAGGTGAGTTATTTTCCTAAATCTGGAATAGGGGTTGTGTACCTCTGTTTATGGATTGATATTAATTGAGAAAGGTTTAGGCGAGATTAGAGATAGTTAATATTAGTTTAGAAATGTTAGATTAGATATAGAAAGGCTTAGTTTTAGTTAAAATAGCAAGATAAGAGCTGTAGAGGATGATTCGGCCAAAAACAGGGGATGTTTTGTAAAACTGTTTTCTGGACGTGTATGATTTATTATTTTTATAGACACATTTGTTGCGATTTTGAGTAAATTTCCTTCTGAAGAAATGTTTTACACATCTTCAAGTATAACATATATTTTTCTCAGGATTTTTGGGGATTTAAAGGAAAATTATTTTGGCTTCGTTATCTTTAAACAGAAACTTGAACTGCACTGGAATTTGCGACCTGTAAGGATTCTGTGGGTTGTTACTAATCCTTCAGGTTCGATTTTAAAAATGAGTTCTTCACAAAAGTTGTTTGTTACGTTTTCTAGTTGAACATAATCGAATTTCAGACCAAATGGACTTGTTTTAAACCCCGAACCAAGTTGATTTCGGAAAACAGAACCGCTGGAAACTGATCTGATTTTAGTACTGGATTGACTGAATTAATGGGCCGAATCTAAAAGGATCTGGGCCTCGGTGTCTTCATGAAAAATGTTTTTTTACACGTCCTTTAGCACATGTTCAAGTTTGAGAATTTTTTGAGCTCATATGAATTGGTTTCTGGTCTTGAACCCGAAAGTGCGCAATTGGGCAGTATCTGCCAATTCTGATCAGTGGAAGCTTATATCTGTTTTGAGATGTTTCTTGCTGGAGATTTGCTTAATTGATGTTGTGAATGAAATATGCAATTGGTCACTGAATTATGATGACGAGTGGATGCATACATGACATGAGATTCCGTCACGAGTCCTTGAGACGGACGATGCTCCTTCGGGAATGCCCCACGTCAACGGATGCCGGTTGCAGTGAAGGCTGGGCCGATGCTCCTTTATGGAATACTGTCTAGATGTAGACGTTGCCTTGCTCGACGGAGCGAGACGATACCCGGTTATGCCGGAAGACTGTTATCTGTGCATTGACATCATTTGTGACATATGATATGTGGTCTCGATACTGTTAGATATGTTTTGATTGGCACTAATATGTAGGAACATGCTGGTATTAAAAGAGTTATAATAAACGCGACTAGATTGCATGTGGAGTGTACCATTTTCCTACTCTGGATTTAGGGGATTAACTTACTGAGAAGTGATCTCACCCCTTAGTGGGCTAAAATTTTTCAGGTCTCTAAATGGAGGAAGGCCAGGTCATGTACAGTCGGTTGCAGGTGAAGGAAGAGTAGAACTCTCGCTATCTCCTTCCAGGTGATGACGGTTCTTCCGTCGAGGCTGGATGATGGGTGACAGTTCACCCTAGAGAGGTCGAGGAGTATGATAGTGTAGTAGTGAACCCTGGTCTGTATATAAGTACTATTATATTGTAGGTGTGGCTTGAAAGAAAAATATTATCCTACGTTTCTATCCCACTACTTTGTTGAATTGAGATTGTCTTACGTTTCCGCATGCGTAAAATAATAAATGGGTCGGCAACAGTTCCTCGGATGTTGCGAACTTTCATCGACCATTGAGGGATGTGCATGTGCCTAGAGTTCGGGTCGTGACAGAGAGATCCGTAAAAAGAGAAGAAATTTCATCCAAAATGAGCCCTCCAAAAATGAAGGGGAAATTGGTATATATACCACTCTCAAATTGAGCAATCTAGGTTCTCAATTCGATCCGACAGTTGAAATTTAAATCCAACAGTTAAAATTTGATTTTGAAGGTTCCATTATGATCTCGAGATATCGGGTAACCGGTCTAGTGGATTTGATTTGCAAAAAATCAAGTCAAAATCAAGAATTAAGTCAAAATGTTTGATTAGAGGTCAAATTGTAATTTTATGAAATTCGAGGACCAATCTACAAAATTTTGAAAAATTGAAGATATAGAAGTGAAATTAACACAAAAAGGATCTTGGAACCAGTCGCCTGAGGTCTAGAACAGGCCGACAAGAGCCTGAACCGCCTAGCATTGCCGACGGCCGATCGAATTGGTCAAATCGGTTCGCTTTGATTTAGCCAATTCCTGATCGGTCCTTGACCAGTTTGATCCGGTTCTAGCTAATCTACTCGCTTGAGATCCCTATGAGTTCAAAATTCATGCAATTTGATCCCTAAATTGAAAAGAAAATTTACTCTATTTGAGAGGAAATTACCCGATTGTAGTTCAATTATGCCTATCAAACCTTATGAATGCGATCTATGGGTTTTTTATTGACTTAATTGAATGATTATTACGAAAGGCAACAGGTCAAAATCATGGGTGCTTTGAATCGAGCCTAAAGGGCTAAAACGATCAAAGTTGCAATTCAATGAGTAAAATTGCAAATTGATTGAAATTGAGTTCAATTAGTGTCATAACTGTCTTATCTACTTAATCACTCATGTGTAAGATCATATATCACGTTCAAATTGACCTTAAATTGAAGTGCTTGAGCTTATGTCAAAAATGAATCAAGGTCTATTATCATAATTGGACCTATATTTATAAAATGAAACCATAACCTAGATTTGAATTTTGTCAATTGATGCTTAATTGCTTGATTTCCTTATACTTGGAAGAGTAAAATTCTTCAAATCGAGAGGTTTTGAAGTAAATTTTTCAAAATCGATTTTGGATTTGGATTTATCTTAAGAAAATGAGCAAAGAACAATTGTCCGTTTGCAAGTCATAAAATATTGATTTTGGTCCCCTAATTAGGGCTCAAAACGGCAATTTATATTTTGACTTGACAATTTGTGAAATTAAATGCATGAGTGAATTTAAAATAGTTCATAAGTCAAATGTCGAATAGGGAACTACACCTAATTATGATTATAATAAAAATAATTTGATTTTTGACCAATTTAGAATGTAAAACCGAAAAATTTGGAAAACAATGTTCTTAATCGAATTTTGCGAAATTTTTGACACAAAAGTTAAATTGACACTAAAAGAAATGTATTTGTGAATTTTTTTTTTTTTTTTTGGTTAAATGTTTGATTAAAAGTTAACCCTATAGTTAACTTTTTTGAAAATGTTGATTTCTTGATCAAATTTTTGAATTTTTGAGAAATTGATTCGACAAAAGTAAAATTAAAGCTGAATGACATCTTTTTGGGAAAAAAGTCAATTTTTAACCCGGGATTGACTCTAAGTTAAAGGGTTGACCAAAAGTCAACCTGAAAGTCCACCGTTTGACTTTTCGAGTTTTTCTTGAAAATGACTTGAAAATTGCTTTAAAATGACAATATAAAAGAAATAAATGAAAAATGATATTTCTTTGGTCGAGAAATGGGTTTTGTCGCGATCAGAAACCAAAATCTCAATTTTTTACCCTTCTCGACGCGTCGATTAAAAATTAGGTATCAACATATGGTAGAGACAACAATAACATGGTTCACAATAGGGGTGAGCATGGTCCGGGTTGGACCGGTCCACCGCCTAACCTTAGGACCAACCCGCAAAGTGCCGGTCCTCAATTTTTGGGACCAATGACTGATCCTATTGAGCTTGGGACCGAGGACTGGATCGACCTAGTGGATTCGGTCCGGTTCCAAGGTCAACCCGGGACCAATCGATAATTTTTTTATTTCATTTTTTATACTCATTAAAAAAGCGATTGAGGACCGGACTGACCTAATGGATTTGGTCCGATTCTAGGGTCAACTCGGGACCTACCAACAATTTTTTATTTCATTTTTTGTACTCCTTGAAAGGGCAACCAAGGACCGGATCGACCCAATGGGTTTGATGACGAGTGAGGTCAGCTAAGAAAGGCAAGTGATGAGAGTTAAGTGGGGTGAGCGTTGCACAGAGTGAGCATGAAGTGTTGAGAGGAGAGCAACAAGCCAAGTGAGCATCGAGCGATGAGTGGCATGAGTGACCCAAAGCGAGCGAGGCGAGCGGAGAAGTTGTTTATTTTGATTTTGGCAAATTGAAGACTAAGAAGACAAATATAACAGAAGAGAACCAATACTAGATGAGGATGCCATAATGAGCTGTTTATGCCATTTTGGACGTTGTGAGGATTCCTCACAAAAACATTTTCTTCATTCGTAAATTATGACTATTGATATTGTAAAATATATTAAAAATCTAAGTTATTAAAGAATAATGTAAAATTACTTGAATACCTCACTAAAGAATTATTTAATGTTGTTGATGCCGTTTATTTTAAGGTTTTCTCTATATAAAAAAATTATAAATAATATATTAGATATATATAGTCAGGGTTGGTCCAGGTTGGACCGATCCTAAACTCTTAGGACCGAGGACCAACCGATACAGTGTTGGTCCAGGAATTCTAGGACCAATGACCGACCTAGTCTCCTTGAGAACCAGATCAGGACCGGTAGGGTTGGGCCGGTTCAAGGTTAGTCCAGGGTCAACCCTGGACCGATGCTCACCCCTAGTTCACAAGAGGGAAGAGAGAGACCAGAGCTAAGAGTTTTGGTTGTGAAGAGGGATGGAGGGAGAGAGAGTAGAGCGGAGGACATATACATATATATAATGAGAGACTAATTAGAGAAGCAATAAAAGGAGGGAGTAGAAAATTTGAAATTCTATCAATTGGGCTCGAACTACCACGTGTTGATATTTAAATAGTTTATTATAAATCCTATGTGGCACATCTAATGTACTTAATATTATCTTGGTATTTTCTCCCCTAAGATTATGTACTTAATATTATCTTAGTATTTTCTCCCTTAAGCCTTCATTCTGCATTAGAGAGTCAACATTGACAAGCTACTTGTTGCAAAAAGGTGTGGATATGATAATTTATGGGGTTAAGTTCCCTAAAAACTCCCAAATTATAGGTCCAATCTAACTTTAATCTGATTTTTTTTCTAAAACAAATGACAAACATTCCAATCTATCCCAAATCTGTCTCACTTCAAAAAATTGCCATCAATTTCTTCAAAATTATCCACATGAGGAGGTTACTGTTATTTCATACGAATAAAAAGGTGATAGCGAAGACGCAAGTGAAAATTTGTGATTTTTAAAAAAAAGTCCAGGGCATAATTTGAATTAGATCTAAAGTTTTGAGGATTTTTATTAGGGAAATAAGGTCATTTTATGGATGTATAGTGAGAAAATGTGGACTGTGCAAACTTGTTAGCAGGCCCAACGTCCTCAATTGAATTTGCATCTACACATTACGAGGTTTAATGGGGAAAAGGCCTAATTACTTGAAAATCATATTTCCTTTACTCTCACGTTACCCCCTCTAAAATTCATTTGTTTCACAAAAAATAAAGGATTTTAATTTATTTTTTTGTAGAATTGATTGTTATATTGCTTGAAATAATTAGTTTACTAATTATTTTCATTATCGATAATAATTTATACATAAATATTTTAAAAAGTGATGGAAATATTTTTTGCTTATACATTTTTGTTTATCGATAACAATCATTTTTTGGGAAAATATTTTTCAAAACGTAAATTTTTCACAAAATAAATTGACCATCGATTAAAAATCCTATTTTTCAAAGAACATGCAATTGATCGATATGCATAGGATCCTCTAATTGTTGTAACCAATTCAAATCGATGACGCTTCCTTGCCAAGCATCGGTAGAATGTTTCTGTAATGCACTTCTTGTATACACATGGTCAAGTTTCGAAGTTGTTGACATTTTTTCCATGTCAATCGGGTCGTGGGATAGGAAGAAGGTGCACTTCAGTGTCAACGTCAGGAATGCCTATCGGACATGATTCTAACAATCTGGGATTATAGTGGAATCGCTTGTCCCAAGGATAGTGGGAGCTCGAAGATTGACAAATCATTCCGATTTATGTATAAAGATTGTACAATTTGATTCAAATGAAGTTTAGAGTGAAGTTTCGTGTTCAAACTTTCGGCCATTATTTGCCAAATCCAGTTTGATTTCGCCCCGGAAGGGACAGAACATAAAAAGGACAATAAATCGACCTTGGGAATAGGATAATAGCGTAGTTCGACAAAAAATAGAAAAAAAAGAATAGGATAATAGCGCAGACGTGGCAGCTAGTGATGGTCCATAACCCATCCGTTGACTTTTGTCTTGTTGACAGGACAAGGATGGCCGACTCTCCTCTGTCCCCTTTGGAATTCTCGACTGCTTTCGCTTCACTTACAAATTGAAGTTCTTTTACATTCCTTTTTGAGCACTTACAAAAAATGGAGTTTTTATTTTCTTTTGCTAGAAATAAACTTCTCATTTCAAACAAAACATTGCAAATTGGATGCAGTAATTACATTAGAATGATATAAAAGAAGACTCTACTAAGACAATATTTTTAACTCTAGACGGGATATTGTGGAAAAGAATAGAAGACGCGGTTCATATTTGATTAGAAGCCCGATTTGTAAAAGCATGAGTAAGTCCATGGTTGGATCTATGGGGTCAGGCCAAATTTCAATCTGAATTGTGTTGAAGTAGGAAGTGAGATTATACAACAGAAGGCTGAATAGTTTAACGGCAAAGACTCATTCGTTGGATGGTATCAATTAAAACCTGGCAATTGTTTTCAAATAAAGCTTCGGATGCTAAGGGACTTAGCATAATTGCAAGCGAAGGAAGAACGAGAGACGCTACTTCCACTTCCATCGGCGGGTTCCAATGTTCTCTTCTCATCCAAGCTTGGACTATTGCATTACTAGCCAGTGTGCAATAATGCCTATGACTCCTTCATTATTTTTCCACGTGCAATCCACATGGAGTTGGTACAGATTGTCTTCCAACTTGTGAAAGTTGTCGTTATTTTTCCTTTCGTTACTCGTGTGTCTCACGATAACTTTTAGATTCAAATAATGTAACTTCTTTTTCATGATTCCATCCATACTAAATTCAAGTCCTAACCATCTGAGTGCTTCCGAGACCCTAAGAAACGTTCTCTCAAGAGTTGATGATCATTAGATCGCACTATAGCAGATCTCAATTGTTGACCGTAAAACTAGTCGAAGTATTTGCATATTATATAGCACTTTGTGCGGAGAAATTATGACAAAAAGAAGGGCATGCGATAAGGAGTCAAAACAAGTCATACGATCGAGAGATTAGTCCACCGAAAGATCACGGGAGCGCTGAAAGTGCGAATTATGATGAAGCTTCCTAGATATCTGCACTTGGTTTCAACTATGCTATTCGACAAAACGAGAACAGATTTGAATTGGACGGTCGTCTAAGCCGGTTCTGCTTGAGCCACATTTTTCCGTGTCTACGGACATACTTATTGAAATGTAAGAAAACAACCAAATGAGAAACAGGCTTTTTGCATGGAGTAGTGTGGCTGTTCCTTGAGCACTCGAATGAGAACCCGAAGAAGAGACTTTTTTTCTGCCAGGGGTCTAAACTCAAGAAAAGAGCGGCTTTCGCGGAAATTGAGCGTGACAGAGAGAGGAGCTTGAATTCAGGGAGGACCCTACCGATCCAGTACGTTACTTGACCGTTGACTCGATCTATCCCCTTGTCGAGTAAACGCTGCCAAACGACAAAGTTCTTGCTTTTTTTTTTTTTTTTTGGGGGTCGAATCTTCTTGCTTAGTCACTGACTTTTCGGGGGGTGAAAACCCTAATGTGATGACCATGCATGGATTATTCTCGTTCAATTCCCCATCGCCTTCCTGACATGTAAGCGGAAGTAGCTCCCATCTATAACCGCGTACGAAGCGAAAACTCGGGTCGTGTTCTTTCTCTTTTTCGTCCCACCATAAGGCGACTAAGGTCTGCTCTGAATTTTCCCATATTGCTTTTCAATGATTTAACCCTTAGGCACTTTCTTTTAACGTTACCACGCGTTTTTACAAATTTTTTAAGGGGTCACGGGGCTTGTAGACCCCGGTTGCCAGTGGCCATGGAAAACTTCATGAATCGGTCAAGCTCCTAGTCGTCACCTCGACGCAGATTACACGTCCGACCCAATTATAATAAGATGCTATACTGCATGAATATCCATGTGCTGGAATCCACCGGCCTCGTCAATTTTTTCAAAAGCAAGTCATTCCTACCAAGAATAGGAATTTACAGACTTCTATTGTAGTCTCCCGTTGAGGCCAAGTAGTTCTCCTTTGTGTACCCTAACAAAGAGATCCAGTGAGAATCAAAGCTAACATCATGTTTCTTGAGTGTCAAGTGTTGGAAATTTCCTAAAATTTGGGCTTACATTAATTAATTGATTTTCTATTTTAAATAATCGGGTTAATGGATATTCTAATATTTATTAAACCCTTAAATGATCTTATTGAATTGGGTTTTGGTATCTATTAATAATGGGCCTAGTTGAATAGCAAAGTATAAGGAATTGTGTTTAATTGAAGCCCGTAATGGGAGAGGCTCAGTTGACATATTATTGATTAGGGTTTACTATGTCCCCTCTCTAACTTATAAAAAGGTAGGTTATACCTATTAGTTACTTAATCCCATTAAAAACTACTATACTAAAATATGTCATAGAGAGGAAAATTTGACATTCCAATAAATATTTGATTAAACAGAGTGATCTATTTTTCTTCAAGTGAAGTAATGGCTCAAATAGGTACGTTTTAATTCCACTGTACTTATTGATTTTGGTGTTTTACAGTCATATATGGATCCGATTGTTCTTGATTAATTAGTTGTTTATATGGATAATATTTCTACATTAAGCTCATAAATTGTATAATCGAATCAACCAACTCTTATGATACTTAACTTATTCATAATTGTTCTCTTGTGCATTTGAATTATGGGATAATCGTAAAAAAAGTCCTAAATATATTGTACATATGTCAATTCAATTTAAAACCTTTAAAAATGACCAATTTAGTTTTAAACATTTTGACAATTTATAACTTTAGTAATTTTGATCAATTTTGGCTAGAACATACTGATGTCAACATTGATCATTTGATATAATGTAATTAGTATTGATGTAGACAATCCTTATAATTTTTCAATAATTTTAATTTTTTTTTATGGCTAGCGTGGGTCGCCTAAGTCTTGTTGGTCACTAGGTGATGGCCAGTGAGGTGGAAAAAAAAATTATTGAAAGTTGGAAAAAAAATATCCTCCATATCAATGATTTTCAGTTAAAATTGACAAAATGTTTAGTGTTGAATTTGTCATCTTCAAAGATTTAAGACTAAATTGGCATCCATATAATAAGTATAAGATGGGCGGAGAAAAAGAGAGAGAACTTTGAGAGAGAGAGAGAGAGAGAGAGAGAGAGAGAGAGAGAGATCACTAACATAATTCACTCATTCAGTTGATAAACATTGTAATGCTCGTGTGTCTTCCAACCCCTAATTAAGCCTGGAAATTTTTTAATATTAGTTCTCGCCAAAGTTTCGAAAGATTATTTGACGACAAGTGATAACTTTTCAGAGTGTCTATTTCGTGGCAAGCTTTGCTAGTATAACAATTTTTGGCTTATTGTGAAAATACAGTTTGTTGTGAGTCATAAACTCATAAACGAGAAGACCCCACAATAATCTATAATTTTTTTTTTATGGTCTAGAATAAACCATTATTCTTACGGTATGTTAAAGATTGTCACAATATTATTATTATTATTATTTTTGTTGCCGACCCACACATTACAAAAACATAATAATTTGTATCTCATCACTCTACGAGTTCCGTTTCTTTATTCCGCGGCAATTACAATGGGGTCTCTGTTTCCTTTCCAGCGAGATAAAAGAATGAACGTTCATGTAGAGAGAGAGAGAGAGAGAGAGAGAGAGAGAAATGGGTCAGCTTAATTATGGAGTGTAGTCCCCGCGAGCGGCTTGATTCAAACACAAATCTTGACCCAATATCAGTAAAAGCCAATTTGTAAAAATGACTTACTTCTCCGTCTTTGAATTCTTCTCTTCTCGGAACCTATTTTGAACTTATTGAATAGGCTGCCAGACTAGTCGCGAAGACTATCTAATGTAGTAGTAAGTTAGTGATATTATATTATATATATATATCTTTGGGAAGGTGAACTGAGGGCACAAAATAAGAAACAAAATCATTGTTTACGTCTTGTATTCATACGCATCTTGAATAAGTTACCATAAATTATCTGAATATCATGCCGTGATATATTGTCTTCTTCTTGCGTGTTCATTCAATTTTGCCATAGACCCGAAAACGCCTGCTTTGACCACCGAACTCTCTCTCTCTCTAGGAACAGTTTTAGATATGAATAAAGCAAATCAGCATTGACCAGCAAGAGAAGACCTCTCTGTTGCTGTCGCTCTCTCTCTCTCTCTCTCTCTCTCCGTGTCAAGTTTTTGAATAAAGAGAGACGCCTTTTCTTACCAAAACGAAGCCTTATTCATTCACACAATCTTCCTGTTTCATCGATCGCTCCCTCTATTCGTTCACATCACACACCCACGAATTTGCTTCTCGTGATACCACTTACAGACGCCGATCGTTAAATTGCTGATGTCCGATCATGGAGGATGTTCTTGATGTCCCCGAGTACTTCACGTGTCCCATTTCTCTGCAGTTGATGGGAGACCCCGTGACCACCGTCACCGGCATCACATATGACAGAGAGAGCATCGAGCACTGGCTTCTTGACGGCAAGAATGCGACCTGCCCCATCACGAAGCAGCCGTTGACGAAGGACTCCGACCTGACCCCGAACCTCACCCTCCGCAGGCTGATCCAGTCGTGGCGTGACGAGAACGCCTCTCAGGGTGTCAACTGCCTTCCCAACCTGAGAGCGCCCCTCGACAGGTCCTGCTTGCTCAAAGTCAGAGACATCCGATGCCATCGATTGCAGATCGAGACCCTGAGACGCATTAAGGTGCTTGCGGTAGGGAACGAGCGAAATAGAAATCTTATGATAGAGTTTGGCGTGCCCAAGGCTGTAATGTCATACGTTGCAAATTGTTGCGATGAAAACCGGACCATTGGTCTCGAGGAAGCATTGAGCATACTAGTACTACTTCGAGTCCCATCCACAACTGCAAAGCTACTCATCGGCCAAAACGATTGGGTCATCAAAACGCTGACTTGGGTTTTGGGTTGTGAAGTAAACAATTGCGTCGCAGTGAGATCACACGCGCTTATAGTCCTCAAAAGGATGTTCAAAGCGGCGAGCTCCTCAGAGCTAGAAAGATTGAAAAGCGAGTTCTTACAAACAATCATCCGTCTCCTAAGGAACGGCATCACTCAACAGGCAGTAAATGCGTCGCTCCATATATTGCTAGACTCGTGCCGATGGGTGAGAAACCTTGCCATGATGGTGGAGCACGGCGCCGTGTTCGAGCTCATCGAGCTGGAACTAGGGTTTCCGGAGAAGAAAACCACTGAGCTAATCCTCGGAGTCTTGTTCCGCCTATGCTCTTGCGCCGACGGGAGGGCTCAGTATATGGGCCACAGATGCGGGATCGCCGTGGTCTCAAAGAGGATTCTGAATGTCTCACGATCCGCGGACGAGTGGGCCGTCCTCATACTTTCAATGCTGAGCAAGTTTTCGGGGAATTCGATGTTTGTTCGGGAGATGCTAATGGTCGGAGCTGTGTCGAAGCTTGGCTTGTTCTTACAAGCGGATTGCGCGACGTACTTGAAAGACAAAGCTCGAGAGATACTTAAGACGCACTTCGACGAATGGAGGAAGTCTCCTTGCATCGATGATATGCTCTTAACTAGGGTTTGCGAGGTGAGTGCATGATTTCCCTTTTCCCTTTTTTTTGGGGGATTTTTGTGCCATTGGAGAGTGTTTGAATAAATTTAAAATGTGGTTTCTTTGTAACTCAAGTGTAAATTTTCCGAATATGGGAGAAAAGTGTCGATTTTTCTTGCAGTGTATTAGCTATCAGCAGAGAAAAGTAATAAATGACGATCTTTTTCATACTGATTGAAATTTGACTATTAGATAACTGTCTAATGCATTAGTTCTAAGTTTCTATTGGAATGTTAAAGTAATTGTTTCCAAATTATTTTGTCTCAATATTGTTCTCATGTTTAAGAATTGGATTATTGTAAGATGCACCACTAATGTAACAAGGAAAAAAAAAAAAACAAACAAACAAACAAACACCGTCCATAATTACATGTGTTTTTGGTTGGTAACCGAATTTCTTCATGTGTCTCCAACCCCATTGTGAATGTGGAAGTTGTTTCTCAATCCGGCAGTTGATCTATTAAAAATGCTTAAAAATTTCATTTCTAAAACTTAGAAGATCATAATAACGGTTGGTCATCACACACTACAACTATGACTACAGGTGCGAATCCATATAACTATTAGAAAAAAACTGCATAAAAAATCTTAAACTTCACGCATAGAATTCAATCTAAGTACTAGATTTTTTAATTGGTGCAACCAAGTACTGAACATTTGTCGAAAATTACAATTTAGTTCTAAATTTAGAGTGAAAAATGCAATTTGGTGCTGCCATCTATGCAACTTTCGAGTGTCGCGTATGTGGTTTTCAAAGCCATTCAATGAAAAA
The DNA here is from genome assembly GCA_014182515.1 of Eucalyptus microcorys. Taxonomy (NCBI): domain Eukaryota; kingdom Viridiplantae; phylum Streptophyta; class Magnoliopsida; order Myrtales; family Myrtaceae; genus Eucalyptus; species Eucalyptus microcorys. The sequence goes on along the minus strand of CM024562.1, from coordinate 29,778,385 downwards.
ATGCGATTTCACTTTTTTGAAGAAGATTTCATGATTTAATTGCACCCATTGGGATTATTTAGGCCTCGTTTTAATTTCATATATGAGATATCGAATTTTCAGTGCGTTTTTTTTGTAAATTATTTCAACGGGTTTGTGTATATGTGTACATTGTGTCAGAAATTAGTTCCTAATGCTTCGGCAACAAGAGTTAGGGTTTTCATCAGTTATCAGTCTCGTTATGAACCAAATGTTTCTAAATTTTGTTAAAGAATCTTATAGAATGTGATGAAGTGGAAGTGAGGATCAACATGAATAAACTTTGCAAATATGCACGAGGAGCAAGAACATAGAGAATCTTGAGTTAATAGCCAAAGATCCAAGCAGTAATGCAATCTCACCAAAGTTCTTCGACAAACATCACAAAGTTGACACATGGTCCTCAAATCCTATCGAACCAAAGAAATTACCCGAGCAGGAATACAAAAAGAGCATTTTCAATATCGTTTCCCTCGTTCAATTTTGATCCCCATACTATAATTTTTAGCGGATTTAGTCCCTAGATTAATTTCACGATTTTGGAGCAAATTTTGTAATCGCCATGGAAATATCGTCAGGAGAGTACCAAATAAGCGCCAGACACAAACACACGGCGCCACCGTGGAATTGTAGAACTTACAAAACTGATGTATTTAATATGATCGGTGTTCAAAGTTGTGTACATGTTCCTCCATGTGTGGAAGCCTTAAAGGAGCTATTGGTGGTGGAGTTTCTACGGAGGCCAAACTCGTTGGCAGAAAGCCCACACCCTCAATATAGCATGGGCCGATCACGTACAAAATTATTAGTAGTTGTAGCGGAAAAATAATTATCAGTTAACTCAACTTATACTCGTAATTTTACGCAAAACAAACGTACATTGATGATTTCTCAATAGATTTTTATCCTCCGCACGTTTGTTAAACTTATGGAAAACTACTTATTCTTTTGGAGTAAATAAAAAATATCATATCCTTGTGATTTCTTGTTAGATGGCACTAGTAACCAAATTCAATGTTCATATGCGATTATACTGCTTAATCTTGTAATTAAATTTGCCCAAATAGTGAGTTTTCTTGTTTAATATAATTCACGTTTAGTTATGATAGAAATATTTTATGGTTTATAATTTCGAACTTTACTTGACTTACTTTTAAAGAAATGGCAATATATTATCCATTATTTCAACACAAAAAGACTTCATTAGACTCGATCAATTGTGCATTTGTGAACATGATCTCTTCTAGACAATGAATCTTATTTTGGGGTGATTTGTTTTATGGAAAATAAACGATGTGAAAAACATTTCTTTAAATAGATTGCTTGTATCGTTTAAAATAATTAGCCAATGAAAAATATTTTCATTACCGACAATACTTTATGTTTAAATATTGTCATAGACAATTAAAATAATTTTCATCATTTTTTAAAATGATACTAGCGATCGTATTTAGAAAATGTTTTCCAGGTACTTCATTTTTCACAATACAAACAAACCCTTAAATATGGATCGGAAAGCAACCGCATTTTGCGCATGAATTTCAATATTTTATCCTTCCATACACCTATTAGCTATCATCAATATGTCCGACAACCATATCCTCCAACAAAACGTGTCAATACACCCGGGGTTGGCATGCAAAGTTAGGGCATCGGGAGATTTACAGCTCAATTATAGAGGTTAATCGTTCAAATCTTATTAATAGCATGCTCAAAATAGTCTAGATTATGATTAGTTGAATGTATGAATTTAAGTGGTTGTGAAATTTATAAGGTGTCATATAAGTTTCCAGGTAGTCGGACTAGATTTGAAAAAGAAAACTTGTAAAGAGTACAATAAAAATACAAGTCAAAAACTTCCGTTTTGGCTTTTGGGGCGTGTGTTGCACTTCAACTTTGCCCGAGCAAACCCATCAAATTTGCAAACCATGTGCCACTCTGATTCCTTCTCTTTATGAACACTTCAGCGCAAGCACGACATGAGTCGTACCTACCCTTGATTTAAAGGTGGAAAAAGAAGAAGAAAGGAAACATAGTCGTGCATGAGTGAGCCTTGATTTCTTCAACGGCAGTTTTTTTTTTTTTTTTTTTTTTTTTAATGTCAAAACTATTGTTTTTTCTATAACGTGGAGAACAAGCGTGGAGACACGGCTATTAATAGACTTATGAAAAATCTCGAAAGATTCACCAACTAATTTAGCCCAGTCACTGTACATGTCACCCTGATACAGAATAGTTTGGTTAAAATTAGTGGAATTTGAACAGTCGACTTCAGTTTCCAAACTGAAAATTTTCCGACATCACAACCAAGTGTGTATATGGGTCAACGAAGGTGAATTCCACGTCCTGAGCCCAGATTCGAGTCGTCGCTAATAAAGCGGGATGGTGGGGCCCATACGATGGTGGTCAGAGCTGACCGACAATGATAACAGTGCTCTGAAGGGTGGAGGAGATGTCGCGGGCGTGAAGCGCGTTGTTAAATTATTTCGTATTGCTTATTTACGGGGACTCTTAACAAATATACATGATTTCCCTCGACATATAAACTTAAACATTGTGTTAGTTATTTTGATATTAGAGTTGGGTTCCACCCCATTTTATTTTACATGCATGACTAATTTTCATTTGTCGTTTCTAATTTGACTTGCAAATGAAAGAATGTGTTAAAAATATTCATATGGTTTACTTACGGAATTTATATGCCCAGTATAACATAGTTTAATCAATTAACATACCAAGTTCCCAAATTGAACGTTCACCTCTAAATCTAGTCTCTAACCCATCGAACTATGCATTTCTCCACTCACCTACTAATCAATAGTCTTTTTTTTTTCCCAATCATTGAGAACCGCATGCTAGAATCGTCGATCGCCGTTGAATGTTTCAAAGTCGTCTGAAGCTAAAAATCGATGTTCTTTCACAAGTATAATTTTTTAAAAGAGTGCAAATAAGTCTTTTAGAAATACAAGATATTGCGTCTTAGACCGTCGAATGGTCGACGGTGGTTGTGTGCTGGTAGGGTTTTGGTGTAGACCTCCATTTAAATTACACCCAAAAAAAAGAGCAGCTGTTCGACGACCAACCGAGGAATTACTGGTGCCAAAGGAACGTAGATGTAAATCGTCCACAAGCCACATATCTATATGTTTAAAGCCATGCAGGTCGGATACAAGTACTCGAGGAAAAGAAAAAAAAAAGGAACACTCGATTATATATTGGAAAAGAAGAAAAATTAATATGTTTGAATAAGATAGAAGTAAAAAAGAAAAAGAAAGATGTTGGGATCGTTTGGTTTGTTTGAGTAAATTCTATCTGGAAAAATGGCAACGAATGTGGAATTGATTAGCTTTGATTTCGTTTTGATCTAACTTATCCTATGCAGCATGTTTTGAAATCAATTTAATCATTCTTATCATCTATTTTTCATATGATAGCACGAGTGATTTGCATATCAAAACCCTAATGTATGGTGAGATAAAAGCTCTGGTCGAAGGCTTTATGGCTGCGGGGCCGCGGTTGACGCATGCGCAAGCGTCACTCATGGCTCCCGCCATGCACAATCTCTTCCTTTGCCTTTTTCTTCTTTGGCCGAAGTAGAGTGAAGAAAGAAGAAGAACCTAAACACCAAATACAGCAAAAGGACAAAAAAGAAAAGGAGCAAGAAACAATAGCGGCGGCTTCGCGTGTTTTATGTTTTTGATCATTATCGCATGATTGTTAGGATTTTGTGGTGCCGTGTTGAACATATAAATTAAAGAAAATCTATCGATTTTCAGAATAAAAAATAAGACGAGTTTGTAGTAAGTTTGACGTCCTTTACGGTGGGCACTGACTCGCTTTGAATACGGTCCGTTCCGAAAACCACGTGATTTGACTCCCACGACTCTCTCTCTATCTCTCTCTGTCACTCCAGTCTCAGTCGATAACCCCACTATCCTACCTCAGCTGTGACGTCTTTCGTCTGAACAGCTTTTGATCTCGTTTTGTGTTCACACATGAATGGGTCGACAGTGGGGTGTCTGCTCTTCTTTAGCCTCATTATTGCAGGGAGAAGATGGGACGTTCCCATTTCCTTGAGCACCTTAAATTATTTATTCACCATGATAGTCATTGTAGACTAAATTTTTGTCGACAGTAGGATTTTATAAATTTATGTTGGTAATTATGATTTACAGGTGGTCCAAAAATTCATCAATTAAAAATTTCCATGGTTTGTCGTCCAACTTATAAAGTTCAAAGTCCACTTAAATAGCTGAACATGCAAATAGAACTTTTGATAAGTGCGGAAAAAATGAATAATGAACAAACACATTCAAACTTATATGCACTTTCGAGATCCTACAAAAATTTTAAGCTCCATCTATTTTTCACAAAATAAAAAATTTAGAAAATATTTTCTTTAAAATGATTATTTATATCTTTTACAAAACTGAGTGAGTGAAATTTTCATTGTTCACGAAAATATTTAGGCATAAATTGTTATTAATAATGAAGACATTTCTTGTTGATAAATTATCTCAAGTAATACAAATGATTATTTTCAGAATTAATTTGTCATTAGCATGCGGATGCTCCACTGCATGACAAATCAAGAATAGCATGTATAGAAAAATTAATTTACAATAACTATCAGGCCTTTTCTTGCAACGTATAACCATGAATATTAAAACCTAAAATTGACGAGGTCTCCGGTTAACTTCCTCGGGACGGCAGCGTGCAATTTTTAGAGTGGACTGAAACGGAGGAGGTCGACACCCTTTCGATCTTAGAGAGAGAGAGAGAGAGAGAGAGAGAGTCTGAAACGCTGGAGAAAGACTGGCGGAGGAGAAAAGATCACGTGCTATTTTGGCGACTCCTTTTGACTCTCTCCCCCTCGTTCATAGTGCGTAGGTTTCGCGTGAGCCCTGTTCGAACTTGTCCGTGTTTTGACCTTCTCACTTTTGAATCTCTCGTCCTCCCAACTTCATATATAAAACCCTCAAGACCAGCACAAAGCATCTTCAAACCCAGCTGAACTCAACCAACTCCATCAAATCGTTCAAACCCTCCTTCTTCTTGAAGGGATTCATAAGCATTTCTTGAGCTCTTCTTCGGCCTTCTGCCCTTTTCACGCCTCAATCTCTCTCTCTCTCTCTCTCCCTCTCTCTGCCTCGGGGTTACAGTTCTTCGTCTCCTTCGCGATCTACTTTCGATACCAATGGAGGAAGTCGAAATTCCCTCGTTCTTCCTATGCCCGATTTCTCTCCAGCTCATGAAGGACCCTGTCACGGTGCCGACCGGGATAACGTATGACCGTGAGAGCATCGAGAAGTGGTTGTTCTCCGCCAAGAGCGGCACGTGCCCGGTGACCAAGCAAGCGATTCCAGACTGCGAATTGACGCCCAACCACACGCTCCGGCGGCTCATCCAATCGTGGTGCACCCTCAATGCTGCGCATGGCATCGAAAGGATTCCGACCCCAAGACCTCCCATAAGCAAGTCCCAGATTGCTAAGCTCCTCCACGAGGCTGAGTCCCCAGACATGCGAAACAAGTGTCTCAAAAGACTGCGATCGATCGCTACCGAGAACGCCACTAATCGATGCTGCATGGAAGCCGCTGGTGCCGCTGACTTCTTGGCGACACTAGTGAAAAATGAAACCTCGGTGAGCTCTACATTACTAGATGAAACATTGTCCGACTGTCTGAGTTTTGAGGTCACAACTAGACCGCTTGATGAGGCTCTGGCCGTACTTTATCACCTACAACTCTCTGAAGCCAGCCTTAAGAACCTCATAGGCAATGACGGAGTGTTTGTCGACTCGTTGACTCGAATCATGCAGAGCGGAACCTGCGACTCTAGGGCATACGCAGTCATGTTACTAAAGTCCATGTTTGAAGTTGCTGATATTATTCAACTGTCAAGATTGAGGAAGAAATTGTTCGTTGAAGTAGTTCGACTTCTGCGTGATCAAGTCTCACAGAAGGCAACGAAATCTGCATTGAAACTGCTTATCCTTGCCTGCCCAATGGGTCGGAACCGAGTCAAAGCCGTGGAAGCCAGTGCGGTGCCGGTCTTGATCGATCTTCTCCTTGATTCATGCAACAAAAGACAGAGCGAAATGATCCTTTTCCTTTTGGCCGTGCTGTGCCAATGCGCAGAGGGAAGAGCCGAGTTGTTGGAGCACGGAGCTGGGATCGCCATCGTGTCGAAGAGGATACTAAGGGTTTCGGAGACAGCGAACGAGAGATGTGTCAGGATTCTCTTGTCCATCTCCAAGTTCTCGGCAACACCGAGCATTGTGCAAGAGATGTTGCAAGTAGGCGTTGCCGCGAAGTTGTGTCTAGTCCTCCAAGTTGAGGGCAGGAGCAAGACGAAGGAAAAGGCGAGAGAGATTCTCAAATTGCATGCCCGGGCATGGAAGAATTCTCCGTGTATTCCTGCTGAGTTCCTTTCTTCTTATCCAGCATGAGAAGAGAATCGGCTTTTACTTTGTAAAACTTCATTTAGAGAGTTCTTTAGATCGGTCAATTGATTGTACACATTGTTTATTTTACCGATGAAAATTACGATATATGGAATCGACATGAATATACTTCTTGATAAATTGGGTGTCGGATTACCAAACAAGGGAGGGCTGCCTATGTAATAACTTTTGTCAGCCGTTGACACTTATTCACCGTTCATGTTCAGGCATTTCTCGCATTTAGCATTAACATTCATGCATGACAACAAGAGGGTCGTTGTGCATAGTCAAAGGAAAGAATATTGCGAATCAAGGGGATGAAAGAAAAATGATATCTTCCATTGATGTGGTAGTGATTTACGGCCAGAGCGAAGAAGGAAAGAGGGAAGATTGCCTCTTGTTTTGAATAAAAGTTTGGCAACAGGATGGCAGAAAGGATTTGGTCACAAGACACAACGTTCAGCTGGAGGGAGCGAGCCGAGAAGGATTCTGTCTTTAGAATGGAATGGATCCGTCGTATTATGGGGCGCAAAGATTGGTGAGCATGGGAATTGAAAAAAAGGAAAATATGTAAGTACGGAGGAAAATGTGAGCAACGGATCTTTGAGTCAAAGGAAGAAAATCAGTGGCGAGAGATGCTCTACCAAATCTTTGATTTCCCACCGTCTCAGTAATTCAAGAGGGAGTTTGAGCCATAAGATGGCAAGCACGGTGGTCATCATGGAAGAGTTTGGCTGAGTAGATTTTCTGCAACTCAGACTGCCTCAGCCCGATGCCCCCCGGCACCTACAGATCCGGATCGGCCTTCTCTCCCTTTAATAGGCGCCCGGCGATCTTCCGACAGCGTCCACGAAGCCCAGCCATTCCAAGTGATCCCACTTTCCCTGGTGCCCATCAATCGTCGCCACCTGCGCCATTCGCCGCTCAAGTTCTTGCTACCGCCGTTTCAAGGCCCTCCCGGTGAATCTCCAGGCGACACCAGCAAGCCGGACGAGTTTCCATCAATCCTAGTGGATTCCCCTCGCGCCTGATCCACTCTAACCTCAGACGAGCACCAGATCTCGGCGGCTAGCTAGGGAAGCAATCATCAGTTCTTACGTCTCCAGACCAACTCCTAGCGAAGAACCAGCAGGCTACCAGCGAATCATAGCACCACTGACAACTAGACAGTCTTTTGCAGCAAAGTCCAACCCGCCCAACGCTTCTCCGAACCTCTCGCCATTCTGGCGAGCCGCGACAGCTGGTCTCACCGCCCACACGATCGAGTTCCGCTGCTGCTCCCGGGTCGCACCTCTTCAGCTGCCACAAATTCCTCGGTGAATTCCAGACAGTACCATTCCCGCTAGCGTGTCTTGTCCCTCCACCGTCGCTGCTCAAGCCATGCTGGAGTGTCCTTGACAAGCTTTGTCGTTCTTCATTGCAACCACTCTTCGTCGCTGCTGTTCCTTCTTGGCCGCTTCTCTTCTCGTTGGCGGTTCGCTAAGCCCGACGTCTGTACCTGTTAAATTGCTAAAGGGAGGAGAGATGAGGCTGAAACTTTATCTTACGTACAAAACAACCAAGTCTTTTACAAAAGCCAAAATACATTACGTAAAACACACCATAACTACCCATGTTCTGCATAAAGCATTTACCCCACTAACACCTAAAAACTAGGATAACCAACACACATGACTCCACTAACTCTAATAACTGAAAAACCAAATCAGCAACACGTGCAAAAGAAAATAACAATTATATTAACAATCCCTCCCTTAAATTGATGTTTGCTAACATTTAGTTTAAAGCCTTGACAGTTTTCAATGTGCAAACACCTAGTAACCTTCTGATCTTCACAAATGACTCCATCTTGAGGGCCTTGGTGAATATATCAGCAACTTGATCTTCACTCCTGCAATAGATTAGATCAATTGTTCCATCATTGCTAAGATCTCTCAAGAAATAAAACTTCACATCAATGTGCTTGCTTCTTCCATGTAGCACTGGATTCTTGGAGAGTTTGATCGCTGAGTTGTTGTTACAAAAATTTTTGGTAAGTCCCGGTTGCTTGAATTGTAGCTCCTCAAGAATTCTCCTTAGCCAAATAGCTTGACAAGCACTAGTTGTTGCAGCAACAAATTTAGCTTCTGTGGTTGACAATGTGACAATTGGTTGCTTTTTGGATGACCAAGAAATAGCACCTGTCCCAAACATAAAAGCATAATCCGAAGTGCTCCTCCTATCATCTTGATCTCCTGTATAGTCACTATCAGTAAATCCCAACAAATTGGACTTTTCACCCTTCTTGTAAAATAGCCCAAAGTTTCTAGTTCCTTACAAGTAACGAAGGATTCTCTTGGCAGCTAACAATTGTATGTTTGTAGGATTCTCCATATATCTACTGATTAAACTCACAGAATATATTATGTCCGGTCTTGTTGCAGTTAGATACATCAAACTGCCCACAATTTGTTTATAAAGTGTGCTGTCAACCTTCCTCCCTTCATGATCTTTATGTAACTTTAAGCCAAACTCAACTGGAGTGTTTACAGGATTACAATCCTTCATCTGAAACCTATCCAAAATTTATCCCACATATTTCTTTTGAGAAATAAAGATCCCATCATCCGATTGTACCACTTCTATGCCAAGGAAGTAATGCATCATACCAAGATCAGACAAATCAAACTCATTCATCATAGATTTCTTAAATTCTTCAAACATGCCATCATAACTTCCAGTAAATATAAGATCGTCAACATACAAGTAGATAATAAGCATTTTCTCTTTATCTCCAATCTTGACAAAAAGCGTATGCTCATAAGGACATTTTGAAAAACCAACTTTAAGAAAATAAGTTTCAATGCGACTATACCAAGCCCGAGGGGCTTGTTTTAGCCCATAAAGAGCTTTCTTCAATTTATAAACTTTATGCTCATTTTCAATCTTGACATAACCAGGGGGTTGCTCGACAAATACTTGTTCCTCCAAGTACCCATGCAAGAATGCCGATTTGACATCTAGTTGGAATACAGGCCAAGAATTCTGTGCTGTCAATGCAATCACCAATCTGATCGTGTCATGTCTCGCAACTGGAGAAAAAACCTTTGTATAGTCGATCCCATATTGCTGCTTGTATCCCTTGGCTACCAAACGTGCTTTATATTTGTCAACTTCACCATTTTCTTTCAGTTTGGTTTTAAAGACCCACTTTACACCAATGGTTTTTTGTCCATCCGGAAGATTGGATAGCTCCCAAGTATCATTTCTTTCAATGGAATTAATTTCATCATCCATCGCTTTTCGCCATTTTTCTTCTTTGACAGCACTTTCAAAAGTTGTAGGATCATAGTCTGAAAACAAGGCAAAGTGAGTAATTGAATCTCCAATTCTAGTTACCTCATAATCTTCCATCCAAACAGGCTTTCTTCTAACACGACGAAGAGATTGGGCTTCTTCTTCATTGACTTGAGCCTGTTGGTGAAATTCCGAATCGTAGAAGTCGTATTTGATGAATTTTGGGGCATACAAGGTGCTGAAATTTACTCTTGTTCAGCATCATTGTCATAAAGAACTTGGGTAGGCTGCTGCCTATTCCAATCCCAAGTGTTCTCTTCATCAAAAACAACATCCCTGCTAGTCACAATCTTCTTTGTTAGTGGATTAAATAATTTATATGCTTTGGATACTTCACTTACACCAAGAAAGACACATTTTTCAGCCTTGTCATCAAGTTTCTTCCTTTTCACATTCGGGACATGGGCATATGCAATGCATCCAAAGATTCTGAAGTGATCTACAGCCGGTCTTCTCCCACTCCAAGCCTCTTCTGGTGTCATATTCTAAACAGCAAAAGTTGGACTTCTGTTCAAAACATGAATACTCCAATTTACTGCTTCTGGCCAGAAAGTCTTTGGAACTCTTCCTCTTACCAATAAGCTTCTCACCATATTGAGAATGGTTCTATTTTTTCTCTCAGATACACCATTCTGTTGTGGTGTATATACAGCAGTAAGCTCTCTTCAAATGCCATGCTCTGCACAAAAAACTTCAAATTCTTTTGAGCAATATTCACCACCACGATCTGTTCGAAGAGTCTTAATGGTCTTTCCTGCTTCATTTTCAACACGAGCTTTGAAGCTTTTAAATGTGGAGACAGCTTCTGATTTTTCCTGTAAAAAATAAACCTAAGTTTTTCTGGAAAAATCATCAATGAAGGTAATTAAGTATCTTTTACCTCCATTAGAAGATGGGTTTATGGGACCGCAAATGTCCGAATGCACCAACTGCAAAACATCATTTGCTCTCCATGACTTTTCTTTTGAAAATTGAGAATGATACTGTTTGCTAACAACACATTCTTCGCAGACTTAGGAAGGAACAGTAATTTGAGAAAGACCCGTCACCATGTTTTTCTGTTGGAGGGTCTTCAATCCACCAAAACTCAAGTGACCATAGCGAAAATGCCACAGCCATGAGGGATCTTTCTTTTCAGCCATCAAACAAGACTGAATATTTTCAATCTTTAATGGAAACAATCTATTTGAACTCATAGGAACAATTGCAATAGCACCTCTAACAGAATTATAAATTTCACAAACACCCCTACGAATGGTGATTACATAACATTTTTCTTGTAATTGGCCATCACTCAATAGGTTACTTTTCAAGTCAGGAACATACAACACATTAGAGATCGTTTCCACAAAACCATTCTTGGTTCTTATCTTAATATCACATTTTCCCATCACTTTCACAGTAAAATGATCCCCAAAACTCACAGTGGAATGAAAATCTTCATTTAGATTAGAAAAAGAAGACTTACTTCCACTCATGTGATTACTGCAGCCTGTATCCACATACCAAATATCTGACTCGCGCTTCTTTTCATCTTGAACAGCCATCAACAACGTTTCTGCTTCCTTTTCTTCAACAAAATTTGAACTTTCTGCCTTTTCTTTATTATTAGGCAACCTAGTATAACATTCATATGCATAATGACCAAATTTATGACATCTAAAACACTCTACCTTGGATTTGTTAGGATTCCGTCCTCTGCCTTTGCCTTGAAATTGGTCATTATTGGCTTTGAAATTCCTGCCAACATCTCTATTTCCTCGATCTCCCCTTCCTCTACCTCTACCTCTACCCCTTCCTCTGAAATTGTTGGAATGAGTATTGGTAGAAGTCTTCAACACTTGCTCCTCTACTGTTGAACTTCTGTTCATCTTCTGTTCATGGACCAATAAGGAGCTTTGCAATTCATCAAGAGAGAGTGCATCTATGTTTTTCGACTCTTCAATTGAGCAGACAACATAATTAAACTTTGGTGTCAAGGAACGCAAAATCTTCTCCACAATGGTGACGTCGTCCATCTTCTCGCCATGGAATCGCATCTTGTTGCTGATCTCCATTGTTCTGGCACAATAACTAGTGACAAATTCTCCATCCTTCATCGCTAGTGTCTCAAAATCTCTTCTCAAGGCTTGAAGCTGTGCACGCTTCACCCTAACAGAGCCTTGATATTTCTTCTTCATAGAATCCCAAATATCCTTGGAAGTTTCTTTGCAAAGAATAGTCTCCAAGATGGAACGATCAATAGCCTGAAAAAGATAATTTTTTGCCTTCAGGTCCTTTAACTTTCTAGCTTCCAATTTTGCTTTCTGGGGATCTGTCAAAGCCATGCCTATTGGTGGCTCTTGAATTCCAGATTCGACAACCGACCAATACTCCTTTGATCGTAAAAAATTCTCCATCAGCATGCTCCAATGGTCATAGTGACCATCAAAGCGTGGAATTGCTGGTTGAATAAAATTGTCGGTGGCCATTGGAAATATTGCTACTGCAATTATCTGACGAAAGTATCTCACACCTCTCTCACATTTCTCTCTGGCTCTGATACGACCGTTAAATTGCTAAAGGGAGGAGAGATGAGGCTGAAACTTTATCTTACGTACAAAACAACCAAGTCTTTTACAAAAGACAAAATACATTACGTAAAACACACCATAACTACCCATGTTCTGCATAAAGCATTTACCCCACTAACACCTAAAAACTAGGATAACCAACACACATGACTCCACTAACTCTAATAACTGAAAAACCAAATCAGCAACACGTGCAAAAGAAAATAACAATTATATTAACACCATTCGCATTTCGTTGCTCTGGTCTTTATGCCTTAGGTTAACTCTGATCAATGTAAGCATGACGTTTGCTCAAGTTTTGTGGATAGTTAGTTCCAATATATGATATAATTGCACGCCATTAGTTAATAGAGCCTTAGGTTACTGTAATTTGATGCAAATAAGACATTTGTCTTTCGGACCATTAGGCACTAGGGTCGAACCCCCAACATTGTTTTGCGTGGCTTGCTATGGTTGATTCGCTTTAGCAAGTTATCAATCATGTGATTATTTTCAATCATAACTTGTATTTCGTGAGTATCTTTAGGGTTTAGGGCGCATCCATAACTCACTAGGGTTTACATACTCAGAACAATGCATGTTAATCTAAAATGCGTATAGATTACGAATAATGCATAACTTTTATAATAATATAATAAAAAAATTTCATTAGGGTTCAATCTAGATTGCATGAAGACTAAGCTTTAATTAGTCTGGTATTTTATAATATACATCATTCAGAAAATAATATAAAAAGCTAGTTATTAATTGCATTACATGCATCATTCGCATTATATATAGTTCAATATTAATGGCTAGTTCATTAGTTCAAATATAGGGTCCTAGTAAGTTGTTTTCGTAAACATAAAAAAAATAAAATTCAAAAAGCATTTATTATAACTTGCATAATAGGATTAGTCCATGATTAATTTTATCTCATGTCATAGCATTGACGACACATCATGTCATTGTCTTTAATAATTAATTCAATAGCATTTCATAGAGTAAATCCATTATAGCATATTATACATGACATTTAGGACTTTATGTTAGCTCATCGATGCATATTAGATTAGGTGCATTAATTGAGTCACGTCCATGTTGCATTTAGGGAGTTCATTTCATAAACAATAAAGCCCAAAAGCAGTCAATTGACATTGCATCTGGATTACCACTTATAGCTTAGATCATGTATTAGTCATGTTCATCAAAATTTTCACGAATAAAAATGTATTAATTATTGCATGTTTGTTTCCTAAGTCTAAGTCTGGTTGCTCATGCATTCCATGTTTTTAAATCTTTCCAATAATGTATTTATTATTTTGATTATTAAATGCTACTTAATTGTTGTGCACCCATATAATCACCTCTCACATATTAGTGGCATAAGATAAAAACTGATAAAGATTTATGTAAAACATTTTCGAAATAAAGAAAAAATGTATCATGTTAGATTAATTTAGAGTAATCAAGTTCTCGAATTCATAGAATTTTTCCCAAAGTAAAATGTAATCCCACATTTTACTTAGGTGTCTAATTCACCCATAACTTAGATTAATTGCATGTTGAATTGAGTTACAAGGTGAGATCGATAGGACTTGGGAGAGTCTGTGCTTATCATTTTGCTTAATAATTTATAGTCATTCTTGATGGTTCACCTCGAGGATGGTTATAAATTTCTAACTATCCATAAAAAGACAAAAAATGAATGATGTTCCATGACATGATTAATCATTCTTATCATCTATCTTACATATGTTAATATGAGCTATTTACATGTCAAAACCCTATGTATGGTGAGATAGAAGTTCTCCTCGAACGCTTAGTGGCTGCAGCGCCGCGGTTGACAGATGTGCAAGCGTCACGTACGGCCCCCGCCATGCACAAACTTTTCCTTTGCCTTCTCTTCCTCTATGACCGTAGAGTCGAAGACAGCAGAAGAAAATAAATACCAAATACAGCAAAAAGACAAAATGAAAAGGAGAAAAAACTTAAACAACACCGGCGGCTTTGACGTGTTTTCCATTTTGGATCATTATTACACGATTGTTAGGATTTTGTAGTGTTGTGTTGAATATATAAATTAAAGAAAATCTCTCGATTGACGGAACAACATATGACGAGGTTGTAATAAGTTTGACGTCTTTTATGGCGGGCAGTAGGTACTACTCACTTCGAATACCATCCCTCCCTAAAACCACGTGATTTGACTTCCACTACTCTTCCTATTTGATAAAATTTGTTTATATTCCCCAAAACAATTATTTCCGTTCTTTTGTTCCGGAGAATAAAAAAAGAATAAAAACCTATTTGGTAAAATTTTTGTTTACGGAAACAAAAATTCTATCTTTTTTTGTTCCCGAAAATAGATTTGGAATAGAAACAAAAAGTAAAAAAAAGTAACTTCTTCTTTCAATGAACAATTTCTAAAATCTATTTTTTTTCTCTTCTCTCTTTTTCTTTCTTCTTCTTCTTCTTCCTTTTGGCTGATCGCCAACCTTAGCCATGACTGGTACCGGCGACTAGCTAGACGAGGACCGACAACCTCGCCGGAGCGTAGCCGGCCCTCGAAGACGCCCGAGCCTCGCCGTGGCTGGGCGAGGTCAACCTCACCCAAATTTGGCAAGGACGAGCTTGCCCAACCATTGGCGAGGCTCGGCCTCCCAGCCAACGAGAGGCTAGGCCTCGCCAAGCCAGGGCAAGGCCGATCTCATGTTGCCTAGGCGAGGCCGTGGCTCGCCGTGGCTCGCCGTGGCTAGGCTAGCCTTCGGCGAGCTCGCTGGGCCTCGCCACGGCGAGGCTCCGGCAAGCTCACCGGACCTTGCCCGGTTGGTTGCCGACCACCGCCGTGGCCGGCAATTGGCCAAAAGAAAAAGAAAAAGGAAAAAGGAAAAAATAATAAAAGAATTAAAAATTTAAAAAAAAAAAAATCTAAGAATCTTACCAAAATTATTTCTATCTGAGAATAGAAATTTTGGGAAGTTAGCAAACACGTTTTTTTGCTCAAAAATTGTTCCCAAGAACAGAATTAGAAAAAATCATTTTTGATCAAAAATTATTCCTTGGAACAAAAGTATTATTTTATTTAGTAATACTCCGAGGAACACTTGTTTCTGTTCTTTTGTTCCCTAGAACAGAAATGCATTTGGTAATTTTTTTGTCCAAGAGAATAGATTTAAAACAAAAAAAGAAAAAAAAACAAAATTGTTTCTTGTTCTCGGGAACAACTCAATAAACAAGCTTTTCTTTTCTCTTCCTTTTTTTTTTTCTCTTCCTTTGACCTTGACGATGGCTGATGACTAGCCAAATGAGGCCCCCCCCCCAAGCCTCGTCGTGGCTAGGCGAGGCTCGACCTAGCCTAGATTTTGCGAGGCCGAGCCTCGCCCGGCCATCTCAAGGTCGATGTCGCCCGTGGTGGCATCACCGGATTTGGGTGAGTGCAAAGCTTCACTCGACCACCATGAGGTCGATGTCGCTTGGGTTGGCGGGGCTGACCTCGCGATGGTTGGGCAAGGTCGAGCCTCATTGGTGTCTGGGCAAGGCTCGACCTCACCTGACCACCGTGAGGTCGGCATCCCCTGGGTGGGTGAGGCCGAACTCGCGGTGACTGGGTGAGGCTTGGCCTTAGCAGATTTGGACGAGGTCACCTCATTGACTCTCGTCTGGCCGGTCGCCAGCCAGCCATGGCCAAGGTGGGCGACCTATTAATGGAAGGAGAAGAAGAAGAAAAAAAATAGGGTTAATACCTTGAAAAACCCCAAACTAGTACATCGTGACAAATTTACCCCAAATTATTTTTTTGATCATAAAAAACCCCAAACTGGTACACTTGTGACAAATTTACCCTAACTGATCATAAAAAACCCTAAACTTGTACATTTACGACAAATTTACCTCCAAACTAATTTATTTGACCTTAAAACACCCCAAACTAGTAAATTTATGACAAATATACCCTCTGCTAAATTAAATTAATATCATAAAAAATTACAAAAATTGTTAACTGTGACAAACGGAACGTAAAATCTGAAATTGGTATACAAATTAACTGTTACGTGTCATTTAACTTAATAATTTAATAGTAAAATTTAATGAAAACTAACAGAGGATAAAATTGTCACAAGTGTACCAGTTTGGGGTAAATTTGTCAAAGATATACCAGTTTGGAGTTTTTTGTGGTCAAAAAAATAGTTTGGGGTAAATTTGTCACAGATGTACCAATTTGGGGTTTTTTAGGGTATTAACCAAAAAAAATTATCAATAAATTAAAATAAATTTTAAGTCACAAAAATATTTGAGGTTGTACCAAACGTATTTTTGTTTCAGGAATAGAAATTTGAAATTTTATTTACACTTTAAAATAATCAGAAATTGTTATCAAGAACATAAATAGAAAAAAAAATATTTCTGAAAAGAAATTGTTCCTGAGAGTAGCAACGTTATAAAATGTGCCCTAATCCTCTGTCCTACCTCAGCTACGAGGTCTTGTCTAAACAGCTTTTGATCTTGTTTTCTCTTCAAATATGAATGGATCGAAAGGAAGTTGGGGGGGGTGGGGGGGCGTCTTCTTTATTGCAGGGAGAAGATGTGACGTTCACATTTCCATGAGCACCTTAAATTATTCATTGATTATGATAGACATTGTAAATTATATTTTTGTTGATAGTGGGATCTTATAAATTATAATTAAGTGGTTTATTTTTTTAATGTACAAGTGGCTTAAGATTCATTAATTATAAATTTCCATTGTTTGTCATCCAACTTATAAAGTCCAAAGTCCAAGTTATTTTCTTTTTGTTGAGATAAAGTCCAAAGTCCAAATAAACAATTGAACGTGTGGATGGAATTTTTAATAATTGCGAAAAAAAATTAAGGGTTAATACCCTAAAAAACCCAAAATTGGTACACCTGTGACAAATTTACCCCAAACTATTTTTTTGACCACAAAAAAATCCAAACTGATATATTTTTGACAAATTTACCCCAAATTGGTACACTTGTAACAATTTTACCCTCTGTTAGTTTTCATTAAATTTTACTATTAAATTATTAAGTTAAATGACACGTAACAGTTAATTTGTATACCAATTTCAGATTTTACGTTCCGTTTGTCACAGTTAACAATTTTTGTGATTTTTTTTATGGTATTAATCCAATTTAGCGGAGGGTATATATGTCATAAATTTACTAGTTTGGGGTTTTTTAAGGTCAAATAAATTAGTTTTGGGTAAATTTATCATAAATGTACAAGTTTAGGGTTTTTTATGATCAGTTAGGGTAAATTTATCACAGGTGTACTAGTTTGGGGTTTTTTATGGTCAAAAAAATAGTTTTGGGTAAATTTGTCACAGATGTACCAGTTTGGGGTTTTTCAAGGTATTAACCCAAAAATTAATAATGAACAAACACATTCAAATTTACGTGCCCTTTCGAGGGTTCATCGTGATTCTTAATTTATTTAAATATTACTTGTCGCACAAACCTAAAGTTGTTTTTTGTTGAAATATATTACATATCGTTTGATTATGGAATTTATATGCTTTTTATATACACATAGTCTCCTTCCTTCCACTTATTTGCTTGAGTTTTTGGGTTGAACTTTTTAACGGGGTATGATGGTTGTACATGTGATCTCTATCCACTTATAAGCTTGCCACTTTGTAAAACAAAAGGATGATGTGATATTTGGACAAGTTTTTATCGAGGCTTAGTTTACCCATTTATGAAATTGATAATTTTTTAACTAACAATATATTAGTACTTGGAAAAGTGGAGCAAGGCCATTTTTTTTACCTTATACCAAAAACAAGAGATAAAAAATTAGGTTTTCTTGCACCATGATTTCACTTCTTTATTTGGTCCACCCAAGGCAATCACTAGGCTAGTATATACGTTGCATTAGGTCGATAGTATTACACTCTAGGCAAATCTAATAATTTAACAATGATTGTCATAATCGCATGACCTAGTTCTCACAAAATCGGTAGGTAGATAACACGTAACGTACAAATTAATCACAGTTAATTTGTTATTAGTATGTCAACACTGCGTTGCATTGCATGACAAATCAAGAATCATTTCCTACAATCAAAGGGCAAGACAATTCAATTCTTCATTCCAACTTGATTTATCCTGGCGGTTTGAGAAGATCATTTGATCGCACTCTTAAGCCTTTTCTTGCAACGTATAACCTTGAATGGTACAATTTAAGATTGATGATGTTTCTCTAGTTGACTTTGTCGGCACCGTAACGTGCAATTTAGAGTGGACTGAAACGGAGGAGGTCGACACCCTCACGATCTGAGAGAGAGAGAGAGAGAGAGAGCCAAAAGGAGTCGCCAAAATAGCACGCGCTCTTTCCTTCCTCCTTCACCAGTCCTTATCCAACCTTAACCAAAGCTTCAGACTATTCTAGTCCAAGGAAAGATCACGTGCTGTCGCCAACCAGTCTTTATCCAACCTTAACCAAAGCTTCAGACTATTCTATTCCAAGGAAAGATCACGTGCTATTTTTGGCGACTCCTTTTGACTCTCTCCCTCTCGTTCATGGTGTGTGTGTTTCGCGTGAGCCCTGTTCGAACTTATCCGTGTTTTGACCTTCTCGCTTTTGAATCTCTCGTCCTCCCAACTTCATATATAAAACACTCAAAACCCGCACAAATCATCTTCAAACCCAGCTGAACTCAACCAACTCCATCAAATCGTTAAAACACTTCTTCTTCTTGGAGGGGTTCGTAAGCATTTCTCGAGCTCTTCTTCGGCCTTCGCCCTTTTCAAGTCCTCTCTCTCTCTCTCTCTCTCTCTCTCTCTCTCTCTCTCTCGCGGGATTAAAAGTTCTTCGTCTCTTTCGCGATCTAGTTTCACTACAAATGGAGGAAGTCGAGATTCCCTCGTTCTTCGTATGCCCGATTTCTCTCCAGCTAATGAAGGACCCCGTCACGGTGCCGACTGGGATAACGTACGACCGCGAGAGCATCGAGAAGTGGTTTTTCTCCGTCAAGAAAAGCACGTGCCCCGTGACGAAGCAAGCGATTCCAGACTGCGAATTGACGCCTAACCACACGCTCCGGCGGCTCATCCAGTCATGGTGCACCCTCAATGCTGCGCACGGCATTGAAAGGATTCCGACCCCAAGATCTCCGATAAGCAAGTCCCAGATTGCTAAGTTCATCCGTGAGGCCAAGTCCCCGGAGATGCAAAACAAGTGTCTCAAAAGACTACGGTCGATTGCCACCGAGAACGCCACTAATCGATGCTGCATGGAAGCCGCTGGTGCTGCCGACTTCTTGGCAGCACTAGTGAAAAATGAAACCTCCGCGTCCAATTGTGGCAGTTTAGAGGTCACAAGTAGACCGCTTGATGAGGCTCTGGCCTTACTATATCACCTACAACTCTCGGAAGCCAGCCTTAAGAATCTCATAAGCGACGGCGGAGTGTTTGTGGACTCGTTGACTCGAATCATGCAGAGCGGAACCTGTGAGTCTAGGGCATACGCAGTCACGTTGCTAAAGTCGATGTCTGAAGTTGCTGATATTATTCAACTCTCAAGTTTGAGGATGGAATTGTTTGTCGAAGTAGTTCGACTTTTGCGTGATCAAGTCTCGCAGAAGGCAACGAAATCTGCGTTGAAACTGCTTATCCGAGCCTGCCAGATGGGTAGGAACCGAGTCAAAGCCGTGGAAGCCAGCGCCGTGCCAGTCTTGATCGATCTTCTTCTGGATTCACGCAACAAATGGCAGAGCGAAATGATCCTTATGCTTTTGGACGTGCTGTGCCAATGCGCAGAGGGAAGAGCCGAATTGTTGGAGCACGGAGCGGGGATCACCATCGTGTCAAAGAAAATACTAAGGGTTTCAGAGACAGCGAGCGAGAGAGGTGTCAGGATTCTCTTGTCCATCTCCAAGTTCTCGGCGACACCGAGCATCGTGCAAGAGATGTTGCAAGTAGGCGTTGCTGCGAAGTTGTGTCTAGTCCTCCAAGTTGAGGGCACAAGCAAGACCAAGGAAAAGGTGAAAGAGATTCTCAAATTGCATGCCCGTGCATGGAAGAGCTCTCCATGTATTCCTGCTGAGTTCCTTTCTTTTTATCCAGCATGAGAAGAGAATCAGCTTTTCCTTTGTAAAACTTCATTTGGATAGTTCTTTAAATAGTCAATTGTACACATTGTTCATTTTACGGATGAAGAATTCGATACATGAAATTGACATGGATATACTTCTTGATGAATTGGGTGTCGGGTTTTCCAAACAAGGGAGGGCTGCCTATGTAATAACTTTTGTGAGCCGTTGGTACTTAAATTTCGCCAGTCATGTTCAGGCATTTCTCCCATTTAGCATCAACATTTTTGCATCACAAGAAGAGGGTCGTTGTGCGTAGTCCAAGGAAAGAAACTTGCGAAAATGGGAAACGAATCAGGCGAGTCAAGAAATGAACGAAAAATAATATCTCCCATTGATGTGGTAGTGATTTACGGCCATAACGAATAAGGAAAGAGGAAAAATTGCCTCTTGTTTTGAATAAAAGTTAGGCAGCGAGATGGCAAAAAGGATTTGGTCACAAGACACGACTTTCGGCTGCAAGGAGCAAAGCAGAGAAGGATTCTTTCGTTAGAATGAATCTCCAGGCGACGCCAGCAAGCCAGAGGAGTTCCCATCAGTCCTAGTGGATTCAGGTCGCGCTTGATCCACTCTCACCTCCGACGAGCACTGGATCTCGTCGGTTTTCTCCGCGACTAACTAGGAAAGCAGTCTTCAGTTCTCACGTCTCCAGGCCAGTTCCCAGCGAATCATAGCACCACTGACAGTACCATTCCCGCTGGCGTGTCTTGTCCCTCCACCGTTGCTGCTCAAGCCATGCTGGAGTGTCCTTGACAAGCTCCGTCGTTCTTCATTGCAATCACTCTTCGTCGCTGCTGTTCCTTCTTGGCCGCGTCTCTTCTCGTTGGTGGTTCACTAAGCCCGATGGCCGTACCATTCGCATTTCATTGCTCTGGTCTTTATGCCTTAGGTTAACTCTGATCAAGATAAGGATGAGGTTTGCTCAAGTATTGCGGATAGTTAGTTCCACTGTCTGATTTAATTGCATGTTATTAGTTGATAGAACCTTAGGTTATTGTAATCTGATGCAACCAAGACATTTGTCTTTCGGACCTTTAGGCACTGAGGCCGAACCCCCAAAATTGTTTTGTGTGGCTTGCTATGGTTGATTCGCTTTAGCAAGTTATCAGTCATGTGATTATTTCCAAACATAACATGTATTTCGTGAGTATCTTTAGAGTTTAGGGCGCATCCATAACTCATATTTTAGGGTTTACGTACTTTGGACAATGCATGTTAATCTAAAATGCATATAGATTAAGAATAATGCATAGCTTTTATAACAATATAATACAAAAAATCTCATTAGGGTTCATTCTAGATTGCATGAAGACTTAGCTTTAATTAGTCTCATATTTTATAATATGAGTCATTTAGAAAATGATATATATAAAAAGTTAATTATTAATTGCATTACATGCATCATTCGCATTATGTATAGTTCAATATATGTGGCTAGTTCATTAGGTCGGATCAAGGGTCCTAAGATTTAATCTGCCGTTTTCGTAAACATAAAAAAAAAAAAAAAAAAAAAAGTGTTTATTGTAACTTGCACAATAGGATTAGTCCATGATTAATTTTATCTCATGTCATAGCATTTACGATGCATCATGTCATTATCTTTAATAATTAATTCAATAGCATTTCATATAGTTTATTCATTATAGCATAGCATACATGACATTAGGACTTTATGTTAGATCATCGACGCATATTAGATTAGGTGCATTAATGGAGTCATGTCCTTGTTGCATTTAGGGAGTTCATTTCATAAACAAGAAAGCCCAAAAGCAATCAATTGACATTGCACCTGGATTACCACATAGCTTAGATAATGTATTAGTCATGTTCATCAAAATTTTCATGAATAAAAATGTATTCATCATTTGGATGTTTGTTTCCTAAGTCTAAGTTCGCGGAATCCCTTGTCTCGATGGGTGACAAATAGAGATCCATTTCTGGTTGCTCATGTATTCCGGGTTTTTAAATCTTTTCAGTAATTTATTTACTGTTTTGATTATTGAATATTACTTAATTATTTGTGCATCCGTACAATCACCCCTCATATGTTAGTGACATAAAATAAAAACCGATAAAGACTTGATGTAAAACATTTTTGAATAAAAAAAAAAGCACCATATTATGGTAATCAACCTCCGAATTCATAGAATTTTCGCAAAAAGTAAAATGTACTATCACATTTTACTAAAGTGTTTAATCCACCCATAACTCATATTAATTGTATGTCAAATTGAGTTATAAGTTGAGATTGATAGGATTTGGGAGAGCCAATTCTTAACATTTTACTTAGTAATCTATAGTCATCATCTGATGGTTCACCTCTGAAATGTTATAAATTTCTAGCGATCCATGAACAAATAAAAAATGAATGATGTGCCACGATATGATTAATCATTCTTATCATCTATCTTAGGTACGTTAATACGAGTGATTAACACATCAAAACCCTATGTACGGTGAGATAGAAGTTCTCCTTGAACACTTTGTGGCTGCGCCGCCACGGTTGACGGATGCGCAAGCGTCACGCATGGCGGGGGCCATGCCCAAACTTTTCCTTTGCCTTCTCTTCTTCTATGGCCGTAGAGTCGAAGACAGTAGAAGAAAATAAATACCAAATACAGCAAAAAGACAAAAAAAAAAAAAATGGAGCAAAAAGTTAAACAATACCAGCGGCTCTGACGTGTTTTCCATTTTGGATAGTTATTACACGATTGTTAGGATTTTGGTAGCGTCGTGTTGAACGTTTAAATTAAAGAAAATCTCTCGATTTTCAGAATAAAAAATAAGATGAGATTGTAGTAAGTTTGACGTCCTTTACGGTGGGCACTGGCAGATTTCGAATACCGCCCCTTCCTAAAATCATGTGATTTGACTTCCACTACTCTCTCTGTCACTCCAGTCTCAGTCGCTAACTCCTCTATCCTACCTCAGCTATGACGTCTTGTCTGAACAACTTTTGATCTTTTTCTCTCTTCGCACTTGAATGAAGGCAATTGTTAGGTCTAGATGGATCGCCTAATAAGGGGTGAATATATGATATTGCGAAAATTAAAGAATTTAAAACAAATATTGCCAAAATATGACATCAACAAGTAACATAATTAACTCTTTAGCAAGTAAAATAAAGAGAGTAAGAGATCAAAAATTACATACAAATGATTATGGTGATCCGGCATTTGTAATCTAACTTTGATTCTCTCGTGTTGACAGCCGATTAATTGAATTTCACTAAATAAATCTATCAAAATCAAAATCTGAATAATGAGTATTCAAGCTCATGTGAACAAACCCTCACACATTCCCAATCTCTAAAAGATTATATGGTATAGCTCACAGAAATGAAAGAATAAAATTGAAGATCATTCAAGACTTAGGAATTATAAACTTCATAATTTCAACTTCTTATTTCTTTTCAGCATCTTGACCTTCTTATATAATCCTCATTATCCAAGTTGATTGTTAGACATTTCCTTAGAGGATTGCTCAGTCAATCTACCTGTTAAACTTAAACTTTGTTAGAAAATCTGATTGCAGGTTGTTAAGATTGAAGTCTCTTGTTGATTTTGCCACCCATACAACAAATAGAGTTTCCATAAGAAAAGTGCTTCACTTGGAAAGAATATTTCGTCTTTTGTAGATTGATTTATCCAAGACTTGTTATATTCCAACTTGAGAGATTGGATTTGATATACTTTCTTTCTTGGATAGATCTTTTAATTTTAGTGAGGACTCCACCAAATTTCTAGCTGTTGCACAAAGATAATTTTTCCCAATCAATATCCTCGAGTATCAAATATTAAGGATATGAATTTCTTTATAACTTAGAGTCTGATTTTCTAAATTTAATGAGTAACGTCAAATAATGCTCATCAGAGTTTCTATCTGGAACTTACTATCAGAATCAAAGAATGATTAAAGAATTTTTTGTTAATCATCAACATTAATCAAGGGAGTTTTCCTCAACATAAATTACCAAAATAGCCATAAATCTATCATAATTTTTTCAATTTAGTATTAAATCTTTTGCATTTATACTAATTCAATCCATGCAATAAACTTTGACCTGTCGACCCTAACGTGTATGTCAGTGGTGCTAGTTATTTGGTCAACGCTGATGTGTCAAATTTTTCAATTTTCCAATTTTTCCAATTTTTTAATTTTTCCAATTCTTCTTCCTCTGGCAACTGGCCAGAGGCTAAGGCGAGCAAGGTCAACCTTGGCAGCCACTGGGGTGGCAAGGGTGAGGTCAAGCTCCTCTAAGTTTGCGGAGGGCGAGCTTGACCTCACCTAGCGACGACGAGGCTCACTCTTGCCCTTGCCATCATGGCACTAGACGAGGCTTGTCCTCGCCACCCCAGTGGTCGATAAGGTTGACCTCACCACCCTAATGGTAGGCGAGGTCAACCCCTTGTTGACCTTAGCCTTTGACAGGTAGACGAACCTATCGGAGGAAGAAGAAAAAAGAAAATAAAAAAAAATAAATAAATAAATTGAAAAAAAAATGTATTAAAAAATTAACACATTACCTTTGGCTAGTGTCCATGTTAGCACTAGCTAACCAAAATTGGGCAAATAGATTAAATTGACACAAATGTAAAAGATTTAGAATTGAATTAGAAAAAAAAAAGATTTATGATTGAATTGAAAAAATCACAATACATTGAAGATTATTTTAGTAATTTTCCCCACTCAAATGGATCGAAAGGGGTGTCTTCTTTATAGCGGAGGGAAGATGGGATGTTCACATTTTTATGAGCACCTTATATTATTCGTTGACTATGATTGTCATTGTAAATTATATTTTTGTTAACAGTAGCATCTTATAAATGTATATTTAAGTCGGTCATTTTATATTGTACAAGCGGTTTAAAGATTCTTTAATTACGAATTTCCATCATCTGTCGTCTAACTTATAAAGTTCGAGTCCTGTTAAATAGTTGAACATGTGGATGGAACTTTGGCCGAGGACGCGGAAAAAAAAATGAATGAACAAATTCATTCAAATTTACATGTCATTTCCACAAAATATTCAGTGGTTTCTTAGCTCATTTAAATCTTACTTGTCCGCACAAATGTAAAGTTATTTTTGCTTGATTATAGTGTTTATATGCTTTATATATATGGTCTCTCTTCATCTATAGACATGAGTTTTTTTTGTTGAACTTTCTAACGGGATATGAGAGCTAGATACCTAGAATTAAGGAAATTTTTTTGAAAACTAAGAGATTAACAATGACGGTCAACAGTCATAAAAAAAAAAAAAAAAAAACAATGACGTTCAAAATCATGTGACCTAGTTCTCAAATGATCGACGGGTAGATAGCACGTGACATTCAAATTAATCGGGATATTTTATCATTAGTATGGCAGCATTGCACAGCATGACAAATCAGGAATAATTTTCTACAACTAAAGAGCAAGACAATTCAATTCTTTATTCTATATTCCAACTTTGTTTATCCTGGAACTTTGAGAAGATTGTTTGATCGCACCTGCATACCTTTTCCTGCTACGTATAACCATGAATATTCCAATTTAAGATTGACGATGTATCCAGTTGACTTTGCCGGAACTGAAACGTGCAAAGTAGAGTTAAACGGAGGAGGTCGAAACCCTCGCGATGTTTTAGAGAGAGAGAGAGAGAGTCAAAAGGTGTCGCCAGAATAACACGTGCTCTTTCATTGCTCCTTCGCCAGTCTTTAGAGGACTTTTCTTTTTTTTTTGGTATTGAAGCTTCAGACTTTTCTATTCCGCGGAAAAAGCACGTGATATTTTGGCGACTCCTTTTGACCATCCCTCCCTTCTCCCCCTCGTTCATGGTGCGTGTCTCGCGTGAGCCATGTTCGAACTTATCCGTGTTTTGACCTTCTCACTTCTGAAATTTCTCATCCACCCAAGCTCATATATAAAACCCTCAAAAGCCGCACAAATCATCTTCAAACCCAGCTGAACTCAGCCAACTCCATCAAATCGTTCAAACCCTTCTTCTTGGAGGGATTCATAAGCATTTCTTGAGCTCTTCCTCGGCCTTTGCCCTTTTCAAGTCTCTCTCTCTCTCTCTCTCTCTCTCTCTCTCTCTCTCTCTCTTCTCAATACAGATGGAGGAAGTCGAAATTCCCTCGTTTTTCGTATGCCCGATTTCTCTCCAGCTCATGAAGGACCCCGTCACGGTGCCCACCGGTATAACGTACGACCGCAAGAGCATCGAGAAGTGGTTGTTCTCCACCAAGAAAGGCACGTGCCCCGTGACCAAGCAAGCGATTCCAGACTGCGAATTGACGCCCAACCACACGCTCCGGCGGCTCATCCAGTCGTGGTGCACCCTCAATGCTGCGCACGGCATCGAAAGGATTCCGACCCCGAGACCTCCGATAAGCAAGTCCCAGATTGCTAAGCTCCTCCGGGAGGCCAAGTCCCCGGAGATGCGAAACAAGTGTCTCAAAAGACTGCGGTTGATTGCCACCGAGAACGCCACTAATCGATGCTGCATGGAAGCTGCTGGTGCCGCTGACTTCTTGGCGGCACTACTGAAAAATGAGACCTCCGCGTCCAACTGTGGCAATTTAGAGGTCACAAGTAGACCGCTTGATGAGGCTCTGGCCGTACTTTTTCACCTACAACTCTCTGAAGCCAGCCTTAAGAATCTCATAAGCGACGGCGGAGTGTTTGTGGACTCGTTGACTCGAATCATGCAGAGCGGAACCTGTGAGTCTAGGGCATACGCAGTCATGCTGCTAAAGTCGATGTTTGAAGTTGCTGATATCATTCATCTCTCAAGTTTGAGGATGGAATTGTTCGTCGAAGTAGTTCGCCTTTTGTGTGATCAAGTCTCGCTGAAGGCAACGAAATCTGCACTGAAATTGCTTATCCGAGCCTGCCGGGTGGGTCAGAACCGTGTCAAAGCTGTGGAAGCCTGTGCCGTGCCGGTCTTGATCGATCTTCTTATTGATTCATGCGACAAAAGGCAGAGCGAAGTGATCCTTATACTTTTGGACGAGCTGTGCCGATGCGCAGAGGGAAGAGCCGAGTTGTTGAAGCATGGAGCGGGGATCGCCATCGTGTCGAAGAGGATACTAAGGGTTTCGGCAACAGCGAGCGAGAGATGTGTCAGGATTCTCTTGTCCATCTCCAAGTTCTCCGCAACGCCGAGCATTTTGCAAGAGATGTTGCAAGTAGGCGTTGCTGCGAAGTTGTGTCTAGTCCTCCAAGTTGAGGGCACGAGAAAGACCAGGGAAAAGGCGAAAGAGATTCTCAAATTGCATGCTCGGGCATGGAAGAACTCTCCGTGTCTTCCTGAGTTCCTTTCTTCTTATCTAGCATGAGAAGAGAATCAGCTTTTCCTTTGTAAAACTTCATTTAGACAGTTCTTTAGATAGGTCAATCATATGTACACAGTGTTCATTTTACTTATGAAAGTAACGATGATATATGAAATCGACATAGATATACTTCTTGATAAATTGGGTGTTGGATTTCCAAACAAGGAAAACTGCTTGTGTCCAAAAATCGACCATGCGAATGAAAGAACGCAAATCCATTTCAAAAGCAGGAGACTTTCGACTCTTGTAAATTTCTAGCGATTTAAGAAAAGACCAAAAAAGAATGCTGTTTCACGACATGGTTAATCATTCTTGTCATCTACTTTTCATATTGTATGAGTGATTTACATATTAAAATTGGGAGAATTGCCAAAAAAGTCTTAAAACTATTGTAATTATGTCAATTCAATCATAAATTTATTTTCTTGGCCAAATGAATCTTAAACATTTTACAATTATGCGAATTCAGTCCATCCGATTAAATTTGACCGATCAGTGCTAACATGGACACCGATTAGTGTTGGTCGTTTGACTGATGCTAACGTTGACAAATTTTTAATAATATTTTATTTTTTCCAAAATTTTTATTTTATTTTATTTTAATTTTTTCTCCTTCCTCCTTTGGCCCGTTGTCGAACTAAGATGACCCCGTTGGCCAATGGCGAAGATTGCTTTGCCGTCGCTAGGCAAGGGCGAGCTCACCCATCCACTAGCAAGTCTCGTCAGTGGTTCGGCAAGCTCGACCTTGCCATTACTAAGAGTGGGCGAGCTCGCCTAGCCACTTGTGAGGCTGACCTCACCCAGCGACAATGAGGCTTGCCAAGGGGGTGAGGTTGGCCTCACCCAACGATGGAGAGGTGAGGTGAACCTTGCCATTGTTGGTGAGGTGACCTTAATCCTATGACTAGCCAGAGGAAGAAGGAAGAAGAGGGAATGAGAAAAAAAGAAAAAAATATTATTAAAAAATTATCAACGTCAGCGTCAGCCAAAATGTCGGCGTCCATGTTAGCGCCGACCAGCCAAATTTGGGTAGATTGACTAAATTGATACAATTGTAAAAAGAATATAACTCAATTGGCTAAAAAAATAAGTTTAAAACTGAATTGATATAATTATAACATAGGTTTAGGACTTTATCGATAATTTTTCCCTTAAAGATCCTCTGAACGATGAGATAGAATTTATCCTTGAACGCTTTGTGGCTGCGGCGTTGCGGTTGATGGATGCGCAACCGTCACGCATGGCCCCCGCCACGCACAACTTTTCCTTCGCCTCATCTTTTATGGCCGTTGAGTAGAAGAAAGAAGAAGAAAATAAATACCAAATCAGCTAAAAGACAAAAAAAAAAAAAAAAAAAGCAGAAAAATTAAACAATAACAGCGGTTTCATCTTGGATGGTTATTAGACTTGGATACGTCAAAATGGAGTATTGACCAATTACTTCATAATATGCATAAATTGATTAGTCATATTAAGAAAATAGGTTATAAATGGATTTAAACATAATATTTATGTTAAATGGATTATAAACAAATTGACAACTTACTTAAATTCAATACATCTTATCCCTTATCCCTTGCCTTTACTTAATTTGGCTGCTATTCACTTCGCACCCTTACCTTATTTTGAGTATAAATTATCATAGATCTAGTTAAATATGAAAGTATTTTAAATATATATATTAGGTCAGATATGAATTATTAAAAACGGATTCAAAGGGATTAGATCGGCCCATCTGCTTGACGAGTCTAACCACGCGTTAGAATTTTGTAGCATCGTGTGAACACAAAAATTAAAGAAAATTTGTCGATTTTCAGAATATTAGCATAAGCCGTGGTTGTAATAAGTTTGACGTCCTTTACGGTGGGCACGGTACGGACTCGCTTCGAATGCTGTCCGTTCCTAAAACCACGTGATCGGACTCCTGCGACTCTCCCTCTCACTCCAGTCTCGGTCACTGACCCTCTGTCCTATCCCAGCTGTAACGTCTTGCCTGAACAGCTTTTGATCATCTTTTCTCTTCACACACAAATGGATCGAAAGTGGGGTCTCTTCTTTACTGCAGGGAGAACACGGGGACGTTCACATTTCATCGAGCGCGTAAGATCATTGACAACGATAATGATCGTTCACTTGGTGAAAGCAACGGTCATTATAAACTAAAATTTCTTTAAATGTGCCTTGAACTATTGAGGTCGTCTGAATTCATAATTAAGTCGGTCGTCATAATTGACCGATAATCCAAAGATCGAATTACATGTTATGATTTTTATTTCACCATTCAACTTTATGTTTAAAGTCTAATTAAACAGCCGAGACAAGTCGATGGAGCATTAGCTAAGCACGGAAAAGATTAATAGAAGAGCAATTACATTAAAAGCATCGTACCCTTTGGAGGAATCCTATTGATTCTTAATCTATTTAATATTATTTGTCGCACAAACCTAAAGTTACTTTATATTAAAAACAAAGCGGTCCAGAAAATTTAAAAATAAAATAAAAATGATGCAATCTCTTGACAAGTCTTTGATGAGGATTATCTAACCCAAATTTTCATCATCTATGAAATTGATATTTTTTAATTAAAATGTATTGTTATTCGGAAAAGTGAAGCAAGACCATTTTCTTATAGTTCCTTAACAAGAAAAAAAAATTAGGTCTTCTTGCACCATGATTTCACTTCTTAACTTTGTCTACCGAAGTCAATCATAAAGCTAGAGGTTTTTTTTTTTTTTTTTTTTTTTTTTTTTTTTTGGCAAATACAACAATTAGAACTCTTGAATTAATTGAGATATCTATACCTTATGCTTTTCTTATCTTTTGCCCAAAAAAAAAAGATTTTTAACCTTAGATGAATATTATAATGAAACTGTTAGTTTCATGCAAACCTTATAGATGAAAGATCATGTTGTTGCAAAAAGTGGAAGATTATTTATGAGAAAATAATGTGTTGCCCAACCATGTGAAAGTTAAATCTCATGTTACCCAAGGTAAAATACTGTGACAAAAATGAGTAAAGGAATTGTGGGAAGTAAGGCTATCTCAAGTACCTACAGAGTATTCGTATTCTTTCTTGAATTTATGAAGTATATATTTAACTTATGATGTAAGTAAAGGATGTATTACATAATTGACATCTAGATATTTTGAATTTTAGGAAATTTTTTGAAGCTAATAGATTAATAATGAAGGTCCAAATCGCACAACCTAAATCTTAGATGATGGACAGGTAGATAACACGTAACGTTCATATTAATCATAATTAGTTTGTCATTAGTGGTGCCTGCACTGCATTGCATGATAAATCAAAACCATTTTCCATTGCCAAAGAGCAAGACAATTCAATTCTTCATTCTATATTCCAACTTGGTTTAATAGATTGAGATATAATAACAAATTGTTGTATTCATTACTCCAAAGGATACGTGAGAAGTACAAAAATTTCCATAATAGAGCAAATCAAAGCTGAGCAAAACCCAAAATACAGATAAAGCCAAATCTAGAAAACAAGGAGTATCAATAAAACACCACTAGGGAAGCATGTATTCGTTTCATAAGAATGGATTAGTCAATCAAAGTAATCAACGGCCAATCATCAGATCCCGTATTGCTGGAAATTTCTTCTCCACTAACTATGCCTAGGTTTAGGTTCCTCTATATCATCATCGTTTAGAGACAACCAAAGCAGATTGAAGAAACACAAATCTAACATCTAGAAGAGCAAATTTTCATAGTTCAACAAGACTCCAAAGCTCTTATGATCATCATTGAAACTAAAGGCAGAGAACCCATACACAGACAAAACACAACGTGACGAATCCCCAAAAACATTACCAAACTCTTAGATTTCCATCGGGAAATTCGAAGAGGAAAACTCCTAAATCTAGAGAGAAGTCAAACTCTCGCATCTAGAATTAGTTTGAAAGAAGAGATCTTCCAATCTAAATTGATAGAGAAGAAAAACCAAAAAAGAACAAAAAAATTCAAACAAAATCAATAAGAGTGAGGGGAACCCCCACATGGTTGAAGATTGAAGAAGACGATGGCCAGAGAAGAGAGGGAGAGAAAAAGACTTCGCGGTGAATTGTCATATGAAAGTTTGATAAGATCATTTCATAGCACTTTCGTGCCTTTTCTTACGACGTATTAGCCATGAATATTATTACAATTTAAGATTGACGATGTCTCTCTAGTTGACATTGCCGGCACCGAAACGTATGGTTGAAGATTGAAGAAGATGATGGCGAGAGAAGAGAGGGAGAGAAAAAGACTTCGCGGCGAATTGTCATATGAAAGTTTGATAAGATCATTTCATAGCACTTTCATGCCTTTTCTTACGATGTATTAGCCATGAATATTACTACAATTTAAGATTGACGATGTCTCTCCAGTTGACATTGTTGGCACCGAAACGTATGGTTGAAGATTGAAGAAGACGATGGCAAGAGAAGAGAGGGAGAGAAAAAGACTTCGTGGTGAATTGTCATATGAAAGTTCGATAAGATCATTTCATAGCACTTTTTGTGCCTTTTATTACAACGTATTAGCCATGAATATTACTACGATTTAAGATTGACGATGTCTTTCCAGTTTACATTGTCGGCACCGAAACGTGCAATTTTTAAAGTGGACCGAAACGGGAGGAGGTCGACTTCCTCTTAATCTTGAGAGAGAGAGAGAGTCAAAAGGTGTCGCCAGAATAACACGTGCTATTTCCTCAGAACAGTCTGAAGGTTTAGGTTGGAGAGGAAAGAGCACGTGTTATTCTGGCGACTCCTTTTGACTCTCTCTCGTTCATGGTGTGTGTGTTTCGCGTGAGCCCTGTTCGAACTTACCCGTGTTTTGACCTTCCCAATTCTGAAATTTCTCATCCACCCAACTTCATATATAAAACCCTTAAAACTCGCACAAATCATCTTCAAACCCAGCTGAACTCAACCAACTCCATCAAGTCGTTCAAACCCTTCTTCTTCTTGGAGGGATTCATAAGCATTTTTTGAGCTCTTCTCTAGCCTTTGCCCTTTTCAAGTCTGTCTCTCTCTCTCGGGGTTATAAAGTCCCTCGTCTCTTTCGCAATCTAGATTCGATTCAGATGGAGGAAGTCGAAATTCCCTCGTTCTTCGTATGCTTGATTTCTCCCCAGCTCATGAAGGACCCGTCACGGTCCCCACCCGATATAACGTACGACTGCGAGAGCATTGAGAAGTTGTTGTTTTCCACTGTTAAAATATGTCTCGTTTAAACCCGAAGCAAGAAGCTGAATTTTGAAAATAAATTAAATTGAAATAAAGGGAGAGGGATACACAAGTTAGTCTTCTGGTTGACGTCATATTCTTAAAGCTAAAGCTGGTTGACAAGATTTAAAATCTTGGACTGAGGCACATCTACTCCTTGATGGAGTCGGCCAGGACGAAACGGGAAAGTCCAAAATTGAACTTGGATTGACTGAATCCTAGTTGGATTTCATTTCCGCTCTAATACAGGTGGCGTACGTATATATACATGAGATCGTGGGATTTTGGAAGAGTCTCCAAGCACTGTTGTCGATTGAAGTGCCGTGGTTTCTCTGTTTGTGATTAACATCCATAGGCGCTGGGTGCTTGATAGTGGATATTCGTATTTCTCATGCAGCAAAGTTTATTCATGATTTACATCCAAAAAAAATTAGTGTTTGTAGCCATGAAATCTTGTGGTAAGATTCTTGAATTTCTTTGTGAGATTGAGAGATTATTTCGCGAGGAATTTTCGGAGCTAAACATTGCGTGCGTTATTGAATGTAATTGGGGCTTGGGAAATACTAAGAGTATTTGAGTGATTCGAGTGTGTAATCTCTGTTATATCGCTTGATTTATAATGAATTTATTTCTACTCTCCCCATTGACTTAGGTCTTTACGATCGAACCACGTAAATTTCGTGTTTGATATATTTTCAACTTTTGTCTATTTTATTATTCGATCGCTCGCTTTCCACAACATCTACCAAGAAAGGCACGCGCCCCATGACCAAGCAAGCGATTCCAGACTGCGAATTGACACCCAACCTCACGCTCCGGCGTCTCATCCAGTCGTGGTGCACCCTCAATGCTGCGCATGGCATCGAAACGATTCCGACCCCGAGACCTCCGATAAGCAAGTCCCAGATTGCTAAGCTCCTCCACGAGGCCAAGTCCCCGGAGATGCGAAGCAAGTGTCTCAAAAGACTGCGGTCGATTGCCAAAGAGAACGCCACTAATCGATGCTGCATTGAAGCCGCTGGTGCCGCTGACTTCTTGGCGGCACTACTGAAAAATGAAACCTCCGAGTCCAACTGTGGCAGTTTGGAGGTCACAAATGGACCGTTTGATGAGGCTCTGGCCGTACTATATCACCTACAACTCTCTGAAGCCAGCCTTAAGAATCTCATAAGCAACGGCGGAGTGTTTGTGGACTCGTTGACTCGAATCATGCGGAGCGGAACCTGTGAGTCTAGGGCATACGCAGTCATGTTGCTAAAGTCGACGTTTGAAGTTACTGATATTATTCATCTCTCAAGTTTGAGGATGGAATTGTTCGTCGAAGTAGTTCGCCTTTTGCGTGATCAAGTCTCGCTGAAGACAACGAAATCTGCACTGAAATTGCTCGTCCGAGTCTGCCATATGTATCGGAACCGTGTCAAAGCTGTGGAAGCCTGTGCCGTGCCAGTCTTGATCGATCTTCTTCTCGATTCATACGACAAAAGGTAGAGCGAAATGATCCTTATACTTTTGGACGTGCTGTGCCAATGCGCAGAGGGAAGAGCTAAGTTGTTGAAGCATGGATCGCCATCGTGTCGAAGAGGATACTAAGGCTTTCAGCGACAGCGAGCGAGAGATGTGTCAGGATTCTCTTGTCCATCTCCAAGTTCTCAGCAACGCCGAACATCGTGCAAGAGATGTTGCAAGTAGGCGTTGCTGCGAAGTTGTGTCTAGTCCTCCAAGTTGAGGGCACGAGCAAGACCAGAGAAAAGGCGAAAAAGATTCTCAAATTGCATGCCCGGGCACGGAAGAACTCTCCGTGTATTCCTGCTGAGTTCCTTTCTTCTTGTCTAGCATGAGAAGAGAATCAGCTTTTCCTTTGTAAAACTTCATTTACAGTGTTCTTTAGATAGGTCAATCAATTGTACACATTGTTCATTTTTCTGATGAAGAATGCGATATATGAAATCGACATGGATATACTTTTTGAAAAATTGAGTGTCGGATTTCCAAACAAGGGGAAGCTGTTTATGTCCAGAAATCAATCACGCGAATGAAAGAAGAACGCAAAACCATTTCAAAAGCAGGAGACTTTCGACTGTTGTAAATTTCTAGCGATTCAAGCAAAGACCCAAAAGGAATGCTACTCCACGACATAGTTAATCATTCTTATCATCTACTTTTGGTACGATAATATGAGTGATTTACATATCAAAACTAGGAGAATTACAAAGAAAGTCCTAAATTTATTGTAATTGTGTTAATTCAATTGTAAACTTATTTTCTTGATCAATTGAGTCCTAAATATTTTGCATTTATACCAATTTAACTCATCTAACCAAATTGACTGATCAGCACTGACATTGACATTGACATCGACATCTGTTGATAACGATTTTCTGACCGATGCTAACATTGACAATGTTTTAATAATATATTATATTTTTTTTTAATTTTTTTGTTAATTTTTTTTTCTCTTTCCTTCTCTAGCAAATTGTTGGATTGAGGCAACCTTGCTGGCCAATGGTGAAACTTGCCTTTCCATCGCTGGGCAAAGGCGAGCTTGACCTCACCGCTACTAGGAGAGGACGAGCTCCCTAGCTGTTAGTGAGGCTGATCTCACTCAACAGCAACAAGGATTGCTAGGGGCGAGCGAGATTGGCCTTGCCTAAAGCCTCACCCGGCAATGGCAAGGCAAGGCAAGGCAAGGCTCACCATTGGTCGACAAAGTCGCCTCAATGCGGCGACTAGCCGAAGAAGAATAAGGAAGAAGGAAGAAAGGAGGAAGGAGGGAAAAAGAAAAGAATAGAGAAAATAAAAAAAATTAACAAAAAATTCTAAAAATAAAATATTATTAAAAAATTATCTACATCAATGTTAGTCGGACAGTCATCATCCACATCAGCGCCGACAGGCCAAATTTGGCCGAATTGACTCGAATCATGCAGAGTGAAACCTGTGACCCTAGGGCATATGCAGTAATGTTGCTTAAGTCGATGTTTGAAGTCGCTGATATTATTCAACTCTCAAGTTTGAGAATGGAATTTTTCGTTGAAGTAGTTTGCCTTTGGCGTGATCAAGTCTCGCGGAAGGCAACGAAATCTGCATTGAAACTGCTTATCCCAGCCTGCCGGATGGGTCAGAACCATGTCAAAGCCGTGGAAGCCTATGCCGTGCTGGTCTTGATCGATCTTCTTCTCGATTCATGCGACAAAAGGCAGAGCGAAATGATCCTCATGCTTTTGGACGTGCTGTGCCAATGCGCAGAGGGAAGAGCCGAGTTGTTGAGGCACAGAGAGGTGATCACCATTGTGTCGAAGAGGATACTAAGGGTTTCGGAGACTCTGAGCAAAAAGAGATGTCAGGATTCTCTTGTCCATCTCCAAGTTCTCGGCAACGCCGAGCATCGTACAAGAGATGTTGCAAGTAGGCGTTGCTGCGAAGTTGTGTCTAGTCCTCCAAGTCGAGGGCACGAGCCAGACCAGAGAAAAGGCAAAACAGATTCTCAAATCACATGCCCGGCAATGGAAGAACTCTCCGCGTATTCCTGCCTCAGTTCCTTTCTTCATATCCAGCATGAGAAGAGAATCAGCTTTTCCTTTGTAAAACTCCATTTAAACAAAACTGTTTAAAAAATGTCGTGCCACAACATGGTTAAACAATAAGAGCAAGACTTGCCTTATGTAATGCTACTCTGCCATTTGCAGTGGCGAACATACCATCATCGATCGTTGCCAAAATGTGAGAAATTACATAAAATAAGTTCTTCAACAGAAATTTCCAAAAGAAAAAAAAAATCAATGAACGA
Source organism: Eucalyptus microcorys (assembly GCA_014182515.1). NCBI lineage: Eukaryota > Viridiplantae > Streptophyta > Magnoliopsida > Myrtales > Myrtaceae > Eucalyptus > Eucalyptus microcorys. The sequence goes on along the minus strand of CM024562.1, from coordinate 29,741,577 downwards.
AGGTGAAGCCAGCAAAGCATTTGTTGGCAGTAAAACTTTTACCATTCTTCCATCAAAAAATAGAAAGATGAAAAGCCGGGCCTGGCTTCTGTCAATCATTAATCAACATGCATCTAGCAAACCATTGTCTTTATCAGGAAATGGTTGCTTTGAATCAGCCCGTACAAGAATATTAGAACTCTCTGGTTCTTGTAATTCTTATCGAGTGAGTACTCAGAGAAGATCATGATTAGCTGCATCACAGCTCCTAGGAGCGCATGACTAAATTGAAATGAATCCATACAAAATAAGAAACAAGGCAAATGAGGCCAAGACAAAATTGTACATATATACAAAGTGAATTTAAGTTACAAATATCGAAAACAAATAATGAACAGGCTACGCTTGCTCGAGTACATCGCATTTGGCGATCTAACATATATAAATCATACAAATGAGAGGCATACAACAGGACCACCACCTTTGACAAATCCGATCTCGATGTTATAGCTGGCCCAATCTTTCCTGTTAGACAATCCAAGAAAAGGACAGACGTCAGAACAGTTCAGAAGTAACTGAGAGCCTAATTAGAAGAGGGAACAGTAAGGAAACCCTTCTTTTCCTTTTCTTTTTCCTTTTTCCGTTTTGGACATAAAAACTTGTCTTGCAACTAAACCCCAGAAAAACCAAGCATCAGGACAGGTATGGAAGCGTTGACACTGATAAAAAAAAAAAGAGCTTTGCCTGAGCTGGACACATTTCTACTGAATAGTAAGACAAGCATCAGTACTACCACCGTTCCACAACTTGGAAAAGGGGGAATAATGACCAAATAATCATATGATGGTCGACGACCGACAAGAATAGAAATGAAATTATGCTCTAGAGTGGAGAGTAAACATGAACAAATGCTTGATAGCTACGGATTAGTAACACGAATACCCGATCCTGAGCCTGGGGAAAAAGAAATTCTTGATTCCAAAACTACGTCCACGTGGTACCTTGCATACATGCACTATACTCAGAAATGCTCACTTCGGCCACAGCTAATTTTTCCTCCTAGTCATTTCTCTTTAAGAGAATGAATACTAAGATGACCCCACTTCCCTCTTCCTAATTAGCCTCATTTTGCAGATTTAAGGGGGTGGGGAAAAGTACAAGTAGAGATTCTTTAACTTTAAAACTTCAAAGAGAATGAACCTGAAGCATCTGCATTAATTTTGGATGTTGTTCCAAAAGCTGACAGAGCTTGTCACGATCACTCAGCAAGGCCTGCCACAATTATAAAATATTAAAAAGACTAAAAGATAAACATAAGCGTACAGTGCACGAAATTCTTACTAAGAGCTTCCAGAAACCAACCTGGATGTCTTCAGGGGACTTGAAGTAATCGTATAATGATATTCCTGCATCTTGATTTTGGTTGGATGTATCGCCTTGCTGATAAGAAGCCAGGAGTCGAGCATGCTCTACTTCTTGACGTGGATGACCATGGGATAATTCTTGTTGTTGTGACTGGATATAAGCATGCAAAGGAGATATTTGTGGCTGCTGCAGTGCTTGTAACTGATGACCTTGTTGTACTGGGTTTTGCAAGGACGATCCTTGCTCTGGCTGCTGCGAAGAAAAAGCAAGTGGTCTGAGGTGCTGAGGTGGCTGTGGAACCTGTGGAAGTTGTGGGGGCTGAAGCGGCTGCAATTGTGCAACAGTGTGTACTGACTGCATTGGAGATTGACTAAGAGGAAAGTTCTGCAAGATGCTAGGTTGATTCTCTCCATGCTGCTGCATTGTGTTGTTCCCATAGAAATTCATGGGAACAGATGCAGGCCTACTGAAACCCACGGGAGGCATTAGGGGAGGTGGGGGATATGAAAGTCTAGGACCTGCTGCAGAATGTTGCAGATCAGTTGAAGGCATAATAGGTGCACGGGGAAATTCTGTCATTCCAATGCTTGTCTGAACATAACCTGAAGACTGTGGAGTAGAAGCTTTTATAGGTGGCATAGTATAGGGACTGGATAAAAATGGAGGTGGTGTTGGGGGAAGTGGTGGGGGAGGCCTAATGGATCCACTGGGGGAAGAACTATATGGAGACAAGTGATCAGAATGAACCTGCAGAAGGAAAGCCGAGCAATAACATTAGAAATGATCTTCTGTGTCTTATGCTCAATAGCATGAAGAAAACGAAAGGACATTAATAAATCTGCTTACATGAAAGGCACTGGAAACTGGTGACTGCCCATCAATCATCTTGTTTGTATATGGGGATGCTTGACTAGGAACTGAATCGGAAACCTGAGATATTACAGATGGAACTAATGATGGTGGCGGCATGGGAGGTAGCGGGGGTTGATTATGCAAATATTTCTGGTCATAGGATCCCTGAGTTCCTGCACCATGAAGGTTTCCTGCATGATGCGGACTGTGTTTTGGGTATAATGTCTGAGGACTCATCCTAGAATCAACACGTGATTGCCCAGATGACGATGCTGATGCCATAGCATATGGCGAAACAGGAAATCCAGGATTGTTTGCTGCGGCCGCAGCAGCATCAAACATACCAGAGCTCTTTCCCGTAATCGGATCCTTCACATCATTGGATTGATCAAAGAACCTTTTATCTGAGGTCACACTTGGTTCTCGGGTCAATGGCTTCTCCAAACGTGAAACTGACATCCTTGAAGAAAACTCACTTTGGGTGTTTTCATCAGCATTGGACGCAACAGGCGTGCCCATACGAGAAAATTGACTGCTTTCATGAGCATCACTTTCTGTCTCCTCAACAATTGAGTGGGGGGAATTTTGCTCGGCAGTGACAGGGGCAGATGGTTGCAAATTATGATCTGGCTGGGGGAAGGGCATCTTGTCATCAGTTTCAGATTCTTCACCATCAAACACAATATCAATACCCTGTAAATCATCATCTAAATCTGTCTTCAATTGCTTAGGTTTTTTGACCTCTTTCTCTCCATCGCTAGCAGGAGCTGCATTTTTCACTTGTGCTACTGCCTCACCAACTATTGTGGCAGAAGAACTCTGCCGTTCCCTTTGTCTAGCCATAAACTCATCTACATGGATTGAAGGAGGTCTTCCACTAGTTGATCCTACACGTGGAACTGCAATGACATCACTAACACCATCAACATTTCTCTCCCGTGCGACATAGTCATCCACATGCATAGATGGAGGCCTGCTGGTATTTGGTTTGCGCAGACGGAATGTATCTCTGCGTGTAGGACCAGAGGGAGCTACAGATTGACCTGAACCACGTGAAAATGCACCAGAGGCTGCAAGATCAGAAGGTGCATTCTCCCCTCTGGCACGCCTACCTTGGCCTTCTAGAGATGACATTTTCCTTTTTAATGGAAGAGCTGTCTTATCGGGCAAAGTTTCTGGACACTCCCAAAGGAATTTATCTCCTAGTCCTCCTAGCTGGAGTAACTCATCAGTTCTTTCAAGACAGCCATCTATAGCAGACTGCATGTCCGTAGAAACCAGATCATCATTTGACGACAAGACAGCCTCACCAAAAACTATATCAACCACATCAATGGCACCGACGGGATTCACCAATAACAGAAGCAATGATTTTACAGAGTCCGGGATCTGTTCAGTGTAATATGTCAGCAATGCCATGAAGAGAAATTGCAGAAAAATAGGCAACTTATATATCTTTTACCTGAAAAGGACCAGTCTCATGGTCATTGTTTTCGCCCATTGAACTCAACAGAGCATTTAAACCTTTAAAATAATTAAGGTTTTCCTCAAAAAAACTGTCGGTCGCATTCCTATCATCTGAAAGCCCAAAAAGTAATTTCACCATACCAACCCCCTTCAGGTTCAATCTGATCAATTACCACAGAAAAGTGAGCTTATTGCTGATGATTGGCAACAAAGACATTGAGATTACAACAACAAATAGATTATCCTAAGAAGGTTATTTTACCCAAGAAATGCAACACTGTCTAAGGCAGAATGAGCAAGACTCATTATCTGAAAGCTCTAATGAGTGATTGAATATTAGCTACTGAAATTAGCTTCAAAAAGCTACAGAAGACAAGTCATCTGTGTCGCTTAAGCAGTGTCTTTTTAGGAGTATAAAAGGCACCAGTATCTGTGCAAATAGTTTGATTAACTTGACTTGGAAGTAGCTTAACAGTTTATATCACCCTCATAAAATTTACGTAGAGGGCATTTACCTACTAACAAAAAGGCGCTAAGACTGACAATTTGTTATAGTCATGTGGTATTGACCATAATTCTAAGGACATACAAATTCGCATCCTAATATGGAAGAAATACGGGGACAGACTAGACAGCCTTGAAATACCATTGATAAGTGCTCAAAGATAAATCAGGGAATATCTACTTTCTGCATTCTGCCCTTTCTAACCAACTAACCACAAACTAGCACTGCAATTAGGATTCTGAATTTTACTTAATTCTCCATGCTTCAATCATAATTCCACATCCTTGCCCACAAATTACTAATGTCACCACAACATCAGTCAATATAAGTACAGTAAATCAATCCAACTAAAGAAGCTAACAATCTCCAAAGAAGCTAACCTGTTTCCATCCATGCAGAATGACAAACACCCTGACGACAATAGATCAAGGCCTTGAGTGGCAAAAGACGATGAACCATCACTAGCTTCGGAAGAACTCCACATCTTCTTCCAGCAACACGATAAAGGAGCACGTTTGCTCCATCCAGATTCACTACCGTTATAAATTTGGTTAGTTCCATGTCCTTTGTCTCGCTCATGTACCACAGAACTGCTAAAGGAACCAAAAGCAGCCATCAAAGAATCACGACCTTCTTTGCAAGAACTGATTTCTTTGAAAGATCCGATGCAGGCAAGCAACTCTTTTCCAACACCTAGGACCTGGAGAACATCATGATTCTCCATTAGCAACAACTAAGAAGAATAATTACAGCATGACATCATCCTCATTGCAAAGAGATTTGTTCACATAAACGGCACAAAGAAAAATTACAGATTTTGCATGGAATTAAGATTAGTCAATAATCTAATATGAGAGAATTAAGAAGTCACCTGAAAAAACTTAAGAAGATAAGGTAAAATTGAAGCACACTCTCCAGTGCTAAAGTTCTCCGTATTTTTCCTAATTGGAAGCATCATGTTAGCTCCAAGCTTTGAAAAAATAACAAACATAATCAACTCAGATGATACAATCTACTCACAAATCAGCTACCCCAGCACATTGTGAAGTTGCCACGGAACTACACAACAGTGACAAGGACTTAAACACAGGGAGGCACCAACTAAGCAGCGTAAATCCATCATCCGCCATATTTCTACTCTCTGAAATTTTGTCTGTATCAACAGCATCTAAACACCTTTCCAGAACTTTTTTCAGCATCTGGATCATCCCCGCCTTGAGTAATAGGGCCTGAAGGGGAGAAAAAAAGATACAATGAACCTTTCTGCAGACATCTTCTGGACAAAGATAGACAAATGAAAGGGATCAGATGGGGACCTTGGCCCGAGGATGCTCCAATAAAGAAGCAAGGAAATCGAGATATCTGTAAACCTGAAAAAGGCATATTATGTCATGCCAAGTCAACTTTACGAGAGAAGCAATAATGGTGGAAGAATATGGTCACCTTGTAATTATCCATATCCAATGGAGAAATTAAAGAGACGTGATCAAGGACCCCACTGAAGATGGGCTCGAGGAGTATGGAGGCACTTTCAACTTTCTGGCAAGCAATTCGAATTATGAAAATTCTAAGCATGTCTTGAATTACGACCAATGCCTGTCAAGAACAGTGCAATGAGATGAATTACAACATCTAATGGAGCATTCATCTAACAATTCTAATTCTCCAGATATAACAAGAATAACGGTCCTTTTCATTACTAGGAAATCCAATGAATATAATAAGTGAGTAACATACAGAGACTGCATAATGTTTGATCATCTGTGCAATCTGGTCAAGCTGCGGGGTTAATTGGCTGAGAACCTTCTCACGAAATTCAGGTTTCAGATACCAGTTCACCTCTTTTTCCTTTTGACGTCCTAATAATGTACCGATAGCCAACATCCTCAGGGAACTCAACACAGGCATCCCTTTCTTCCAAAGCCAGATACCTTCTTCAGGAAACAAATCATTCTAGCCACACAGAATGGATTCAAGAGAAAAGTAGTCAGAACAAAGTTCAGAGGAAATGCGGCTTAAAATATTAAAATCATATACAATATATATACAGATATATATAGTGAACAAAGCACAAGTCATCTAACCACAAGCGTCCATAATATCTTCAGGTTTCAGACTTTTAATTACATACCAAAAGACACATAAAACTGCAGGTCTCCTTTGGACCCAAGGCCAGAACTGAAGTTGTTTGAACGCTTGCAAGGAGAGAGTGGAACAGGCCAGGAGCCCATCCAAACACTGGCCAATAAGCAAGAGAAGACACGATGAGATGGCAGACGGCTTCAAATCCAAGAGCAGAATCAGGGTATGAAGCAGATAGATCTGCTGCACATGCAGCTAGTCTGGGGCTGTAAAAGATCAATAACAAGCAGATAAGCATGTTGGCAGTTGCTGAAGATGAAAACAATTTTAATCTGAATGTCACCTCAATTCTCGATGCAATCTCAGAAGGGCGTTCATTAGTTTTGTATTTCTGTGCTGCTCATTTGCTTCCTGTATGAAAGCAGAATGTTTCAGTTACAGCAAAATATTGTCGCATGTTGGCCCATCAAAAAGAAAATTTGTTGCACACTATACAAGCTCAGACTATATACTTATGCTATGATTGGAGGGATGAAGTGAAGCAAAATGTGAAGAAATACCAATTTGACGAAACATTTCCTTTGTTTGCTAGATAAACATATGATAGACCTAGATGGAAACGGATTCAAACTGTGCACACTTAGTTGGTTTTCTCTCAAACTATAATGTATTTTCCAGTGCTAAATAGGGATCTTTCTTTTGAGTCACATGTGCACCATATTCATCATGCCGCTGTGCTAAACGATCCAAACTTCACATGTATGAATATTGACATCCAAAGACTAAGACTTGAAGCTTTCCAAATCATAATAGGACAAGATAAGTCAAATATCAAGTACTCCAAAATCCAAACTAAAAGTACCAACAACAATGCCAACCAATATTTTCCCCTGTAGGTGGATTCTCTGTGAATGTGTGTGTGCTCCAGGAAGAGGGGTTGAGGCTGAATGTCTTCCATATCCTTAATTTTAAATGAACTAGAATTTTTCTAACCATCTCCCCCCATATTTTGATGCCTAATAGCAGCCTGCATCATATATTGGAAAACTTCTGGCCCACATTCTACTAAAAGGATGAAAAGAAAACCAAAAGACTGGAAATTGGATTTGACATTGACTTTGGCTACTTTATCATTTTGGTGCCAGTGAGTTGAGACATTCCATAGAACACTTCCTTATGATGCCCATGAAGGATTTTACAGAAATGACATCCAGCAAATGCACCGGTAATTCAGATTTGACCAACCTGTAGTTTCTTCAAAAGGTTGATCAGCAGAACCAGGGCAGGAATCAAAAGATCAATCAGGCTCTGCTCCCGATTCCGTTCCAAAAGCAAATCCGATGTGGAGTTGCATTCAGTTCCATCATCAACAAGGTAATCTGTCCAAAGCAAATCGTTCACAAAGAGAGCAGGAAGAAAATCACTAAAAACAGAAGTCCAAACTCCGGGGGAGGAGGTTTTAGTGGCAGATCTCTCAAAACAACTAATGTAGCACATCCCAGTCTTGCACCATGAAGAAAAGCATAAAAGGCTATGCAACAAACTCCACACTGCAGACATAAGCATTATGAAGACATAATAGGAAAGAAGGTTTAAGAGCTGAGCAATTAGTTAATAAAATCTGAATTTTTACCCCAAGAAGCAGAAAACTGCGTGTCTGCAAGAATTCTGATAAGGGAAGATATGCAATAAAAACGTCCAAGCTAAAACTGGAATTTGAACCTCTCTCTGATGAGATTGAGAAGATATTTAGAAGAGTTGCAATCAGAAAAATTCAGGACTGAGGCTTTGTAAAGGTATAAAAAGGTTTCCACCAGTTGTGCATCCATATATAAATATCAAATTTGCCCTAAGAATTACAGGAAGAAAGATAGATCGATATCTATGGCAATAACAGCAGTACAACTCCCTCATTTAAAAGTTCAAGCAAAGTCCATATAAGCTCAACAATTAACATGACAAAGAAGAAATTTTCACATGCTAAACCCCTTAATCCATTACATATTCCAGATAGCACAAAGCATGAGTCTCGACTGCAGGTCAATGCAACAAAGATATAAAGACCAAAAGCATTATAGTCATTAGGCAGAGGAAAGCAAACATCAAGAACAATATTAAGGTTCCACAGACTAAGCATCCAGTAAAATCAACACAATCTATAGCCCAATACAAAAGCTCCACACCAAATCTCTTGAAGAAGGGAGATCAAAACTTGAAAAGTTCAAAAACTCAACAAAGCCAGATCATGTACGAGAAGATAATAATGTATTAGTTTATTAATTAAAAAACCACAATATAATTAGTGATAATTTAAGCACCATCAGTAGAAGGCATTCCACTAAGACAAGGAAAAACTCACCGTAACTGTTTGAGGACCTCTCAAGCATAAATCTACAGTTAATTAAAACAGTGTAGATAACTGTAACAGCACCTTCATCATATAGCGTTGCAGCAACAGTCTACACCAACAAGTCTAAAGTAAGCCACTAAAAAATTATTGTAAATAATATACATTTCAAGATAAAAAAACACATACAGAGTTCTCGGATGTGAAAGCTAAAATCCGAAATGCTGTTGTCAGCTGAGCTACAGAAGAATCACGAAGTGCAACTCCGTCAAATGTTTTCTCAGAGATTATTTTCCCGAGATTCTCCATTACATTTATATCAGAACCACCGGAAGGATCTCCAACAGCATGTTCAACATCCATGAGATCTGAAACTAGAATACTAGTTGAAGTTAAGTGAGCATCTCCGCCAGAAGCTAACACAGCGGCATACCGTAGAAGACCAACAGCCCCATTTTTGTGATAAACTACACCAGCATCTATCCATTCCAAAAGTCTTGTGGGAGCGTCTTTTCTATTTGACCCTGGGGATGAGGAATGTAAAGCTCCATGAAGTTCAACTGCACATTCAATCCAAGAGCCCAGGGAAGATGCTGTGGAATCAGTAACAATGATTTCAAAAATCTCTGCTGCTGAATGAAAAATCGCAACATCCAGGGGTGAAGCTCCTGAAAAGACGAAACAATCTGAGTTAGTTCCTAATTCACAGACAACCACTACTCTTTGCTAAAATATCCAAGCTTAATAATCGCAGCTCACTACCGCCACTCTTTGCAGCAGGCTCTGACTCCTTTACTGAGCGCAACGCTTCAATCAATGCTGCAATAGCCTATGAAAAAGAATGATAAGTCGCTGGCCAAACAAGTCAAAACAGCATAAATGCTATTTGCCAGATTGAAAGTCCAACTCTAGCAACTTGCATACAATATTGTCCTTAGTCATCTAGCAAAAGTACATCTCATTTATCCCTGAGTAAAACAGTTATGCTTTAAGCACAGTGAGACATACCTCGGGAAAAAATCCAAGAACCAACAAAGCCTGATGTCCACAGTCAGATCTGCCATAAAAAAACAAGTCTTTGTCAATGCTGCTAATGCTCTAAAAGCAATCTACGGAGCACCAAAAAGGTAAAGCCAAATCCACCTAGAAAGTGCACAAAGTTCCCACAAAACCCATAAGAATTCTTCAGAGTGAGGAGTGCATGTAAGCAAATGATCAATGGCGTTAACCTACAAAAAGAGGATGTAAACAACTCGTTACCACCATGTGGAACACGGAAACAAAATGCTGGAATCACCATAATATTCTAAAAAGAAAGTCAACTGACCACTCTCAAATGCATCTCAAGTATCATGCCTACTTCTTCTGACCCGCAGAAGAAACCTTTGGATAATAAGATGGACGCATAACGAAGTGGGAGGCAATCCTCTTTTCTGGTAGAATCGCCACCCTTCAGGCAATGGACTATTGTAGAAGAAAGTTCAGGTTGATGTGCAAGGAAAAGTAAGCCTGACATAGATAAACAAGTAAATCCCAAGAATCCCTAAATTTATAAGGGAAGAAATTGAGTCATATGTTGTTAACTATACCTGACTGGCAGAGGAGCAGTGAAAATATTATAGCACCAATTGATGACACGATCTCTACATGAAAGAACATCGCATGTCCTACTTCCAATTGTATTGATGATGACAACAAAGCAGCTGATAGAGGAAGAAGTCCTCTCTCCTGCTCACAGAATATGTGAGATACTTTCATCCATAACTTTAAGTACTAAATTGTGCATAGATTTTTATAAGGGAAAATATATAGAGGAGCAATCCATCCCACAACAGAGTCAAATATGTGAGATACTTTCATCCATAACTTGAAGTATTAAATTGTGCATAGATTTTATTAAGGGAAAAAATATAGAGGAGCGATGCATCCCACAACAGAGTCAAACTTCAAAGTCCACTGATGCATAGTTTAGCATAAGTGTCAGATCTCTTTAGATTTTATTCAGGAAAGGGACAACCTCTAATAACTTATGCACTCCAGCTAAACCTATGTCAGACCTTTATTTGGCCAAGTAAATTGGCAGTCATGCAGAAGTGAATCCCTGACCTCATCCAATTCCCTACCCTCGCTCCAACCCCACCCCCACTTTCATGAAAAAAAACAAAGAAAACACAACAGTTTTTGTGTATGGAGCCAATTCTAGTCACATAGAATTGCATGGTCTCAACTCTGAAGGTATATTGTAAAGGACTTGCTGATTGCAAGCGTTAAAGGATATAGCAGTTCTATCAAAACAGATTATTCATTTTTCAAATGAATAGCAGCAGAGAGAGATTCCCCCCCCCAAAAAAAAAAAAAAAAACCTCTCTCTCTCTCTCTCTCTCAAACACACAACTTCCCTTAATTTACTAAAGGATGAGGAAGCCAAACACAAAAGAGCAAGATACCTTGAGAATTCCCAGAAGATCTGGATCAATATCCCAAATGGAGAGGCAACAGTTTGAAGTAATTGAGCCACTGGTCGTTTTGTAGGACAGGCATCCTTCATTTTGACCAAGAATCAGGGATCTACTTGCTTGTGCAACAGGAGAAGGATCTTCTATTTGACCATGCAAATTTATCAGCTTCTGCATTAGCAATTCTCAACAGTGTAAACCCAGAGAACAGAGTGCAAATCTATGTGAACTCTAAGGAAGGAATTAATAACATAAAAAGGTTCAGCCAACCCCAAAAAGAGACCAATGACCTTGCTACCAAAAGTTACAACTCACCAAGAGGCTTTTCAGTTGAGATTTAGCACTCATGAGCTGGTGCAAAGAAGCATCTGTGACCCTATCAATTGTAGAAAGACCTCTTAACACAGAGAGCACTGCACACTGCCAACACAAACCATTAGCAAATCATACACGCAAACACAGCCATACAAAAAACAAAATCACACCTCATATTTCGCTGCAACTTCATAAAACCTTAGGCGATAAAGAATGTAAGTTGCAAGGGAAGCAACATCATGGCGTGGTTCTTGCAATAACAATTTCAGCAGCTGAGTATAATTTTCACTGGTACCAAACGGAATGGTAACTTCTTCACGAGGCCACCAACCCAAGAAACCTTCACAACCAGCCGAGTATCGTGTTGCCTGCTGCACAACACCCAGAAATAGGAGCACAACTGTTGTTGAATGTTGTAGGTCATTGCAGAAAACTTTGACCAGTTGCTCCATGCCCCCACCATCAACAAAGTGGAAGCAACTTTCTTTGGCAGAGCAGAATAAAAGAGCCATACTCAACCACAAAATGGAATTATTTCTCTGAGAATCAAGAAGATCAAAGCAAAAGCACCAAATTAGCACTACTTTTTTAGTTTGATTGTTCCACTCATCTATCTTCCAAAAGCATAAACATTTCTGATGACAAAAAGATAAGTGAAGGGTAGAAAGTTATCAATGAATAAAAACTAAATTCTTTAAAGCAGTCACCTTTGAGAGCACAGGATGTCCAACAAATAAGGAGTCATTCTCAAAATGAAAGTATTTCCCAAACATGTCGACCAAATGCTTGAAATTAACCGAATCATTATCCATATCGAGGAAATTGGTTTCTGCAGATGACTTGGCTGAAAACTGCACTGACTCTTGTTGAAGAACTTTGCAGAGCTCAAGAAGCTCCCCTGCAGCCTCGTTAATAGCAAGTTCCAATTTCTTACCATTTTCAAATCTGCCTGATTTAAGACATTTCTCACCAATCGCAACACCAGAGAGGTCATGAGTGGTATAAGTGGAGACAGCTGACACAATAGTACTTAGAGCTTTTTGTACTGCATCACCATGTGGCCGTAGCTCCAGAATCCTCAATATTAATCGTAGAAGCTGCTTGACCCCAAGAGACACGTCCAACACACTAACAGGTGGAGGCAATGCATTGAGAGAGCATGTGAATTCCTTACTCATGAAGTTAGTAGTGCGTAAGGGCATAGGTAAATCCTCAAGCTCTCCCGCCACTGAATTAGTGATATTTGTCAAAGAGCTATCATCAAATTCTATGTTGAACTGTCCCAGATCCTCTGCTGTGTTGCCATATATGACTAAGCTCAAACTACGATAGCTGCCTCTTACAACAAGATGATTAGTTACAACAGCCTGCAAAAGAACAGTTTGTTAAATATATGAATAGCTACTGACTGTTTTCCACAGATGACATACTGAGCTTCCAAAGTAAAAGATAGTATCAAAGACACAAGAGAACAAGCAAAAGGAATTGTAATAGGCTTTGCGAGAGGATATTGTTGAGGCAAATTGCTTTTAAGGCATGGTGATTTAAAAAAGAAAAAGGTCCTTCTGAAAGATAATTCATAGAAGTATGAAAGATTTATAGGCCTAGCCAAAAGATTTGAATGGAACTGGTGAAAAAAAGGATGTGTATGATGGAGCCACCACCTTTGTTAGGACAATCAAAGGGGACAAAATTCACCATTACTATAAGGTTACACCAAGGCTCTGCTCCAAATCCTTATGTTTTTGCCCTGATTATCGATGAGCAGACAGGACATATCCAAGATGATGTCCCTTGGTGTATGCTATTTGCACATGACATAATGCTAGTAGATGAAACCCAAGTTGGGGTAAACCAGAAACTCGACCTTTGGAAAAAAGCTTTGGAATCTAAGGGTCTCCAACTCAGTCGGACGGAGGTGGCATATATGATGTATAATTTCAGTAGGGCAGCAGTTCAAATGACACTTCAGTAAAAATTTGAGATATGGAAGTAACGAGGAGTGAATGTCTGCAATATTTTGGACCCAATCTACAAAAGATGGGGAAATCAATGGAGCCCATAGAGTACAAAGCAGGATGGAGACTCAGGACATTAACCGCCCCCGTCTTCAAAGATTCCAGTAATTAGGAAGTCATATGGCCTTGGAATGAAACAGAGCATTAGTTATAGTTATTAGAGGTATAAAAGGGTAAAGGGGTATATTAGAGGCATAAAAAGGTAAAGTGGTCTTGGGCCTCACTCACCCTAAGAGCTAGCTCAAAAGGTATTCCCTCACACTTATAAATCAACTACCAGTCCCTTCTAGAACCGATTGGGTTTCAAGCCTCACCCTTTGAGCTAGCTCTTAAGGTGAGTGAGGCCGAAGACTAGAGATCCTAAGTTCAAATCTTTCAAGGCCCCATTTGCCTCCCCATTTAATATGTCCATGCTTAGTACTAGGCAAAAAAATCAAACTAAGCCTGAGGGTGGTGTGATAGAATAATTAAAATATTACACCATGCTTTCATCTAACAATTTAAGCTTTTAGAACAAGTAGCAACGATCCCACAAAAATCTCACTGTAGTATACTTGATTCATATTCGCCATCATTTAACAATTTAAATTTGTGGAGTAAGTAGCTGGCATTCAAATTAACTTCCATGAATAAAATGTTGAAAGCTTCTAACAATGATTTAGGCACGCCCTAATATCCAAATGTTGTAAATACAATATCTTGATAAGCATTATCCACTCTATTTTCGAGGATAATGAGAGAACAACAAACATGTCACCTATTATACACTTGCCTTGCACACGCTAGCCTCATGATAAATTTGTTTTGCAAATTCCCACTTTTAACCCCCCGACCCCCCAAAAAAAGAAAAAAAAAACCACCACCACACACCTCCAAAAACAAAAAAAACACGCTCCTTGTTAACTCCCCTCAAAACACATCCATTTGATTATCACCCGCCTTACAATGGGGAAGTGCAAAAAGGAAGTTCTCGAAGTTACCTTTAACAATTCAAGCCAAAGTTTGACATATAGCTCTTAACTAAACCAACATGCACTAAATCAAAACCATCAAAGAAATTAAATGCAAAAAGTAAAAGAATGCTGACCAGTGCAACTACTATAACATGAGGACAAAGGCCTTCTAAGTCATATCTACCTCAACTTCCAGCACATTTGATGACGAATGAGAATACAGAAACGGCTGACAGAGGCGCCTAAATCTTGTCTCCCCGTTACATTGAACAAATACTTCCAAAGCAAATGAAGGAGGTGAAGTAGCCCTGCAAGGAGAAGTGCCACTAGCATCAGGTTCATCAAAACGATGGGCAACAATATTGTTCAAAAGCCTGACCCAAAAGCTTAAAATATTACATGTAGAGAAACTACCACCTTGCTGATAAAGCTGAAGAGTAAACTGCTATCTAAGCACTTAATTTTAAGTTTTGAACAATTTAATTGTTGAAAATGAAAATGGAAGTTTGTTTATAATCGTTGAAAATTGAATGTGGAATGTCATTGGTTTCCTACCAATTATGGACTTGTGACTATAATTGGTAAGTTTTAGCAAAGAAATTGGTAACATTGTAATTTCCATCGATTTTTTCATTGAACAAATTAAGTTAACCACTTTCGCACTCAACATAATCAGTGAACAATTTTACTGAATTGAATTATTTATATCAAAACTGGTTAGTTTTACTAAACGTACTTAATCTTATTGAGTGTTGTAGATTTATTAATTGAGATACAAAATAGGTCATGATAAACCCAATAAGTAAGAGAGGCTGGATAATTTAACACCCCTCTAGCAAGCAAATAGAACAAAAAATTACTTCAAGAACACAAATAAGATGAACAAGACATCGCAAAAAAAATGAAATATTATACTAAACATGAAAAATTTGAACTTGGCTGCCATACTACATCAGAAAGGAAATTTAGCTCCAAAACCACGCTAAAAAACCTATAGCAAAATCTTCAGCATTTAGGCGGAGGGAGACTGTATATATAAGGCTGTGATAAACTTGTAAGTAGACATTTGGGTGCACGGTAACTTATCTGACGCGAGCCAACAAAGAAAACATAACGTAAATGTCAAACATGTTCTCCGGAGAGGCTTAGCCTTTCTTATACAACCTTGTCGACAGCTACTTCATATACATGAAAATCCATATCACATCTCATCGACATTGCTTTTTGCAGTCCATCGTAGTACCTAATATTAAGGTAATCGTCGATGGGCTTCTGCATTTCAGTTGACTAGATATCTTTACCCGGCTTAGTATTGGTTTATCTATTGGGCCGAATGGGAAGGAACAGCGATATCATGCTCAAAATGTCATCTTGGAAGCTTACGCTGCCGGCACCAAGGCAAGAGTTTCCAGAAGCAGATGTAAGGATTAGAAGGTATACAAGGGCAAGAAGCTCCACTTTCCAAGCTGAGATTTATAATTTCACAAATCTACTGGAAAAGCCAGATATCTGTTCGTGCCTGTCCTCCTCTCTCTTCTCTCACTCTCGCTACTTTGTTAACGCACTTCCCATGGTTCAGGACTGTCCTTCTCTCTCTCTCTCATTGCATCAATTCCTCAATAGAACAGCGAGTTTTCCCTCCAAGACAATGTCAACTAGGAAGACCCCCAAAGAGAAAGAGGGAAAAAAGGAAAAAAAAAAACAACAACGAACGAAGTAGCGCGACAATTACCCAACAAGCGACACGGATTGGCATGTCGAAGGCGCGCTCAGCTCCAGAAACTCGCAAGCGGCGACGACGACGGGCTCGGCAAAGACCACCTGCAAATTCCAGAGAACGACGGCGTCACACCGGAACAATTCGGGCTAACAGTTGGGGGCATTCAGTGCTCGCGCCGCTCGCGAGCGGACGACGGAACTCGGCGCGAATCGCGCGACTCACCTCGTCGACGTACTCGTCGAGATGGGGGTGGGCGAACGTCTGGGCGAACAGCACGCACGGCTCCGGCCGACCCATTCCTACTCTCTCATCGGGAAATCGAGCTCGAAACGAAGGGAACAGCGCTTCAACCGCTCCGTCCTCTCACTCTCTCTCTCTCTCTCTTCCTGTGGAGATAATTAGGGTTTTGCGGTGGTCGGATCCGGGGAGGACCGATTAAATAGTGGCCACTGCACCGCCGACCGACGGCGGGGACGGTCGCGGCGGAGGAAGAGAGAGAAAGAGAGGGAGGCAAAAGAAGTTTCGCACAGGAAAAGAAGAAAAGAGAAGATGTAAAAGAAAAACTTATAAAATCCGAACTGGTATTTGCCTATATGAAACCATGAATTATTTGAAAGAAGTTTAGGCCAAATTTCGTTTTATTTTTTCGCTCTTCCGATTTTGAAATTCTGTAATTTCTCCTTTTTGTTTCGATTGGAATAGTGCGAAATTAGTAAGTTATTAATCCGTAATCCCACCGCATATTATAAAAGAAGTAACTTCGTAATGTCTTGATCTAATATGAAGATATTCCAACTTTAATGCAAGTTATGTGTCGAGCTTATCCATAATCCACATGCCAACGTCAAATTCTGATAATAAAATTGGTCCAAGCTCAACTAAATTTGAAGTTTTCATTAAGACTCCGTTCATTTCACGGAAAATATCTTCTTAAAAATATTTTTCAAATTTTTTATGTTCGTTTTAAAAAAAAAATAGTCAAGAAAAAAAATTTCCACCATTAAAAGAAACACCGTTAACAATGAGAAAAATATTTTTTACTTTTAAAAAGTGGAAAACATTTTTCATAACTTATTACATCTCACTTTATTTCACCAAACTAATTTTTATCTTGTTTTTACATGATCATTTTATTTTAAAAAACAATTTTTAATTATTTATTCTTCTTCTTTTTTATTTTCTTTCTTTCCTTTCTTCTTCGTCCTTGACCTTGGCCAATCGACGACTACGGCGGTGGCCGGCGATTGGCCTATGGCAAGCTAGAGCCAAGGTTCAAGCTTGCTAGATTCTAGTGAGGCTCCACCTCACCTAGATTAGGGGAGGTTGAGCTCACCAAATTTTGGGCACCCAGGCGAGGTTAGAGCCTCACCGGAGGTCGCTCGACAAGAACCTCCGATGAGGCTCAAGTCTCGCCCAATTTGTTGGATCTGGCGACACCCTAGCTCACGACCAACCTTGAGCGAACTCAAGCCTTGCTAGATTTAGCAACCCGGGTTGGGACTCGTTGGCATCGGGCGAGCTTAGCCTCGCCCGATCGGGCGAGGCTCCGGCTTGCTTGTGATTGGTCGCCGGCCGCCGCTGTGGCTAGCAACCAACCAATGAAGAAGAAGAAGAGGAAAAAGAAAAAGAATAAAATTAATTAAAAATCAAAATTTAAAAAAAAAAAAATATAAATATATATATATATAATAAAAATTTATCAATATGGGTGCATGGAGGAAAAGATTTTCTTTATCGAACAACAAAATATATTTTATAATTCATTTTTAAATTTCAATAAACAATGAGAAAATATGGCATTTATAGAAAATATTTTTAGGAAACTATTTTCCATAAATGCCATATTTTATGGGAAACAGATGAACTCTAAATCTGTCAAACTTTATTGGAACTTTTCTTAAATCAAGCGAAGATATCATTACCTGAGCGAATATTCCACTGTTACAAATATCAATGTCTTTTTCATTTTTCCCAATTAGAGTGCCAATGGCATTATTGTACTCCTATAGTGGAGAAGAGTAATAGCGAGTTTTCAAATGGAACGCGTTGTTTGGATTTTCAGAAATCACAAAAAAAAAATTATAATAAAACTTCACGTGTCGATATTCATCGATGCATAAAAACTTTAAGAGATTTGAAAATGCATATGAAATTTGTAATCTTTGTATGGCATTTAGTAAACTTTCATAAACGATGAATTTAAATACACTTGTGACAAACAAACTTTTCATGTAATTAGTAATTTTTTCCATATTAACTATAAGTTTAATTGATTATAGTTAGTAACTTACATCGGAGACTTAGGCGCGTTTGGTAACCATTTTGTTTTTTGGAACAATTTTTTTTATCAAAAAATGATTTTTTTTAAATTTTTGTTTCCTTGAATAAATTATAACCATTTAAACGCGTTTGATAACTGGTCAAAATTTTTATTCTAGAGATAAAATTACTTTTGGCATTGCCATCAAAATTTCTAATCCAAACCATTTTATTCTAATTTTTAAAATAATTTTATTACTTTTTTTCTTTTCTTTTATCTTCTTTCTTAACTTATTGCTGGCCTTGGAATGATCGGCAACCTACTAAGCGAGACCATGTCTCGTCGGCGGAACCTTGCCAATGGCCAGGGGAGGCTTGGGAGAGGGTCGCCGATGGCTAGGCGAGTCTCCGGCAAACTCGCTAAACCTCACCCTGGCCTAGTGAGCCTCTAACAAGTTCATCCAACCGATTGTTGGTGACCAGTAGAAGAAGAAGAGAAAAGGAAGAAAAACAATAAGGAAAGAAGAAGAGAAAAGAAAAAAAAAATTCAATTGGCTTGATTCTAGAATTGTTCCTAGGAATGAAGAATCAACCTTTTTTATTTATCAATTCTACTCCAAATTTATTTCCTAGAACAAATTTGTTCTCGGAAATAGAAAATTTATTAAATGGATTTCTGTTCCAAATTTATTCCCGAGAACAAAAGAACATAATCAAATACTATTTGACCAGTTGCCAAACGCACCCTTGCTCATTGAGTGGGCCTCATGGGCTCAGGCACCCAAGTGGGCCAAACTTTTCTAAGCCTCACCCGAATCCACCAACCCCTAAAAATTTGTGTCCGGTTAAGTGAGAAGAGTCGCCCAATTGAAAACATGGGCCGGGATGGCCCAATCATGTCGCCACGTGCGTAGGTTCCTTTCTTAAGCTGAATGATGTCATAAAAATAGAATATTAATTTGTGAATATAAATTAAGGCAAACTAACTATATCTAAATCTGAAGTAACATCAACCACATAAATAATTGCAACTTATAATAAAGTAAATGTTTAGAAATTTTATTTTAAAAGTACAATGCTTTTATTGCAACTATAAAGGGCAGGTTAGAAAAAAAAATTAGATCTGCATTGGTGTCAAAGACTTAAGCTTACTCAATTTTTGGGTAAGCCTGAGTAGGCCCCTTGAATTGTTTGAGCTATAAACAATACATAACTTATTCAAGTATGTAGTAAGAGTTTGTATCAAAAAGTGACTATTCAAATATGTATAATTCTTTCGATAAAAAAATACGCATAATTCTATAGTGTCCTCCTCAAACTGATTTGGTGGTTCAGGAGCAGGCTAGTGTTTATGAGCACATACAAGTTTGATTCCCTGCATTACTATGAGCAAACAATTCCATATTTAGGATATCCACCTGAGTTTTAGCTCAGGTCTTACTTAATTCACAAAGTTGATAGCAAAATAAATGCATGAGATTTACGTATATAAAGTGGATTTCATCGTCATTAAGGACATGAGTAGATTATCTGATATGGTCTCATCTATATAAATTTATGATTTACTTAATCATCAAACCTTATGTGGTAATTTCAACTACTTCTTTTGGGAGTTTGGCCTAAGTGGAATGTGACTGATCATTATAGATTGTGTCAGAGTCTCAAGTAGATCTATGGTTGAAAATGGATTAGGCACAAACCAATCCCATGGTGGTGGAAAGCGAGCGCCAATGCAAGAGTGTTCATGCAAGATGCAATTCCTCACTTAGCTTTTAGGATGGCAAATGGACGGGTTGATCAAATTAATTGAATAGGAGCGTCGAGAGGCAATATTGGTCAATATTAACTAGGAAAAGTTGCTTTAATTAGGAAGTATTTGTAACATCTCAAATTGCGCCTCGCATAAGGAAGACTTTCTTGGGTGATTGTTAACGAAGATACAATGATCACAGCCATGTGTAGTTACTCGACTACTTTTGCACCACTTGCAACGAGCCGGATTGTCACACCTACCCCTTGCGCATGATCCATGCATGATGGTGCGTTTGGTTGGACTTTTGAGAAAAGTCTTTGGAAAAATGCAAAGGATTTTAAGTTAAAACAAATTGTGTTTGTTAAATTGTAATATGAAAGTCTATTATGAAGTACTTTTTAGTAAAATGGCGTTTTGAGAGATTATATTTACAAAATACTTTTGTAATTAAAAAAAGAAAAAAAATAGTCAATAGGAAAATAAAAAAATTGGTCGACGAGGGCAGGTGGCTGACCTATGAGGTTGCAAGACCTCAGGCGGCCCCTGGAAACCACCGGCGATGGCTACTTGAGGTTGAGCGACCCTCGGCGAGGGCGCGACCAAGTGGCCGCAACCTCTGCGTGTCCTCGCACGACCTAGATCTGGGTCGTAGGAGGTCACGCGACCTTGCCACGTGGGTCACGTGATTGGCGACCCAGCAACCCAAATTTGGGTATCACCCAAAGCAACCTAAATGTGGGTCGCGGTGAGGTCGCATGACCCAGAACTAGGTCATTGGAGGTGGGTTGCGCGACCGGCGACCCAAAGACCTAGATCTGGGTATCGCTTGGTGAGGTCGCGCGACCTCGCCATGACCCAGATCTGGGTCACCGAAGGTGGGTTATGCGATCGACGACCCAGATCTGGGCCGCCGGAACAACTAGCCGACATCGGCAAGAGTCACTTGGTCACGCGACAAATTTGGGTTGTTGCGACCATTGTTGGGGGTCGCTCAATTGCTTGCCTTACGTTAGCGACCACTCGCCGCCATGCCAGTCCCGTTCATCTGTGAAGAAGAAGAAGAAGATGAACAATAGTAGGTTAGCATGCTCAAAAGGCAAAAGCTCAAGGCACCCCTTGAGCTGCCTTAAGATTTCAGCCTTTAGAAGGCTTGTATTGGGGAAATGGGGTTCAAAAAAAGTTTGCCAAACACACTTTATTTGGCCTAAAGGACTTTAGATGTCCAAGGGGCTTTGGGAATGCCTCTCCCAAACGCACCCAATGAGGTACATAGCCACAGCTGTGCCATAACAATGATTCATCCAATTTTAGATTGTGACAGTAGTCTTGCATCACCAGAAGTGATTCAATTGGATAGCAAATAAATGATGGTTTCAAACAATACATGAACAAACTTTAATGAGTAGGCATAAAAATTAAAGCTCATGACTATAATATCTTCATGATTTAACCAATGGATATAATTAACTTGAGCATAATGAAAATCACAAGAGAAATTCTTTGTGTAAGGGAGGAAATTATTTGAAATCACCAAAGAGCGTATTATTCCTCATGTCCGGTGCTATAGATGGTCGAATCGTATAGCAACACTTGGGTAGAATTACCAAAAAGTTCTAAACCTACTGCAATTGTGCCAATTCATTTCTAATTTTTTTGGCCAATTCAATCCTAAATATTAACAGTTCAGTCCATTCAACTAAATTTGGTAGACCAGTGTTGACGTAAACATTGACCAACGCTAGTTGTTTAGCGAACACTAATGTGGCAATTTTTAATAGTATTTTATATTTTTATCCAAATTTTTATTAATTTTATATTTTTATTTTTATTCCTTTTCTTTTTTCTCTTCTTCTTCTTCTTTAGTTTTTTCTCCGTCGCAGTAGCCGGCGGTGGGTCCACTGGATGGACTGAATTAGCATAATTACAACATGTTTAGGACTGAATTGGCCAAAAAAAGATTTAGAACTGAATTGACACAATTACAATAGGTTTAGGACTTTTTTGGTAATTCTCCCCAACATTTGCATTGTTGAAGCTAATCTCTTTCCAATCTTTTCGATTTGGCTTTTTAAGTGTCATGCCAGCAAGTATGTCTACATTGAATACTATGAGTCCTGTCCCGAGATCGGTTTGTGAATAGTAAACATGATGGGAGGGATTGAAACATGCAATGACGTCGAAGAGAGTGTGCATCTCTATCCATTTTGCTTTTCTATATGCCCGAACAGCCTGAATGTATGTAACTACCCTGATTATCAGATGCCGATACTGTAGTCCCTATCGCCTGTAAAATCTAGGATAATGTCTCAGGATTCTGGAGTATCCTATGCATTCAAGTTATGAAGGTTATCAGCGTCCCATATAATCAAATCAATCCCAATGTCCAGCATAATCAGATCTACCGAGTGCCTAAACATGCCGCAGACTGACGCTTCTCATCGAGTGAACATCTACACAACTCTAGCCTTTGCTTTGTGCTTTCTGTTCCTTTCCTCTGCAAAGTGTTTTTCTTTCAACATACCCCAATCCAGTGATGTAGTCTATGAAGGAGTGGAAAGGCCGAGTCCAACCACACATCGCTTACTGAAGTCGGAGGCTCGCTCTTCTTCTGGGTCGGCCGCGTCGTGTACTTGAAGCCCATGCGCCTATGGGACTCCAGCACCATGTCAAGTATCTCAATGCTATAATTTCTCTTTTCCTGCATATTTTCTCCCCTGTGCAGTGCCGTTATACAGTGGCATCTGATTGGTCTACAACCTTACTCAGGCCATGACAACAAAACGTCACATTTAACCTAAGTGAAGAAGTTTCACTCATCTCTATAAATCAGCTAACCCCTTAGGACACACCTTTGCTAAAATTAAGGCTAATCAACCAGTGGATTGGGGATGAAATAGCCAACTAGATGGTTTTCGCTAACAGTGCTTCACTTATGTTAAGGTGATTGGTCCAGTTAAGTGGTGATGTATAGTACATGGCGGAGGTTGCAAGCGAATCATAAAGTCCAAGTGATTGATGGAAAATTTACAACGTTCAATTACACTTCTCAAAATCCTTGCTCCTGGCTTATATAGTCCCATACGCCACTCATAAAAATAAGATGTACAACTCCCTAAAACATGTAATTTGAGAGACTCCAAATAGCAGTGCCTCAGGTCAATGCTTATCTTCAGGAGAATCTCACTGAGCCAGTTTCGTACCCGCCCTTCCCAAGATATTTAGGAAAAAGAGCCTTGTTAGCCATTGCTTGCTGACGGCAGAAGGCATCCTCAATACGGTACTCTCGTTAGACTTAGTTAGGAAGGTAGGTCGTCGGCATGTTCCTTGCCTCACGAGCTTTATTAGCAGGGCGCCAACATCCCATTCCTCACCTTTACCCTTGTCCCTAGATTTTACTATTTCATCACTTGTATACTTTGTCAATAGTTAGACGTGTCCTTGCCACTGCCCTTGCTCCTGCCTCCATCTCCAACAAGTGTGTGATCCATCAATTCACTGATTGATTCGTTCCTACCGATGAGTCCGCATCTTTTGAGGCCTTATATCAGATTTTCGATTCATCTCTTCTTTGACGAAGTGGGTTCAAGAGCTCTATGTCGCAAGAGACATTCTCGGCGCGGCTGATAAGAGACTGCATAGGGTCTGCAACGAAAAAAGATATAGAGTGCTTGTTGATAAGTGGGCTCGTGGTCCACTCATAATTCACAACAGACGCTGAAGGTTGGAGAGGTGATTTGGGTTCTCATGTTTAAGCTCCCTTGCCAGAACTTCCAAAAGACATGAACAAATAAGGTCATTAGGCACCTCATTTACCTTGCTTACTGTCGAGCCTATCAAGCACATCAGCTTCTTCAACAATCAGATTCACTTGAGAAGAGGGATCTTGCTTTGTTGTTTTAGCTATGATGGTTGACATGTATTGTAAAGCACTTCCGTCTTTTGTTTCAACGGACATAGCATCAAGGACTGCCACTCGATGTTGATTTCTTTACTTTCTTGATGCTTTTGAACTTACACAGAACCTTCATTTTCTTGTTACATCTCTTGACGGGAAGGCAAGCCTAACTTGGAAAATTATCCACAAGGGACTCTTGAACATCTTAGCAGAGGAAGGGGTGACCAAGGATAAAATGAAAGGAACGCTAACTATGGAATGTGATGAAATGAAGGGCACTGTTTTCTAGTTTTTAGTTTAATTGAGCACATCGGCTTGTAAGTATTCCTCATTCAGTTGAAAAAACAATGCTAGGATGATATAGATGTCATTAGGATTGATGAAGTGGAATTAATTTGCAATGATGATGAGTACCATACTTTGAAAGGGAATATAAAGGGACAAAGTACAGCCCAAGTGCCAAAACTTGGCACGAAAGAATACTTAAATGCCAAAAGTTAGAAAAGTGACACTTAAGTGTCATCTCCGACGAACCCCACCAGAAATCCTGCGTGGCAATTTTTTATTATTTTTTTCGTCTACGTGGCTCGTCGGAATGTTGACTCAACAAAAAAAGGCAAAACCGACGTCATTTTTAAGCCGATTCAAATGTTAATATAAAAATTAATTTAATTATATAAAAATAAATAATAATTATTATTTAATTTTTTTTTTTTTTTTTTAAAAGGGTGGGGGAGAGGAGGTAGTGGTTGAGAGCTGAGCTCTCGTTGCTGTTGCCTTCCCACCATTGTTGGGAAGGGCCGGCGACGGGGGGGAGTGTCGACCGGGGGCCGGCGACCCCAACCGACCCTTCCCCCTTCCGTCGCCGCCTCGAGCCTTCGTCGCCGGCCGACCATCCCCTCTCCATTGTCGCCCCTTCTTGGCGGCGGCGGGGAGGCGACAAGGGCTCGCGGGCCCTTGTCGCCAATCGGCCGGGGGCCGACGACTTTGGCCAACCCTCCCCGCTCTGTCGCCGTCCCTTCTCGGCAACGGTGGGGAGGCAGCGAGGGCCCGCGAGCCTTCACCTAGATCTGGGGTGAGGATCGCGATTGACCGGGGGGGCGACGACCCGGCCGACCCTCCCCCTCCTTTGCCGCCCCTTCCCGATAGTGGCGAGGAGGGCTCAACCCTCGGCCGTCTCTCTCTCCCCCTCCTTTTTTTTTTTTTTTTTAATATTTGTATTTTAATTTTTAAATGTTTTAAATAAATTTAGTTTTAAATTAAATTTAATAATTTTTTATCACGTCGAGACAAAACGACGTCGTTTTTGCATTTTCTAGCGACATCAGCGTACAAAACAATGTTGTTTTGCACTTACCTCGCTGGAAAATCGCCACGTCAGCATTTTGGCCGAATTAGCACTTAAGTGATCCATTTTGCTTTAATTTGGGCACTTAAGTGTCACTTTTCAAACTTTTGGCACTTAAGTGTCCCTTCGTACCAAGTTTTGGCACTCTAGGTATCCGTACCTCGAATATAAAGCTTAGAGGATTAAGATGAATGAACAATGACACCATATTTAAACTTGGTGTTGAGGAATCCGTTCATGTATAAGAGAAAAATGATTTTAGAATGGGATGAGTAATAGTACATGAGAAACCGCTGACCATGCTAGGAGTATCAATCCTGGATTGTATGCGAAGATCTTCTTGACTCTTGCCATCTTGCTGTATTTATGGAGTTTGGCCAATTTTTATCGATAGTACATTTGGTTGTTTAATATGGAAGAAACTCTTGATACTTTTAATTTATTGACTATATGTGTGATAAACTAGGCCGAGTACCTGGCAATGAACACAAGTCTCGATCTCACAAGTCTCAATCTATATGTTTTGAAAGTTTCTCCATGGAGATACTAAGAGCCAAAAGAGAAGCATATTTTAATCAGTCCGCAGTTTTGCCTTGTTTATGCTAGGACCCTTAACCTTTATATTTTGGCCTGAATAATAAAACTAGATCGAATGAACCTATGTTAAATGCAAGATCTGGTTGTCCAGTATATCGGCAACCAACTCCATGTGTTTGTCTCTCGAGCATTCTCATGGACTACCATCAAGGATCAGATGACTTATTGTTACCATCCTCAAGCGATTCAAATGAATGATGTGGTTGATCAATTTCCAAATGTCTATAGTAATAATATGAGCACATGCAAAACCTACTATTAGAAGTAAAAATCAAATGCAGAAAAACATGATCGATTATAGACAAATCTCTAGCCATTGTTCGTATTCACGTTCATCTGAAAATCCTAAAAATTCAAAGAAATATTAGGTACGCTCTACTAACCCAATTCTCTCAAGTACATATGATGTATTTCAAAATTGAGAGGGTTTGTGTTAGACCTTGTGATCACCCGTTAAAAATGAACGACCATTTCTTTTATATACCGTCTCCTATTAAGACGGTTACCAAAATGGATGGTTGTCACCAAAGGGTATGAAGCGTGGAAACACTAAATGTCGAATAACTGCCACTTTAAAGAGAAAATGTGAGTCTAAAAATGTGGGATCACACAATATAAATAACATTCTCCCACTTGATCCCATCATTTTCATCATACGAATTATCCAACCAATTCCACGAAAAACTTTATGCTCAAAGAAAAAAAAACAAAACACATGGATCACGGCGACATGTCCTCTAAGAGTGGGTAATATCTTCCATGTATCACAATGCATCTTATTTCTTTAATGTCAGACTATATGTGACAACACATCTTAATGAATAAATCATATGTTTATTCCAAAACCAAGGATAAATGTTATTCTCATAAATAAACAACAAATTGTGTACACCAAAAATTGAGAATCAACATTACAACAGAATAATAGTTTCATACAACAAAAATCGTCCATATGACAACAAATCACATGATGGGACCTATTCCCATACTAATCACATGATCCTTATACTTCATTAGTGGCATGCCTTTAGTTAAAGGATTAGCTATCATCGATTTAGTGCTAACGTGTTCTATGACCACTTTATTCTACTTAACACATTCACTTATGACTAAATACTTAATGTTGATATGCTTACTTCGATTGCCACTTTTGGCATTTTTAGCCATAAAAACTACAGTTGAATTGTCACAATATATATATATTGATGACTCAGGGAAGCCCCATACGCCGACAGCGCGGCGGAATAAACCCTGGGGAGGCACGTGAGTCACCACCACTCCTCGTGCCTCAGGTAAGTCACCTTTGCGACACTCGGGAATCGAACTCCTCCCCTTGCGTTAGGGGGAGAAGCTCGCTGCCAGCAGCACCACCCAGGTGGGTGGTATTGTCACAATATATTCTTAATGGCCTAAAAATAGAATCAACAATTCTAAGCCAAATGATGAAACTTTTTCAACCATACACCATGCGAGGTAGCCTCAAAACAAAAAATGAACTCAACCTCCATAGTGGAAATAGTAGTCAAAGTCTACTTTGCACTTCTCCATGACACGGCTTCACCAGCTAATATAAAAATGTATCCAGATGTTGATTTTTGTGAATCAACGCAACTCGCAAAGTCCGCATCCGAATAACCGACTACTTCTATGTTGTTAGTCCGTCTATACATAAGCACGTATCCTTTGGTACCTTGAAGATATCTCATAATTTTCTTTGCAGCTATCCAATGGTCAATACTTGGATTACTCTGATATCTTCCTAACATTCCCACAACAAAAGCGATGTCAGGTCGAGTGTAAACTTGAGCATACATCAAGCTTCCGACAGTAAAAACATATGTAATGTTATTCATTTGTTCTTTTTCTATATCGTTCTTCGGGCATCGGTTCATATTGAACTTGTCACCCTTCACAATTAGTGCTATACTTGGTGAGCAATCTTTCATCCGAAATCTCTCTAGAACCTTATTGATATAGGTTTCTTGAGATAGTCATACAATTCCTCGAGATCTATCTCTATGGATCTTAATGCCAATGACATAAGATACCTCACCCCATATCCTTCATGTCAAAACTCTTAGAAAGAAATTATTTCACTTCATATAGCAATCATTTATCATTGATTGCAAGTAGAATATCATCCACATATAGCACAAGGAAAGAAATTTCGCTCCCACTAAGTTTCTGATATATACATTGATCCATGATATTCTCTACAAAACCGAATGAAGAGATGACATCATGAAACCTTAAATACCATTGGCAAGATACTTGTTTCAAGCCATATATAAATTTCTTAAGCTTGCACACCAAATGTTCACCTTTATTAGAGGAAAATCCTTCAGGTTATTTCATGTAAACCTCCTCCTCTAGTTCTCCATTAGAGAACACTGTTTTCACATCCATCTGATGTAATTCCATATCAAAATGGATAACCAATGCCAAAACAATACGGAGATAATTTTTCTTAGATACAGGAGAAAAAGTATCCGTGTAATCGATTCCTTCCTTTTGAGTGAATCATTTGGCAACGAGTCTAACTTTATATCTTTCAATGTTACCCAATGAATCCTTCTTAATTTTAAAGACCCATTTACAACCAATGGCCTTCGCACCATTAGGCAACTCAACCAAATCCCATATTTCGTTAGATGCTATGGGGGTGCATGACAAACCAGAATTTCTGTTCTAGAAACAATTTTTCTATTCCAGACCTGTTTCTGGAATAGAAATCCGTTTGATAAACCTATTCCGTTTTTCTATTTCTGAAATAGATTTCTGTTTCAAAAATAGATTTTGAACAGAAATCAGAAGTAGAAATTTTCTACTTCTCTATTTCTGGAACAGAAATCAGAAATAATTTCTCCATGAAATTTTCTACTGAGATGAATATGCTTAGAAAAAGTATTGCCAATAAGATGGCAAGAGATCATAATATGCCGGAGATTCTATGAAATCGTGTTTTCAACTTTTGTAATGTATTTCTATTATTTTGTATTTGGGGATTTCCAATCTTTGCTTTTGTAATGTGATACGTATCGATGATTCCTATCTCAATTCTTGTAATGTGATGTTCTACTTGAGGATTTCCCTTATTTGTAATGGTCATTTATGACAAGCTCTATTACACTTCGTAAAATTTGCCGATTTTGTAAAATTTGCCGCAAATTGTCCAATACACTTCTTTGTGTTTCTTTCTAAAATGATTGCTCGATATCGTAAACCGTGGCGATGATCGACGTGACACACTAGCATGAAGGAGATTAGAATATGGTTGCCCACCTTCATTCTACTAGATTTTTGGGAACATTCTATCATGCTCAAGAGTAATGCATATTGATCTCTTTTTTCTATTGTATGGAGACTATTGATAAGTATATTGTTTGACCGTAATTGCCTATCTAGGTAGATGCTAAAGAATTTTGTGTGAAAATTTAGAAAATTTGATATAGCAACTCTTACTTTGTATTTTTTTTTTCAAAAAAGGGAGACTTTACTAAAATAAAAATAAAAAACTCTTACTTTGTATTTGGGTCAATGGATTCATAAGCATATGAAATTTGTAAGAATGGACATCTCATTTGCTCCAAAAAAAGAAAAAATTGTTTTAAGAAATAGAAATTTTATACCGTTATCAAACGAATTTCTATTTCTGAAATAGAAATTTTGTATCGTTATCAAACAGATTTTTTTGCTTAGAAACTCGTCCAGAAATAGAAATAGAAAAATTTATTTCTGTTTCAGAAATTATTTTTGGAATAGAATGGTTGTCATGCGCGCCCTATAGAACTCATCTCTTCCTACATATTATTATACCACAAATTGGATTTATCACTGTCCATGACTTGTGAAAACGTTTTAGGATCATTCTCAACTCCAATATTGTAGTCAGATTCTTGTAAATACATAATATAATCACTAGGAATTACCAATTTCCTTATTCTAGCAAATCTTCTCAATGTTGCATCAATATTCTCTTGATGAACGTGTTGCTCAACCGGTTGTTCAACAATTTCTAGTAATTGCTGAACAACTGGATCTACTAAATCAATATCAGCAGGTTGTAAAACTTCAATGATTGGTTGTTCAATAGTCAGCTGAACTGAGGGGGCACTATGAGCAACAACCAACCTTAAACTTGAGGTGGAAGGTTGAGTGTATGAATGATCTTTCTTATGAACAAAGTCCTTTAATCGATCGCTCCCACTAATCAAGTCATTTTCAAGAAATTTAGCGTTTTTTGATTCCATGATCCTAGTGGTGTAAGACGGACAATAAAACCTATAACCCTTGGACCTTTCGGCATATCCAATAAAATACCCACTTATGGTCCTTAGGTCAAACTTCTTTTCTTGTGGATTATAAACTCTCACTTTAGATGGGCATCCCCAAATGTGTACATGTTGCAAATTCGGTTTCCAACATTTAAATAACTCAAAAGGTGTCTTTGGGATAACCTTGGTTGAAACTCGGTTTAGTATGTACACAGTTGTCTTAAGTGCTTTAGTTCACAAGGACTTTGGAAGTTTGAAGCCACTTAGCATACTTTGCACCATGTCCAATAAGGTTCGATTTCTTCTTTCCATTACACTATTTTGGTCCGGAGAACCAGGCATAGTATATTGAGCAACTATTCCATACTCTTGAAGAAACTTTGCAAATGGACCAGGGGCTTGTCCATCTTCAGTGTATCTACCATAGAATTCTTCACCTCTATCTAATTTCACGATCTTAATTTATTTGCCGCATTATTTCTCTACTTCCACCTTAAATACCTTAAAGGCATCTAACGGTTCATGCTTATTATGAATTAAGTAGAGATACATGTAACGTGAGTAATTATCTATGAAAAAGGTGAAATATTTCTGACCATACGAGTCCATATTCGGACTACAAATATCCGTATGTATGATTTTTAATATTTCTGTACTCCCATTGGCACATTTCTTCGTCTTGTTGGTTTGCTTTCCTTTTATACAGTCCACACAAGTATCACAATCAGTAAAATCTAAAATACTGAGTACTCCGTCATTTATCAATTGCTTAATTCTTTTTATGGAGATATGTCCCAATCTTCGATGCCACAACATAGAGGAATGTTCTTTCACAACTTATCATTTTATACCAGCGTTATCATGAACATGCATTGCATTATAATAGGCATTGTCTTGTAAATTAATTTGAAAAAGACCATCAGACAAAGTACCACTTCCAACAATTTCAGATTTAAATGATAAATAGAAATTTGAATCTAAAAAGTTAAAAGAGTAATCCAAAGGTACAAGTCTTGAAATAGAAATTAAGTTTCTAGAGAAACTAGGAACATAAAAGGTCATTTCCAAATTTAAAATAAAGCCACTATTGAGAACTAGTCTACATGTCCCAATAGCTTCCATATGCGAATGTATCTTATTTCCCGAATAGATACTTTGGGTGCGTTTGGAAAGGCTTTTGGGAAAAGCCTTTGGGGAAATGCAAAGGTCTTTGAGTGAAAGGTGTTTTTCAAAATGCAAATTGTATTTGGTAAATTGTATTGTAAAAGTCCATTGTGAAGTATCTTTGAGGAAAATAGTGTTTGGAAAAGATAAGAGTTGGCCGGCCAAGAACAAGTAGTCGCCGGCGAGCAGCAAGCGATCCGGCGAAGGTAGGCAGTCCAGCGAGGGGCACGGAACCCTCCGACGAGGGTCGCAGTGACTAGATCTGCGACTAGATGGGTCGCATGAAGGTCACGACCTCCACGGAGGTCTCCTAAATGTTGCGGCCAGCGACCCATTTGGTCGTGGCTGGCGACCACATCTGGTCGTGACTAGATCTGAGACCAGAAGGGTCGTGCGAAGGTTGTGGCCTCCGCGGAGGTCACTTGAAGGTCGCGGCCAGCGACCCATTTGGTCATAGTGCGAAGGTCGCGGTCGGCGACCACATCTGGTCACAACCAGATCTGCGACCGAATGGGTCGCGCGAAGGTCGCAGCCTCCGCGATGCAGATCTGGTAGCGATCAGATCTGCGTCGCGACCTCAGCGGAGGTCGCCTGAAGGTCGCGACCGACAACCACATCTGGTTGCGAGTTGCGCGAAGGTCGCAACCTTAGCGAAGGTTGCTTGAAGGTCACACCCTCCGCGGCGACCTCTCGATCTGGGTCACGCGACCCTCGCCAAAGGGTCGCGCGGCCGTAACGGAGGTCATGGAGTGGCGGGTGGCGGCGTGGTGGGCACTCTTCGCCGACAACCGCTCACGAAGATGAAGATGAATAGTACCTCTGCTTGGGCATGCCGAGAATGCCGAAAGCCCAAGGCAGCTCCCCACCTGCCTTGGGCTTTCAGCCTTGTGAAGGCTGGCATTTGGGGAATGTAAACCCAAAAATAAATGCCAAACGGAATAGCATTTGCCCAAGGACTTTTAGAGGTCTAATGGGCTTTGTAAAGTGGTTCTCAAACGGAGCCTTTGTTCACTTCCCACTGGCTTCCACAAAAACCCTTACAACTTATTAATTGACCATTTATTTTTATATATGTTGTAAGAGATCTTGAAATATGCATATTGTTGCAGGAGAGTGTTCAGAATATAATACATAAGAAATGATTCAGATATCTCAACCTTAAGGATTTTAAGCTGAGTTGCAATATCCCTCATTTGCATAATGTGCTCATGCACACCTCTAACATTAGAGAGCTTCAATGATGAAAACTTCATAATTAGGGTCATGTCATGTGCTTTCTCTAAAGTCTCAAACTGACATCAATGGCCTCCATTAAAGCCTTAGCATTGGTATGCTGAGCAACTGAACCACGAATACTAGGAAATATTTTAGCCTTTATAAATATTGCACAAACGCGGTTGGACCGCTCCTATTGGTTATAAAAGGCTATCTCAACTGTAGTGCTCGAATCAATATGAGGAGGTGGTTCTTCTTTCCTTATAGCATAGTCAATGTCCATCCACTCCAATTGAAAAAGTACTAACTCCTTCCAAACTTTATAGTTCTCACCATTCAATATGGGAACATCACACTTAAATTCAGATAAATTCGCAGGTTGCAAAACTGTATATTAAATAATCATGCTTATGTTACAAAATTTGAGGCAAAAGATACATAAATCATGTTTTACCAATGTAAACATATCATGAATATGAATCTGTTGACACCTAAATTTTGGCGATCCGTTTAGTCATTTATCGCATTAAAAAATTAGGGGTTAATTTTATCTCTAAAAAAATATATTAATTGCATAGCATATTAATTTAGGTGCATTTGTTTTTAATTTGCATTTTGTGCATTTATTTATTAGACCGGTGGCAGATGGGTTCGAATTAGTGGTTCTAAGCTTTAATCAGGCAAGTCAGACTAAGCCCACGAAGCAAGTAAATTGGCCCGAGCCCGTTTTCTTTTAATGATAAAAATTACTTAAATGGAGATTTGAAATGATATTACGGTGGATTTTTGGAATTTAAGAAAATTTGGGTTGCAATCTTATCTTTAGGCGATAAAATCAAGATATGTGGAAAATAAAAAAATGATATTGCATGCGAAAAAGAAATCTTCGCGGATGTTAATTTAAAAAGGAAATTAAAACCCTAATCTTCAGCCTATAAAAAGGTTTTTCGCGTAGGGTTTCAAAAAGGCCACACATTGATAGATACGGCCATTGAGAGACACCGGGAGGGAGTGGAGAAAAGCTCGACGGTTTTGTCAAAAACCAGATCGCAGAGAGAGAATCCTGTTCGCATAACAAAAGGGACAAGTCGGCTGAGCGCTGGCGAGGTTTTGTTCAAGGAGAGAGCATAATCCATTACATCTAGTCCACGTTTTCAAGGAGTCATCACAAAAAGGAGTCCCACATGCGGCTGCACCATCAAAAATACGCAGATCACTTCATCACATCATTAGTGCATCTCGTCATCATCCTTGGTCACCTTACAAGCGATCTTAGCGATTTATTTCGAGGAGTACACCCAACGCTCCACTGACCCGGTGACACTACTCAGCAAGCACCGATAATTCCTCTTTACCCTTGCGACAACAAATCGTGGACCGGACTGCACCTCCAGCTCTCTGCAACATGGCGATGCTGTCCTGATATCTACCCACCGAGTCATGTGATGCCGGCTAGCATCCTGTGGCCAGCAACCCCCCGCATCAATCACGCTTGCACTTTTCCTTTGTAGGTTCTTGGCGACATCGGCGAGTCAGGATTTTTCTGGTCGGCAACTAGAGTCTTCCTACGCATACTACACACGAGAGGATTAGAGAGATAGAGAGGAAAGGTCTCAACCGACCCTAGGCGGGGACCTTGCCGAACACTACTCGAGACTTGACGTGGGTCACCCTCCCAACAACGTTGTTGCTGATCCATCACAACGAGCTGCTCTTCGTATGGTGCCGATCACTCACCTGCTGCCCGGCGACACGTCTTGGTCCGCTAATCTACTTGCCATCGTTTGTGCCGCTGCCGAGGCTCGTTAATACTCGACCAGTTCTGAATCCACTGCTGGTCGAGTTTGCTTTGCTTTCCTCTTCATTGGATCCAACGAAGTCAACAGAATTCGTTGGGTCCAATTTGGATTATTTGCAAATTTCTTTAATTTTGTTGAGAAGTACAAAGTTCCTGGAGCCAGAATCCATCAACGGTGGACGTCCATCATCATTATTCATCGCAAGCTAACCCATTACCGATCTACCACCCGTTGATTGTGGTTCACAAGTTGCCAAATTTGAAAGCTGATATTTGAATTAGAGCCCATTGTGACGATCCTCCGCTGAATGCAACACGGTCTTCCAGTCCCAAGCACAGCTAACGAGTATCCAGCATCCTCGGCGAGTCTCCCTGAAGGTTACGGGTTCTTGTCGAAATTGTCATTGTCCCGTGGTTTGTGGTCCTATCCAGCCACCATCCAACGAGTTCTAACTTGGAAGCATTATCCACGTGATATTGTGAATCAGGTAAGAATTTTGATTAATTCGTTATTGTTGCCCAATTCGTAGAATTGTGATGTTGTTTGAATATTTGATCGATATTGCCATATCCAAGAGGTTTCTTTTTTTTTTTTTTTTTTTTTGGTGGTCTTTGGAGGAACAGGGCTTGAACTGACAAACCGCGCCGTAAACCCCAGGGTGACACTTAAGCGGGAGGACCCACCACCCCTGAGTCACACTTAATACACCTAGCGTCTCCCCTGGGTTTTGAACCATTCACCTCTGGGCTGAAGATCAGTGGGGCCTTATCCAGAGGTTTCTTGATCCCTCATAAATTAGGAAATTTTCCTAATTTCGCAACGTGCATATGATTGGCGGTCTGATTTCATGCTCGAAATACGACCCACAATCGCACGGAAAAGTCACCAATCTGATCTCACGCTCGAGATACGATTCGTGATTTTATCTAAAAATTGGCCAATCCGATCTCATGTGCGAAATACGATTCGTCAATTTATTTCCAAAATTAAATGGACATGGATGATATCTTGCTTGATTTGTTGCTGTGCTGTTCTCGATGCCTTTATTTGATTGCTCCCGTAAAGGAAAAACCCAAAAAATATTTGAGTTAGGTTAAATGCATGTTAGGATATTACTGGTTTTAAGGTTATGTTGCATGTTTAGGATAGGAAATTTATTTCGAATTTCTTAAATAAAAAGACCAAAAACATTAATTTAGGATATCATATTTTTTTCTCATTAATTTAAATTGCACGTTTAATTATTTGGCAATTTTAAATTTCAAATTTCATAACGAAAAAGAAAAAATTAGAATTAGTGCATTCTTTGCACGTCATTGCATATTAGGATAGATTGCATACTTATTAAGAAAATAAAAAATCACGTGCATGTCATATAGCGTTAGGTTCATGAAATGCACGTCATTTAATAATTGTTGCTAGGTTCATTTAATTAGAAATTGCCTATCATCAAGATTAGGTCATTTTGGTTAATTTAGATTGCATATTTAATTATTGCATGTTCATTAAGAAAACATAAAAAAATTGTGGCACCCCTCGACGGTCCTCGATCCGTTAGGGTCACCACAGGTACTTGTCACTTATCCTACTACATACCAGTAATATAATATAATAATATATATATATATATATATTTTAAGTGAAACCATAGCTCATAGGGGTTGAGCAATAAAATTCTTCCCCCCTTTTTCTCTTTTTCTCTCTCTTTCTTTTTTGTAAAGGTCCCAGCGCAGCTCATTAGTGGAAGCATAAACGAGTCTCACCATCCCTTACTCCAATAACAATAATGCAATGCACACCAACTACGCACCAAAAGAAAAGACAAAGCCGAGTCGCTTTTAAAAGAATGGTACCGAAAGGGCATTAGAGAAATCTAGTGTAACCAAGTCCCCGTACCCATAGTCTCTGGTTCGTAGGAGTAAAGTAAAACTCCCGTTACTTTACTCGGGTTTCTAATCGACCCACCAAAAATAGATTAGTGGCGACTCCTAGATAAAATCTATTTGCATGTTAAGAACTTGAACCTAAGTCATGAATTGGTATGGGCTTGGGAGAGCTCGAGCTAAGTTTAGGCTTAGTAATCCATTAGCCAAACCCTAGGTGGTTCACCTGGAAAATTGGTTGCGACAGAATCACATAACAGAAAAACTGCTCGTGGGCTAAGTTTTTAAATTTAAATAGATTCATAATTACATTATGAAGAAACTACCATATTATATACCTTTTCTTAATCCCTGCAGGTAAATTAAGAAATAATAATATGATCTTTCATCCTAATTAATCATATTAATATAATAAAAATTCCTATGGGATAAAATTCATCATTTTAATATAATTAATTACAATCCATGTCCATTTCTAAATATGATCCGAAGGCTTTTGATATATAATTTAATTAGCTACTCTTTAATGAATTAAATATATGGATCATTGGACATTAAATTTCATGCATAAAATATTCATAAAAATGCATGAAATGACAAAATAGTAAATAAATGCACCAATGGGCAGAACAATAAATAGATTGGCCAAAGGTAGGATTGTAAAATTGCAGGAATGGCAAAACGGTAAAAAGCGTGCTGTGGCACGTCGGTACGTGCCGAGCTAAGAAGCACGGACAAGGACCCTTCGTGTCGTGTTCGACACTCCGACACGCTCCGACATGTGAGTCGAAAATTCCGACACGTGACTCCAACACGCACAAGTTATTTTTACAAATTTCCAATACTTCTGGGGTCTAAATATAAATATATGAAAAAATAATAATAAAATAATAATAAAAGCTAAAACAAATTTCCAATACTTCTGGACTCTTCTCAGTCGCACACACTTGAGGCACCTCTCGTTCTCTTCTTTCGCCGTGAGTCTCTCGCCAGTGTTGCTTCGGCGGCTGCACGGCCCACCCCACCAGTCGCCGTAGCCCCCTGTGCCTCAGCCCCACCCTTCGCCATAGCCACCTCCGACCCCGCCTTCGTCTCTCGCAAGCATTAGGCCGTCGCCTCGACTGAGCGACTAACGCCTCTGCCTCTTACAAGCGTTGCCGCATTGCTTCTCTTCATCTCGCAATTTCATCTTTTTGCTCATCTCAGGTTAGCAAGTTATGTTATTCTGTTTTCTTTTTCGATTCAGCATCTTGGATTTCTTTATAATGTGATTTGGGATTTTTTTTGCAAACCCTAGAGTTAGTTCAGGGAAAGGGGGATTTGGGTCATTTAATTGATGGATGATGATGGTGAGATGATGTATATGAGGGCCAAATTCGAGAGGTTCGTGGGGTCAAGAGACTGCGAGGCCTTCTACATGATGAATTCAGATTGCAATGGAGCCCCCGAGCTTAGTGTCTATCTGCTCATGGTTTGAAGAGCAAGATGAATGCCATGGATGTTGCTCTCTCTGTCTCTCTGAGCTCAGTCCTCAGAGAGATTTTTTTTGTTTTGGTCCTTTTGGGTTTTGGTGCAAGAAGGATACTAATGGTCATCTTATTTAGCTGATCTTCAAATCGAGGCCTAGTTTAGTTCCTGTCTTTCCTCTGTTCTTTTGTCTCTATTTGTTATGTTGTTTGCTTTCTTGGGAGGTAGGGAAATCGTATACGAGGGGGGGTATAATGTGACATCCTGAAATTTAAGCCCTCTGAGGGATGAATGAATGTGAATTTCGTCAATACATTATTGGTTGATCTCACTCAGAATTGATCACTCCTGAAATACTGACCTTGAAGAGAAAGGCTAATGAGGACATAATTTGTACGACTAAAAAACTTGACCTAGAAAAACGACTTGACCGTGAGACTTGCATGAGGATAATCTTGTAGATAGGTAGACCGATTTCAAGGACGACTAGAAGTCGATTCGCGGACAGAATATAATGGAATGACGAGTGATTCTGTTTACTGTAATCGAGCCCACGAACGACCCTAGGTCGATCATCGATAATCGTGTACTTTGAAATAAGAATCTATCCTCCGCAATTTCATGTAATCAAGGACGTCTATGTGTCGAGATGTCTTGAATGTGGTTTGGCACGAGTTGGTTACGCGTGAATTCTCAAAGCCGCCTATCAGTTTGAGTTGTACCCAAAATAGCATTAGGCGAAATTGACATGGCATGAAAACCCAAGATTGGACTTCGAATTATCAAGAACGTCCGGGATAGACTTCGGATGTGCTACTTCAACCATCGACAGCACCAGTTAAGCTGAGTATTTGGAAAAGGGATTTTCGGACCGAGGAATCAAGCCTAAGAGGACATGGGTTGAGCAAAGCCAATGTGGGCCTTAGGCCCAAGGTGGGACAGCCACCATAGTAGGCCCAAAGCAAGCAAGTGAGCCCATTAAGCCCAACCCATCTTTTTTATCTTTTAAGTCCATTAGTTAACCTTAAGCCATTTTGAGCCCAATTAATTCCCAAGCCCATTTATATTCATTTCCTAGCCCATTTCTTAGGCCCACACTTCATTTTCAGCTCAAAGGCAGATTGGAAATTTGTGCAATATGGAAATGACCATTTTGCCCCTAGTTGGTGTGGATAAGGGCAAAAGAAGAGAGAGAAGATAAGGTCACTTGCATGGGGAGTTGAAGCATGCATTGAAGAGTCTTGATGAGACCTTGACTTCAGCTCTATCCTCTCTCTTTCCCTCCTTCAGCTAAAGCAAATTCGTAGTCCCTCTCTTCCTTATTTTCTCTTATTCATATTTATGCTCCAACTGACCTTCTTGTGAAAAGCTGAGTTAATTGTTGGCTTCCCGTGCGAATCAGCTCTCATGCCACCCGCCACCGTGCTCAGGACACCCAAACTGTATAGACCAACTTGGCCGCTCATCGGTCAGAGCCGCCGGCTGACCCACCGGCCGACCTAAAGTCACCACTCGTCGGTCCATCGATCCATCTGCCCGCCTGCACTATTTCGTAATTTTAGCCATTTTTCTCCCATTTCTCTCCCATTTCGACCAAGCCTCCGCTCAGCCCAGCCACC
This sequence comes from Eucalyptus microcorys, assembly GCA_014182515.1. Lineage (NCBI taxonomy): Eukaryota > Viridiplantae > Streptophyta > Magnoliopsida > Myrtales > Myrtaceae > Eucalyptus > Eucalyptus microcorys. The sequence continues at coordinate 29,702,245 of CM024562.1, read as the reverse complement.
CGTAGGTCCCCCTTGACCCCCAGGTGCCACCAATCGCTGGCCAACCCCTCACCGGAGCTCCAACCAGCCACCCAACTTCTTTTCTTTTCTTCTCTTGTAGTTCGATTTCCAGGAGAGCTTGTTGCTGCTGTTTCAGCTTCGGGACCGCCTTGGATCATCATGGTTGAGGTTCCCGTGCATAGCCTTCGTCATCGCCGTCGCGTCTATGTCTCCGGCCTGTTTAACGGGTGAGTTTAGCTCATAATCTATCGATTAGTGCCTAAACTTGTTTAGGGTTGGTTTAATTAGGGTTAATCCTTGTTTAGGAAGTTTAATTAAGTTATATTAGTCATAAGATAGGTGGTAAGATGGACAGATAGGATTAGTTTAGCTTAATCTCACTTTATTTGCTTAATGTGGCTTATATGGTTAATTAAGCATGTTTAGCTCTAATTAATTGGTTGTTTACTTTAATTAATGTTTTTAATGATTTCTGAATTTAAATTATTAATTATTGAATTATGGAATTTCACTGTTCACGAGTTACTGTTCACGTGCACTATTCATCGAGAGTGAAAAATTGCCTTGTTTCATGTGTTTTGATTTTATGAGGTGAATTGAGTGTGTAATTGCATGGACATTCACATGAATCATGTGGAGTTCTAAAAAGGGAAAATATGTTTTGTCTGAGAGACATTGGAAATGGACTGCCTTTAAGAGAAAATGATTTGAAAGTGTATATGCAAGCGGGTGTGCATTGGTTAAATGCTCACAAATAAAAAGGGAGTCTTAGTGGTGTGCTTGCGTGATCAAAAAGTGGAAACCGTCACCCAATGGGAGTTTGGGGGCGATGCGTAGTGAGTCTTAGTGGCATGCTGGCATGACCAAGAGTTGAACCGTCACCCAACGGAAGTTTGGGGGTGATACCTGGCGGGAGTCGAAAGCCGGTCACAATAGATTCTGGACTGATGTCCCTTTTTGGGATACCGTCTAGGCGGAAGTGCTGGACGTAGCCGTGCTCGACGGGACGGGATGAAACCCGATCTTTTTATCGGTAGCTCGACCGGAGTCAAATGATCGCTGACTGGAAAGTTAGCCATGGCCGGGAGGTCATAAATAAGTGGAACACGCGTGAGTATTGAGATGGTTGGGCCTTATTATCGGGTAAAATATTGTGGCATGGTATGAGACGTGTCATAACGATTTTACCTTATAATCGGGACCCGTGTGATTGATTGATGCATGATAGGGGGTGCACTAAAGTGCAAGAGCGTATGAGAATCATGGCATCATTAGTTCCGATTATGCATGAGTTGAGCACATTATTTATGGCACGCACGCATGAATTGATAACGTGCAGGGTGTGGCAATGGCTAGGTGAGATCGCTTGTGATATGACTCGTATGTAATTGATGAACTGCATCATCTAATAGCCATGTACATTGCGTGTATTGTGCTGAAATTCAACGTGTAGGGTATGACATACCGAGTAAGGTTGCATGCGAACTGACATGTGGTTAGTAGTTGACCCTGGCTGTTGTGATTTGTTGATTGTTGGTTGTTAGTCGTGGTAAGTTTGTGGGGGTAGTTCTGGAGAGATACTCCGAGTTGAGTTAGTGTTTTAATCGGGGGCTTAGGGGAGGACTCGCTGAGATTTTATCTCACTGGTTATTGTATAACCACTTTTAGGTCCTTAGGATGGTACTTCCGCCAATGAGGTTTGGTATCCCTAAGGACCGGGATACTATTGTGACGCACCACCGCTTTCCGGGTTGGATGCATCTGTACAAGAAATATCTCTTTACCATCTAGGTGGATGAGGGATCGAGGTAATGGATACCCCATAGGTTCCTGGCATGGTTCATCCGGGATGGCGATTTGCTGATCGGTCCCCTGAGAAGTTTTGATGGGCCGCCCGGTAGGGGCCCTGATTACGCTGACTGGGATCTCATGGAGCTGGACCCTCTTGACGATGCAGTGGAGAATCCTGGCCCCACTTCACCAGTGATCAACCCGCATGCCTCCAACTCTGAATCGACGGAGTCTAAGTCCGTTGGATCTAAGTGATTGTCGTATCGAACCCAATGGTTCTTTTTGTGTATAGTTGAATTAGCCTAGCCTAGTTTCTTTTTGGTCTGGCTTAGAGGACGGATCGGCCCTCTGTTGGGCTTGTAGATCGGAAATGATCCTCCGTAGGTTAATCCAATATAAAAAAATGTATATATATGAGTAGATGTTGTGTTTCTGCTGTTCATCTCACTATCCCTGTTTGATTGCTTGATTTTATGTTTGATGGGGAGATGGTTCATTTTCCGCTTGCGCATAATGAAAGATTAAAAATGAATGGTCGGCGACGAGTCCTGGGATATCGCTTTCCATTGACCAAGGAAGAGGTTATTGCGTGCTCGGGGTTTAGGGCGTGACATATAATGTGGTTTTTCTCTTTGGGGTTGGTGGGCAATGGGACCAGGTAATCAGGTGAAGTTGTATATGTATAGTTTCTAATGAGTAATCATTAATGTTTTTAGTATAGATTCATTCTAGGCTATTATTATTATTATTATTATTATTTAGTTATTGTATTTATATATAAAAATATTTATTTAATATATAATGTGTCAGAATTCTCTACTTTTTGAGAAATGATGTGTTGGTGTGTCGTGTTGTGTCGCGTGTTGCGTGTCCGTGTCGGTGCTACATAGATGCCGAGCACGCGCTTGCATCCACCGTGGGCGCGTGGCCCACGTGCGTGCCATCCACCCTACAGGCGCATGCATGCAACTGCCGTGAGCAATTCCGTGCACGTGGGCCCATGCGCTAGTGGTTGGCACGCGCGTGGATCCCACGCTCGTGAACGGGCGTGGCGCGTGGGTTCCACGCGCCTACAACCGCAGCGCACGCGTGGAGCCCACGCGCCTTCTCCCTCGAGCGACAAAGCTGATATCCATCGGTTTTCACCATTTTTCGCCGCGATTTTCGCCACCATTTCATCTTCGGCAGCCCATCTAAGACAAAAATAAATAATGGGTTTTGGAGACCATGCCGTTAGAAATAACGACCGTTCCTTTTATATACCGTTTCCTATCAAGACAGTTACCAAAATGGGTGGTTGTCATAAAAGGGTACGAAACGTGGAAACACTACATGTCGAATAACCGTTACTTTAAAGAGAAAATTAACACCTAATTCATGCAATGATTCAAAGACGTCTATTTCTATGTGATTGGCTTCTTTAGGGCGCGCATGATAAAATTTATACTTCTCTATTTCTCTGTTTCTCTGTTCCCCGGAACAGGTTTGAAACAGAAATCCGTTTGGTAACGTAATTTGAATTTTCTATTTCTGGAACAGATTTCTGTTCCAGAAATAGATTTGAAGAAAAAATCAGAAGCTAAAATTTTTAACTTCTCAATTTCTGAAATCTCAATTTCTAGCTAGAAATCAATTTATATTCCAGAAATTTTGTCATGCGCACTCTTAATATCTGAAAAGTCATAGCCTAGACGGCCTAAATCTATAGTGCAATTGTGGTGCTCAGATTCATAAGCAGAACTTTTTACTTCTTATTCTTCTCGATGGTGAATACCATGTGCCCCTATGGAGGTGGGTTTGCCGCTCCATCTCGCAGGGAACATTCTTGGTGCCGCCGATGAGAGATTGAAGATGGTTTTCCATGAAAAAGAAATGGTACGCTTGCTAATTGTGGGTTTGTGGTGTAGTCATACAGATAATAAGCAGAGGTCAAAAATAAAAGAGGTAATCAAGGTCCTTAAGTTCGAAGCACCCACCAAAACTACCCGAAGACATGCATGATCAGGAGCATTTTACACTTCACCCGCCTCGCTTCACAAACGGATTGAGAATGTCATCAGCGTCTTCAATGAACAGTCGTTTGCGCAATTAAATGGGAACTGCAGGAGCTTGAGGCTTTATTTGCAGAAACTCTTTCTTTTCATCGCAGCTCAAATATGTTAATCGAGTGAATTTTGCCTGAAAAAATTTTGTGATGTATCCCTACTACCCAATAATTTTAATGGATTGGCTTTCTAATCTTCCATATTTACTCATCCGGGACTTGGGTTTTTGTTAGTTTGACATAACAAAAGAAAGTATAGTTAGGACAACATTTGCTATTGAGATAGATGTTTTTATTCTTAAGCTGTCCTACTGCATCATTAGAAAAATCGACCATCTCTGTCCTACAGGTCTCAATAAGCTCATTCCACGGCAATCCGGGAATCCTTCTTGTGTTCACTTAAGCGAAAAACAAAAAAACTGCGCTCAATTCTTTTGTTAAGTAATCCTGAAAATGACTGCAAGGAGTTCCAGCTTTACCTCAAAGGTTGTTTGAGGTAACATTGTCCTACTTGCCATGCCATTGCCGGCTTGAAATATCCATTGCCGGACTCTCTAGAAACTCGATTTGCTAAGGAGGGTCAGATTTCGGAATACTTAGATTGCATCAATGAAAATCGGAAATAAGTGCGAGTTCCTTCTTGGATAAACAATTTTATGAAGGCGGCACCTCCAGACACAGAGCTTTTTGCAAGAAAATAATGGTCCCCCCGCACTCGAGTCATGTTCTCGTGCCCGAGCAATCACGCACATACACGCAGAGAAAGAAGAGAGAGAGAGAGAGAGAGAGCTTTTTTTAAGTGCTACGGTACAGCTAAATCTTGTGCCTTTGAAAAGAGTACGATGACTGTGCAAGAACTACGGTCAACTTCTTCGTTCAGGGGGTTTTAAGCCTTTCCCCCTCTCCGTTCTCTCCTTTTCGCATTTGACGGGGTTTCCTCAACCCCGGGAACTGATCATAAGCCCTCTCGTTTCTCGTCGTTGCTTCTCATCAGACAAACAACAGTTCATAGACATGAACGGGCAGTGCGCAATTCGCAAGTCCTCAGCTGCTACGATTTCCTCAAAGGAGACAGCGCTTTCAAGACTTTTACAAGGTCAAATGCCGGACGTGGTTACCATCTATCATCATGATGTCACGCTACTAGATGCCAAAGGAGGAATATCCCCTTATTCCCTGCCGATATTCCTTTCCTAGCAAGGCTACCATGTAGTTTAAGAGGTCCATTATACTAAAATTATCCCACAACATGACTACATCTGGTGTTCTGCTCCTCCTTTTTTGGCCAGGATTTCGTCATCAGGGTATTATAATACCGATTACTCCGTGCTTACGTGTTGTAATTTGCAAGTTGCGTTCATAGTCTCAGGCATGCACGTCTCCTCGCCTGTCCGAATCGGATGCTTTTGAATAATTGCTCATGTTCGAAGTCTAGGCACTCCGAGGAGGACGTTTTCGGCACGGTTTGTCTACAGATTTCCATCTTGGCCTGCATAATAGTTTGCAACCGGCATTATAGAAATAACAAATGATAGCCTCCGTAGTGGGCATAATGCTCAAATACGCATCCAAGTGTACTAAAAGTCCTAATACTCATTGAGAAATTACAGGTGGATGATGAAACTTTGCGGAAGTGCATTTTTTTTTTTTTAAAAAAAAGGCTAAAATTTTATTTAAAAAACAGAACTGAAAAAAGAAAAGAAAAGAGTGAATGGCAAGGCCTCATGGATGGGAGGCTGGTCGCCAGAGGGGCTGGTGAACCTCACTAGGCTCGAGCTCGCTAGGCTTGGGCGAGGCCTCATTGACCCTCACCCGAGGATGGCGAGACTCACCTACATCTAGGTGACCCTGGCCTTTGCTTGGGGCTAGCGACCCTTGCTAGGCCCAAGTGAGTGCGACTCGCCTGGGATTAGCAAGTGCCAGCCACCCTTGCCTAGGCCCGACAACCTCCATCGGCAACTCTGGTGATGGGCAGTGATGGTGGCAGCACCCTACCGGTAAGGAGCTACCATTCTCCTTTTTTTTTTTAGTCAGTTTTGTTTTTTAAGATAAAATTTTAGCTCTTTTGTTTTTTTAATTTAATTTATATAAGATATGAAGAAGAAGATAATAATAAAAAAAAAGGCAACGTAGGAGAGAGAGAGATTCATTAAAAAATGTCAAGCCAGCATATTCTGTTAGACAAATTGAAATGTTAACGGAAGGACTTCGATTGTACTAATTGAATGAGTTTTAGAATTCAATTGTACATTCGGAACAAGTTTTAGGATTTTCATTACATTTGTCCCCAAAATATTTTAAAAGTGCCTAAACTTTGCGATGATGCTGCAAATAATCAAAAGGGAGATTATGAGCCAATTTCTGCATATTAAACTGCTCAATGATTCAAAGTTCAATCTTCCCTTATATAAAATTGTCCTTGTCAGCCAACAGGATACGAAATTTCCCGTAGACATGCACAACTGAGATAATCTGTCCCCGTCTCCTAGATGCCGCTCCATGGACCATATCAAAGTCAACTCCTCGAATATTTGTAAAAAACTATAAATACAAAGTCAAACTTTGACACAACGTCTGCATAATAATCCACGCCTGTATCCTGTCTTTGCATCGTTCCCAGAAAATCACGACCCAAAGACTCCATGTCCATGGGTAGAATGTCAAGTTCTCATCATCCTTGCTTGCGTGAGAGCTTCTTCATACTCACTTTACTGCATCTCTTACTGCCATCCGTCTGTTCGGTTTTCTTCAACAAAACCAACTTCTATCCCAACGATACTGACATGATATACCAAGGAGATGCGTCGGCATCTTCAGGAGCAATCCAACTCACCATGGTCAACTATCCGTTCCTTGTAGGCCACGCCGTATACGCTCAACCTGTGCAATTGTGGAATTCGTCCACCGGCAAAGCCACGGATTTCACTACTCACTTCTCTCTTACCATCAACCCCAGTAATTCCACTTTGTTCAGCGGTGGCATTGCGTTCTTCCTTGCTCCTCTCGGTTTTCCCCTCCCGCCCAACTCGGCCGGTGGGTATTTGGGACTGTTCAACACGAGCACGGCTTTAACCTTGGCAACTAATAACCAGATAGTGATGGTCGAGTTCGATACATTCCCTGACAAAGGGTGGGATCCTGATTGGCAGCATGTTGGGATCAATAACAACTTGATCAGTTCTGTAGCGACTTCCCGCTGGAATGCCACCAATTCCAGTGGAGAACCAGCAGATGTTTGGATAAGTTACAATGCCACCTCCTTGAATCTTAGTGTGTCCTGGACATACAAGCAAAACCGCGTCCCCCCAGGATCGTTTTCCTATCAAATCGATCTAACGAAAGTCCTCCCGGAGGTAGTCACAATTGGGTTTTCAGCAGCCACCGGTAATAACAACGAGCACCACATCATCGATTCATGGGAGTTCACGTCAAATTTGGACTGGAGGCCAGTTATCCAAAGTCCTCCCGGAGTTAGTCCCAAAAAAGGGGGCTTTCCGATTGTGGCACTCGTAGCAGTTATTGTCGCTTCATTCTTCGTTCTGGTGCTTCTCGTTGGACTCGCTTGGTGGATCGTGAAGACGAGATTCAAAAAGAGCGATGAGGAAAGGGCAGACAGGAGGCGTGTAACCGATGGTTTGGCCCTCAACATGGACATCCAAAGAGGAGCCCTGCCTAGACAGTTCTCTTATCAAATGCTGAGAACTGCAACGAACCGCTTTGCACTTGATCGTAGACTGGGCCATGGTGGATCAGGGCACGTTTATAAGGGAACCTTGGGTAATCAAGGCCGAGTTGTCGCTGTCAAGAGAATATTTGCACAGCACGAAAACTCCGAGAAACTCTTCATCAATGAAGTGAAGGTAATTAGCGGCCTGGTGCACCGGAACCTGGTGAAGTTCATCGGATGGTGTCATGAAAGAGGTGAGTTTATGCTCGTTTATGAGTACATGCCTAATGGTAGCCTCGACATGCATCTATTCGGAAATGGGAAGATGCTCCAGTGGGAAGCGAGGTACAGTATAGCCCTGGGATTGGCCTCAGCTCTTCACTATCTCCATGAAGATGCAGGCCAATGTGTGCTTCACAGGGACATCAAATCGGCTAATATCCTGTTAGACACAGACTTCAGCACCAAGCTCGGCGACTTTGGCGTTGCCAAGCTAGTGGACCCTCTATTGAGGACGCAAAAGACGGGAGTGGTCGGGACTCTAGGCTACTTAGCTCCAGAGTACTTGAATGAGGGGAGGGCAAGCAGAGAGTCCGACATGTTCAGCTTCGGGGTTGTGGCCCTGGAGATCGCTTGTGGTAGGAGGACCTATGAAGTCGGAGAGTTTCAGGTCCCGCTGATCAGATGGGTCTGGCAACTGTACCACACAGGGAGCGTGCTGAGCGCAGCGGACGAGAGACTAGAAGGACAGTTCGACCACAGGGAAATGGAGTGCTTGTTGATTGTGGGGTTGTGGTGCACACAATCTGATAAGAGAGAGAGACCGAAGGCCAGTCAAGTGATTAGGGTTCTTCAGAACGAAGCGCCCTTGCCGGAGCTTCCTAACAACACGCAGGAACAGGAATTTTATGGTATGCCTTTTTAAACAGTATAGGTTTGGTTCGACACCCCGAAAAAACAGTGCCACCCCCTCCTTAAGCCCATGCAGTGATGTTGCTATGTTCTTAAGAACTTGTCAATAATAGGGCAATTTCGCTTCTGTGATCCCATAAGTTTCAGCTAATGTACAACGAGTCTTTTTCCGGGTACTTGATTTTCTCAATTTGTTGAAGGACATGGATTTGATCAGCTTTGGTGCTTCATCTGTTCTTGAATGACTCTTGACTTTTTGCACAGAGTTTTTTATTCCTCTTCTGGCTGTTTACTCGTTTCTTTCTGAAGCAAAACACAAGTATCTATATATATATGGCCTTACACCCGTTTGCAACCTACAAATGCCATGTGGCGCGGCAGACAAGTGAGATTAGATGATTTTGATCACAACGCAGACTCTTCTGAGCCTTCTCCAAAATGAACAGCATCCTTTTTCTTGACCTTCCATCCAAAAGTTATTACATACCATTAGAAATCCTTGATCAGAGGTGGTGAAAATGTGTAAGGCGAGATCAGCAAATTACGATAAATCTACATGCAATCAATGTCAGGTCCTGGATTGACGTATATAATCCATGAACAGACCAACAAACATCTGCCGCTAAGCTCTGCATTAGTCGTCAGCCAAGCAAATGTGTAACGCTCTTTGAATTTTATGTAACCATCCATGTAGCAGTCTTTGGGATAAGAGGGCTCGGATAAGGAGTGCCTCCTAGCAAGCTTTTCAGATGGAAAACGAGCAAAAATGAACCAAATTGCAACCGAACAGGGAGAGAGCGTGCCTAGGATATGTGTGCATGTGTGAAAACCAGACTTTAACTCACGGATATGCATTACAACAAGGCTCGGTATGGGACAAGTCAAAGTGAACAATACCTCAAGAGAGTTATATCCAATGCATCGCATTTTTCTCATGATTTCTTCCCAAGACAAAACCCGTGACAAATCATAAAGAAACAAGACAATGACATTTGCTTCTCAACGGCTATGACAAAATATAAAGAAACAAGAACTTTGACGATTACTTGCTGCACTCGGCTCCTTCTCTCCATTCAATGTTGCATCACTCGTCACGTCATCATCAAGCTGCATTTTTCAAAAGCAACCATAGACCAGGGCGGCAGCCTAAATATTAACTTGAGAGGACAGAGGGAGGAGAAGATTAAAAATAGAAACACTATAATCCATTTCATATATACTCGGGGGAACATAAAAAAATGACTAGGTGCAACATATTTGGTTCCATCGACCCACTTGAAAATTGAATTGGACCAGTGCGATTCTAGGGGCTACCAATCTGTTTCTCGGTTCTTGGGTGGGAACCAAACTGTGATCACTTCTAACTATAGCAACATTGAGAAACAGAGAGTATATGCACACTTACTTTTGAATTGAATAATTTTACCATCAGAGTTGAGATGAATGAGAGAAATTCTTCTTAACAACGACAGATCGAGAGATAGGGTCTTTGTTAGTGCAACTTCTCTCAACGAGTTGTTGGTAGCCACCAATTTCTTTGATGCAACTTTTAAAAGACCATCACTTATTACGACACGCTCAACATATCACTTGACTCATAAATCTTTCAATTATAAAAATAGTTCAAACTTTTGTGACATTAATTGTCACCAACTTTTGTTTAAGACCTAATACTACCTCTACTTTTTCATTTTACTATTGTTTCATGAAAATGCAACAATACCAAATATGACCCCCCCCAAAAAAAAAAAAAAAAAACCAGTCAAATTTGGAGGACATCTTTAAAAAATCTGACGTATCAACTTATGCAAACATCACTTTCGCTGTGCTTGCAGACATGGAGTTAAGATGCCCGAATCAACCCCCATGTGGACCAAAACACAACCTGACTCTTCCACATTGCGTGAAGTTGTCCTTTGAACTTCAAAAGGATAATGTATCAAATGTAATTCGATTTTCCTTTTTGACTTCTGATAGTAAAGGCGAGTTCATCACGATAGGTATCGCCTCTATCGTGACACACAAAAACAAATCTATTTCGCTTCGATTTCTTATCTGAGGTTGCACATCCTTGCGATGAGAGCGTCATTTTGGACGTGATCAAAAGAAGCTCTTCGCAATTTTGGAAAGTACCTTATAAAAATCGATGTCATCAGTTCCAATTACGATATACTTGTGGGGAATGGGCTTCTCGGAGGCCCATATAAAAGCCCACGTAGCCGAGTCGGCCCACTCAGAAACTCGAACTCGAACTCGGAACTCACTCGCTCGGACTCGCTCTCTCGCTCACGCTCACGCTCACGCCTCGTCGCTCTCTTTTCCTCGCTCCGAATCCTCCATCGGCCGCCATTGACTAGAGCTGGAGATCTCGGCTCCTGCACTGTCGACGCCGAAGGAGATCGAAGTGCGAAGCGATTCCCGCAGTCACCAGCCGAGCCGAGCCGAGCCGAGCCGGGACAGGACAGCGAATGCTCCGCCTCCTCCGTCGGCTCTGAGCGCGCGCCGACTCCACGCGAGATCGCCATCGCCATCGCCATCGCCATCGCCATCGCCATCTCCATCGCCCCGACGGCTGGTACCGGCGGCGGAGGAGCTCGATGGATCCGGCGAGGACGCCGCTCGGGAGAATGCTGCTCGACGAGATCACTCCGGTGATCATGGTGATCCGCACGCCCCTCGTCGAGGAGGCATGCCGGAGGAACGGCCTCTCGTTCGTCGAAATGCTCAGCCCTTTCTGCAGCTTCAGCAACATTGACGGTAAAGAATTTGATCTCCTGCCGTGCCCGCCGTGCTCGGCTCCCCATGAGCATGTGGCTTGGCTGGGGATTTTAGTGCTCCGTTTCTTAAAGTCGATGTGGTTTGGAGTTCGATGAGGCGTTGATCGAACTTGGTTCTGAGTTTGGTTGCAGTGCCCGTGCGGACGGCCAGTGATCAGCCCTACCGGATCCAGAAGTTCAAGTTGCGGCTGTTATATGCTTCTGATGTCCGCCAGCCAGATTTGCAGGTATAATTTCAACCGAGCCATTTTTCTGTGTTGCGGCTTAAGGTTCAATGATTTGTCGAAACGAGCAGTGAGAAAGCGGCAGGTCAATATGCTCCGCGTGACACTGGTTGGCTTGGTTAGAAGTTATGAAGACTAGTTTGATTGGGGACAAACTGATTTGGAAGAAGACTGCGAGGAGGGTTAGGAATCTGATTAATGCTAAGAATATGTTGCTTTAGCCTGAGATTCTTTGGTTAGCGCATTACAGACTGATTTTTTAACCTAAGCTTAGTTTCTAGCATCATTTCTATGGAGCACTGATAGATTATGGTTCTTTCTGTTTGTTCTCTTTTACTTTTTTTTGAGTCTTCTGTCTGTCTTATCCATACTTAGCTAACAAATTGGCAGAAGGGAACTAAAAAGAATAAGAATGTTATTAATTCTTAGTTTGATAAGTGTTCAACTCTGTCATCACATGTGATACCAAATGTGACTTTCGCCTGTTTCTGTGGTTAATTAGGTCGCAAATGAGAGATTAAAGGAGGTTATCACCCAGGCTGGGGAGAAAGATCTCTCTAATCTTTCTTCTGACTTGCCTCAAGTTGATGAGTTGCTATCTAGTAAGTTATTGCCCTTTAATAACATTCTGAAAATGCCTATGATCCTACTATCATTGGCAAGATATTCTTTCTTTTAGAGTAAATTTAGTGCTTCGGCCTTCTTTATATGATTTTGTAAGTTCTGAAGCAAATCTGCATGACATATTCCCTGAACTAGCACATTTATCTAGCAAATCGGTTATTGCCCATTATAAAAGTTATCTTCCAGTGCTGGGGTGCTTTGTCTCTAAAAATGCATTATTATATCCCAACTCGAGCGTTCTGCAAACTGCCTACATAGTTTGCATTGAAGAACTATGGTACATTGTACCTTGTGGTAAAGTGACTATTCTAGCTCTAGTAATGACAGCCTAATAGAGTAGAAATCAAACTTTCAGACTACTGTCAATTAGGTCGCTAAAGTTGAGAACCTTAATTTTCTGGCGGTTGAACTTTTGAAATTTTTAATTGAGTCACCCATCCAATCGATCAGCCATTATTTAAAAGTAAAGTTCTTGAAATGCCATGTTATGCGTTGATTACATGCTTTGCCAGAGCCCATTTCGTGTCATTTAGCTTTCTTTTACATCTTTACCTAATGGTTGTGTAGTTGACATGACTGAGAGTGCAAAGTAAATCTATTGACCTGATCAAAGTAACTTGATCAGCCAAAAGTTAAATTCCTGGGTATGTAGGTAAACTAGCGTGTGTTCAATCCGAAATCTTGCAATACAAAGTGTCTCAAACCCCAAACTGTGGTCGAAGTTGCTTCTGTGCTTGACATGATACTACCTTTCTCAAATAGAAAATGGGGATGTTGTCACCCACTTACAACCACAAGAATGACAGCTAAGTTCATTCACTAAATGGGATCTGTTACATGAATCTCTTAGGTATTAATTTGTTATCCTTACCAAGTTCTCTGTCATGAAAATATCCAAGACCTTCTTCAGGATGATGGACCATGCGTACACATTCTATGGTGCATGTGCACTGTGTAATGTTACTCCTCTTATTGAGGGCTAAGGCCATAGTATTCATAGTGCAAATTAACCCAAACTTCTCTCTTCTTATTTCTCAATTGAAGATCTACCAACTTTTTCCAAATACACTTTTTAAGTTCACAATCCATTATATTGTTCTCATTTCTGATACACTAATTTTCTGCCTATGCTGGTATTGAATGTCCTAGTGCGTCGAGGAGCTTTGCCAGCCTTAATGCTGACTTACCAATTTTACTCATAATTTTTAGTATTATTTATTTTGTCATTGCACAAAGGTATCTACTTGACCTTCCTCACCTGTGGTTTCTAGAATTCTGTTGATTGCTAGAAACATTATCTCCTTGCCATGAAATTTAGCATAAGCATTTGTACTTGGATTACATGATAATTTACCAACTCTACTTGTTCTGTCCTTTTTATAGACATGACTTCGGTTTATGATGTATAGTTTTACTTTGTATACTGGTTTCAGCAGTGTTGATTTCAAGAGGTATTCATGCATTGACATAATTTAGGCGACTCTTGACAGTATCTAACTTTTGCAGGCTCAGAATCTGAGATACTGCCATCCTGGTTCGACTTCTTCAATAAACAGCTCATACGAACGATGTCTTTCTCTGATCATGAAGCATTTGACCACCCTGTGGCATGTAATTTGTTAGTGTGGTTGTAATTTTTTTGTCCTGTTGCATGGCAGTTGCTTACTTTCATTGTGTAGTTACTGTTACTGTACACTTCTCTATAGTCTTCACTTCATCTTTCCTTTGTCCTCATTTACAGGTCTTTTGGTTGTTTCCTCGAAAGATGAGCAACCGATCAACAGATTTGTAGACCTTTTCCACGGTGATCAATTACCATCTCTTCTTAATGATGGTGCCATGGATCCCAAGATTTTGAAGCTCCATTTATTAGTTCACGATAATCAAGATGGTGCACCAGAAAAGTAAACTTTCTCGACCCTTTTTAAAATTTTGAAATATTAATTTGTGAGTTCATGAGTACCAAAATGATGCATCAGACATTGTCCTATCTACTTTGATACAGTTTAACCCTTATATATCCATTTGTTAGAATCTGAGATGACACAAGTTATCTTAAATATTATTAAACATGGGCAGACCATATAAATGAGTATTATCAAACTTGTACTAAGCCTTTTATGGTCTTGGATTATGCATCTGTGGCTAATCAGCTACATTTAGGGTAGTTGTCCCAATGCATGCTAGGATTAAACTTGTATTCAACTTTTCATAGCCTTGGTTTGTGTATTTCATTGTTTTTGTGGTTTTTTAAACTTTTAAGTTGGGCTTTCTGTCATGTAGGTTGTCGCTGGTAGGCTAACTTTGTGGCAGTCACCTTGTTGAGTGCATTTGCCTACTCTTAGTTGATCAAAGAGTTCTTCATTTCCTTTTTTTTTTTTTTTTTTTTTTTTTCATTTTGGTTTCTTCTGAAAAGCCAAATTGTTTCTGAGAACATGCATATAAGATTGTTGTTACAGACTCTAAAATGTCTTTACGCCTCCCATCAGATGGATGTAAGGTTTCATTCTGTTAAATAGTCTACTATCAACTGGCACTGTTTGGTCTGCTTTGGCTGGTTTGCCATGTAAGGTTCACCTTGAATGATGCTTTAAGCCAGAGTCCTGCATGGCAGGTCATCATCAGCCCCAAATTAACTAGTGGCAGATTACCTGACAAGTTGATTTTTTTAATTTTTTTTTTGTTGGTGGCATTGCTTATACTTTTCAATCATAACGAAAGTTTTCATGTCATAGCTTCTTTGACAAGATCATCTTTTTTTGACCCCAATGTTTTGCGTAGTGATGTTTTTATTATTATTCTGTGCAAGGTCTGCAAGCTTGTTTAAGTCTGGTTACCTTGAAAGTTGGGCCATTTTGTTTGATTGTTTAACTGGAAGATGTCAAAGGAAAAATATAGAATAACTGAGTGTTTGAAGGTGCCTGGAAGTTGGCAAATCCTATTTTAGGCGATATTTAGAATTGCCAACTCTCTAGCATATATAAGTCAGTTTCTCATCCAATATTCATGTTATAGGACATACTTTAGGTAATAATGTTATTTTAAAGGAATTACTGAGTTCAGTGCTAGTATAAACATACAAGAGAAGTATTACTTTAGTTTTGCTTGGACATGTTAATTTGAATGACTCAGCAATTCATGGTTTGTTGGTGAGGTTACTGGAAAGAAATTTTGATTATTTCTAGTTTTGTGTGTTTGGACTATTTTCTATCTTCGTTCAGCCAAAGCAAGTCAGTTCTTTTGTGTGATCAACAGTTATTGGGTCGCGTAAATGAATCCGCTTACTGGGGAAATGACTGTGATTAGACTTAATTAATTTGCTACTGTAGATGATATTGGACCTGTAGACCTGATAGCAGCCTGTCACATCCTAGATGCAAATTGGGTAGGCTTGAGAAAGTGCTGTACATTGAGAAGCCTGGCCCTTGCATCTTTTGGCCAATATTCGTTTTCTTTGTGACATGGGCGGTCTAGGGTAAACAAGACAGGCCCAACCTCATTGGCCTGGTTGACCCTATTTGCCCATTGGATCAAGTCTCATGGGGAGTATTAGCTGTTCATAGGTGGAGTACATAGAGTGTAAATTTAGTAAAGGAAGACAGCCAAATGAAGCAATGGTGGAAATTGGATAAGAGAGATGGCAAAGAGTGGGTGACTCTGGTATTTTGGAGGATATATTGCACAAAGATGGTGAACTTAATGGAGAGGCCATTCCCAGGATAGGAGCACGATAAATGAGGCAGAGAAATGCATTTGATATCTTGTTCAATTGCAAGAGGCCACTTAAACTTCGGGACAAAGTTTGTAAGATAATGATAATGTCACCGAGGCATTATGGTATGGAGTATTGGGTGTTTAAGTAAAAACATGGACCTGAGAATGCATCATTTGTTTGAGAAAAGTTGAAACTGTAAATGAGCATAGGTGAGGAAAATTTCTGTGGCCTTAATGAGAGTAAAATCAGAGAAACTCATATGAGGTGGTTTGGACATGTTAAACACAATGCCTGAATATTTTAGCCACAAGCTGTGTGGTTATGACAGGCAGATATGTTAACATGGCAAGGAGGGCCTCAAAAATTGAGTTGATACTTTAAAGCTTTCCTCAAGTAAGCAAGATATATTACGGAAAATAGAATGGGATACCATGAAAAAGAAATCCATTTACCAACTTTATTTTGTAAAGGAAAGTTTGGTTGTAGGATAACTAGTAGTGCTCGATGCCGTCGTTGTCGTCGTCGTCATTTTATGTCCTTATGTTGGTGGTGAGCTTGATCTGAGCTATGGCTTCTCCTGTTGTACCTGATTTTTAGCCACTTGTACTCATGGCCTTTGCCAAAGCTTTATTATTATAACATAAGGATTTGCTTTTGTGAAACAGTATTCACTATTTAGTCATTTCTTTGTTTGCAGGGCATCAAAGTTTCTCAATGAAATGAGGAGTACTTTTGGATCAAATTCATCTCAGTTGCTTTGTATTAATTCATCTCAGGGTGGACTAGTAGAACACTTGCAAAACCCATGGGCTCCTTTTGTTAGTACTTCATCTTTGGGTCTAACTTTGAACTATCTTATCTGAATCAATTACATAAAAAAGTATTGGCTTTGTTTATTGATTAGAGGACTTAAACCTGGGTTGCTGCACTGTGACAGAAAACTGATGCTTCACCAACGCAGCGACTTGGTTGCTTTCTAAATATTGATGACTTTAATGAGGTACGGTGCTGTTTTCAGATCTTTATAAAAAAAACATCTTAATATTAGATTATTTGAAGTTTTCTGTGATGCAAACTGACTTAAGGTGTACTTTTTCAATCTCTTGGTACAAACTCCACAGATAAAAAATCTAATGCAAGATTTAGCATCTAAACACGTCATCCCTTACATGGAAGAAAAAGTACGGGTATTGAATCAACAGGTAATGTGATGCTTATTAATCTTCATAGTCATCAAGGAAAAAGATTTATCCAGCATATTGGCCACTAAAGGTCTGCTCATCTCTGCTTTTTAATGAATTCATGAAAACTATGTCTAGGTTTCTGCCACAAGAAAGGGTTTCAGAAACCAAATTAAAAACCTGTGGTGGAGAAAAGGAAAAGAAGACACACCAGATGCCAGTAATGGCCCTGTGTAAGCTGTCAATATTTACTATAGCATGGAAGTGCTGTTTCTTGTATCTCTTCTGTGCAACCGAATAACTTACACCGTATTATTGGCTTATGAAGGTATACTTATAGTTCCATTGAATCACAAATTAGAGTTCTTGGTGATTATGCTTTCATGCTGCGAGATTATGAACTTGCGCTATCAAACTATCGTCTGATTTCTACGGATTACAAGCTTGACAAAGCCTGGAAACGATATGCTGGTGTGCAGGTATTGTAGCTCTTTAATTTGTCAATGCAGCCAGTTGCTGTAGTACTTTGGTAGGAGCTAATATGGGTATCTAACTGATAGAAGAAAACCTGACTTAAGAATGACATAAATAACAGCAAATTGGGAGGGGGTGTGAGATCTTTTCAAATTATAGATTTTTGAAAATGTGCTATGTTCCCAGAACACAAAGTTACTATTGATTTGCTCTTATAAATCTTTACCTCTTCTGCTTTGCATATTTGGAAACCTCCTGAATATGACTTACTGCAAAGGTTGCACGTCTTTCCTGCATGGGGAAGATTTTCCTGATCCAATGCCTTAACTTTTTTTGCTTGCTTGCAGGAAATGATGGGCCTCACTTACTTTATGTTGGACCAATCAAGAAAGGAAGCAGAATACTGCATGGAAAATGCATTTAATACATATTTGGTATGTGAGTGCACTTTCTGTTCAAATATTTCCTCTGGAACTAAGTTATCTAATAGTTCCTTCTGTGGTTTTGAAATAAAAACATGTTTGTATGTCCTTTGGTCTATATAGTTGAAGAATGTTTTAACAGTTCGCATTTCAATCATTAAAATAAATTGTCCATCTTTAAAGTTAAAAGTTCTTTATTTAGAGCAATCCTCCTTGTTCTATTTCGTCATTTAGTTGAGGATAATATGCGGAAAAGGACATGTTAGTTTCCCATTTAACATTTGGGATGGTTTATGTCAATAGTGGATCTATGTTCAAAGTGTGCCTCTACCCCTAGAAAAGTGCTTTGTTTATGGTGCTGAACTACCGGAATCCCAATAAATGTAGTGTGCCCCTACCCTTAGAAAAGTGCTTTGTTTATGGTACTGAATTACCTGAATCCCAATAAATGTGCTGAACAATTTGCTTTCATTGATTTGATCGACAGTTGTGGTAGCCTGTCAACTTTGTACTTATTCAGATGATTAGTTAATTTCTGTCAGCTTTCTTTCCTTAGATTGCAGATTTGTTGAAACCTGGTAAAGGTCAAGTTCTATCTAGCTTGTTATTGAACTTGACCTCCGCTGGATATGCTGTTTGATGGGGTAGTAAATTTTGGCCATGCGAGCCTTCTGATTTCTGCTTTAGCCAATTATTATGTAGTTTAGAGAGTGATATGGCAGACATCACTAACACAACGAGGCTGACAGATCATATTTCAACAGATGGTACTAGCTGGTGAAGTGTACCCATCGTGGTGTCATACTTAGATCAAGATCCTAGTTAGGTCCGAATTGAAGAATCCTAACTGGGTCTCATAAGTCATCTCATAAGTCAACAGAAACATATGCAAACATATGTTGTCTACCCGGCCCCAGCACTCGATACTCCAAAAGAAGTTTTTCTCCTCTGTAAATGGGCCTGCTTCACATTAATGGTCCATTTAGAAGATTATTGCATCAACAAAATCTCTTGATAGTCACAGTTTAAATATAAAAGGAATTAGTTTGTAATTTGATTTAACATTTGGAGTTGAGTAGGGGTTGCTTTATTGGATTTCATCGGATGTTTTGTTTAGATTAAAAATTAAATCTTCCATTTAGAAGATTATTGCATCAACAAAATCTCTTGATAGTCACAGTAAAAAATATGAAATGAATCAGTTTGTAATTTGATTTAACAATTGGAGTTGACTAGGGTTTGCTTCATTGGATTTCATCATATGTTTTGTTTAAATTAACAATTAGATCTTCTGTAACATGGCAATGTTGATGGCGACTGCTTTGGCTGGCTTTGTCATGAACCTTTCAATTTGAGACCTTCCTCTAAAAACGGGGTGGTGTATGTTGGGATGTCATATTACATACGATGTGTTAAACTACAATAGGAGATGAATGAGATCTTTCTGGAAGGTAAAGGGTATTGGGTAAAGACTTCCTGATGGCTTGAAGAGCATAACAACAGTTGAGTTGTAGTTCTTTAAATAGCTATTTGGTCAGGATGGTATTTGCTATTGAAGTGACTCTCCTTCTAAATTTCCTGGAATGGTGGGCCGTGGCTCTTCAATGATTACCTGGTCATAGGACTAAGCAATTTTCTAAGAAGATAAATATATAGGGAAACATGATGTTGAGGTGGATGAACTCAACACAGAGAAATCAATCTGATATCTAATCTCCAGAGTCTTGCTAAATATATTTCCAGCCAAGCTTCTTCAATTTAGTTTTGTCATACTCATTATTAACACATGGATTTCTGTTTGAGTATGTATCTTGTTTACATAGCATGTCTTGGTCTTTGTCGGTTGTCCCAAAAGCAGGTTTCATACTGGACATCTAGGCCCGATATTGAAGCTTCTTACTCTGTAGAGTGTGATCTTTCTGTGTGTACTGGGGTTGCTTGCCATTCTGGTACTTTTTTTTAACCGATTGGTAGAAGTGATTAATATTGCTCTGACAAACTTGGTCGGATACCCGTGTCTAGAAAACTGGACCAACTGGACATCAAAATGCTACAAGGAGCGGGCTTTGGTGGGTAGAGATGTTGAAAACAAGAGATCAATTTAAAGAGGCTGCTGGTGTATACTTCCGGATATCCGGTGAGGTAATGCAAGTTTTCTCTGGTTTGCCTTTAAAAGGATATATTCTATGGCTGACTAAGCTCCTTTGTAGGAACCTCTGCACTCTGCCGTTATGCTTGAGCAAGCATCTTATTGCTACTTGCTTTCTAAACCACCCATGTTGCGCAAGTTTGGATTTCATCTTATCCTTTCTGGAAATCAATATAAAAAAAGTGACCAGGTACACATTTATACACAAGGCATATTCTTTTCGCTGTCATCTTACTGATAAATCCCTTTGGTGTGTGTTCTAGATTAAACATGCAATTCGCACGTACCGAAGAGCAATCTCTGTTCTTAAAGGGACGACATGGAGCTATATCCAAGATCATGTTCATTTTCATATTGGGCAGTAAGTCACATGGACTCGTACAAAATGTGTATTAGAAACTCAATGACGATTCATGTTTAGTGGCACAATCTGTTCAGTTTCTTAATACATGGTATACACTGCAGGTGGTATTCTTTTCTTGGGCTTTATGATTCTGCTGTGTCACATCTGATGGAAGTCCTTTCATGTGGTCATCAATCCAAGACAACACAAGAGTTTTTTCTTAAGACCTTTCTTCAAACTGTTCAGGTGTGTGCCTGTTGTATGCTTCCAATTAACAGAAATTAAATGGGCAACTTCATGCTCTGTCACTGGCAAAAGAAAACAAAAGGATTACCGCACAGTCTTCATCATGTTGACATTAGGCAGATTTGTTTGTTGATTCTTTCTGAAATTCTATTCATCAGTGGGATTTATTAATAGGAGATACTCCTAAGTCTTGCAGTATTGCCAAAAGTGGTCAGTCAAAGTTTTAGTTGCACAATGCACTGCACCCTTCCACCATTGAACTCCTAGCAGGTAATGTCTTCCCCAGGACTTTCCGGATTTTTCTGAAAGAAGGTCATTTTAAAACAATATTGTCATAATACTGGCTAATGGCCCTTGCTCACCCGTAGTACACCAGTCAACGAGTGTGCACACACAGTTCATACATGAGTATTGGGTAGAAAGTAGTGATCCAGGTCGTTTGTGAGCATTAGTCTACTCATGTATCGAATTACATCTGTACAAGCAATGTAGAAGATAGGTCATTGAGTAGGGAGGTTTAGTAGTTGCACCCTCTAAAGAACTTTCAGCATTGTCCCCTCTAGCAGGTTGAAATATACCATTGCTTGAGTGACACCTTGCGAAAAATAAGAAAAATGCTTATTTTACTGAAAGGCCCCTAGACTAGTTGGATGCATGTGGCCATGGACAATCCATACTGGATATGTCAGGATCGTGACACATGTGGACCTAGAGCTTTGTCTACACCACAATCCAAAACAGAATTTCTCACTTCCTCTTTCTCATAAAGGTGCTTCTGATTGGAGGGCATGGCTTCTGTTTAGCATGTACAGGCAAAGAACAGTCAGCTTCCCCACCTTTCTGGCTTTGGCATGTGCCAATGTGATTGTCCAATGTGATTATTAGACACTATATGATGTCAAGTTAAGCCTAACATATGAAGTTATTCTTTTCTGTTGTATTTCAATTAAAGTTAGGAGTAATAGTGCCATTTAGCAATTTTTCTTTGTTAATTTTTTAATATATATGAATGAAGCAGAAATCAGGAAAAGCTTGTGAAGTGATGAAATTACCGTTGCCAGTCATTAATAGCTCATCCCTGAAGGTGGTTTTTGAAGACCATCGGACATATGCTTCATCTGCTGCTGTAAGTCAGCCCCTCTTCTTTTCCTGTGTTTTCTCCTGTTGGTTTATGAAAGTGTACTATTAATACGAATAAACAAGTTGAATTTTAGTGTATTGCCAAGGGTTTGTTGCTGACATGGTTGAGAGTCAAGAGCCAACATATTGTGCTTGTCATAAATTGATGCCATCGTTCCTAGGTCCTCTGTTTTCTGACTTGCTTCATGTAGCTCAAGGCTGGTGATGGCAAAATAATTATTCGTTTCAGCCTTGTATGTATAATGGGATTAAGCTCTATGGCCTTGCTACCTTATATTGACATCAGCTTATTGGGCATTGACATTAGGAGTCTTCATCTTCAAAAGAAACGTAGAGGCTGTCTTATGATATAAATGCCTTGGTAGGCTTCTTTCTCCTTATGAAATACCTTGGAAGTTTTTAACAAAAGCAAAACATGGAAATAGTTATTATGAGTTTTATTGGCCGATTTGGATGGCCATCATTTTAATCTGCACGTTGAATTCGTTGCATGGCATTGAAAAGATAGTGCAGGGTATACTTCCTGTACACTCTAAACTCTTGCATGATATGATTGTCCGAGCTTGAGAGAGGCAAACGATTGTATACTGCTGATAGTTGGCACAGTTTTTCAGTGTGACTGGCATATCTACGTTTTATCCCTAAGGTGCTCAATATTGTTTTCTTTTGACTTTCGGTGCATCAGAGGAGGAATCTTGTAAAGTGAGATGCAGACGAATGCACTCAAGCAAAATATGAAAGTATGCTGCTTCAGAGATGCATGCATATATGTAATTCTTACAATTGGCAAGATTTTGAGCCTTGCCAGTGTGATTATTTCTTATTTATAAGGCACTAAATGCTGTTTTCTTTGACTGTTGGTCCATGAGAGGGCGACAGTTGGTTTCATAACTTTTCTGTGGATTGTCTTATACCTTTCCTTAAAGTGATTTCTCAGTTCTTGACCTTTTCAATTATTTTCTATTTTGTGATATCATATGAAGAACTTAACATCTGATGCCATCTTTTATTGCTTTTGAGCTCTTAAAAATTCTTGAAACATGACTTCAGTTCTATTGTTAACTTCTAGCAGATGAAACATTCTTTTGATTTCAGGCTGGTGTTAGGGAAAATATATGGCAATCTTTAGAGGAGGAGATTGTCCCATCACTGCATACTGCAAGAACTAACTGGCTGGAGGAGCAATCTAACTTTATTTCAAAAAGGATTAAGGACTCAAATATCTGTATAGTAGGAGGTATGCATAGAATATTTTGCAATGTCATGTTTTTGGATAACTTTGTAAGGAATTATACTCTGAAATATCTCCTTTTTCCACTCATATGTTTGCAGAAGCAATAAAAGTAGCTATCGAATTTCAAAATCCTTTACAAATCTCTATTCCCCTATCCGATGTCTCTTTGATGTGTGAGCTTTATGTGCGGTCTGATGACGCCGACTCAGGTGAAAGTTTCTATTATTTGCAATCTCTCTCGGTTTTTAATACCGGTTTAGTTCTTGAATAACAAAGTATGTATGTCTATGCTTCGCAGAGGCAAACAGTTCGACTGCTGAACTCCAGAATGATGAAACGACTAAGTCGATTGCTGATCGGTATGAATCATGACTATGATATGCTTTCGTATTATATGTGTTTGATGAATACCTCTCTATGAGGTCAATGTGTGCTTTTATTTAGTTTACTCTGTCAATTTTGGAAAGCATAAGGGCTCAATTATTTTATGCAGGTTTATGAATTCTGATGTGTCTTCATTTGCTCTGTCAAATGTTGAATTCACTTTGGAAGGGGGTGGAAGAAAAATGGTAAGTAGTGCTTGGAAGTAGCCATCATATGTGTTGAGAAAGCTGCTGCTAAAAGTGTCCATAGTATTTGAAATATGTATCGGAATGGTTATTTGAATCTTATTGCATTTTTAGATATGTGGGTCATAAGATTGTCTATTCGAACACTCAGGACCATACATTGCCCACAAACATCAAGTTTTTAGCTAGCTTATAGTATGATACGGCGAGAGTTGGCTTTGATATCATAGTTTCCCACAGTCATTTGCCACTGCTACATTTGTTAATACATCTTTTCCATCTTGTCTTTTCTGAAATTGGCAAAAACTGGACCTGTTAATTTGGGAAAAAGAAAAAAGGATGCCGTGGTAGCCTAAAAGGAACAGAGGAAAATAATTGGAAGAAACATATGTTAATTGCTTAGCTTCGAGATATGTGAGTGATTCTAGTCATATTATAAAAGTCCAATGCATCCGATGCGGACTCGGTACATTAAGTTTATGTCATGCTTTTCAAAGTTTCACAGTCACGAATGACATGACATGGCTGTGTATGAAAGTGTGAGTGACCACACAGGCCTACCTTTGCAGCACTGAAAGTTGAAATGTCAGTCAGACAGAACTAGCCTAGGAAGAATGTTGTTGCTTCTGCACTTTCTATCGTCATCATTCGGCACATTGGATCCTTGTGGGCCCTATCGAATGACATTTATACTCTCATTTACATCGATACATTAAAGTCCTCTAGAGCTTTGCTTGAATTTCATTAGTATGTATTTCATTTTCCCACCTTTGTCTCAAGTACTGTTTTGTCATATTTGCTTCCTATTTTGCAATGTATAAAATGTTTAGATAGTTTGGCTTCAATAATACAAAGTGGGATTCATAGATGTGTCACAATTTGCTCAATGTTTATCTACATACGAGCATTTATTTCCTCTCAGCGCAGTATACTCATCTTTCAATTGAAAGTTGTCATAACTATACTTTTTTCTAGGTGCAACTAACAGTAACTCCCAGAGTGGAAGGCACTTTGAAAATTGTGGGTGTTAAGTGGAAACTTTCCAGCTCCGTGGTTGGTTTTCACAACTTTGTAACGAGTTCTGTGAAGAAGATTCAGAAAGGGAGGAAGAAAAACAAGCCATCTCCTGCCGACAACCTTAAATTTGTTGTTGTCAAGGTTCATAATGTCTCCTCACTTCCTTCCAACTATAAGAAACATGAAAACGCTGTCATGACCATTTGTATCATTTTCATGGCATTTCATTTTGGGAGATTGTATGCCCCACTCAAACCTGATTGTGGGTTTATTAATATGTGATTGTGCAAGATGAGCATTTACTATTTTGCCTATGCGAGATGAGCATTTACTATTTTTCCTATTCTAATGGCAATTCTCTTTATATTGTCATATATTTTTGGTGAAAGTCCAGCCCGTTCCCAGGCTGGAGGGCTTCATCCAATCTCTTCCTGAGAAAGTTTATGCTGGGGAGCTACAGCAGTTGACTCTTGAACTGAATAACAAGTCAGACCTGTCAGTGAAGGTACAATAAGTTTGATGAAAACGGTTAGTTTTCCTGTATTATGCTTATCATGGTGCACCTGGCACTGTGTTGTGCTTTTTTCTGGATGTTGGATCATGTAGCCTCATATAGATTACAGCTGCCTGCGGTGCTTGAGTGTTTGTTCCTGTTGGTGTTGTGTCATATGGTATCATAAGCTAATGGATGTGTTTAAAATAAGCAATTGGTCAGTGACATGTATTTGTTATAGTGCCTAGCAAGTGTTTTACAGAGTGACTGGCTAGTCGCAATATCAATATCATAAATTCTAAGTGTAATTAGGTACAATATGCTAAAGTACTTTTGCCCTCTCAGAGAAGATGACGTGTGGCTTGTTCTGGGCACGGGCTAGTTTCCTTTTATCCATTAGTTTATTCACTTTATGGTTCTGTATAAATTTTATTTTTACTTCTGTCATTGTAAATGACATGATATTTATTGGCAGAATCTGAAAATGAAGATCAGTCATCCAAGATTTTTGAATATTGGGAATCAGAGGAATTTGAACATGGATTACCCTGCCTGCTTTGAGAAGAAGACAAACGGTGTTGAGCAAACCTTCCCAGAACAAACCAGTAATGTTCTGCAGAATGTTTTTTTGTTTCCAGAGGTTTGTGCAAAATGTTCCTTGATGCATATTGTTTCCGCTTTCAATTTTTTTCTGTAGGCATTTTGTGGTCTTAAGTCTTGCTTATATGTGATTTTAGGAGACTGTAGTTCAAGGAGATACTTCCTTTATGTGGCCTCTCTGGCTCCATGCTGCAGTGCCTGGAAAAGCGTCTTTGTACATAATTCTGTATTATGAGATAGAAAATCCAGAAAGCTTCATGAAGTACCGCACTCTGCGGATGCTCTATAATTTGGAGGTAAGTTGCTGTTCTCAAATAGTTTTTGTTGTCTCATATAGCTATTGAAATATACACCATTCTTCCCTAAAAAGATCAAGAGACTACTTCATTGATTTGCTAATTGAGATGAAATTAGTATTTTTCCATGTGGCATGTGATGTTTTCGTCCCTTGTTCTTACATATCTTGGTATGAAGCTTCTCATGCCCAACATTTGTTGATTATGCAAGTGATCTTTCTTAAGGAAGTTTTCTCGTTTCTTATTGTTGCTTCAATCATCTTTTTCTTTTCTCCATTATAGGTACTCCCATCGTTGGATGTTTCATTTCAAATCAGTGCCTGCCCATCTACGCTGGAGGAGTTTCTTGTGCGGATGGATGTAGCTAACAAAACTAGTTCAAAGAATTTCCAGATCAATCAATTATCATCTATTGGATATCAGTGGGAAATCTCACTGCTTCAGCCAACTGATTCTATGTATTCTTCACCTACTCTAATGTCTGGTCAAGCATTCTCATGTTATTTGATGCTTAAGGTCAGTACAAGATGCTGAGCTCTGGCTCCTACTACCGTGATGTGTTTCTGGCAATTCTTTAGCAATAGCTCTTTGGAGAATGGTATTTATATCAGTGTCTCGTTGACAATGATTTAACACAGAAACACGATGCTTGTTCATGGATAATTGACCCTATTTGTCAAAAGGAAAAAAGAAAAGAAAAAAGATAAAATGCTAAAGATTTATAAGGGCAAACAAAGGTTATGGATTCACAGAAAGTGACTGATTAAGTTATGTTTGATTGATTGGAAATTAAAGTTGTCTTTATGGGCTTGTGGAAATCAAGCTTGATATAATTGGAGAAGTGCTTTTTTAAGTGGACTAGCATGTGTTAATGGCTAATTTCCATTTTCATTCTTAATCATGAGCTTTTTGGTAGAATGTCTGCTTCTCCAATTTGTCTGGCCTTAAATTTATGTTTTATTGATTAAAAATCAAAGTTGTCTTTATGGGTTTGTGGAAATCATGCTTGATAAAATTGGAGAAGAATTTTTTTAAGTGGACTAGTATGTGTTAATGGCTAATTTGCAATTTCATGTATAATCTTGAGCATTTTGTGTACAATGTCTGCTTCTTCAATTTGTCTGGCCTCATAAAAGTAATTAATGAGTGTAGGGGTGGGAAAAGAGGAGGGAGGGAGAAAAGAGGGGGAAAGAAGAAAGCGGGGGGGGGGTGGTGGGTGGTTGGGGTTGAAGGGAGGGAGGAAGGCTGATGCCTGTAAAATTTGAACTTGTTAATAAGAGTTTGTTGTAGAGAGAGAGAGGATGCTGATGCCTGATTTTGTATTCCTAATTTACCTAAAATTTGAACTTGTTAATGAGAATTTGTTGTAGTTTGGTTTAGTAAATTGTTGATTGATTGCAGAAACGTAAGAGATTAGATAGCTCAGAAGGAAATGGCTCGCGCTCTCTCGCTGTAAGTGACATACGATTGAGTACTGAAGGAGCTGGCGGAATGATGTACGATATCTCCCTGTCCCCAGTGAAGGATTTTCACAATGTTGAAAGACTGCAGCATGGAGATTCACAAGAGGTAAGGGGTTCACGGACTTTGAGTTCTTGTTATTGGATCAAGGGAGATGACTGTATGTTCCGTATGTCTTGCTTTTTCTTTTTTACTGTGTATGTGATGTTTCACTGGCAGGTAAACCTGCACCTGGAAATTTTAAGTATTGCCCATATTTTGAATTTCAATTAGGTCTCAATTTCTGTGATAGTGCATGGCTTGATGCTTATTTCTGGTTTGTTTCTCATTTTGGGAGGAAATAGTAATAGAAAAGGAGACTTTTCATTTCCTGAGAAGCTGAATATATACTAAATAAAATTGTACGTTTGGATGGTGCCTCATTGATGAAATTCTGTTTTCTGTTTAATTAAAAAAAGAAACTGAAAGAGAAGAACCAACTGGGAAATTGAAAAAGGAGAAGGAGAAGAGGGGGGGAGAGAGATTGGTGCGAACATGGTGAACCATGTAGGTTTTCTCCTATTATTGGGAGCATAAAATCTCTTGTTAAGTACCTTGAAGAGCAATGATGTCATTTCAATCATACTGACTCAACTGTCCCAGTTTGTTCAAGGAAAAAGCTGATGTGGAAAGTACTGGTCCTGTTCCCTTTTTTAAGATAAGCATTCACTCATCTGAAAGTCCTTACGAGAGGCTGAGAAGTCCATCAACAGAATAAATTGCACGGTCTGTTAACAGAGGCTTCCTCTTTTATATAAAATTAACTTTATCTTTATCAAGCAGTGAAAGGACGTTGCACTTAATGCTCAGCTTCTCCTGTCAGTAGGAGTTCTTAAAACGAAACGTATGAAAAGCTGGTCCACCTCTCTTTAGATATGTCGTACTCGACAGCACATAGATTAGATAGGTTTTGCATTGGTGCTTAGTGGTATTTGCTGTTCCTTAGATTATCTGAACTTCTGCTTTGTTGCTCGTCTGTGTATGGAATGTCCTTAATACACCCTCTTCACGCTGTTCGGGTCTAAAGACACCTGATAAGCAACAAATTCAATGGATTTGATAAATCTTCTTCACCAGTGTGGTGCAGCCTCTTACAGGCTCACTGGCAGTTTTGACAGTTTTAGCACTCGCTTTGTGCAATTTCAGGGAGACTCCAATACGGTTGATTTCGTTCTCCTTTCTCGGCCACTGAACAGGGAAACAGATGCCGGAGTTTCTGATGGACCCTCGTTCTTTTCTCATCATGAGTGCCACTGCAGGCAAGATTCAGTCTAAGATTGACAACTTTGGTATAACATTACGAAATGATATCTGATCTCTTCCTCTTTTTATTTTAACTTCAAATTGTTGTTGGTCTTCAGTGTCATTAGCACAAGTCCGATATCATGGGTAGTGGAAGGGCCCCGGCTAATCCATCACGACTTCTCTACTTCTTTCTGTGAAGTCACCTTGAAGATGACTCTATACAACTCAGTAGATGCTGCTGCATCTGTGCGCATCAATACTATGGATTCGAGCCAGAATGTTGGTGCCCAATCAAGCGATGCGAGTACACTGGCTTCTGGTAATCAAGCAGGTTGGTACAATGTATCATTGGATAGTGAACTTAAAGTCACATCTGATGTTAGTGGGATCCGAATGAAGCCACTATCCTCCGACAATGTGTCACCCTTCGTTTGGACTGGTTCAAGCTCAACAAAAGTCTGGCTTCCACCATTGTCAACGCTTGCAATTCCTCTTCAGATTTCTGTATTTTCTCCCGGGACCTACGATCTGTCAAATTATACTCTGCAGTGGAGTGTAGTCCTTTCTGACAAGCAAGGAAATGATAGGGAAACACGACCATCTTCAGGAACTTGTCAAGGATATTCATATTATCTCACTGTTCTTCAGTCTACATAAGATCTTGGTTCAGGAGCTTTGGCTTATTCTGCAGGGAGCTGTCAGATTCACTTTTTGTAAGTTATGTACTTAATTTCTTGTATGATATCTTTTGCCACCAGAAGAAGCTCTATTAGCGCAGTGAAGGTAAAGATGAATTCTTTCTTCGTCCATGGAGTAATAAGAACAAATACTTAAGATTTGCCTCCATATTGGATTTTAGCACTAGCAACCGAAGCATTTATAGCAGACACAAATTGTACAAAACATATTTTACTGGGACAATTTTGAGAAAAAAAAAAAAGAGGTGATATCTCTCTTGTCGTTCTTGAATTATTTTACCCTTTAAATCAACCAGGGAACATTGAAGACACTTCCTTTGATTTAGCATTCATCATGAACTTGAAGCAACGACGAGGACACTATGGGCTACATCTGTTATTTGTATCTGCGGAAAGCTCATTCGACAAGTGCAGCAGTCATCTGCTTTGTGTAACTTCATAACGGTTATCTCTATAACAGATTACTTCCAGCAATGTGCTTTGAAGGAGAATGCATTTTGTCGAACGCTGGAAGATTGAAGTCGTATTTGTTCTTTTTTTTCTTCAACATGCATTTGTTTTGCCTTCTTATCTTTGTATATGCGGTTGTTCCTGGCACCCTCTCTGGTTTATTATCTTCTTACTTGAACTTGGTTATGTCTGGGCACCTTGTCGTTGTATTATTTCGATTGATGTCTTCGGAGAAAGTGCTTTCAAGTATAATGGCCTGCACAAGACATTTCTTAGATGTGCGGTAGATATCTACAGAGAAGTGAAATCGTTTCAGTCATCTGGATTTCAGATTTTCTGGACCACATTTCTTGCATGATTCAAGTTTGCTAAGACTACTTGTCTAGAGGAGAATGGATGATTTTGAAAAGATTGGCATAAATATGACCATTTATATCGTTTAGATAAATACAAAAAAAAAAAAAAATTCATCGTTTACGTAAATATTAAGATATGAAATATTGTGCAACATACTTTACCAAGAATAAAAATAAAAATTGTGCAACATTACTATCAATGATTTATTTTTTAATATTTTGGTAGACTATGAAAATACTTTTCGTTTGTTTATTTGTTTTCATAAGCGACACAAGTATTTTTTAGAAAAATGTTTTCTACTTATTTACTTTCCACGAGGGCCGGCGGCCTCGCCCGACCACGGCGAGGCTCGCGCCCCCGAGGCCGAGAAGGCTTCATTTGTTTCGCACTCGATAAATGAGTTGAAAATAACTACTAGTAATATTTAGGGTTAATATTATGAAAAATTCAAAACAAAAGAAGGAAAAAAAAAAAAAAAAAAAAAAATAAGAAAAAAAGAAAAAAATAAGAAAAAAAGAAAATAAAAATATTAAAAAATTGATAAATTTTATTCTTTTATATTTAAACAGATTTCAAATTAATTTTTTGACTATAAAAATGAGTTGAAAATAACTACTAGTAATATTTAGGGTTAATATTATGAAAAATTCAAAACTGTGATAAATTTACCTCAAATTAATTTTTTGACTATAAAAAATTTCAAAATAGTATATCTGTGTCAAATTTATCTCAATTGACCATAAAAGATCCTAAATTGGTAGAAATTTGCCTTAGACTAATTTATTCAACTGGCAAAAAATCGAAATTGGTATATGTGTAACAAATATACTCTTCGTTAAATTGAATAAATATCACAAAAAATTATAAAAATTGTATAGCTATGATAAACGAAGAGTAAAATCTTAAATCAGTACACTAGTCAACTGTCACGTGTCATTTAACTAAATAATTTAATAGTAAAATTGAATGAAAACTAATAGAGAGTAAATTTATCATAATTATACTAGGTTAGGGTAAATTTGTCAAAGATGTATTAGTTTAGGGTTTTTGGTGGTAAAAAAATTTATTTGAGGTAAATTTGTCATAAGTGTACTAGTTTGGGGTTTTTTAGTTGGTCAATAAACCACCGTCTGCGGTGGCGCAGCTGGTTTTGAGCTCTCTCCCCCTTATGAATGGGAGGAGTTCGAATTCCAAAGGCGTCGCATTTGTGCGACTCACCCGCGGCTGGGTCCGCCCCGGGTTTATACTACCGGCTGTACGGTGATTCCTGGGTTACCAAAAAAAAAAATATATATATATTCGTTACTAACAACTTTTTATAATTAATTATTTTTGTGAATGATAAAAATATTTTTCATTTATTTAGTTTATAGGCGACACAAACGATTATTTTTGGTAAAATATTTTTTTAATTATTCATTTTTTGTTAAATGGACAAAGTCTTGTATTGTACATATTTTCTTTTGAATCATTGTACGGGTTGTAATGTGAGTGAATAACACGGAGGAGGATTCTAGAAGCATTTGCTATTTTGACAATATTCCTACGGGCTCCTGTCGTGATGATTTAAATATTAATAAATAAATAAAAACTACTTGTTCAAGGCTTAGACGGTAGTTAGTCTGCGAAATCTCGTTTTAAATGAACTTTCTTCGTCCGCTTTTTTGTGACGAAAGCCTCCAAAGTCCTTAAATTTGTTTATTCATCCATGAAAATGGACTCGGTCGAAAGATGACTAAAGTCTTCCTCCCTTAGCCTGCCGAAAAGAAATTGACGAGGCAAGCTCGTTTGACCTCTCTCTCTCTCTCTCTCTCTCAAGCAGCCATCTGAGAAATTTTCAACACGTTCATTCCTGATTGAAATTTCCTCTCTCTTCCCCGCCACAATTAAAAGGGAGGGATAATCCTTCCTTCCCCTTGATCATCATCGTCATCATCCTCTCATCAGGATTCAAGAATCCTTGCAACATCAGTTTTGCATCCAAATCCGTCCTTAACAACATGAACGACCTCTTGTCCCGCTCCTTCTCTCCCTCCCGCAACGACGGCAACTTCCATGATATCGAGCTGACCGGCGGCGGCGGCGGCGGTGGCGCAGGTGCCAACCTCGACAAGTTCTTCGAGGATGCCGAGTCGATCAAGGACGAGCTCAAGGAGCTGGAGACCCTCCAACGGCGGCTCCAGTCCTCCCACGAGCAGAGCAAGACGCTGCACAACGCGAGGGCCGTGAAGGACCTGAGGGCCCGCATGGACTCCGATGTGGCCGCGGCCCTGAAGAAGGCCAAGGCAGTGAAGGTGCGGCTCGAGGCCCTCGACCGGGCCAACGCCACGAACCGGAACCTCCCCGGGTGCGGGCCAGGGTCGTCGTCGGACCGCACGAGGACGTCGGTGGTGCACGGGATGAGGAAGAAGCTGAAGGACAACATGGAGGCTTTCAACAGGCTGAGGGAGAAGATATCGTCGGAGTACAAGGAGACGGTGAAGCGGAGGTACTTCACGGTGACCGGAGAAGACCCGGACGAGAGGACGGTGGATATCCTGATTTCTACCGGTGAGTTCTTGATATTATACTAAAGAATCATTCCATGCGTGCTTAATTGCTTATCGTCTCAGCTTTGTCCTAATATGAAACCGCTCGAATGCTTGGAATCATCTGCATCTCGATTCTTCGGCCGAAGTCAATTCCTTCCATCTTTCCGTAATCCTAATTTACTATGCAACTTCTTCAAATTAGTTATTTTAAGACATGGTACATCGTTGTCACGGTCTAGGAATTCATTTGTGGAAAAAAAGCGACCAGTTAGATGAAAGCTGACATTGTAGCAGCGTAGAATCGACTCGGAGAATTTATTGTTTTGACTTTCTTTCATGGTGACCGTAGGGGTTAAGGGTTGTTGGAGAGTTCTATATAACATAAGAAGTGTTGGATGGAGGACACGTGTCGTGCGAGAAATAGGATCTAATTTTGATCACGTTTGTTGTTTAGTCGAGCTGCTAGGCTCAGGGACATCTATATGCCTAAACTACAGCTACTCATGAGAAGAAATTTTGTTTCGGTGCGGCGTGTTGTTATGTTTGATAGGATCGAAATCAAGTGAGGGTTGGTAAATAAACATGCATTATTTTTAGACAATTATCTAAAAAGTCTTAAATCTATTTTTATCAATTAAATTCTACACATTTTAGCAATTTACTAAGTAAGTCTATTCGGCCGATAATTTCACATAAGAAAATCTAAACTAAGTGGATATGAGAAATCGGTGCGGCGTGTTGTTATGTTTGATAGGATCAAAATCAAGTGAGGGTTGGTAAACAAACATGCATTATTTTGACAATTATCTAAAAAGTCTTAAATCTATTTTTATCAATTAAAACGATTTTAATTTCTAAAATTGTTTAAAAATTGATTTTTTTTAGTCTTTTCTTTTCTCTTTTCTTTTTCTTTCTTTCTTTTTCTTTTTTTCCCTAGCTAAGGTTGTCGGCAACCCTCGCCCATGGTGAGCCGGGGCTTCGTGCCCTCGTGAGGTCTAGGCAAGCGAGGGCTTTGTGGCCCTTGCTTAGATCTAGCGAGGACAACATGGGAGAAGGTCAATCGGCCCTTGCCACAAGGGTTGGTTAGCCACCCTCGCCTTACTTGGATTTTTTTTTTTTAAAAAAAAAAAAAGGAAGAGAAAGAACATAAAAAAAAAATAGCAAATTTAAAAAAAAATTGTTCATGTTCATGCTAAATGCACTATGTAGGACAATCAGCGTTTATATCAACGATTTTTAACTATAATTAGTCGGATTGATTCAATTGGTAAATTATTAAAAGATTTTAGAACTCAATTGATAAAATTGAAAAGTTTAGAATTGAATAGATAAAAATGTAGAACATCAAATATATACTATAGTCAAGTCGTCCGCGTATCTTTCTGATCTCCTTTCCTTCTATTCATCAGATTTTTGGCTTTGACCCATTCAAGGTGAAAAATGGGCTTGATGGGAATATGACTTTTTCCCATGATTTTCAATTGAGCATGACATTTCTGACCAAATTAATTTCCATGACACATGAGCCACGTGTAAACACTAGCGCTTCTTTCTCCTCTTTCCGTGTTCCCTAGTATGTGGAGTAGCATTTCATGCCTCTCTTCTATTTGTCTCTATATGACTGATTTATGAGATGTTGACAATTGACAAACACAAACATCTTCAATCCATCCCGAAGTAAAAGCTCTTGACAAAGTGAAAATGAATCCTAGCGTTGTTCCTCGTCCCCGTCCAATAACTTCACGATATTTTCCCTCCTCTGATCCTGGGAAAATCGGAAAATGTGGCAGGCGAGAGCGAGACATTCTTACAGAAAGCGATCCAGGAACAAGGCCGGGGCAGGGTCCTGGACACCATCCAAGAGATCCAGGAGAGGCACGACGCGGTGAAGGACATGGAGAGGAACCTCAAGGAGCTGCACCAGGTCTTCCTGGACATGGCCGTCCTGGTCCAGTCCCAGGGCGAGCAGCTGGACGACATCGAGAGCCAGGTGGCGAGGGCCAACTCGCTCGTGCAGCAGGGGACCGGCCACCTCCAGGAGGCGCGGTGGTACCAGAAGAACACCCGCAAGTGGACTTGCTTCGGGATCACCCTCGTGCTGCTGATCATCTTGCTGGTCGTGCTCTTCGTCGTGCAGCCTTGGAAAAAGTAGCAGCGCCGCCGCACGGCGCGAGGACCGACGGCGTTTGGCAGTCTTTTTTCGGAGTCTTGTTTGGACTGTTCCTAGCGTGGAGACGGGTGTGAATATAGAGTGGACCTTTTGGTTTTGAGCATACTTATTCTTTATGTATTTTCGCTAGATCAGCGAATTTCATTGATTTGAACATCTGGGTTACATAAGTGGTTTGTTCCTAAATTATGAGGACCTCACCTTTGTCTTCTACAAAATTGTCACGAGATGCACAATTTGCTAGCCTAAGGAAAGAGAGGCTGTAAATATTAAGAGTGAGCATGGTTATATGGTAGAACTTGGAATCTGAAAACCGGACTAGTGGGATCAGATTAGGTACCAGGTTCCAAAAAATAAGAAATCTGTTTTGATTAGTAAATTCTAGGTTTTAGTTCGAGGAACCTGGAATCGGAACATGTATCCTATAACCTAGAACCTAAAATAAATTTTAATGTTTTTCTTGATTCTAAATGCACTAGTTTGAGCTTTTATTTTATGACTAAGACTTTTACTTTAGTAATGTTCATATTTTTTGTATGTCTTTATGATTAGTGAATTATAATAACAAGTAGTGATCATTAAGGGTTTTAATTCACTACAATCATTTAATTAATAATATAGATGAACCCTTGATAGATCTTGGAACCGACCCTAGAACCTATGACAGGTTAAGTTTCGGGTTCTAGAGTATGTAAGGTAGGTTTCAAATTCAAAAAAAATGAGGAACCTATTCTAACGGAAAGGTTCTAGGTTCCATGTAAAATCTATATAGAACTTGAAACTACTCATCCCTAATAGATATAAGAAAGAATTGGGCATTAGATAATGATCGCCCGAAACTAGCTTTAAATTAAGGGGAAAACTCCTTTTTGCAACATTTATATAAGTGACACGTAACATGTCGATTTTGTTGGGAAAACATCCCAATGGAATTTTGATGATTCCAAAATTGTCTTTGGTACTAAAATATACTATGATAAGTATAGATGGCATGTTAGTCTTGTAGATAACAATGTCCCTTTGTATCAACGAAGACGAGAAATTAGTCTGTCACAATTAGGAGAGCAAGCATCTATATGAGTAGTGTTTGATGGTGACTTGAAAGTACCGGAGTCAAGCAAGTGTCGCAAAGGTCTTTGGACACTGATAAAGGTGAAAGGATCATTGATCCTCTTGTAACGTGTCATTCGATTGGTATCATCACTAAATATCGTCAACTAACTCGCCTCAAATCTGCACATGTTGATAATGGAGTTATCATTGATGATGGTGAGATATACGTCTGAATATGGTCGTTGATGGTATGGAAAAGAGCCATTGTCAAACTGGGTTTTGTAGCTAAAATGTTGGAAAAGAAATCAAAATAGCAGCTGACAGTTTTCTGCATCAGTGAGGGGACAACTGTAGCAGACTTCATTTTATGAAACTTGTTGATGTCAAAGTAAACGATTGTATGAGTAATCCCGATTCTGGCAAGGGTCCTTTCCTACTCTTAAATGGCTAGCTACGTCTTCTTTAAGGTCTTCAACAAACGAATTGAAGACCTACAAGAGAGGATCAACGAGCTTCGAAGAAATTGGACAAGAGACATACTGCAATTGTCAACCGTACAAGTATAAGGGCAATGGTTGTGTCCTAATAGTGTTATTTATCATATGAAAGGAATAACTCTTGTCAATTGTAACTTGTAGTGTTGATTACTAGTGGATTTAGCCGATATTAAGGCTATTTTTGAAGAGTTGGCATAGGCTTGGAAATAAAATCAAACCACTATAAAATGGTAGTATGATCAATCTTTATTGTTTATCATTTGCTCTATCTACTCACATCATCACACTTGTTGATATATATCTCATCTCGTCTGGCAGGCTGATTACTTTGTTATACTCCATGAAAGTTTCTCCATATTTTCATTTAATCTATTCATCCCCTTTCTAAATTGTATTGTTAGTCCCAACAGATTTTATTATTAATTGATTCTTCAAGGTACATTCAAATAAAAATTGCTTGATGGGGTACACAATATGTGTGCGACATCAGGCTGTTTTAGTTAAATGAAAGATCGAAAAATGTTTACTGTATGCAACATGCACTATAGTTTTTCCAAAAGGGACAATGCCGGAATTAGTGGCTAATGTTTAGTCTGGTCTTTAAACCTTAACATTGTCCAATTCGTTCATCGTCAATGTATCCCCGTGGAATCTAATGTGGCAATGCAATTCGACTATTGGATCCAACTTTATTAATGTGGATGGTCAATCCTTATGCAGCCACCAGCGAGGGCAATCCTCCACACTCGGCGATGAAGAGCAATATCGCAGCGAAGGACGACATGCCCCACCTCCCCTTGCATGTTGCGACTTTTCATTTCGCTTTTCAATTAAAATTTCATTAATGGTTATAACCTACGTAGCACCGACACGGACACGCGACACGCGACACGACACGACACGTCGACACGTCATTTCTTAAAAATAAAGAATTTCGATACGTTCCGACACGTTATATATTAAATATATTTTTATATATAAATACATGAATAAATAATAATAAAAATAGCCTAGAATTAATTTACACGAAAAATATTAAATAATATCATTCATTATTTTAATTTGTTACAACAATACATAAAACTTAGAGGAAAAAAACATTTTTAAAGAAAAATGCTGAAATGATATTTTTAAATTTATTTATTTATCATATATAGCATTTTTTATCATTTATTTCATAGTAAAAGACTTTTAAAAAAATAAAACAATTATAAAAAAACAAAACTGAAAATAAAAAAATTGATCCCACGCATGTATATTTATAGGATTTTTTTATTACTTCTTTTTTGTATATTTATATTTTGACCCCTCAAGTATTAGAAATTTTTAAAATTGACCCCGTGCGTGTCGGAATCGCGTGTCGGAATTCTGAACTCGCGTGTCGGAGAGAATTGACCACGTGTCGGATTTTTCGACACTTGTTGACCGCATGTCGGAGCGTGTCGGGACGTGTCGAAGCGTGTCGGAGTGTCGGACACGACACGAAGGCTCTCGAAGAAGTGTCGGTGCTACATAGGTTATAACCGCATCGGGTGTCAATAAAGGTGGGCTTGTGACTATGTTGTATTGCCATGCCATATATATACCCGGCCAAATTGATGAAAAGGACGCAATCAGCTCAACTAGAAGAGTGAAAGGATCGAATCGAACAAAATTAATCTTCAAAGATCGAGTTGAATTTTGATTCAATATAAAAAAATAAATTTAGACGTTGCCGCTTCTCGAAATTCATAGGCATATATGCAACTGCGATATAATTATGATTTAATTAACAGCTCCATCGAAAATATGCAGGTAATGAACAAAATCCTCATTAGAAAAAAAACGACCGACGAAACATCAACGACTTTGCTGCTTATATCAGCGGCCGAGCGCACTGTTTCGCTTCTTCTCAGCTACGGCCATGGCGACGCTGCGGATGATAGGCAAGTCAACTTTTTTTTCTTTTCTTTCCTTCCTGAAATGTCGATTCCAATTCATTCTCTTGCATTCCACCATGTCAAATGGAGACATCCTCACTCTCTTCTCGTTCTCTCTGGCCTTCAAAAACAGATATTGCTGTCAACTTCACAGGTCAGGCATTTCGTCGAACACTTGTTGAGTCGTGTCTGAAATTGCCGGCAGTCGATTCTTTCGTACCCCATTTGTGAAATTGGTTATAATTTGTTCCTGTTTCGTGATCTGAGTGAGAGAAGAAAAAAAATTCGATGCAGATGGCATGTTTAAGGGAATCTACAACGGGAAGCAATGCCATGGGCCTGATATTGCCACGGTGCTGAACAGAGCCTGGAGCGCCGGTGTTGATCGGATCGTCGTGAGTATATCGCTTGCCTTTCCTGAGATGAATTTGAATGTGTTGGCAATCAGAGTTCAATTCTGTGTGGGTACTGTCCATTAGGGTTGGTTGGGTTAGATGGAAAGTTCTTGGCAATGGTGGAGGTTATTATTGAGCCAGATTAGTCTAATTGATGTCCTCTTGGACTTCGAAGATCTAATCGGCATTGGAGTTGGGAAGGCTGTACCGTCTGGAGTTTGATAGCTCTCTCTTTTTGACATTTTGCTGGGAAAGTATCCCATTGAATAGTTGAGCAAGGAGTTTGGCAAGTGATTTCCTATGTGGTTAATGGCAAAGCAAAGACCTAGTTAAGGTCATCGTTGCTTCTTCCTTGCGAGGCTACTTTTAACTAAATCTTAAGCATTGTAAACTTGTGACAATGTTGTCTTCCTAAATTGCATGAAAAATAAATTGTTTAGTGCCCGTGTAATTTTCTTTCTTCGGAAAAATGACTGCCTCTTTATAAAAATGATTTAGATGCTTTCATCGGTTGGCTTGTCGTGGATGAATTTGGTGACTTCAGGTGCTCATGCTAGTTAAGAGATTGTAGGGTTGTGTTTTCTGAATGGGAAAGAGGACTGTTCTCATTGTCCTTTTTAGGTCAGTATTGGGGTCCCGGAGAGGATTGTTCATTGGAAATAGTTTAGGTTCAAGGTCAGCGGTTTCCTACTTAACCCACAGGGTTCCATGAACAGGACTTGGACTGGTTATGCTGTTTTATACAGTACATAAAACGTATTAAATCACTGGCACAGATTGCTGCCTCTATAAAAAGTTCATCTTCTTTTCTATCAGAAAATTAAGAAGTTACAAAATAGCTGAAACTAATAATTGTTGCAGGTGACTGGTGGATCACTTAAAGAATCAAAGGAAGCTCTTGCAATTGCAGAAACAGATGGTCTGTGAGCTTTATTGGAAAGAAAAATTTCCTTTTGTATTTAATATATGAAAGCTCGTTATTTATACCCAAGGACTTAGAAACTTCCAACTTTGTACAGAAAGTATCTCCATCTTTTTCACCTTGTTTCTATGCTTTGATGGATGTTGGGCTTACTCATTTGATATATTAATAATGTCAGGGAGGCTTTTTTGCACTGTAGGAGTACATCCAACTAGATGCGGGGTATAATACCATCCTTTAAATTTTTATTGGTTCTTATTTCCAGAATATCTTGTTGAAAAGTTCTGATTTTAGGCATGTTGATTTCTCTTCAGGAATTTGAAGAGAGTGGAGATCCAGACAAGCATTATCAGTCTCTTCTATCGTTGGCTAGAGAAGGCATACAGAAAGGAAAAGTGAGCCCAATTTTTTGTGATATGTCCGTAAAGTGAACCGATAATGCCTTAGCACATTTCTTAACACTGGGGATACCTTGTATGAAGGCTTTTCAAATAAGCAAAAATGCAAGAATTTTCTGCATAAACATTGATACTTTTGTTTTGCTCATTGAATGGAGAACTTTGGTTGTATGTAGACCTGCCAACTTTGATCGGATTATAGTCAGTTGCCATGTTATGTAGTCCTCCACTTTCTACAAATATGATTCTCAAAATACTTTAAACTATTTGGTGGTATAATGATGTTCTAGTGTCCTGGATATATTCATTGCTTTTCAATGTCATTATCCTGTTTATAGAGAACACTCATAGTTTCATTTTCTACTAGCTAATCTGCATGCTGATGTATAGGTTGTAGCAATCGGTGAATGCGGATTGGACTATGACAGGCTTCACTTTTGCCCTTCCGAGATTCAAAAGAAGTATGTAGTCAGTGAGGTGAAAACTTTGTTTTGTGTTATAAGTTTTACCCGTCTCTTTATTGCAAATGATCCCTTTATTTGATAAACTGATTCTTCTTAAACGTCTTTCTCAAAAATAGGTACTTTGAGAAGCAGTTTGAATTGGCATGTGCTACTAAGCTTCCTATGTTTCTCCATATGCGTGCAGCTGCTGATGACTTCTGTGAAATCGTGGAGAGAAACAAGGACAGGTGCGATCCTATATGCTCAGTGAAATGGACCTGTTTGGGGATGGCTGCATGTGCCATTGGCAGTGTATTTTGTCTTCTGTTGGATACCCTTTATTCTTTCGCTTCTCAATCCCTTTATGTTCCAATGATGGGATATGCAATTCTCTTCTTTCTGTTTTTATGTCCAAATATGAAGTAGACAATAACAACTTATGAACCAGAGAAATAGCAAGTGTCCGTTACTCAATGATCGTGGACTTTGATTGACCATGTCTATCTTATGATGAAATGACATATTTAATAAGAGTAGGTAATCAACAATTCTTAGTGTTAGTCTGAAAATTGATACATTTCTTCTCCTTACCTAGACTTGGGTAATCAGAACAAGGTAAAGATAGAAAAATGAATCGTGGGCATTTAGTCCACTCATATTTTCCTTAAGGTGTGGGTTCTTTGTCAAAGTCATTTTTTTATATAAGGAAATTGTGGAATCAATATTTGGAAGTTTTAGATCAGGATAATAATAGCGTGATTCCTAAGATGCAACTGCAGCTTCAGAAAACTAAATGTTTACTTCAATTTAAGGATCAGATTCATCTGACAAGGAGATTGGAGCTTCTGCTTTTTACCATCTTTCTAGAAACCCTCTCACCCCATATAAAAAAAAAAAAAATTCACTTTGTCTTGATTTCACATGCTGCCACATAATTCTTCTTTTTCTTTTCTCTCATCTGAATTTTTTGAGACTGCATCAGTTATGGCAAGAGCATGCTGATATAAAGAAAAGGCTGCATCTAAAAACAGGAAAAGTTTAACTTTCATTTTATGGTTAAGGGTGGTGTACTTTTTGGCTTTGCATTTGATAGGCATGAAAGGGACATAGCCTTATGCTGTGATCTAGATTTTGAGCTCCAACTTTCGAAATACAATATCACAATCAATGGACATTCTTTATCAGCTTGTCAATTTTTATTTTTTCTTTTGAAATTTACAGGAGAAACACTGTTGTATATACGTAAGGTTGTTTATCATCACTTCTCTTTTCTCTATGCTAAGCAAACTTATGTCATTCCTGTAAATATCTGTTTAAGGTTATTTAGTGGTGATAGGCCTGGTATCTTATCTTTTAGTCGTCTGTTCAGAAGAATAATTTTTAATATATGATGTTTCCGTCTTCAAAGCAGTTTTACAGCTGGGGTGGCACATTCATTTACAGGGAGCGCCGAAGATCGTGATAAACTTCTTTCCTTCAGTAATATCTATTTAGGTGAATATAGTTTTTAAACATTCCTATCCTATCTTTCTCCATGAACACAACTTCCTGTGCACATCTCTATGAATATTTAGCTAATTATTTTGTTTGAGATGGATATATCTTATTATTTTGGTCAACACTTCACCAACCATACTTTTCATATTATGACGTAATTGGAGATGTAACAGCAAAATGAAAAAAATAAATGGGGGCTACAACTGAGAATATTTGAAGTGAGAACAGAAAAATTCTAGGGTTTAGAGAAATTAATAATATTAAGAAGAAGAAAACTAACGACAGAGGGACTTAAAGAAAACTAATGACAGAGGGACTTAAAGACCTACATATATTAGGGTTGCAGATTTAAGATTATCTTGACTTTTTATTGGGCATAAGTAACTCCTAATCTCAGTCATAAGACTCATTAAAAAGTCACATGCCTATCACATGACAACATATATACCTAATAACATAAGAAATACTAAATATAGGAAAGATAGACTTAAACTGCTAATATAGATTTATGCTCCTGCATCAATTGTGAAGATTTACATAAGTTGCAATCATCTAAACAGATGGCACTCTGGCACAAAGTAGCCTCTGAAAATGATAAGTTACTACTCTGTCTCCTTATTCAAGAAGTACGAGACGGAAACGTATGATGGACAAATATCTATGGAATGGTACATTAAAACCAAGGGAGATGAACATCAAATTTCGTGGACCAATAAACTGGACAACCTTTCACTGTAATCATCTTGTCCATTTATAACATATGCTGCTTGGTGGTGCTTAAGGCTTCTGATGCCTTTCTGTCGTGAACATTCTACACTTAGTACACTACACTCTGCTTTTTGATTGGACAAAGTTTGGTGATACTGGTGCCTTGTCATGTATCCAGGGTGGGTGGGGTTGATGTTGATGAGAGAAAGGTCCAAGTGGAGATGTAGGTAATAGATTAGATCTCTTGCGTCTAGGGCTAGGATTGCAGTGCGAGGGATATGCTTATTTCTGGTTTCTGATGTGCTTACTCGGTAGCAATGTAAAAGTTGAAAAGACTTAATTCTACAAGTCCAATTTTTTGTTGGTTACCAAATGAAGTGTGATAGGAATACTAAGTTTTTGTTGAAGGTTGAATGGCATTGGCAAAAGAAAAAGTTGTTGGTCTTTCTTAGCACTCTTTTTTCCTTTTCTCTCTGTAAGGTTATTGACGGTTAAAAAGGCTGATTCATACAATCTCCATGTTGGCCCCATTTGTAAATGGAGCAAGTCTTTACCCAATCAAATTTAAGGGAAAGTATGATTTTCAGGACTCAGGAAAAAGAGTATGCAGGTAGATGCTAGATGAAGTCATGGCACATGGTCAAATATCTATAACCATTTCTGTGACAGGTTTTTGTGGGTACTTAAATACTGCATATTAATAAAGCAACTACTCCACTTATTGGGGTTACCTCCACCAAGTGTCTTTATTGTGTTCTATGTGCTAGAACTGTCCATTAACTTTAATACGACAGCATTTCTCCTGGGAGATGTGATTTAGCAGTATTGTATTTTCTCTTCTCAGTTTTGGTTTCCAATGCCTAACTAGGTGTCAATGGTTGCTCTCTGAAGACTGCTGAGAATCTTGATGTTGTTCAAGGGATTCCCCTTGAAAGAATGATGATTGAGACAGATTCTCCATATTGTGAAATAAAGAGCACTCATGCTGGCATCAGCTACGTTAAGACTCTGTGGCCTTCAAAAAAGAAAGAGAAATATGATCCGGAGAGCACTGTTAAAGGGCGGAATGAACCTTGCTTAGTTCGGTGAGTGTTTTTGATTTACTGTGTTTCTATATGCTGTGTTAAACTTATATTGGTCATTTGTAATATAGAAAGGGAGAAAAAGAGTGACAAAATGAAAACTCTATTATTTTCTTATCGTTGGTTGTGAGATAAATGCTCGAAGACCGACCACTGGGCAGAGCACAACACTGCCAGTGCCATATATTATTTGGTCTGTACATCTTTGACCAATTTCTTCATAGCTAGGCTTGACAAAATGATTAGTGGAGCTTGAAAGCTTTTGTGTGCATTGAATTATGTGCTTCCTGAAAGATTCTTGTCTATAAAAGGAAGAAAGACACAATTGAAGCTGACCCAATCAATTCCTGTATGATTATTGTCTATGCAAGACTCACAAGGTCAGCTACTGAAAATTTGTGACTCCTGGTAATATTTGTGTGCGCCTTTGGACAAATATTTCCCTAGACATATTAACTTTTATTCGATATGTGATCACTAAAACCATTCATTTTGTGGCACTTTATTGACATAACAAAATTATTCTTTGAATAAGGTCACAGAGTTTCTAATGGTTTATTCCCTGTGTCTGCTGTTTGTAGACTTGATATATTGGTTCTTGCCTTTTTCTAATGGGTAGTCATACCTTGTTGACAGATGTATTTTCACTTTTTCTTCTCTTGTTATGGTTGTTCTACTCGAGTTATGGAGAGTTTTATCTGGTCAATTATTGTTGTGTCACACCCTGATCCCACCCACCTCTCCTTTTCCAATTGGAGGCTGGTGCATGTTGCCTTTTAGTTAGAAATCATAGAACTGCTCATTTTAGTAGGAGTGTTCTTGCAACCGAGTAGCAATAAGTAGAAATGCAGAACAAATTTAAAAGGTCCCCTTTGATTGTACCCCCGACTAAATTCTGTTT
The DNA here is from genome assembly GCA_014182515.1 of Eucalyptus microcorys. Classification (NCBI taxonomy): domain Eukaryota; kingdom Viridiplantae; phylum Streptophyta; class Magnoliopsida; order Myrtales; family Myrtaceae; genus Eucalyptus; species Eucalyptus microcorys. The sequence goes on along the minus strand of CM024562.1, from coordinate 29,657,561 downwards.
TGAGATACGGTGTGTATCATGTGCTATGACTACTGCTTTAGTTTCTTTTTCTTTGGTCCAGAACTATAACTTTATTGATATTTCCTTAGTTGAAGCTAAGGATATTTTCTTCATTTGCTTTACTCTCTTTATATCTTCACAATTTTTTATAATCTGTCTCTTATCTTACTAATTCTCAGTCAAGTTCTGGAGGTGGTTGCTGGCTGCAAAGGTATTGAGGACATAGATCAGCTGAGCAAGACATTGTATCATAACACCTGCAGGTATCTCGGTTTGTCATTTTGGATGAAGTATATTTCGTTCTGGCTTATTCAATATGCTTCAATGAAAGTCCCTTCTTTCTAGTTTGGTGGATCATCAACTCTCTTTTTCCCCCTCCTTTTCTGAGAACGAAATTCATTCCATACTGCCTCCATTCAAAATCTTTTTAAACATGGACGTCCACCAGTTCTGACTATAGGACTTGGAGTTGCACTGTGGAAGCTCACACCTTGTAGCTACTAGCTACCTAATTCTTGATACTGAACTGTGTTGTATCTTGTCCAGAACAGTTTCATCTTCTAAATTTTCATGAAATTTTGCCGGTGCAATTCCTGCAGAGTTTTCTTTCCTCAAGATCTGGACACCACGGCAGATGCTCTTCTTACTGGCAATTTGGAACCAGCTGAATGACCTCAAACATAGATTTGTTGAAGTCTTGCGATTTTCTCCCCATACAGTGAATCATTGCTGCTTCAACGTGATGCTGCTTCAACGTGATGTCTGAATATATCCATTCAAGAAATGCATGTCAGTGCTGTCGAAAGCCTTCGTGTTGGATTAGTTGTAATCACTCACACCTTTTAAACTGAATCTAATGAGTTCTCTCTCCGGATATGATTCAATTTAGTTATATTTGACGGCACCGGAACAATATATTGCAATGACGAAACAGAGGTTTGAACCGTAGTTAAGTTCTTCCTCTATTGCTCAATTTTGGGAAGTTAAAAACGTCTGTTTCTGTTTTGGTCCCGATTTGCTAATCTGAGTTAAGAGAATGGATCCGATCAAACAAAGAGAAAAGAAGGGAAGACTGACCGGATGAATAGCTAATATTCTTTGTCTAGGTGTCTGTGTCTTAATAGAAAAATGGACAAAAATGTCTGAAACTTTGGTTTCTACTTTTAGATGATTCGGCAGTAGAAGGTGTTGACGACTTTTCAAGCAAAAATGGTTGTTTTTGATTTGATGATCCGTGTTCAAACCGGATATTGACTCCACGTTTACACGGTAGATCAATCACCTAAAACAGACTATTTTCCTAGCAGACCTATCACGGGCATCGTCTCTAACTCAAGACGGTAACATTAGTTACGTGGACTGATGCTCCAACTCTAGGCATTAACGATGGATATGGCATATTGGCATGTGAGAAATGAGTGCAACGGTGCAGCAAAACATATATTTACATGGTGCAGGAAGTTGTGAACATCCAAGGTGCCATCCATTAAGACAAGGATGCGGTTGAATTTTCTGTCTCAGAACGTGTATTGACTTGTTGAGAACGATCAGCGAATACTTCCATGTGACTTTTCCCTTAGCCTGACGAAGAGAAGTTGACGAGGCAAGCTCATTTGACAATCTTTCTCTCAAGCAGCCGTGTGAGAAGAAATCAACTCGTCTCTCTCTCTTCCTCGAAACCATTTCGTCCAATATTCACAAAATATTATCTCTCATGCAACGCCCTTCCCAACACGTTCATTCCGGATTACACTTTCCCCTCTCTTCCCTTCCACGAGCAAAAGAAGGGAGAATCCTTCACTTAATCATCGTCATCTATCACAATTCGTAAGTATTTGCAGCATCAATTTTTGAACCCAAATCTGTCTGTTGCACCATGAGCGACCTCTTGTTCTGGCTCCTACTCTCGCCTCCGCGATGGCGGCGACAGCCACGCCTTTGAGCTGAGCTCTGATGGCGGTGGTGCCAGCGTCAGCCTCGACAAGTTCTTCGAGGATGCTGAGTCGATCAAGGACGAGCTCAAGGAGCTGGGGAACCTCCAGCGGAGGCTCCAATCCTGTCACGAGCATATTAAGACGCTGCAGAACGCCAGGGCCGTGAAGGACCTGAGGGCCTGGATGGAATGGGACGTGGAGGAGGCCCTGAAAAAGGCGAATGCGGTGAAGAAGAGGCTCGAGGCCCTCGAGCGGGCCGACGCCGCGAACCCAAACCTTCCCGGGTGTGGGGCGGGGTCGTCATTGGACCAGACAAGGACGTCGGTGGTAGACGGGCTGAGGAAGACGTTGAAGGACAACATGGAGGGATTCAACAAGCTGAGGGAGAAGCTATCGTCAGAGTACGAGGAGACGGTGCAGCGGAGGTATTTCGCGGTAACCGGAGAGAATCCGGAGGAGATGACTGTGGATCTGATTTCTACTGGTGAGTTTTGTTCTTACATAAAGAATTATTTCATGCATGTAATGCGATAATCTATGCATGCTCGTAGTCTCACATATTTACAATTTTGGAAAAAACCACAAAAATCCCAAACTTTGCCTAAAATGACAAATTTACCCCAAACTTTTTTGTGACTTGAAAAACCCCCAAACTTTTCAAATTGTGACACATTTACCCCATCAAGGACATTTTTGTCTTATTTTTCTGTTTTTCTTTTTTCCTTTCCTTTTTTTTTTTCTTCTTCTTCCCTCCACCAGCAATGGCGGATGGCAGAGCCGGCAGAGGGAAGCCGGCATCCGGCGAGGGCTGCCCTTGCCGGCATTGGGAGACGGCCCTCGTCGACGCTGGCGAGGGCACCCCTTGCCTAACGCCGACAAGGGCCTAGCAAGGGATCCCCTCGCCGAACTCGGGCGAGGGAGGCCCTCGCCGGATCCGGCAAGGGAGGCCCTCGCCGACGCCAATGAGGGCCGCCCCTGCCTGCGTCGGGCGAGGGCGCAAGGGAGGCCCTCGCCCGACCCAACCGAGGGCTGCCCTCGCTCGACACCGGTGAGGGCGACCCTAGCTAGTCCAAGCGGGGGACCCTCACCGACGCCGGCAAGGGCAGCCCTCGCCGGACGCCAACTTCCCTCTGTCATGGCCGGCGGAGGGAAGAAGAAGAAAAAAAAATTATTTAAAAAGTAAAAATATCAAAATGCTCTTTAGATTAGGGTAAATGTGTCATACGACAGAAGTTCAGGGTTTTTGTGTCACAAAATTTTTTTAGGATAAATGTGTCACGGTTGGCAAAATTCAAAGTTTTTCACGTCACCAAAAAAAAAAGTTTAGGGTAAATCTGTCACTTTGGACAAAGTTTAGAGTTTTTCGTGATTTTTTCCCTTACAATTTTACCTTTTTAGTTAGCATCTAGATGATGGTTAGCTGAACCTGATTACCGTAGGAGATTTATTAGAGTTTGTTGAGAGTCTTAAAATAAGTAGTACATAAAATGGCGGGCGGAGGACACGTGTCGCGTGCATGTAAAATAGGATCTAATTTTAATCATGTTTATTGTTTTTTGTCTGGTTGCTAAACTTACTATATCTATGTGCTTAGGAAAATTATCAAAAAAGTCATAAACAACCTATTGCAATTGTGCTAATCATTCATAAACTTTTGATTTGACCAATTTAATCATAAACCATTTGGTAATTGGCTGATTCAATACATCCGTCCAATTTTGACTAGAAATCGCTAACTTGGACATCAACCATCTTACGGCAACACCGATGTTGACATGAACAATTTTTTTTTTATAATTTATGACTTTTAATTATTATAATTTTCTTTTTCTTTTTATTATTTTCATTGTAGCTTCGTTAGTGGATGGGTTGGCAAGGGTCAAGCCTCGTTGGCCATGAGCGAGGCCTAAATTCACCAAATCTAACAAGGTTGTGTCTAGCCTAAACCCTAGAGAAGCTCGAGGCCTCACTAGAGGCCGTGAGGGCGGCCTTGCCCATGAGGGTGACGCTCACCAAAGGCCCTTGGCGACCGCTTAAGCCTCGCTAGTGGTTAGGCAAGTCACAAATTTGTTGGATCTAGCGAGGTCAAACCTCACCAACTAGATTTGGTGAAGGCAAGCCTCACCAACCTAGCCTCTGGCAATGTTTACCCTACCTAGCAACAATGAGGCCGAGCCTTGCTAGCCTAGCCATGGTGAGCCGACCTCGCCCAACAACAAGAAATATCTTCGACATCTTTGCCGGCCACAATGAAAAAATAAAAAATAAAAAATTACTAAAATCGTCCATGTCAACGATTTTTAATTAAAATTGGTCAAATTGACTAAATTGGTAAATTATCAAAATAGTTAGGATTAAATTGACCAAATTAAAAAATTTAGGATTGAATTGACGGAATTGCAATAAATTTATGACTTTTTTAGTAATTGACCGCTTCTATTTGCATCTTTGTTTCTTCAGCAGCATATACAAGAGAAAACTAGTAATGATGTCTAACCTACAGTTAAGAGGCCTATGCTAGGAAAGAGAACAACCATCCCCCACCTACACATCCTAAATATGAATCTAGCATGGAATCCTTCGTCCCGCTCGAATAACTTCATGATCTTTTCACTCTTCTGATCCCGAAAGACCGTAAATGCCACAGGCCAGATCGAGACGTTCTTACGTAAAGCGATCCAGGAACAACGCCGATCGGAGAAGGACATGGAGAGGAACCGCAAGAAATTTCTCCGCCAGCTCTTCCTGGCCTCTATTTTCTTGGTGCTCCTCGTGGTGCTGATGGGGCTCTCAGTCGCTAAACCTTGGATTTAGCTGCAGGCGGCGCCTCGGAGTCTTGTTCTGATTGTTCCTGGGGGTGGACAAGCTTTTGGCCGCGGCGTTTGATGTTTTCTAGGTCAATGAATTTCATTGATTAGTTGATCTATGTTACATAAGGTGGTGAGTTCCTAAATCATGAGGAGGAACTCTGTCTTCTCAATATAATTATCACAAGATGCACATTTGCCTAACAAATTTATTATATTTGCCTCGCTAGAAGACTTGGCATTAGATAATTAGAAATCTTTTTGTGTAACACTCGTATCAAATGATATGTGCCAACATTTGATACGAGTGTTACACAAAAAGATTTGGACTTTAAACCTTAGCATTTTCATCGCTCTAGTTAATTTGATCCTGTTGGCATGCGATGTAGCAATGCAATTTAAACACGGGTTTTGCTTATGTGGCAATTTCTGGATAACCATATGTCAACGAAATTCAAAAATCGAAAAGAAAAGACGGAAAAACTCGGGGGTGTCTCCGACGAGGGCAGTCGATCCTTGGGCAGCCATTGGCCAGGGCAGTCACCACACTTGGTGGTAAATCCAAATCCAAGTTAGGGCAAGTAGGTCATTAGTGCGAAGGACGAATAGCAATGCCCCAGGTGTCAAATTTTTTTGTTTCATACTTTCTGACGTCATATATCAACCGGACCAAATTAATGAAAATGATGAAATCGATTCGATTGGAAGAACAAAAGGACCACATTGAACAAATAAACTACAAAGATCAAGTTAAACATTGACCAAATGAAAAATTATTAATTTAAATATTGTCGCTTCTCGTGATACTGACCCAAAGCAATTTTGAAATTGAGCATTTGCAGTAGCATTCTCTTTTATTAGTAAGCTTGGTTGTATGTGATCACTAACAATCTTTCGAAGATTGAACTGCAGCATCAGCTTATGCCCTGATGACTGCATTCGCCGGTGGGGACTAACCCGTGAATTGAGAATTGAATTTGGAAGAAACGCTCCTGTGCTGGAGACATGGCGGTGAATTCATTGAAGGTCGCCGGAATTTCCTCGACTTCCGGTTTAACAGTCATGCAACGAGTGACCGAGGTTGTCAATTGACTCAATTCCATCGCAAGACCACGGCAGATCAATCACCCAAAACAAACTATTTTCCAAGCAGAACTATCATGGGCATCGTCTCTAACTTCAGACAGATAAAACCAGTAATAGGGACTGATGCTCCATCTTTAGACATCATTTGAGAAAACATGCGAGATGGATATAGGACCATGGCATGTGAGAACAGAGCGCGACAGCGTGGCAAAACTCTTAGGAAGTTGTGAACATCCAAGCCTCCAAATGCACATCTTTCTCTCTTAAAATAAATAGATTCGGTTGAAGTTTCATTCTCAAAACTAAGTGTTCAACTGTTGAGAACAATCAGTCAATACTTTCATTTAACTGCTCAACACCAAAACTATGCAGGACCGCTCACAATCCGGCTACATCATAGCAGACTATCCGCGCATATAACTGTAGTGTACGTACATCCAAAAATCAAGTAATCTCTAGGGCCACCGAGCTTTATATTCACCATCATCTTTGAATGTCCCGGCACAGAGAACTTGAGTTTGGCAAGTGGCTGAGTTGTAGAGTTACAGGGCTAAGCATGAGACAAGGATCTCCAGAGTCCTCTCCTCCAATTCCTCTCGTGCTGCCTCAGTACTCTACTGGTATTTGGAAGCCAAAACTTGTCAAATTTGCTCAGCTGCTGATGCTGGAAAGCAATTCGCTGCTGTCAAGATTGTTCGCGGCATTTCTGTTCAGAGAAGCAGGAGATGCTCTGTCCGCTGCCAAATTTAATCGTAAGGGCCGGCCTTCCACCTCCTGATTCCCATTGTAGCCAAGACAAAACAAAAAGAAACACGGCTAGTCAGCAAATATTTAAGGACTAAGGCTTGGTCCTTAACCATGAAATGTTGAGAAGTAGTATTTACCACACTAAAGTTTATTTTTTCCAACAAGAAAAGAACAATTATATGGCGTCACTGTTCTTTAGCAAACGCTTGCCAAAATACCTTATGCAGTTATGTTATATTAAGGTAAATGGTTGCAATAGGCATATGAACAAGCTAACCCTAGTGCATGTTCTCATATGAATGCCCTATCACTGCTAAATTGCTAAAAAATTAAGTGTCAAACCAAGCTCAAATATATCATGCAAAGCCTTATTAGCAACTATCTGAAGATAAAATTGGCACCATAATAGGGTACAAACTGTAGCAATCCCTAACAAGAATGTGGATTTTCAGTCAGTTCAATGCGTCTTACCGCTCCGTTCATGGCATCCAAAGCCGACTCCACAGCCTCTGCAGATTCAAAGGAGATAAATCCAAATCCTCGGGATTTTCCAGAATTGCGGTCATATATAACCTTTGCACTCAACAGGCCTGGCTGGTTGGCGAATGCATCTCTGAGACCTTCGGAAGTGAGGCCCCACCCAAGGTTTCCTGCATAGAGTTTGTGGGGGCTATCCACAAAGCCACGGTTGCTATTTCTGATCCTTGGCCCCATTACTTCCCTTTCACCTCCTTTTGGTACTTCAGGGAAGTTTACCTTGACTGTTCTGCCGCCAACTTGCTGTATGAACACAACGGAAAAGAAACTACCATTAATTTTCTTCATCTAGCAAACTAGCCCACACATCATTTCAGTGCCACAGATAATCAACAATATATGAAAGAAGAAGAAAGAAGCAAACATTGAACCCCACAACACACTACCACCAGAGTGAAACCAACTCTCCAATAGATGCATACATTGAACCAGCCTTCACCAGCTCTATCACAAAGATTACTTTGGAAATGCTCGATAAACAATTAATACAGGTTAGTTATCAATGCTGATAATAGTTGGGAAAGGGTGGGCATTTAGCAATACAACACCAAACAACACATGAATTTACACTATGCTCGGCGCATTCAATTTCCGAATTTACAAAGCCTCATCAAAAAGTCACCACCAATACAAAAATGGATCAGTCAGCCTAGACTGATTTAATATCCAACAAGTCCTATGTCCAAATTAACACACCAATCACTGCTGCAAGCAACTTCTAACAATTATGATTGCATTGATAAAAACAACCATGTTATTTCATCTAAAGCAAAAACAGTCTATATTGAGCCATTATTGATGGAAAAGCCATCTTATTCAGCTACAGCAGACTATCTACCAGAGCAGGTTCCAATTCTTCATGAAGCAGTTCACATTGGCTAGTGTTACACAAGAAACGACACATGGGACGGGGCCACGAACAGGGCAACATCTATTTCACAGTTAAGGCCACAATTCAATTCATGCATCAAGAACCACTTTGATGGTCATGTATTTGGGTGGGAATGCTTACAGATCCATCGAACATCCGAATAGCCTCCTGAGCTTCTTCCACACCCCCCATGGTAACAAACGCGAAGCCCCTGCTCCTATCCGTCACTCGATCATAAACAACCTGAAACGACCCAACCATGACCACCAAAAAAAAAAAGTCAATTTTCAAGGACCCAGTAACCAAAAATCTTCAAAACATAAGAAAAACAAGCAAACAACAAAGAGCCGAAATGCAACACGAAAGCAGAAGGCGACGAACCTCCACGTTTATCACACGCCCGGCCTCCTCAAAGACCTCAGCCAACTGAGAAGAATTCATGGAATAAGGCAAGTTCCCAACGTACAACCTCCCACCCGAAAACCCGAGACTCTCTTCTCCTCCCCGCTCTCCCTCTCCCTCTCCCTCCTCCTCTTCTTCGCCCGCGCTCTCGAGCAGCTCCTCCGCCTCTTCCGGGCCCTCTTCCTCCGACCCCGCGGCGCCGTCTTCGGCTTCGAACCCGTCGAACGCGGCCGAAAGAAGGGGTTGGCGAGGGAGTTTCGCAGAGCCGAAAACAGGGGCCGAGGATTTGAGGGCGAGGAGGAGGCGGAGGGCGGGGGGTTTTGGCGGGAAGTGGGAGGGAAGCGAGGCGTTGGGAGGGGCGAAGAAGAGAGCAGAGGAGGGGGCCTTGTGGCCGAGCGATGGAGGAGCAGCCGCGGCCATGGACAGCGATGAGGTCGACATGGAAACGGAGGAATTCGGAGGAAGAAGAAGAAGGAGAAGACGATGATAATCGACGAATTCTGGGTAAATGGCAGAGATAAGATTATCCCCTGCTGTCTTCGTTTATGCTCTGTACCGAGAGCGACACTGATGGATAAGGTTTGCCCTTTCTCTCTCTCTCTCTCTCTCTCTATGTGGAAATGATATTCCCATTTTCCTACTAATTGATCAATTCAAGAAAGTTTAGGTTGATCAAATTGACTGATGGCATTAATTTTATTTTCCTTTCTTTTTTTCTTGCCCGTTTTGTAGAATTGAAATGAAAGGCTGAAAGTTTTTTTTTTTTTTTTTGTCGGTCATATGCTAATTCTTTGCTAGGAGTCACTCGCAGACTTTTGCCCTACCTCCTTGTAGTGGGAGTCGAAACCCACTCCTGAAATGAAATCGTCCCCACCCCAATCCCTCCTGAAAATGTAGGGATTTGAATCCCCCACCTCCCCCTTCCAAGTTAGAAGGGTGGCTTGTTGATGATTTCTTTTTTCTTTTTCTTTTTCTTTTTCTTTTTCTTTTTTCCTACTTCTGGTCATTTAATTGTTGATGACTTCAAGGGCCCAAGATAGAATCAAAAGGTTGTTTAATGATAACTGAAAATTAAATTAACATTATTAATCCCTCGCCAAACATTAAAAAAGAGACTAATGCCACAAAAAAAAAATCCTAAAATGATATGTTTATGCTACATCTGCCCAAACTAATTTGTGTTATAAAACTCCCAAACCAATATAGTCGTGCCACATTTACCCTAAACTAGGATGAGTATGATTTTAAAGTAAAATCAAGAACCTGAGAACCAATCCATTTTTAGGTTCTGGAATATGTAGGATAGGTTTCTAGTTAAAAGAAAATTGGAAAATTTATTGTAATTGGTAGATTCTAGGTTTCAAGTGTAGCCAAGAACTTAGAACTTGGAACCTAGAATAAGTCTTTTGTTTTATATTTTCGCGTGATCCTACAACATTCTATGACATCCGATTATGAGTGCGTAATCTAAAATCACTAATCTAAATTTCTATTCCAACATATTCATTATTAATACTTTTACTTTATTAATATTTCATAAAGTTTGTGTCTAAATATGCAATCGTTTAATTAAGAGCACAAGTAAAACTTAGGTAGACCCTGAAATTTGTGATAACATAAGTTATAGGTTGTTGGGTATGTAAGGTAAGTTTCAAGTTTTAAAAATTAAGAAACTATTCCAACGGATAGGTTAACCACTAACCCCTAACCCAAACTAATTTTTAGAGAAAATTTCAAATAAAACCTGAAGTGAATATTATTTCAAATAAGGGTCTAAAGTGCCATAATTTTCTCAAATAAAGACATGATGTGAATCTTATTTCAAATAAGGATTTGAAGTAGTCATATCAATTTTGAAGAAATGCCTCAATGCACTATTTGATAAGGGCAATTTTGTCTTCTAGTTTTTTTTGTTGTTTTTTTCCAAAAAACAAACTATTTTTTTTTTAAAAAAAAAGAAAAAGAATAGAGGACATGAGGGAGGGCTCTCTCTACCCTGTGGCCGCCGCCCCTTCATCGGTGGGGTGGCGGCGATGGCCGACAAGATCGTTGGCACCTGGACGAGGGCCGACGACCCTTATCGACCAGAGGTGAGGCCTTCACTAGAGGTAGGTGAGAGCGATGACCTCTCCAAAATCCGGGCGAGGGTTGCCCGCCCTCGCACAGCAAGCGAGGTCCGAGGGTGCTAGGCAAAGGCCACCAACGCCTTCATGAGGGCCGGCGACCCTCGCTTATATTTGGGAGAGGGTCGCAACCATCTCATACCTCTATTGCCACCCTTCGCCTCCAATCGATGAGGGTCGCTGACCCTCCCCCACGCGCCAACGACCCTATTGGCTAGTGCTGCCGCCCCACGGACAATGAGGTGACAGCTACAAGCGAGAGGAGCCCCTCCTCCCAATTTTTTTTTTAAGTTTAAGTTTTTTTTTAAATTTTTAATCTTATTTTCAAACAAAAAAAATCTAATTTAATCTAAATTTAAATTGCGTTTTGACAAAAATACCCCTCGATCAACTGGAATTTTTTGTCAGCCAGTGAGGTTAGGCTCTTATTTGAAACAAATATAGCTAGTTCAAGTCATTCTTTGAGGCTGATATAATCACTTTGGACTCTTATTTTAAATAAGGTTCACTTCATATCCTTTTTTGAGAAAATAAGTATACTTCGAGCCCTTATTTGAAATTTTAATCTTAAATTAGTACATCCGTAAACATTTACCAAATATATTTGTGTCATATATATCATAAATTTTGATAAATATGAGTTTGAAGTAAATGTGAAAAGAGTGCACCAATTAAAAAAAAAAAAAATTGTAATGTAAATAATATGTGTCAAATGTATCGGTTTAGTAGTTTTTGTGACATAAAAATTGAGAGAATTACTTAAAAAAAAAAAGTTATAAACTTATTACAATTGTGTTAATTCAATTATAAACTTTTTTTTTTTACCAATTCAATTTTAAATATTTTACATTTGTGCCAGTTAAATCCATCTAGTCACCGCCCAAAAAAAATCCATCTGGTCAATTTTAGTCAACCAGCACTAACGTAACATTGCTTTGGTGCTAACATGAATTTTTAAAATAATATTTTTAATTTTGTTATTTTTTATTTTATTTTTCCCCTTCCCCTTTTTCTAGATCGACAAGGGTCACTAGCCGACCCCGACCATAGGCAAGGGCTGGTTGGCGAGGACATCTTGGCCTTCACCTAGTCGAGCGATGGCCACAACGCCCTCATCGAATTTGCCCTCGCCCAACCAAGCAAAGGCTGCGACACCCTTGCTCTCCCAGATCGGGCGAGGCCATCATGGCCATCGCTTGGCTAGATTTGGCAAGGGCATCGCGGCCCTCGCTAGATCTGGGCGAGGGGCCACATGCCCATACCCTCGCCCGTGGCCAATGAGAGTCAGCCAACGACCCTTGCTAGCTTTAAGGGAAGGGGGAGAGAGGGAAAAATTAGAGACAAGAAAAGAAAAAAATATAAAAAATTCAAAAATATATTTAAATATTATTTTAAAAATGTCACATTAGTATCGGTAGTGCCATGTCAACGTCAACCAATCAAAATACATCGGATGAATTCAAATGACGTAAATGGACCAAATTAGTCAAAAAAAAGTTTATGACTAAATTGGTACAATTGTAATAAGTTTATGACTTTTTTGATAATTATCCCCATAAAAATTAGTTTGAGTTAAATGTGGCATGAGTATACTGGTATGAATTTTTTTTTTTTGTTTTGGTGATATTAACTCAAAAAATAACCATCATTGGTAGATTTTATCAATATATTTGGCAAAATTCAAATTATCATCAATTATATTTTATTAAATGAATTAAGTAATCTTCCCCTTAATTATCTGATTAAGTTGATTTTTTTATTTAATTGAATTATTTCAGTCTATCCTATTTAAGCTTATCATGCAATCTCATTAAGTGCCGATAGTCTCTCTCTCTCTCACTCGAAGTTGGTTGAGAGTTGGAAGAGGAGCGAGGCTATGGATGGAAGAAAAAAAATTCATTAAACATTTTTATACAATTCAATGACTAAATTGAATACGCATCAAATATCCAAGAATATTGTTTTGCATTGAGTTAAAATTTAGGGATCATATTAAATAAATTTAAAAACTCAAATATTATATTGATCAAAATTCACGGACCATTTGTATCATTTAGTCTAAATTTCAAGGATTTTACAAACCCAAAGTTGCTTCACAAGACATTCCCCAAACATGCCCCTTAAATCTAAAGTTTAGACATCAAAATGCAAATAAGAACTTCACATACCAATGACGCAAAACTAAAGTTCGAACGTGATTAACATGTTGCCTAAATTTGGCCGAGAAGAGCTTGTTACCAACTTTCAAATTAATTTGATAGGGTGTCAAGACAACGGATAGCTTTAGCAAAGTAGTTGGTACCATTAATGATTGTTTTTCCTCATTAAACTGTTTCATTCATCTCTTAAGACACTGAGTGAGACTCTTGCTGGATTTGATCTTTTTTTCAAGTGCATTTTTCAGTCCAGCTTATTCTCAAGACCCGTTGAGGTCACTTAACGAGTTATCAGGTAAGCATTCCTTGATTCTCACCCATCGACCACTTAAACATGACACGATATCAAGATCAACTCCAGACCCTGCTGTTACTTCATATGTTACCGGACGGCGGACACACTCGACCTGAATGTCGCTATGCTCACTCATGATTCATAAGAACATTAGGAATCCCCAGTGCTCGCAGACGAAAAGCTGATAAAGACAGCCGTCGGTCACCGATGCCTTTTGCACGAGAAGAATGATCTGAACACATTACTAGACACTAACGGTGATCCCACTTAGCCTGAGCAGCTAGCGCCTTGGCCGGTTCTTCTCAATGCAGATGAAACATAAGCAAGTCTAGGAGCGTCTTATGACGTAGATTATCGCAGCAACAGTCCTGCATACTCTCACCCGTCGACTTGGGACACTAAACAAAGGATCAGGCATGTCAATTGTCAGGAGGTAAATATGCATATATGGCTCATCAATCGCGTGCCGTTGCAGCTGGCGACTCGGTCTGAGTCCAATTGACATGGCATCATAACGTTTGAACTAAGTTAAGCTTCAAGGATAGAGAGAAGCGCTTTCGCAGTCACGGACAATACTAATGACGGTGAGACACTAAACAAACTTTAAAGTTACAATACATCACTTCATATAGTTCATCACTTCAAATAGTTCAAAATCCACTCAGAAAGCATCAAGGACTTCGACACCAACAAACTGTAAGTATTAACAAGACATTAACAAACACAAACCCAGTCTTCCATTCTCTCAGTAGTTCCATGGGCAAGGAATAGTGAACAAACCCACGTTATTCTTAGTTCTTAGTCATGTTATTTAAGAGGTGCATTAAAGATTAGCCACCTTCAGCCAACCAGTACACCAGAGTGACTAGGGAATAACTAACTTAATGCACCCCTGAGCCAAGAATGATTTGCCTATGGCAACCAAATGGCAGCAGGAGAATCCTGAGCCAAAGACCCGACTGCAATAGCCATTACAGGAACGGCAGCGGGACTTCTCCACTTGGTTGTCAGAGGGAAATGAGGTCAGGCATCGACCCCACTTCCCTTGCTTTCAGACATTGAGGTTGCGGCGATTGTCAACCGCTGCGACCCACTTGCTGGGCATGACAATGCTATGCGAGGTATCGTTCATGCTGGTGAAAGAGTAGGATGGTCGAAGTTGATTGATCGGAAAACGATCAAGTTCTTCCCTCGAGTACATGCTAGTGACTTCTGACCCAGAGAGATTCCCAGCACTGCCATTAGCTTCTTTTGGCAAGCTTGGTGTTGTGCCACTCTCAGACTGTGAGAGCTCAGAACTCTGAGAACCAGTTGGCTGGGGAAATTCTCCGCCACTGTCTTTCTTTGCTTCAGCTCCTGCCTCTTCATTGCTCGAGTTTCTCACATTCAAGAAACGGCCCCCGCAACCCCTTGGTCGGCGCATAGCATGAAGATGACGTGATTCATGCATGTACGGCTGTCAAATGAAACACCACAGAACACTAATTTAGAAAACTTTGGAGTGCTATTCTTCAAGTTTGACAAAGGAAAATTTTGGTCGAAGGGATGGCTGAAACAGAACTAAAAGAAAAAAATTAACTTCTTAAGATCCTATATTGAGGAATGCAACTGATTGACAATCAACTTAAAACACATAAGCCGCACCAACAAAACTGGTCAGCACCAGGCCTTGGTAAAAACCACGGCTCATAAAAGAATATACCTTTTCAAGTTGAAGTGCTAAAATGATCAAACTCGACTGAGGGCTGGAAATCATCTTCTAATAAATGCCAAAGAGTTGTACCCCACTTTTAAGATTTAATTTAAGCAAGTCAACTGCAGGAAATGGGCATGAAACAGCATTGCAGTTACATCTGATTTTTTTAGTTTTGCATTCTCCATAGTTGACAAGTTCAACATCATGCAGAGGTGCCTTTTGTCTTACAGAAAACGTGAATGACAATTATTACAGGGAGCAATTGATGTGAAAGATCATACCTTACGTCTAGTTACTTTATTCTCGAGCACAGCTTTTGCACGAAATTTGCGGCGCCTAATGATCGCATGGTACTGTTTGGCATTTACAAATATGGGTCCATCATCTGTCGACAAGTTCAGAGGAAGCATCATCCGGCCCTGAAAGTATTGGAAAAACATGTAAAGAGGAATGGGATCAAATAATCTGACTTAATATGGCTTCTAGTAAGTTTTCGACTGGCGAAGATGAATATGATGACATCATTTGAATGAAGTATTTCCAGTGATGGATAAGGCCAGAGGTGCTAAAAGTAAAGTTTTAACCTACAAAAACCGTGCATTTTAAAAGAAGAACGATTCGCACATTTACTTAGACAATATGCTGTGCAATTTATGATAGTTGTCATACTTGAAGATATTGGGTATGCAAAGGTGAAAAAGTAATCAAGTTAACTATTGTACGTAAATACACACAGCTATAATTAGTCAAGTTTATTAAAGAAGAAGATTTCCAACATGGAAAATGGACAAGCAAGCTTCTTGAACTAGGAATAAGGAGGAAAAAAATCCAGAAAAGTATTCAAGCAGTTGTTTCACGAGAAGCTTCAGCTTGGAAAATCTGTTTACTGAAGTACTTTCATGAGAGAATGAAGATAAGTATATAGAGTTCAAACTATGGTATGCGATAACATTCTCTTATTAAGGACTCAACACATGAGAGGTGATTGATGGCTAGTATCATTAAAGATGTTTGTTTATGACCAACAACAGTGAGGGCTCTGATGGCACTACAATTGACTGGATGTCAAAATGGTAGTAGATGGCAGTAACTACTCATTTGCGATGGCCATTACTTGTCAAAGTGATGTCATGATCACAGGGTGGCAGACAAGACCTAATTCACCTCAAATATTTTGAGGGTTGTGATCACAGGCGTCTGGCAGTGAATTTAATTGGCCACAAGATAAATCACAGCTTACTACCAACTGACCGGATTAGTGACTTATTTAGATGAGGCTGCTGCTTTCCCATCCAGCCTTACTTTCTATCATGATATCTTAAAAGGGCGTATGTTGGCGGTTTCAGATAAAAGATGATTCTTAAAAACATGATCATTATTAAATCTAAGCCAGTTAAACATTTAAAGTTCGGAATACACCGATATGCCTCTTTACACCAAACAGAAGACAGATAAAAATTTTGCTGGTGAACTGTCTGGTGAACAGTCACAGGACTCCCGCTCAGGCCCCTCACTGCACTAAAAGGTATTGACTAATGTAGACAGAAGGAACAAAGAACTACAAACCGATATTTGCGACCCAAAGGGTGAGAATACGCCATAACACTGCTCTCCATAAGGATATTTTGCACATATCTGCATTTACGATCCAAGCACACAATATGCGTCACTGCCATTAGCACACATTTCAGCTACAGAATCAAAATAGCTAACATTACCAACATTGAAGTAGACTGTAGCAACAATTGGTTGAGACGAACACTTACCATCTGCTGACCATATCCTAGATCAACCCGAGCACAGTATTCTGGCAGAGGGGAGATGGGTAGTTGAGACTTCTGGGTATCTGAAGAATTTTTGTAGTCACCTGAATAAGGTAAAAAAAATCATCAAGTCCATGGTCACCAAAAAGAAGAAAATTACAAAAGGAACTACCGACATCGCTACAATTGATTAGACTCTGCAGAAGTGGAAAAAGAGGATTTTTTCGGGAGCATATGAAAGTTTATTAAAAAAGGCTTTCGCCTTTTGAAGTGCAACAACTTCATGGAATGGCCCTAGTTGGTGACAAAATGTTTAGGTACTCATTCATCACATAGACCTTCCTTACCTCATACAACACTACAAGGGAGATTGGGGAGGAAACACAAAGAACGAGAAAAGGTATGTGGCCATGTCTGCTGCATCCTAAGTTATTAGTACATGTTCAACTACTATCTGGCCGGTTTTCAATTGAGGACACTTTTATATTTGCATTGTGTCATCCACGCAGGTTGGCTCAGTGCAACGAGCCTAGATATACATTGTGACTATAGGTCTATGCCGTGACGAAGCTTCAATTATTTCAAACCTAAAGCCTCATTGCCACGAGCTCCTAAAGTCAACCTCCACACCTTGAGTTCCGCGATGCAAGAGTAGATACATCTATTTGCATGAAGTGAGACACCAGAACCATGAGATTTAAATTTCTATCGTATGAATTATACAATCGATGAGAAAACAAGTGTAGACATCAATTGGATCATGTGTGTCCACATAGGACCCACATGAAAGCATTATAAAACATTCTTCCCCAGAGATTGTAGAAATTTTAATAGAGCTTCGTCTTTGCTAATGTATGCAGGACAACAGACAGAGTCCTATTAAACCTATCCCTCATCTTCATCTTGTCAACCAGTTTGTCAAGTAATTAGTCTGTAATATCTGGGAAAGTTCTCAATTCTAAACGGTCGAGAATATCCCCATAATGGTCTCTCTTTTGAAATGAAGTGTTCTTTGGTTTTTTCTATTGAAGGTCCTACTTTTCCACTTAATTTGATAAAGGTAAACAAGAGAAGGCCAAAGCACCAAAGAAGGAGTCAAAGAAATACAGCAACTGCACGAGAACAAAGCAACGAGTAGAATTCCCTTACTTTAGAACAGGACAAGAAGCATCGAGAGCAAAGATATTCCCCACATAAAATTACAGTTAAGAACACATTGCTTAGCCCGAAGATGCAAAAACTGGCAATCACCTGAAAAGATGGTGAACTGGGTCAGGCTTCCCTTATCAGCACCTTGTTCCGTACCCCGTCCAGCCTGTTTGGCCGGCATGAGGTGGTCACCGCAGCTAGGGTTATCAACAGGCGACGAATTCGACTGGCCCAACGAATCCCCATGAAACGATTGATTCCCGAAGGCGGCCCACCAAGGTGCTGCCGATGGAGCCAAGACAACTGTGATGTGGGATTATGGAGCATTCCCTCATGTTCCTTGAGATATAATGCTTGCATAGCCATGATGACACCCTCCCAAGTGATCCGAAATACGGGATTTTCGATTCTCAAAGCCAAATTTCTTCAAGCTACAGCCTGCAAATTAAAAAGATCGATAGAAATGTTCCAGTGCAATGATGCCAATTCAAAGATGATTCTTCCAAAAGACCTCCAAGGCCTTGATCTGACTCAATCCGACTCTTCATTCAAATTTGCAAAAGAGAATATAAGGAAAGCCAGCAGCGCAAGAAGCAAGTGGCCAGTCCACAGAGTACTCGCCGCAATACACAAAAAGATTGAAAATTTGCAAGGACGGGCCTACTGGAAGTAAGAGTAGATCATCTTGACTGGACAAAACACACAGGGGAAGAGGGGCAAAGAGAGAAAGCAAAGGCGAGGGTAGCGACTCCACACTCAAATCTCAAATGGGTCGTCGTCAGATCAGGAGCCGAAGCTGATCATGCAGAGAGAAAGATCAAGATAGGAGCTGAGGAAACCCCCAACAAAGAAGAGTCACTGTTGTAAGTGCTGAGAAGAAAAAAAAGAACCAGGGGGGACCAATTCTGCACCGGCCCCGCACATTAGCTGGGAAGTAGGCGATGGAAGAAGCAGAGATCACCACGAGAACCCCCACAGAGCAGGCCGGAGCTATGCAGAGTCAAGAAATCGAAAGAAACCAACGACTGATAAAAAGCTGACACAGCTCAATATCAAGAAAACCCAGGTATAGAGAGAGAGAGCTCACGCATATATAAGCGAAGAGGGTGTAAAGGACGGGGGACGGAGCAGCCTCTTTCAAGCAGAGAAACCCCATTTCCTCGGAGCCATGTCGGTACTATTTCAAGCAAGAACAGAGAGAGGGAAGACAAGGAGAGAGAGAGAGAGAGAGAGGAGGAGGGGAAGAGACGAACGAGAGCAGCGCTTGATAAATGCGTACAAAGGCAATGCCAACTCCGACTCTGGCCAATCACCTTCGCTTTCCATGTTTTTTTTTTTTCCTACCTTTTTTGCCCCCACTTCCTCAGCCCCCTTAAAAAAAAAAAAAAAAAAAAGATATCCATGTCATGTCAACTTACCTAAAATTTCTTCGTCGAAAATATCGAATTACATGGATCAACCTAGTTCACGAGTGTCTCCAATTGATTAAATATAAATTTTTAAAATATGAAGTATTGTTTCTTTTTCTCTAACATGCATAATTATTATTTATGTGGGATTTGTCAACAAGGTACCTCTTCAATGAAAATCATTTTGCTACAAAATTTTTTCCATTTGCATCACTATAAGTTGGAAAAATTATACAACTAAATATTGCAGACCGATTGTAAATCCTTCTCCGGTTGTAACTCATTATTGTGATCAATACACAATGGTACGCTAATTCATCGGCTTATGTTGTCGTATGCAAAATCAAGAGGTGAAAAAAAAGAGATATTTTTGTTTGTGCAAGTGCATGTGAGTCCATTGTATTTCAGCCCTTAAATTAAGCGTGTCTCATGTAGACAATATTAAGGAATTAAGTATGTGGGCCTGATATGAATTGAGATCGTTTAAGAGTTTAAAAAAGAAAGGGGAGAAAAAAGGGAAAAGAAAGGAAATTCGAGTTCCTTTCTCCAAGTCTCAATCTTCAATTGTAATCCAAGATTGTGGCCATCAGCCACAATCTGCGTGCTTAGGTTGTTAACAGAGGATGTAGAAATGCTTTTTCCCGACATAGCAAATCACCCAGGACAGTGACAATTTCCTTGCCATTTATGCGCTCGTTTTGATGGATTGAAATCTCTCCATGTGTTATTTTGCGCCCGACACACACGCAACAAGGAAAAAAGAAGGAAAAAACAGCAAAATTTCCTGTAAGGGTATGATTTAATTGGGAGCATGTTTCCTATATATACGACCGGGATGTTACTATACCATCATGTGGCTGCATTTAAATAAGTTGGATCGAACAGTAGCCGATGTAAGTTGTTGAAATCATGAAATGCTACCATCATAAGATGCTTGTTAAATACCTCATTAGGCTGTGTTTACATTACTATGCACAATAAATGTTCGTCCATAGATCACTTATGTTTGACCTACTTCGAAGTCCTCTCTTATTTATGACTTAATGTTCATTGCTAGATTGAAATGGCACCTTATCAAGAGATATGCGCGTGGCACCAAGGCCACCCCGCTTTGTGGGAATTTATGGTTTCGGTCACATACGTAGTTCCGACATCTCCATATTTAGTTAGTCTTCACATTCATCAGAGTAATCGCAATGGTGCTTTAGTTTGGAGGTCAAAGTGGTGATGTGTGGCTAACGAGGTGGAGGAGCGCACACACGAGCAATGGGTAAAGAGACGAGAGAGTGGAAAGAGAGAGAAGTGGCATGTTAACTACAAGCGCCACAGATGTGACGTATGACCCATAATTTAGAAAATTTTGTCATTCCAACTCCTTAGTGTCCATATAGAGCCAAAATAAAGGTGGATTCACTCTCATCCAAGAGACATATGCACGATAAATTCAAAGGATAATTTTCATAAAAGTTTAGTCAATCCTACTCCAATTTAGTACCACAAGACAAACTCCTCCAATACTCGAAGGAGATCAATTATGGCAAAAGTTAGGACCTTTTCCTTCCATCGAAGTTTTCAAGAATTGGGTTTCCTAGAATTAATAACCGCTCATCGTACAAAAGATGGTCCGAAGCCAAAAGTGGCAATCCGCTTCTTCCTGGCTTGGCATCTGTGCTTCAGATTTTGGAAACCCCCGATCGAGTGGCGAGGACAATGCCAAAGCTCCTTCGCCTTTGCTGCGGTACATCGAACCATATGTGGGTTGCCAATCGATTTCCCTTTTCCTTTTCGCCTCTCCTTATAAGGAAGATGGGGTTTGCTTTTTACATCACCTTTTTCGTGGTTTGTCTCTTCATATCGTATTGCATTTTGGTTGGCGTGAGATCACGCCCACTAGAAGTGGGAGTGGCTGCTGAGAAAGGACACTAAACTGAAAAAAGAAACACGATGGAAAAGAAAGAAAAATTGCTAATCGAGATCATCATTATCTCCTTTGCCTTTTAATGCTTGCGAAGCCCACTTTTTATCCACTATCAATGAGACCCCTAACTTTCTCCATTAGTCCTTACATGGGTGCTCTGCGGCGCAGACTTATTTGGGAATGTGATGGACTTCTTTAAATTTGAGCATATAAATCAGTGTTTATGAAAAGTATTGGATAAAATAAACCCATTACTATGTGCTCTTAGAAAAAGATATATATATAAAAGAGAGACCAGAGATGAGATGGAGGAGTGTTAAATACAGCATCTAATTTTAATGAGACTTAACCGGCTGTTTATATTTCACAACAACTTTGTAATAATTAGAGATTTGCAATTCGGTACTATCTCAGGGAAGCTACTAAGAGTGCGCTTGATTCAACATTTGCAAAGCCCTTTAAGGCTCTAAAATCCCTTAGGCAAATACACATGACTTTTAACAAAAAATTTTGAGAAGTTTTGGGAAAATGCAATTGCATTTTCAAAAACCTTTAACCCAAAGCAAGTCCGAAGATGCTTTGAATAATGCATCTTTGAAATGGAGATAACATTTTTTTTTCTAGATCTGGCTAGCGGCAAGCCACTCCTAAGGACACTTGGCCAGCAACTAGACTTGGCTGGCAACGGCTAAGTTCTGGCAAATAATTTCAGAGTTTTTTATAATAAAAAAAAAAGATTAGCAAATATCATTTACAAAGTATAATTTTTATCAAAAGAAATTTAAGTCAAAATTCCTTTTCAATATATTTTTAAAATAATTTTTTTCCAAATACTGCTTGCATTTCAAAAAATCCCTTTAGCCAAAAGTTTGTATATTTTTCTCGAAGGCTATCCCAAAACTGAGTCAAAAACACCCTAACTCTATTGCTCTGGACCACTGACCATTTTCGGTGGATATTCAGTGAATATTCATCAAGCTTTCAAGATCCAAGTGTAAAGATCATCATCGACCGTTGACCCAAAATAATCTCTGGTCATGGGTTGTTTAAAGATAAGCTAAGTCAACGGTTTAGCCCCATTGGAGCCAGCTTGTAAATCAAAATGAATGCATTATCCCCACAACAATTGAGTCCCCGAAAACAGCGATTTTGTAGGCCGTGAGATAAGGGTTTTCGTAGCTTTACTTAGCCGGAACGCTTGAATGACATCACTAAGCAATTCCATTTACGTTTCAATGGCTAATAATTGTAGATCCCAAAAGGGCACAGACTCAAATCATGGCCACCAAAAGAAAGATTTTCAAAGTGAAAATGCCAGGAAGGGAAGAGGGACCACAACAATTTTACTGTCGAGCCTTTGGATTTATTATCATTAGATATTGATGCAAATTTGTTTTTAACGTATGGTCATTGTCATGAGGTAGGTCTAAGGATCGGTCCAAAAGAAGATTCTTTGAAGGTGTGATTTTAGCTTCGCCTTTGAGGATGAGGAGGGGGAGGTATCCAGGTTTGGAAAGAGCGAGGGTGTTATCGAACACTAAGCAAGTTCAAAAACCTCAAGTGGCATTTCCCAGATCGATTTCAAGACAACATATGAGGTTTCAGAAATAGATCTCAACAGGAAACTAAGGGCATTTTCTGCTCGGCCGTCTTCCAATAGATACCCCCAAGCTTTGTTCGAGTAAATATATAGCAATACGTGATGTTAATTAATCACCTTTTAGTTGTTGATTATGTAGCATTAATAATTTGGTTCGACGATCATGAATCTTTATCTTCACACGTAACTGATGTCGTTTTCTTTAGCTTTATATATTTGATTGGCCTATTATGTAACAGCTTAAATTAAAAAGAAACGAGATAAATGCCGGTTCCGACGGATTATCGCACTAGATATCAGCAGTTGAAAGGAAAGCACTTTAACCGGAAGAGAAGCACGGAAGAGACCCGATCAGTAGGCGCTAAGCAAAGGATGACTCTCCTTGGAAGCATCTAAGGAACCCTGAACCCTAACATGGTCCCATGAGGCTTCCCCGATTCTTTGCAGGTTGAGAAATAAGAGTATGACATTTTAACAAGGACTGTTCATCAGTCACCAATGACATTTCCTGCCCATCTTTTGGCCCACGTCATTTGCTTCTTCGGTCCTAATGATTACCCTCCCTCTCTCACCTAGGTAGGTACGCATAACGTATTACCAATTATTGGGCCAATGTCCAAGAAAATCAAGAATATAGTTAAACTGAAACCTAGTAAGTTTGAAAACCTCCGGCGTCTCCGGTTTTTCCAAGGACATCGTTCGGCAGATCATGCAGAGTCAAGGACAGAAGGAGAAAAATTGATGTTGATAACCCTCACAACAAGAAGAAACTTGTAGGCCAGGGCATATTAAAACACCAGCGTACACATCGCAATGACAAGAGCATCAATCGTGACTGATAACCAACTCATGTACTAGGGAGTCCACTCGCGGGCCTTCCCAATTGTTATTGCCTTCAAAGCAGAAGGGAAAACTAATCACATCGGCGGTTTGATGATGCGTGTTTGAGAATGCTTTCAGACAGAATAAACACTTTCTACAAAGTTTCCAATAAATTCTTGAAAACATAAAACATCAATGTCAGGCTACAAAACATATTATGCACGGTATTCTAATAGCTTTACATCTCAAGAGGTCGACAAAGACCTCTCGAGATATTCGAATTGTCTCATTCGAACACTTAGAGGTGAAAGAACGAAGTGTATATTCGTACGTGAAGAGGGTTAATCTCGTCGCCCCGTAATTGAGATTATTGTGTCCCTCGGTCTGTGGACACATCCTCGAGGAGGCGAGGTCTTCCTCTCCTTTCCGGTTTCCACCGCCGTCGGTCGTCGAGAGGTGTTGAGGACCATGCACACCAACTTTCTCTCCTCCTCTTTAAGCAAGTTGAGGTGGTCCAGCACCCCTTCCCTATTCCCTGGCCCAATAGGGGAAAGGAAAACGCCTTCTTGATTCACCCCCCTTGTATAATCAATTCCTCCATGTTCTAGAGACAGCACATCCAGGGGCTCATCTTTTAGCCCTAGTTGATTTTACTTTAGATTAAACTATTCATGATGTGAGTATCAATAAAGGCTCCTCCGACACTAGGCACGACCTTATGGGGTGTGACATGCGCCACGTGTAAGGCAGGAGATGAGGAGTTGGTGCCTCGTTGGCACGCATAAGATGTGGCCAATTGGAGGGCCGTCGTTAAAGATCCGCGGTATTAGTGGGGCGTATCAAGAAATTATTATTTGGACCTGAATTTGGAAGATTATGAAATATTATAAATTTTATGAGTTTCACTGGTATCTCATTATATTATTATCCAAATTAAATTCTATATGCATACATGTATTAGATTCACTAAATATGTTCCTTCTCGAGCACAAGAGCGAATTAAAATTGCACGTGCAGACAAAAAATGTTCATGGCATTTAGAGTTTGCAATCCGCGTCAGATGGAAAGCCGTTGTTTCTTTTTCGCTTGTGTAAATTTGGTAAAACCCCACTAATAGGCCTCCAGTGGATATGGAGAGAGAGAGAGAAGGATAATAGGTCTCTGAGATCCTTGTTCTATTCTTGTCAGATTCTCTCTTTTGCTTCCACTTGCAATAGTCAATGCGATATCAATATGGAAATTTCTCGTCCGGTTCAAATCAGGTCATGATGATCACAGGAGTTGCTCTCATTGAATTCTTGAAATGAAATCACACCGTCTATGATTTTATTGATCTGATTGGAGTGCAGGCAAGAAAAATTACCATCGATGGGCAAGTTATTAGGATAACTCCATAATGTCACGAGAAAAAGATCCATTCTATTGACGTGCAAATGAATATAGAAAAAAAAACCCACATGGTCTATTTCAGCAAAAAGAGTGAAATGTACATAAATGGGTTATCATCTTCGAGGTAAAATGCATATGTATGCCAAGAAATTTGTATTAAGAGAAGAAGAAAAGCAGTAATTAACTATGTTTGTCAGAAATTAATAGCTTGTGGGGAAGATTACAGAACGGTGTCCTCAGGACTTAATAAAATATGGAATGACCTCCAACGAAAATTCTTTCCTTCTCAACAAGACCCGTTATTGGATTCCACTTAGTCTAACGTGCACGCACGAATTCATATAGATATCACGAACGGTTTGCACTTAAAAACTGTCGATTCCGCTTAATTTTGGTACTAGACTTGCTACATGGCATTGTAAATTTCGCTTTTTGGTGTTGATGATAAAGTGAGCGACACGTGTAGATTTAAGGAAATTCCATGCTGTAAGAATTCGAAGGACAACTTTCTCGACCATCGAAGGACGGAAACCGCCGTCGATTTCCACCGCGTAATCTTGGTTAAGCAGAAGCTTATGAGGCTAATTATGATCCCTGCATCGATCTCTGCTACGTGAGATATGGTAATCTGATGGTCTGCATTAAACAACGTCATTATGGACGTGCTCGAATATCAATGCTAATATAATTGAAAACTTATTTGGAAAAAAAGTTGAACCGGGAAGGGGTTCATCATCTAGTCGAAATCACCAGTCAAATTACTTAAATATGGGAAGAATGACGCATGCTTATTATTAATGTGGAAATACTTAAAGTTTTGTACTTAGGTACGATGTATCTGAAGTTTTTCACTTAGGATTTTATGGAGAGCGTTTTTTTTTAATCATATCGCAATACACGTATCTCGTTTCTTTAGCTTTAATAGAAAAATTTTACGCAAAAGTACTATAAGGTTGGATCTGCTGGGATGGCCACTAATGAGCAACTGCTTAGCGTCGCCCTAGGGTTTCGTCCTTATCGGGTAGTGGCGATTGATTAGATCTTGCCATCTAGGAGGTTAATTTAATCTTAAAAAAAACCTTAATTAATCTTCTCCCCACTCCCCTTTTTTTTTAAAAATGATTCTTATTTTTAAATATGCGAGGTTCTTTTTATGATGGCCGAACCAACGAGAAAGTGGGGGTCGTGGAGCTCCTTAATTATAGATTAAGTATTATTAAAATCGTTAATGACAAAGTTAATGTTCTTGGTATATAATATGGTAGGTCAGACAAATGACATCTCATCGTATATGTTAATTGAGGTCATCCAATATGTCATTAATCCTAAATTCCAGTTTATATTTTATTATTGATAATCTACCTCATTATTCTACAGTATTGCTCACAATTTCCAATTTTAAAATTGGATCATTTTATTAGCTAAGAAAGTTTGGATATTGAAATATTTTCCCTCCTCATTTCACATTTAGTCAATAATTCCTTTGTATTAATTAATAATTCAATAATTTCATAACAATTAGGGTGACATATTTCCAATTAATAACGTGTAGACATATCATAATGGGTCATAGACCTATCTCTTAACCTATATATGATGGATTAAGTTGTTACAAGACTTAATTATATGTTTTAGAATGGGTCATAAATTGGCTTAAAATAGTTAAATCCAAAATAATATGACTGTTAAATGAATTCACAACTTCTTTAGACTCAACCTCTTATGATCTCATGCCCACTAACTCATCACTCTCATCTCAATTTGGGAATAAATTGGAATATTTTTATTCTTAGAACAACCTTAGCTAAGAAAGTTCGAATATTGAAATATTTTCCCTCTTCATTTCGCATTTAGTCAATAATTCCTTTGTATTAATTAATAATTCAATAATTTCATAACAATTAAGATGACATCTTTTTTTTTTTTTCTAAGATGACATCTTTTCAATCAATAACATTAGACCTATAATGATGGGTCATAGGCCTATCTCTTTATATATGATAGACTAAGTTGTTATATGAGTTAGTTTAATATACTAAATGGGTCATAAATGGGCTTAGAATAATTAAATCCAAAATAATATGAATGTTAAATGAATTTACAACTTATTTAGGCTCAATCCCTTATGATTCTCTTTGCACTCCATTGTTTTCACTCAATCTCATATCTACTAACCCATCATTCTCACCTTAGTTTAGATATAATTTCCTATAACTTAAGTTAAACATGGATTGAGTTTGAGTAAGAGTTGGGTATAGTTAAGTAGGATGTAGATTATCAGATTTGTGTTGCATGAAAATTGATAAATTTTGGTTGGATCATTTTCGATATGCCCGTATAATAGGTTCTAGTAACATGTCATTCATCTTGAGAAGCACCCCCAAATCTCTAATCTCTATGCACACGATGCCTCAAAGTACGTGACTCCCATTTTGGCAGATCCGAACTCGCAAGCAAGTTGATGAACACGTGCCCTTAAGCCTCTCCCTTGCCTCCCCATTTCTAATAGAAGAAACCAACATAGAAAAGCAGCTTGGCCTCCGAAAGGTACGGACGCCCACGATTATCTATATAATTTTCCTGAAAATATCCAAGATTCGTGGGGGGGGAAGTACAGCTGCGCATGATGCACGAGATGATTTTAATTCTTGTTTTTCCCAACTTGCAATTTAATTTCGACATAATATTCAGCTTCAAATGAAGCTTTGTAAATGTTATGGTTTTGAATCACAAGCCCAAGCCCCGGGGTGTGCTGCAAAGGTGGTCTTGTTCCTCGATTCTTGGTGTTTGAGGGCGAGAATTTAAAGGGAAATGAGTACTCTACATCCTTTAAAAAATAATCCACCAAAAAAATAAAATTGATTCGATGTGTTTGAGCCATGATTTAATTTAGAAATTGCGTGGTCCATATCAGCTGATGTGACTATATTATTTTTTTATGCTAAGTTATTTCTAATTAATACGCTGTGCACGCAAAATATAATTTCTTGACTAAATTCGTATAAAGCATCCGCATATTTTTGGAATAACGTTTGATTCGATGATTTTTGCTGCTGGTGTATGATTTCCCTTTGTTATTTATCTATTAAGATCAATCATTTAAAGTAGGGTGTCAAATTTTGAGAATTGACAATGACGCTAGCTAGAGCATTGACTTGATGTAGACTTTCGCCGGCAGCGACATCTAACGCTACTGTAATTAATAAATATGAAGTAAAACTCAAGCTCTTTCTTGATGAAGCCTAAATGTCCACATATTAACAAATTTCATACCGTGAGGGAAAACACACCCAAAAAAATCAACAGATGCTTGGTTTTTTTTTTAAACTTGTAACTCTCGAAAAATCAAGCAAGTTTATTGCCTTTGTACCCTCGAATTTTGACTTAATTGCTTTGGCATCTTTGTGTCAAAATGGAAAAATGGCATAAGTGATCCCTAAATTTTTGTCTAATATGTGATATCATCTAAGGACTTTTAGTTTGTTCAATATGATCCTAAAATAATGATAAATATTTAGTTTAGTCGCTAACTTATATAAAAATATTCAATATTGCCATTCCGTTAATGTAAGTTAATGAGATTTGTTGATGTAGCTTCAAATCGTTAGGTATAAAAGGTGGATAACAAAAGAAAGTTACACTTAGATATCCATCTCAAATCTAGATTTAATAATCTATATCATCAGATAATAATGGACATATTAACTCTTTTTTTTTTTTTTTTTAAAAAAATCCAAGTCAGAATATATAAAAATCAATATTATCAAATAACATGTAATTTGTTGTTTGAGCATGAAGAAGAATTACATTTAACATTTACCAATAATTCAAGAAATACATTGAACATGTTAAAAATTCATCATTAACATTATATATTGAGCCAAAGTTTGTGGAGCATTTTTGTCATTTCCCCTTCGTTTTTCTATTAATTAATTCTTTGTTCATTAGCTTCGCATTAAGAGAGATGACATCCCCGATTCGAAGCAAACATATGGTAATGCGAGTTATTAAGGCAGCCATTATAATTTTAGCATTTTTTAAATTTCGAGTGGTTTTGTCGTTGATGCTAATGTTGAAACTAATTTCAGGGCTTAGGGCCCTTAACCAATGTAAGCAGGCCTTCATGAGCTTAGTAGGCCATGGAGATTAGTGGGGTTCAATAGCAAATGTGCTTGTCTCCTTAACCTATCAATGCATTTCTAGCATATGTAAATTAGGAAGAAGTTGTTGAGTGGCGTTTTTAATTGAATATATTTCTATTACACGTTTTTTTTTTTTTTTTTTATCTTTGTTTATTCCAAAGAGAAATATATTCTTCACGAATTGAAATTGTACTTTCATAATGAAGATACTACACTATTGGATCTTATTGTTGCCCACAATTTATTCATTATAAACGGCGATGGCTGAAGATACTGCACAGCAAAGTTCTTATTTTTCTATAAATAAGTATAATTATTCTTCAAATGGTCTTTAATTTATCTCTTTATGCGTGCAGTGCTTCTTCAATCTTGCACTTAGAAAATTTTATTAAGCAATTAGTATGTAAAATCACTAAGATGGCCGAGCCTAATACTTTTATTGAATCTCAATCACAAAAACTTCATAATTTAAATGCAAAATTTCACTCGTTTCATGACCTTTTCTATTTCGATAGAATATGTAAGAATGATTTTAAAAAGGACATCTATAGGTAAAACTCACACGTGCTCGAGCCACGTGGCATGATGCATGTGCGAGATTTTAACACAAATTTTGCGTAACATTCTTCTAACCCTTTACCCTCAAGCAATATTTTTTGTGACCCTTGACCTTCTAAGCCTAACCCTAAAGTTAATGGGCTTGCCATATTGACTACAGAAATAATGCAAATTTAGCAAAAAGAAGCGAGACAAACATGGAATCAAACATCCATTGTAAATTTTCAAAAATGTTCAAGTGACTTATACTATACTGTCCATATAGGAAAGAAACAACAAACGGATAGGATGACAAAAGGTTGAAATTGGTCATCCGACTCTCTAGAGCATTGCTGGTCTTGATTGGAAATATATCCACGAAGAATCTAATATGGCAGGTGGCTCAAAGTCTTTGAGATTTTCTTACTAAGTATACTGTACCACATAAAGTAAAGCTCCATCTTTAAACGGTAGATTATCTTAAACGTATAAAATTTTGTCGGAAACCTAATCAACGTGATGATATCCCAGAGACAGCTAAGACTCAAATGGAAGGAGACTTGGATTTTTTTTCTCGATTTGTCTCCCCGAGAGGGCATCGCTTTGGACAGGCTAGACACAGCTCAAAGGCTAATGGTATACCAATGTGGAAATTTTGTTAGAACTAGCCGTAGAACTTTCCATATACAGCAACCAGATATCAGAAGCATTTCGACAGTGATGGATTTGTGTTTGGCGTGGAAATCTTTGCCTTGGATCTAGTCATGAAGAGAATGCTCGAGGGTGATGATTGAAGATGGGTGTTTTCGTTAAAGTCATATTTTAAACTCGTGCTCACTTCTCGTGAAATTTAGAGTTACACAAACTCCTATAACATCAAGCGACATACGTGGTCTTTGCAACGATGAATTCACTAGCATAATTAATTCTTGGAGTCAATACTACAGAGAGTAACAGCACGAAAGTTCTCCAGAATTTGCGAACTGACTTGAAGAATGCAAAAAGCGTAAGTTCTTTTAGATGGAATAGTAACAATTAGATCATCTTATCACGATTCGATATCAAGTTATTGTATCTTACACATCCAGAGATAAACTGCACCGGCACTTTCCTATAATCTGCGATGAAGTAGATGGATGATGATGATTCGAAGGTGGATCCTCCGCTAAAGGACCAGTACTCTTGCAAGGTGGGAGAATGATTATATTGAAGCCGAGAAAGTCGATTAACTCTCAATAGCCCAAGTTCAACAAATCAGATAAGAAAAAAACAAGAGAACATCACCGAAACCCTCCATCAGGCAAACTTCTAACCTAGACAATGTTCCTATGAATCAAGCACGTCAATGTCTGGAGATACAAGAGATTCGTCTGAACTGAGTCTAACTAAGAATTTCCCTTATTATTCAAAACAAAAGATAATGCCATCTAAATCAGGCAAAACTTAGGGGCTAGTTGTTTCCACCGCTTCTACCAGCATCAGCTCCAGCGTTGTCAGGAGGCATCCATAACTCGTTTCCGGTATTTCCTGGAGGCATTACCACCCCATATCCTCCATGGCCTCCTCCTTGAGAACGAGCAGTGGCGTTTCCTTGATTCACACCAAACCCATACTCGGCACTGCTGGTGTTAGCATTTCCAGGAGGGGGTACCAACATGGGTACACCGACCATATCATTCCTCTGATACACTCCCATCCCAGAAGCACCACCCATTGCTACAGGCAGCGACATCCCCTGGCCACTATTCATGCCTCCAGGATTCTCCTGCGGTTGCATTGCAGCATTTAAGATGTTGGTGTTGCTTCTGTATACACCTCCATAAGGGAACACTGGACCATATCCACTGCTGCTTCTGCCAACCTCCCATTGATAGGGAGGCCCCATTGCATATCCATATGCACCCCCAATACCAATACCAGGAACATCTCCACGAGCGAACCCTACAGGAAGTCCGCCACTCATGTCCCCAACATATCCTTGGTATGGCATCATAGGATAATTGTCCCCACCATAGATAGGGCCTCCGCCATGCCCTCGGTTGCCACTTCCGACTCCAACATTCCCTTGTGGCAAGTTTATGGCAACGTCATGGCTAGATGTACCAGCACCACCGGTTGAATATGCCAAAGGATATGAGGTTTCTCTTTTGCTGGAGCTGCTGCCAGCAGCATGACCACTTTGCTTCATCATATCCAAGAACCAATCATCCCATGAAGAAGCATCGCCACCCCCGCCGCTGCCATCGCCACCAATGGCGCCGATGTTGGCTCTTGGGGTTGTTTCCTCCTCCTCCTCCTCGTCTGCTGGGCCTTTGACTGCCAATGGAGCAACTCCTGATTGGGGTGCACTATCCCTTTGCTCGATATACTCAATCCTTCTTTCGATTTCTGCAATTTTCTCTTCCACATAGGAGAGCAATTTTTTCAACTCATCCAAGGCAAGTGCACTCGTGGTCTTCTCGTACAGATAAAGTTGCTGCATGAGATAGTGATTCTCCAAGTCTTTATTCTTCCGATCAAGCTTTTTGTGCTGCTCGGTGAGCTTGTGGTTCCTCTCCCTGAGGTACGTCTCTTGATTCACCATCTTCCTGCTTCTCTCAATTTCAGGGATGCTCAGGTAACGCGTAAGGAGGTCTTCCACCTCAACTGGAGATGTCGGCCAAGTGGCAGGCTCGTTCTCATCTGGAGACCAGACAATTGCACACGTTTCCACACCGCATAGAATGCTCAATTCTCTCGCTTTTTTCAACAAACCTTGCCTCCTTTTCTTGAGGCTAGATTTTCTGGCACTTTCATTTTCTATGTAAGCAAGCTTTACCTTCTTTCTTGCCATGCTTAGTGACTTTGACTTTCTGGACTCTCTCTCTCTCTCTCTCTCTCTCTCTCTCTCTCTCTCTCTCACTCACATGATCTGAGACATAAGTAGGGCAAGAGCATTTATAGGGAGGTGGTCAAGTTCAACAGGGATTCTTCAACTTTCAGGCAACTAATTAACGTCTCTTTCCCAACTTAATTAAGTTTCAGGGATATGAGTAGGAGAATCCAAATTCATTACCAAATCGACAGTATTTTCCGGTCAAACCTGCATTACAAAGCCTTCCTATTTGAAGACTAATGATCGGAGGTATAAAAGGGTACCATATTTAGAGAAGTTTTCCTTAAATATTTCATGTCATAACTCAATGTGCAATTTAGATTAATCAATTGCTCGTAACGACTATGTTGAGATCATCAAGTTACACATTACCAGTTTATCAATAGTTGACCGTCAACTGGTAATTATGTTTTTCTTGGCAAGGGGTCGCTTTTCTTCCATGGTTCCCTGCATTCGGCCCTAGATCTTCGAAGAGATAAGAGTGTCCTTAGATATTCATATTCCAGCGCATATGCACTAATTATTTTTCTATTTTTAAGACGAAATTTGGACTTTCATATAGTAACAAATCAAACTAAGAAATTTAGTGCGTTAGTGAATGCTTCTTGGAAAATAATTTCAAAATTCATCGAGTTCTTGCCATGAATGTTGGCAAGCTCATTTTCCTTTTCTTGCTTCAACTACTATTCGAGGTTATATAAGCTTTATATAAACCAATATGCAAATTACGTTTAGATTCATGCCAAAATTACAGTCTTATGGAATTTTAATTTATCGTCACCCTCATATTAGCTTTTCATACAATTAGGTTAATACCTTTGAGAAAGAAAGGTTAAGCTATGTAAAAGAAATTGAAGTCACGTGAGCACGGATGGATTTAGAAATAGTTTCTTTTGACAGTGATTTAGAATGATGTCTCTTGTAATGAGTGTTTGACGTAGAAGACGATGTGTTTTTTTTTTTTTTTTTTTTTTTTCTAAGAAGGAGATGACATCATTAGAAATTTAGAGCGTAAATCCATAATAAAAACTTAGAAATACTATTATCGGAAACATAAGAAGTTCTACAAAAGATCAAAGAAACAACTAATGTGTGAAAGTTTTGAAAATCTTAATAATTGTTAAGAAAATGCGACATTATGTCTACATGAGATCATTTTATTTATTATAACCGTGAAACAACAAATTATGATTTTTCTACTATGAATCACCATGTTCGTAAGTTCTTAATTTTTATTTTATTTTTTCAAGAATAAGAGGTTGATTGTGATATTCTATTGTTGAAAAGCTATTAGATTATTTGCCATTTTTGGAACGATTTGTTCGAGAGAGAGAAAATGATAAATACATCTTCTTATATTGTAGAAACTAAGAGAAGATTATCTTTGGTAGCGGTTGATCAAACTACATTCGGAGGCGGCTGTTAATAAGTAAAATTCAATATTCCCAACCGGTTATTCAAGCATTGTCGTTTGCATTTCATCACGGTTCACTGCCTTGGGCACTAGATTTGTATAGATAAGATCGCCATTAAGCTTTGCTACAATTTGGATGCCTCGACTAGATTGCTTTCTTTTTTAGGTGACGGCCAAGTTGTGTTCATCATATTCAGTAGTACCCTCAAACCCTTGTTCGTTCAAAGAAAAAAAGGGCGGCTAGTAATGTTTGGATGAATTGATTAGCTTTTTGAAGGAAATAAGGTGTAATCAACAGCTCATTCATGCCATCGAAAGTTAGATGGAACATCACAATATGCTTTTAAAGAAATTGACATTCGATGATAATGCATAAAAAGTCACGTTGAAAATAGAAATCGAGCGCTAAAGCATTCTCACTGACAATATTTCAGAATGCTTGTAGAATTCCTTGCCATGAACATAGTCCATTATTTATGCTTAAAATGATATTTAAGCTTAGATAAATCCTAATCAAAACTAATATGACAATCTTTTGTCATCTATACTGTCCTATCACTTGTTAATACGAACACTTGTTTGAACCAAATTTTAGAAATTTAAGAACCAAATTCTCGGAGGATAGTGAATGATGAAAATAAGTTCGGGGATCTGGGTGCTTGGCATTTGGTTTGCGCAGGTGGTCTTGAATTTAACATGTAATTGATGGTATTCAAACAAGTGATCTCTCCCAAACAGGAAATTTCCCGTCGCCCCAAGGCGTCAACAATGGGGTTAATTGGAATAACATGAGCCTACAAAAATACCAGATATGATTAAATATAAGACTGGACAAATGGGTTTTAATGGGTTTACCTAAGCGTAAATATTGTTTAATTAATACCAGCCAATGCTCATTGCAAGGACTTGTACAAGTGTCTTGAAATATTTTCTAATGAGAATGCTTCAGCAAATGACTTTTTTATTTTTGTTTTTATTTTGGAATGCATTACCATCGGATGATAATTCTGTATGTCCATATTAAATTGTTTAATCAATATTTTCCTGTCATGAGTAAGTGATTGATCATACTTATATGTTTAATATAATAAACCAATTCATTTAGACATATTAGCTATGATTCTTAGCCAAAACTATGGTGGAAATAAGCAATCCAATAATAAAATGGAGGGAAAATTACCAAAAAGAATCATGAATCTACTGAGCTAGTGTTAATTTAGTCATTAACTTTTCAATTGTGCTATTTGAGTCATAACCCTTTGACGATTTGCCAATGTAATCTATCCAATTAATTTTGATTAGAAATCATTGACGTGAATGTTGGTCATCCAATGTGGCATAGCGAACACTAATATGGATAATTTTTACAATTATTTAATATTTTCTAAATTTCTTTAAAAAAAATTATCTTGCTCGGCCATGGCGAGGCTCAAGCTGACAAGGCTCCAGCGAGGTCACCAGCTCCTGGTTGGTTAGTCGCTGGCCATCACCAAGGCCGGGGACTAGCTAGAGGAAGAAGAAGAAGAAGAAAATGAAAGGAAAGGAAACAAAAATTGCTTTGATTCTTGAGTTGATCTTGAGAACAAAAAAACAACTTTCTTTAACCGTTTCGGGGGAACAAACATATACAAATGTTCTTTTTCTATTCCAGGGAACATAAAAACAAAAAAGCAATTAAACATAAGTGTTATCAAACGCACCCCTAATTAAAGTAGCAAACCATTCTAAACTTGGAAACCTATTCAAATTGGGAAATTTTCTTGCATTATAAAAGTTTCCTTTATTAACTCAAAACTCCAAGACACGTTCTCTACATAAACAACCTAGGATTTGATGCGGTTGATTATGACGATAGTCTGGCCTTTGCCTTAAGAAGAAAGAAATCTGCTCACTATGTACAAGTTGTAATGAACATTAAGGACAATCTTATCTGCCCAAAAACTGGCGCCTAATTAAAAGGCTCTATCACACCATATATGGCATGTAATCCAAGCATATGGTAGTTCTTATATCATTTGCCTAAATTAAAAATCAAATTCCTTTTTGTCAGTTTAGGCAAAGTGAAGAATCTCTCATAAATTACTTCTAACGCCCCCACCTCCCTATAAATGCTATTGCACGCATTGTGCTTCAGAGCACAAGTAAAAAAAAAAAGAAAAAGTGTTCAGCAGACCAATTATCCAAACAAGAAGAGAGGTTAGGCTTGCTTTCATAACAAAGGAAAAGTTTCTAGAAAAAGCTAGGCTCAAGAAAAGGAGGCGAGGATTGTTGAAAAGAGCGAGCGAGTTAGGCAATCCATGTTGGAGGTTTGTTTGTCAAAACAAGCTAAGCTCGTTTTCCTTGTCCCACATAGAAAAGTGGAAGGAAGTGGGCCAATTTATAAATGTAGGGTTTCCTTGTATACTTCAAGGAATGATTGGGTGAGGCTAGACCCCACCATACCCGCGTGCGGGTGCGCGATTTTGGTGCATTTAGCACGCCCACGATTTAATTAGCACTAATCCCTTTTGTTATTTTTATTTTATTTTTTGTTTATGTTATTAATTTTTAATAAATTCAAAGGTTGCCTTTTATTTTTGAGAATTTCAGAAATAAAATTCGAAATTTTATTTATTAAAAAAAAATTATTCCGAATTTTTTGTTTGTGTTTTTTTTCAAGAGAACCTTTGGAAAAGGTACTTATTCAGTTTGCAATTTTCCCGAATGATTGCAATTGTTCGTTTTTCAACTTCTTCTGAATGGACACATTTGTTCAATTGGACAATTTTCGAAAGGACACGTTTGTTCAATTTTGGCAATTTTTCACGAAGAGTTGTATGTGTTTTGAGACTGTTTTACATATATACTCGTCATTTTTCAAAAGAACGAGAGTGATCATTTTCATCTTTTCGAGCTTTATGTCTGAAAAAAAAACTACGGCCATTCTTTTAATTGTTTCCTAGAGAGACCCTGGAGAAATACTAAAATTGTTATCTAATATTCTCATTCAAGACTTTGTTGTATCCTGGAGGATTTTTGCCGGTGACCATTAGCAACGTTGTGGGGCAAATAAATCCTTAAAGTCCGATTTGAGTACTCTAAATATCCGTCTTCATTATTTTACCCAATTCACATCCATATTTTTCCCAACAATCCATGCAGTGTGAATGCATCTGCGGTTGTCTGTTCCTCAAACAGCAACAAGCTCCTCTTTCGGTCGCCACCTCGATCAAAGGCGGAGCACCTCCTCGGGCAGCACCGGATCATCCGTGAAATGGAGAGAAGTCGAAAGGTGATGAACCAAGAAAGGTATCTCAAGGAGAGGGCCGCCAAGGTCGTCCAGCAAAAGGAAAGGCTTACGAGGGAAAACAAGGACAATGAGATCATCCGTCTCGTGCGACAGCTTCATATGCTCGGCAAGACCACTAATGCATTCGCCACAAGCGATGCATTCGCCACAAGCGAGATGTACTGCTTATTTTACTATGTGCAAGAGAAGAAGAAAGAAATCAAGAAGAGGATCGAGTTTTTTGAATAGGCTAACAGTACTCTTTGATCAAGAAGTGCGGCACCAGTGATCGAGGGCCCGATGGCTGAGAAAGGAATGACTTGGGAAGGTAAAGGCGGCAATGGCGGAAACAAAGGAAGCATTGGTGATGCATCTTCTCCAATGGGTAAGTGGTTCTCAGACATGATCAAGCAAGGTCGAAATGCAACTGGTAACAGTAACAACCAAAAATTTTGTATATTTCCCTTGATTGGTGGTAATTGTAATTGATATTTTGCTGTTTCAGATATTCATCCTGTAGAGCCTATAAATAGGCTCATGACAATTTATAAAATATTACAATTTTCTCTCTTTTTTATTACAAATCTCAAATTTGATATCAAAACTAATTATTGTCTGAGGAAGCACCCATCAAGTTTAAACCACGACCAGTCGTATCGGTCGCCACTCTCCACCAAATCCCTGTTCTCTACGACCAGCCGCACTAGCCGTCGTTCTCCACCAAGCCCGCAGCTTTTAGTTGCAGTTTGACACGCTTTCGTTGCTCAATTCGAAAAACAAAGATCACCGACAAAACTCTTTGCCTCAGACAAGCTAGATTCTAAAAATACATAGCGAACGGACATGGGAGCCACCACATACACCACGACGCACCACCGCGCACCGGATCTATCGAGCCCGACGCTTTGGAACGCTATTTGGACACTTTTCATTGGTTTTTTTTCGAAAAACTAACATCATTACCCGACTCAATGTCATCCACCAAGCCAAATCATGAAATTACCCGACCATCCACCACACGACGCGCCAACACACGCCGCTAGGAGCCATCACATGTGAAATCCACATGCCATTGGAGCTCGACGCACCTGCACACGCTAGACTCTCTTTTCGTGTGTTGATGTCACCTGTTGCCACGCAGCACCGCCAGGTTGTCTTTCAACCATTGCCCGGTGTCGACCGGCAGATAGCTCCTATTGAAACTAATGCCAAATTTGATGCGAATGATGAGACTTTCTTTCAAAACTAGTCGATAATCTTATTTCATCATTACTTGACCTAACATTACTGCAGTCTTTCAAATTCTCCGTTACGCCAAAGATACATTATTTCATAACATTCACTTTTCTACTCATTCTACTTTTGAGCTGACAGTTTATTATGATGCTAACTAAGTTGATAACTCTTAAGATCGTCACTTCACTATGGGGTACTATTTCTTTTTAGTAGTGCTATCAAAATAGGTTAGAGACCCATATTTTAACCCACATATATAAAAGTGGGTCATATGTGACTCATCTTAAAATTGAGATACAGATCAGAGATAGGTTTAAAAGGAAAAGCCCAAACAAAATGGGTCTATTTTGGGTCAGATTTGGGTCACCAATGTCAACCCTCTCTTTATCCTTCTTCTCCCCTACCCGAACGAACGAACGAACTCGACAATACCGCTTACGACATCAACTTCTTCACCCCTACCACCACCTCCGCGGTCTCCACCTGGCTCCACCACCATACGCTTCGCGCTGTGGTCTACATATCCTTCGACAACATGGCCAACCTTGATCCCTCCCAGTTTTCTGAGCTTGCCCTCGAACGGTGTGTGGTGGTGGAGATGGCGACAAGGAGGCTAGCGACGACCATAAGCAAGCTTCACCACGCTGGGATCGGGCAAGTAGCGAGCTCGCCAGCCTCGGCGAAGTCGGAGCTTGCCTGGATCTGGCGAGCTCGGCCACAATGGAGCTCAGCCGGTCACCGTCGGCAGAGGAACGAGGGGGAAGAAGAAGGAAGAAGAAGGAAGAAGAAGAAAGAAAGAAAATAAAATAAGAAAATAAAATAAATAATAATAATTCAAAATTCAATTTTAAAAAATTATTTCTGGTAAATAGATATCCATATATATATTGGAGAAGACTTTTAGAAGAAACTCGATGCTATCTAGATTGAAATTCAATCAATATAGAAATAGAAATTCTAAACATTATAGTGTAATTTTTAATTTAGTAAATTACCATTAAGAGGTTATGCATTCTCACATTCGAGAAGATTTGTTATAAGCAAATATTATTTTCATGTCAATCATTAGCTAATTGAACTTTTTCTTATCAAGGGTTCTTCAAAAGTATTTCAATTTTTAGGTTTTTCACTTTTTTTTATTTTATTGACTAATTTTTATTGTTTAATTCACTTTTCAAATTCGACATGAAGTTTTTATTCAAATAACTTATATTGAAGAGCTTAAAGTGTATTAAATGGGTGGGAGTGGCTTTTCCTAAATTGAGTTAAATATTAATATGTTTCAATAACATGGGTCGGGTCGAATATGAGTCAAATATGGGTCATCAAATTTTGCACTATATAAAAATTGATCAAAATGGGTCAACGTGGATCGAACCATCTTTTCAATTTGACACAACCCACTCATTTGATGGCTCTACTTTTTGGTCAACTCACTTATCTCATGACATAACAAAAAAACAAACCATTGCCGCTTGCTCTTGCACAGACAAGCAGAATATTGAATTCTTGCTAATATGACATTAGAGGGTTGCAAAGGCTACAAAAGACATGGGAGTGCATCATACTAGCGGAACAGTAATTTATTGCGATAATTACGATGCTATCCAAATAGCAAATATTGCTATTTTCCACGAACACATTAAGCAAGTTGAAATAAATTGTTATTTCATCCGATATGATGTTGTTCATGATATCGTTTGATTTGTCACTACTTCATCCGCTAAACAGACTAGGGATATCTTCATCAAGATATGTCCACCTAAGCGTTCTCTAGATCTTTTCTCCAAATCAAGTTGACCTCTTTCAAGTATTCTTGAATATGAGGGGGCTGTTAGGAGTTTTTAGGAAATTATGTATATTTCTCTTGATTGATTATGATTAATTGTAAATGATGTTCCGCTACTTCAAATAGTAATCTCGCAATGTCTGTAAATAGGCTGATGTATTTTTTATTTAATTATATACAAAATATTATATTTTTCTCTCTTTTATCACAAATCTCAACTAAGCAAAATGGACATGGCACGACGCCGTCCTATAGAATAAATGTTGGAGGTGGTACGGGTGGATGTAGTGAGGCGATTTCCTCGAGGAGGTACCTATGGTGGCAATACCAACATCGGACATGGCATGAAGAAACAATCAGAGAAACCATAATGTACTTCATCAGCTGCCTTCTCGAAGAAGCAATGCCAATGCAGCAGTGGATGCTAACGGGAGTGGCCGAAACAATGTCCCCGCATGCAACAAATATTTGATAGTGACTGGCCCAGAGTATGTGCGATTTGACTGCATTATTCTTTTTTTATTTGAATAATTTAAGGAAAGTGCTTAATCAGGCTATGCTTGCGCGAATGCTACACATCTTAATCATTAGGTGTCCATCACTTTATACGACTTTAATGGATTCGGTTCATATGAATGTGATGTATCGTTTTCCGTTTCCAATTGTGATGTCGCCATTGCTCCAAATCATATGTTAGAGAATAAAAGTCTATAGAAATTCATGTCTTCCATCGGGCAAATTTAAAGATGTTGTACGTGAAAAAATGGGCATTTGCATTTATTCCATTTTCAATTTTCAAAGTACAAGGATGATATAAAGCAAAAGGAAAAGAATATGGGCCAAATGCACAGAAAGATTAAAAAAAAAAAAAATCGTGTAAGGAGAAGCATGTAATCTTACAAGGTGGACAAAACTGACTATCATTATCTTTGTCGTCGAAACGAGCCTACATGTCCGCAGACGTGGCAAACCACAGTGATATCCATCATTGTTGCTTGCATTTGCCGGCCTTTTAATTGACACCGAAGGCTTGATTTCGACTAGAATTTTGTTTTCCGTATTTCATGTGTTGGCTACTTTGCTTAGCTTTTGTCATGTAGTTTTTATTGTAATTTCTCGATTTGATATTCTCCAAAAATCAATGATTTAAGATACGTTTACATAAAAATGATTGTTTATATTACTTAAAAAATATATTCAACATATAATAATACTTCATCAATTACAATCTTTGCCTAAACATTTTCATTTTTTAAGAATACAGTTTATATGAATTCATTTCTAAGCAATATTTTTAGTGAAATATTTTCTACATCGTCGATTTTCTGCTAAACAAATTATCACTGATATATTGTTGTTATTCCAATTGAGCCCAGACCAGAACATAGACTCCCATACCCTTTCTCTCCAAATCAACTTATAAGTTGAAACATTAATTTCACCTACAACAACTTTTTTTGTAACAACTTCCCCCATATTTCGAGTTTTACATCTGGACAAACATCTATTGACAGCACAACTAAACGTAAGAACCTTCAATCCTTACTCTATGAGAAAAAATGATTTTGCATTCTATCGTACATACAATGGACAATTGGAAACTAAAGTTCAGAAATATAAATAGAAAAGTGATTAAGCAAGTGTAGCATCTCTCTAACAAACTCATTCAAAAACCTTGTATTTCTGAGTATATCATGAACAAAATCTTTACATAATAAAAAAATCGTCCATCAACTTTAGTCCAATATGTGATATCGTCTCTATACTTTTATTTGTGTAACGTGATCCCTGAACTTTAGTCCATCAAACGATATCATATCTGAACTTCTAATATGTTCGATTTAGTCTCTTAAATATTTGTAAATGCTCAATATAGTCCTTCTAATTGCGTCATTTTCGCATAGTTTAGGAAATAAATTGAACATTTACTAATGGTTCAAAGTTCATATTAAACAAATTAAAAGTTCGGAAACGATATTGCACATTGCACAAAAATTTAGGAACTACATTGAACAAATTGAAAGTTCGAATGATATTGCGCATTAGACTAAAGTTCAAAAATCTTTTGTGTCATTTTTCTTAAAATTAACTATTCCAACACTTCTAACCGTGTAATATATTAGGGGATGGGGATGACCATCCACATAACAGGAGCATTCCTCAGATTTTTACCCTATAAGTTTCCTCTACTTATCTAGAAATTGTTTGATAACCCAAGTCAAGACTCATCGCAATCATATCAGTCGAACTTACGGGTAAAAGTGTGATCGAGGTTGCTTGATGGAATGTCTGATTAACAGCAATTCATCACCCACTAGTGAGCTACTCGTAATTCCCTGACATCAGATGCCAAAACCTCTCAAAACACCTAAATAATCCAGCCCGCTCAGGACAAAGCAATCTTCCATCGCCCACTTTTCTTCCAAAATGTCAAATAGTCAGACTTGGCATGACCACTCTGAAAGCATTTGGTGAATGCAATTCGGATATGTTCTTCTTGTTTATCATTCACTGAATTACTGCTCAACCGACAAAACTGAAGAATGAGTTTCCTTCTCATTGTAAAGATGTTGAATGCCGAAAGGTGTTAAACTCGACAATAACAGTATCAAACACCGTACCTAATGGTCATTAACATTACTACTGAAATGATGATCAAATTGTTGTTCACCGCTAAATGACCACCCACTAAGTTAAGTCATCTTTCTTTCCCAGTAGTGAACCCAATCTTCAGAAATGGCCACTAAAGAGAGGAACAACCCTTGCGACATAATCACAACCATACATGGACGACTCACATGGTTGTGCATATGAAGATTAAGCTGATAGAAAAACTGGTGTAGAAAGACCAAAGGTTGAATAAATTAGCTAGATATTCTTAACGAGCTACTATGCAACCCTGACAAATAGCACATAGGACATCTCTCTCTTCTCACAAGTACATCAAGCAATCATCTTTCTTAATCCTCATACTTACACAGTATAAGCTCATCCTACTAAATCGATATTTTAGGCCATTTCACATACCAAGCAGCATCTGTTACATTTTGATAAGGTGTCACCAAAATGGTCTCTTACAGCGAATGACATAAATATAAAGACAGTAGGATCTACCCAAAAAATTACAATAAGTGTTTCGATAAGATATCACACTGATTAAAGCAGAGATTGAAGATCTGAAGACAACTCTTTCAATGAACACAGCCTCAAAGCAAGAGAATTTACACACAAAAGACAGCAACAATTATGAAAGGACACACATGGTACATAAGCGTTGTAAAATCTAAACAGCGAAGCATGATCAGAATATCTTGTTATATTGACTGGTGAGAGAGTTCCTTAAATTTGAATAAAGGCCATAGAGAGAGTATTGACGAAGCTTTTCCACTTCATACCATGAATTGAAAACTGAAAAGTGCTTATCCGTGCCAGAGAATGCCAACTGTATACCAAGGCTGCAATCTACTGCGCCCCCATGGTTTTTGCAATTGGAAGTTTTGATGGCACAATCCTGGTTGTTTAGGCAGACAAAGTTCGACTTTCCCAAACATGAAGCACAGCCATCTCTTTTCCAGTATAGATTTTGCAGTCTGCCCTTCTTAAACTCGAGCACCTAGAATGTTGTGGCAACATGTCAAATGGACTCTCTAAAATAAAAGCATCATATGTATTACATGACAGACAACATATGGATCGTGTTCCTACAAGAGTGAAGCTGGTCACAGTGTAGGTGCTGTTGGCAACGAAGGTAGGGAGAGACCTCGCAGCGTACTTTCTTCCAGCAAATGCAACCATATAACCTCCATAATTGTCCTGCCACAATGCAATGCAGATAAAGAAGATTATCAGTCTACACCCTTAGTAAACCAGTTATGTTGACAGGACTCGAGATTGAAGAGGTTCCA
This sequence comes from Eucalyptus microcorys, assembly GCA_014182515.1. Lineage (NCBI taxonomy): Eukaryota > Viridiplantae > Streptophyta > Magnoliopsida > Myrtales > Myrtaceae > Eucalyptus > Eucalyptus microcorys. Next base: position 29,613,691 of record CM024562.1, on the reverse strand, counting down.
CTGACGAACTCCATCGCAAGCCACAGAGAAACTCATTCTTTCAATCCGACCATGGTGCATCAGACATTTTTCCATACAAGATTTTCTAGATCTACAAATTCAGGCCCGACAATTCCTCAAGGACAAGACCAAACTCAAGACAGTAGCACTCCCACGTATCAATCCCATCGAGAAACATCATAAATTTTCAGACTTCCCTACTCCTCTCAAACATGCCAGGACTAACTAGGACATATGATCAGTGCATTGATTAAATCTCGTGTAAGCTCAGAAGCAGTTATATCAACCATTGGCATTCGAAACGCAAGCGCAGAGGATGCATCTGCCGATAACAAATCCATAGCGCTAATCCGATCGCAACATTTCCTCCATCGAATCATAGGAAACGGTTTCAGCCAACTCAAAGCACCATAAAATCGGAAGCCATCGCACTAGATTCAGCGAAAGTTGCCATCCCATAAGTAGAATCTGCGCACCGGAAAAGGGAAGCAAGCACAAAATCCTCATTCGAATATGATTACCTCCGACCAAAACCAGAGGATTTCATCGAATATTTGCTCAACACACCAAAAACATTCCGTCACTGATGTAAACAAAAAAGTTAAAAACTAGACAGTAACCGCACAGAGAAAAGAGAGAGAGAGAGAGAGAAGCAGACCGGAGAGAATGAGGAGGTGTTGACGGTGAGGAGGGAGATCTCGTCGACCTTAGGCCGGAAAGTGGCGACCTGGGAGGTGGCGGAGGAGAGGGAGAGCCGGCGGTCGCAGGGGGACAGCTCGAGCGAGCCGTTGTGGAAGAAGGACAGCCTCGGGGCGAAGGCGATGCCGAAGGTGAACCCGTCGGACCGCTGGACGGTGGTGTCGGCGCAGGGCGAGTAGACGCGGTTGGTGTCGGCCGCCGATTCGACCGGCCGCAGCGAGGAGGCGAGCAGGAGCGCCAGCAGCGACGCCGCCGCGGTGAGGAGGCGAGGCTGAGGGAATGCGGCCGCCATTCGCTCTTTGCTCCTCGTGAGTGCTGCTGCTACTGCAACGATCCGACCTCGCCGTTCGTGGCGCTCCTTATCGGCGGTGGAGAGAGACGGGGAGAGAGAGAGAGAGAGAGAGAGAGAGAGTGCAGACTGTAGTGGGCCCCATCTGGGCCGCGATATGGGCCGAGAGAGAATTTCGCAACGGACTGGGTTGGGCTGGCTACAACAGGTGAATTTCTTTTTCTTTTTTCTTTTTTTTTATTCTACGAGGGAAAATTTAGGTGCTCTCGACATACTGTTTTTTGATGAAATATATATATATATAATTCAAATACTTGACATTAGGGGTGAGCTGTTTATGATTTCAAGAGAAATCGTAATAAATTCTCTAAATTTTGGAACTTGGTACTTATCCGACATACTCAATAAGCTGGAAACTTAACAGGTTCCATAATCAACTTTAGGGTCTACCAAAGTCCTACTTGTACTCTTAATTCAGTGATTGCAATGAATAATCACCTCTAATAACCACCATTTGCAATAATATGCTAATCACAACTCATATTTAAACATACTAATATTATAAAATATTAATAAAATAAAAGTCTCAATCATGAATATCATCAAAAATAAAAATTCAGACTAATAGTTTCAGATTACACACTCATTATTAGATACCATGAAATGTTGTGGGATCTCACGAAGACATTGAATAAGAAAAATGCTAAAACTTATTCCAAGTTCTCGAATTCAACTGAACCTACCCAATGGAATTAGCTCCCAGGTTCCTCTACCTCTTTTGTTTTGTCTTGAACAAGTTCTTGGTAGAATCTTCAAGTTCTTTCATTTATTATGCCTATGAATAGGCTCCTAAGGGTTGTTGTCTAAATCGTCAATCTTTGGAATCTAGAGTACCAATTGGAACGAATTCCTCAATTTTTAAAATATAGAACCTCCGTTACATATTTTAAAACCCAAAACCAATCTTGTTTACACATTTTAAGATTCAACCCTAAGACCATGCTCACTTCTATTTAACATAATGCAATTGGATGGTTAGACAGCGAGGCCATGCTAGAGAGTACATAAGATTATCCCTCCAAATAATGGTGTTATTTTCATAAGACCATGACTTCTTCACCCTCCATCCACTGAAGATGGCTAAGCCCTTGAATCGAGCTTAACCCGTTGCCAAGCCGCCCATTGACAAAACAATCTATCGTAATTTTTTAATAATTTTTGTAGCCAAGTCCAAGAGAGAATATACTCACCCATCTCCTCCTCATCCTCCGCTTTCATACTTTTTTGCCGTTCTTAAACAATGGGGAAATTTTAAAAAAAAAATCTTATTATATGAATGTCATTTCGATTATAAACTTTCAATTTAATTAATTAGTCCTAAATCTTTTAACAGTCCATCAATATAGTCATTCCATCCCATTTTAACTGAAAATTGCTAGCATATACACCGATTATCATACATGGCATAGAAGGCACTAATATGAACAATTTTTACCATTTTTTAATAATTTTTTTAAACTTTTTTTTTTTTTTTCCCTTTTCTTTTCTTTTCTTTTTTTTTTTTTTAAAAAAAAATTTCCCTCTACCAATCCACAGCCTCGCCAATGACTAATGGAGGTCGCTAGCCACAAATGAAGGCATCGCAATGCCCTCGCCTAGAGCTATTGAGGGCCGTGATGTCGTCGGCCAACATCAATGAGGGTAAGAGTCAAACAAAAGGAGAAAGAAAAGATAGTAGATACAAAAAAAAAAATTATAAACATTGTCCACGTTAGCATTGGCCACGCCACGTAAAATGAGCAGTGTCCACATCTAAGATTTTCAGCCAAAATCAGCCGAAAAGTATATGACTAAATTGGTATTCGTAAGGTAGGTTTGGACTTAATTACCTCAAACATAGATCTCAAATAGTACAATCATAGCCAAGAATAAAAGAGTTTTTATAGCGGTAGGAGTCCTCTATATAGTTTCCGTTCCTCACTTGCTATTTTACTATTCCTATTGATTACATCGCCACCCGCCTGTAGGTTCCGACGAAAAAGCCGTGGAGACAGATTTCACGAAATGAGAGAACGCGCGCCTTTCCGCTTCAATTTTCACTCCTTCGACTTGCATAGCATCAAACTTAGGATGGTCCGCCGGTCCTCTACACCCACCAGAACGAGCCACACACACTCGCACGTTTCGTCAACGACAGACAACCATTCACACCCACCCGGCAGACGCAACTTCCACAACTGCTGTCCCGTCCACCAAACCATGGCCACAGAAACGCTCTACTACTTTCATGCGGTCGGAGGGAAAAAGTCTAGTCAACAGCCATGGATCCGACACGGCCGTTGGTAAAAAGTAAAACTTTAGAGAAAAACGCTGCGAGCGACGTCTGAGAAGCTGAGAGAAGCTGGAGAAAACAAGTGGGCCCGCGAGCAACTCGTGTCGCTCTTGGAATGGACTTGTGCATTGATGAGTGGCTACCTACGGCCGCACCCAATATTTGAGTGGTAGGAAGAAAGCACATCGGGTGTCAATAAAATCAGGTGAGGATGACTTCGAGCGCATCATCAGTTCGTGCCTAGAATACCGGATAGGCTGGTCTTAAAATTCCTGGAAATGTGTTCCATGCGAGAAAGAATGACATTATAATACAAAGAATTGAGAGAACTTAGATCTAGATCCAGTTAAAAAAATGATAAAACAATGAATAAGCATCCAGTAAACCTATCTTCTGAAAAACAGAACAAGAAGGGGAACTTTTTTTTTTGAAGGCCTGCCTACATATTCATCCCGGGATTGTCGTTCGATCTGAGATCAATCCCTCCTAGTAGCCAGCGGCACCACCTCCGCTAGCGGGGTCGGCATCGGGGTCGGCATGGGAGAATTCCGGCACATGGGGCACGTCGGGTGCATCCTCAGCCACGGGTCGATGCACTCGTGGTGGAACAGATGGCCGCAGTCCGGAATCATCCTCAGCTCGTCGCGGCCCTTGTAGTCCCCCAAGCATATGGAGCAGCAGGAAGCCGTCGAGCCCGAGCTCCTCAGCTTCGCCTCCGAGTAGAGCAGCCTCGGGTAGCTCTTTATGGTGGCCTCGTCGAGGCCCACATCGACCACCACTGCATCCGCCGCGGCCCTTGCCCCGTCTCGCGACGCCCGCCGGCGGTGGACGTTTATGATGGTGCGCTGCTGCTGGGGCGCCGGGTCAGCGGTCCGGGTGCAGTAGTAGGAGGCCAGGGTGATGGTGGTGATGAGGAGGAGGATGCCGACGGAGACGCCGACGCCATAGCCAAAGCCTCCGAGGTTGTTGGCTCCGAGGAAGCCGCCCGGCGAGTCGGTGGAGTTGTTCATATCCGCTCGAGTCGCTTCCGGGTGTGCTAAGAGGGCAAAGGGAGGAGGAGCAGATCGAGAGGGCTCGGCTCGGCCATGGCGGCGATGAGGGAGCCGATCAGATCGAGCGAAGAAGCTGTCATATGATTTCGAGGGTTTGTTGTGATGGTAAAGATCCAATGCGGTGTTTCAAGAAGAAAAGGGAGAAAAAGTCAACGGCGACACGAGGTGGATGGGGGGTGGGGGGGAGTTTAATTTAAAAGGTGGTGTGCATCTGGGGATGAAGGAAGAGCGATGTGAGGCGATTGCATGTGAATGCAGTTCATGCTTTTCTTTTTTCTTTTTTTCTTTTTGTCTTTTTGTCTTTTTTCTGGTTGATGATGTTAGAAAATGTCTATGTAAGAATTCGGGGTGGCGGGTCAACGAGGGTTCGCTGATCTTTTTCCGTGTAGAGACGCCTGCTTCGCGTGATTAAAGAAGAAGACATGGTTCCCTTTTCCCCCTTAAACTCTCTTGAGGAAATATTAGGTGCCCAAACGATGGATACGTTAACTTTATACAAGTCCATTTAGCGGCCGATACGTTCTCTCTCTCTCTCAAAAGGGAGTTAAATGCTGAATTGAAAAGTAGGTCGTCAATATTGTAGCATAGCGAGACCGGGTTAAGGACGTGACGGGCTCCGGTCAAGTTTTTAAACATGACTTGCTTGTTTGAAAAGTCGACTGGCAGGCCGATGAAAAAGCCAATTGTGTAAAGGGATGGACGAGGATTGCCCGCAAGAAACCTCTCCATGACAGCTTACGTTAAACACACAAACACTCCCTCTATCTGTGCCAAGTTGTACGTGGTTTAATTATACGTTAGTCCTTTGCGACGCGCTCACACACGTAATGTAGAAATGTCAAGTGCTTTTGGGGAATGACGAGGAAACGTGGACCTGCTAGGAAGAATCTAATTTATTAACGAACTAATAGCTATGATACCGAGTACTTTTAGCTGTGATTCGATATGTATGTACAAGTTTTCTATTTTATTTTCAGAGATAGGTAGAGTAGATATGCAATAACTAAAAAGACATTGATATGATGACATGACATGGGATGATGTGGCAATTATATAACTAATTTTATATGATATATGCATGTTATTTTTATGATTTTTCTTTTAAAGGTAAAATAGAAAACTGGTGAAAATATGTGGCTTCCTAATTTAACTTACGAATAATTTATATTAACTCCTAATCTAAATTAAGTGATTCTCCTAATTATTACAAATATGCAATTCTGAACTAAGAAGCTGATATGAATGCAATCAATCCTAACATGGAACACAATTTTTTTGGTACTTTTTACAAAACGAAAGTTTCTTAAATTAATAGCATGCAATGTTCAAGTTCAGATAATCCACTTATTCACCTCAGCTCAAAATAAGAAACAAGATGTAGTGGTCAGGGATGTGATTTTACGTACCTCAACCATATGCAATTTAAACAAGGGAATTTCCTATTCGGGGACGCCTAAAATATCACATCGAATCGAAGTTAGAATTTAGTAATCTCTAATAAGGTAATCAAACATATGAATCCAATATGGTTTAGCAAATAACAGCAAATACCTAAATTAAAATTTCGAACCGAAAACGGGTGACCGCCGAGGGGAAGAACAGGAAGAGGAGACAAGGCCACGGCAAGGGAAGGCTTGATCAAAAGAAAGTTATTCAAATTCCTCACCTCTGTGCCGTCGTCGTTCTTTCCTCAGCCGGCGAATTCCTTTGCCACCGAGTATTATCCGGCCACCTCACGTCAGTCTCGATTCTACTCTCGGTCATGCCTAGGCGGCGGTTTGCGGTTCGCCTAAGGAGTTCATCGAGCGGCCGGGACTTCGGTCGGACCTGATTAGGATCGCCAGGCGATTGCAAGAACTCGCTTGGACCGACACGGCTGAGGCGTTCGGTCGCCGCCGGAAGGATGTTTTCCGGGTGCTGAGAACTCCCCTTATTTTCCCAAGGACGTATCTACGGCGTCTGTCTTTCCTTTCTTTTATCGGCCGGTCAAAAGAAACATAGACTTTTCCTGCATGTGAAAAATGATGCGATCGCCAAAACTTTCAAATGGGTTTGGCCCAAAATTTTAATTCACACGGGTTTTAGTGCAGCTAATTCAATTAAGCTCATATGTTCCCGTGCCCGAGTCCAATTTAAAATGCTGTTTATGCGGGTCTAATGACAATGCTCCTAATATACATATATAATTTAATAATATTTTTATTAGAGGGTCAAGACCGACTCTTAAATTTTCTATGCAATTGCTAACTAAATTTTTCTTCAATTAAATTAGAGTAGGAAAATTAAAAAAGATAACTTTAATAAAAGAAAAAATTCAAGCTAAAAAAAACCACAAGCCCTTGCCAGTGGCCGCCGCCGGCCTTAACGAGGCCTTACTAGCACTAGGCAAGGGCCAACAGACCTTGGCTCAAATCCCCAAATCGAAATCGAAATCTCAACAAACCAAATTTTCATGATTTTTCGATTCGGATCGAATAATTGAAAAATAACTTTTTTTTTTTATTCTAGTTTGGATAGTTTCAGTTTGGTTAACCAAACCAAACCGAAAATTGCTCATTTTCTTAGTATTACAATTTACACAATCTCTCTCCTTTATCACTAAACATCTTCTTAATATTTTTTTTTTTTAAAAGCGAAAAACTAAAACAAACTAAGTCTTAATTGGAGATTGCAATTCGATTTAAAGCTAATACATACCCAAATGGTTCAATTCGATTCAATTCGGTTCAAGTTTCCTAAAAACTCAAACCAATCGAATTATTGACACCCCAAGCCCCAGTGACCTCCATTGACTCTTTCTGGCGATGGGCGGCACGATCACTAGCAAGGGCTTGTGGCTCTTTTTTTTAATGTGGGTTTTTTTTATTAAATCCTTTTCTTAATCGAATTTAAGTAAGATTTGAGGAAGAAAATAATTAAAAAATTCCTTTTAAAAAAAAATAGCATTCAATCTCACGATAAATTTTAAGAAATGTTATTACACTCGTCCATTGTTTTTATTAATTTTTTGTTTGGTCACGCATACGAATCCGGGAGACTTTTATCGCATCAATGGAATGCACATAATGTGGGCTTGGGTCGGGCCTATGAAGTTTCTAGCCCAATAAGGCTAGTTGGCCCATTGGTCCAATCCGAAAAATCGTGTCCAAGCCCGTCAAATCTTTAGAGCTTCCTCAACCTTGGGATCAAACAGATGACTAGAGGAAGCTCTCTTCTTGCTTTGTGAAGGAGTTTTCTAAGGTACAAAAATGTTACCCTGAATTCTCGTCATTCAACAGCTTAGATTCGTCCACCGGTCAAATTCTTTTACCTATTGGTGTCATTGCGCAATCAATGGTCGATAGTGTATGCGACAACGTCATTTCAAGCGGCTAATGCTTAGTGAAATCGTATTTTGAGGAGAATGCCAAAAATCTAATTATAAAATAAGAAAGAGGTCTCTTCACTCATTTAGAATTCGACATGTTGTTCTTCATTGCAGTTTACTCAAATGCACATGGTAATTGCATATTGCGTAGATATCGATGAAGATAATAAATCATTCTTGAAGACAAAAATCAACCGTGCGCGAACATCAAGGACGATTTGTCGAAGAATCGACTCACCAGTTCACGGCTGCAGTCGTTCGATTTGCTCGACTAATTTCGACTTCACCCATTAAAAACGGCAAAATTTCGGATTTTTAACGCTTTGCTTGCACAGAGAGCCAAGGAATCGACACCGTCATTGACCGCGGGCGGCTGATTTTTCAAGAAAACGAAACATGGCATCTACCTAACGTTCAACGGCTTCCACCTGCTGACACCGAATCACAAGTGTAGATACCCAAACCAGAAGCAGACGCCACGGGGAAGAAAACCCAGAAGTAAAAATCGCGTCTTTATCCTCTTTCGCCTCCTCCCGTCTTCCAAATTCGATACCCAGTAGAACTTCCGGTGCCGCCCTCGATCGGTAGTTCGGTCTGCTTACGAGGCGATGGAGATGGTGCAGCTGAAGCTCGCGGTTCTGGCGCTCTGCCTGTTGCTGCCTTTCGGTCGAGCCACCGACGTCAATTACTGCGGTTCAGTACCCTTTTCTTGATCGCCTCGTGCTTTGATTCCTTTCGAATTCCTCCGTGCTGGAGTCCAGTAGCGTGTTGCTCGATGGGTGTCTGAGCTGAATTAGGGATTTTTTCACCTGCTGAGGGGTTGAGGATATGAAAGTTCTTAGCTTTTTTTCGTTTTATGCGGGAAACTGTTGACGATCGTGATGGCTTGTTGTGTTTTGACGGTGTTTGTGTATTCAGAATGAAGTTTTGGAGCTGATGTGATGTGTGGGTTTTGTTCTGAGAAACAGATAAGAAGACGGAGTACACTGTTAAGGTCTCTGGAGTGGAGATATCGCCCTCTCCGGTGGCGAGAGGCCAGCCGGCCACCTTCAGTATTGCCGCAACCACTGGTACTGTTTCTTCCGGTCACCTTGTGGATTGTTCGATATGGGTTTTATTAAGTTGGTTTTGGTAATTAATTTTATGACATGCACTGTTTGATTCTGCTCCTATGTTCAGTATTCCATATGCTTGTACCAGGGTTTTTTTATTTAAGCAGCTATATTGTGATGATTGATGTCTAATGGTCTGGGCTCTTGGATTTTATTGGTTATCTGAATAGCTCTCTTGAAGTCATGTTGAGCATGGTTTGGAGGTATAGAAATTGTGGGATCTAGATAGCAGATGATTCTTTTGTCAGGCATGTTTGTTTACTGGAACTCAGCTGGTTGAAATCTGAATGTCCTGTGAGCTATTTTTGCTGGTGATCATGGTTGTCTCCTTCATTTGCGACATCTGGTTTGGAATTCGTTTGTAAAGGGTGGCTTTTGTTGTCAATACCGAAGCTTAGGAGCATATTATTGTGATTAACAAGTTTCATCCAAAGAGACTGAGAACTCATTTTACTTTAGTTGTTTCACCATAGTCAAAGAAAGCACTTCAAACAACAACTAAGAACTCAAAATTTTATTCTGCTACATCTCTGTTTGGAAAAATATCTCGATGAAAGAGGGCATTCTTGCTTCTGCTTGGCTTGCATTGATTAAGCTGCTCATTTGGAAAAATCTGGTCAATATCCTTTTTTCCTGTGGTTAGATCATCCAAGTAAAGTGTCGGATGAAAGTATATGGAATGGTGATTGCTTTAACATGCTTGTGTCCTCTTCTTTTTCCCTTAAAATTGACATATGAACTACCTCCTGATTCTTTCATGTAGACGAAGCAATCAGCGGAGGGAAATTGGTGATCGATGTTGCATACTTTGGATGGCACATTCACAGTGAGACCCATGACCTTTGTGCAGAGACATCTTGCCCTGTAACGGGGGGAGATTTTGTTGTGGCTCATTCACAAGTTTTGCCTGGATTTACTCCGCCTGTAAGTCATTCTCTTGATGATTATGTTCGGATTCAATTCTGCAAATTGAACGCTAAAGTAGTTTTTATATCCTGAGGAAGCGAAGGAAGCCATGCTTGTTTTTCCATCTTCCATCAGTTGAAAAATTGAGGGAAGATGCACTTTAGTTGGAAAAAAGTTAATATCACAATAACAATCCTTTGATTGGTGAAATTCCAAGAAAAGAAAAGCTGGGAAGTCGTCTAATTGAAGACATGCTACTCATGATTTGTTTTGTTTGTTTCACATTTTGTTCTTAAAAATGGTTAGACTTTTTCACACATTTAGCCTTCACTACAGCAACAGTAATGCTGTGGTCTTCTTTTCTGATGAAGTAACAGAGTAAGCAATGTGAATGGCGATTTCCCTTGTGGTTAACATATTTACTGTAGAAGAGAACTTAGCATTGCAGTTGATGGTTTTAATTATCTACTTCTTCTTCATCGATCCATATTGTCAATGTGAATGCTGATTTATTAGAGAACAATAGTACATAGCTGGGGTGGGTTCACCAGATAATATCATCATTGCTAAGGCCCAACTTTGTCCTCTTACATTCATTTTGGCTTTCACTTTGCTTGTGCCCCTTTCAAGGACTGAAAGCACCCTTTCAACAACCCCCCGCCTCCCCCCCAAAAGAAAAAAAAGGGACTGAAAGCACTCCTCCCTGCCTGGGTTTGGCAACTATATCAATCTTGGTTTTCGTTTTCCCTACAATTGGATCGGACTTACTGCCAATTTTATGGTCATATATCGAGACAGCTGTTGAATTTATCCTTTATTTATCAACATGAAAGAGAATTTCTATATTAGCTTTGGTGTATTGCAGCGTTGCTTATAAGTGCTTGAATATGCAGGGTTCTTATTCCCTCACGATGAAGATGTATGATGAGAGCAAGACAGAGCTGACCTGCATCGCTTTTGATTTCAGCATCGGGTTCGCTTCATCTGTAGCCGATAGCTAAAAAGCTCTGGAAAGTGGTTAATGTCTCCTCATGAGTGTTACCATAATAGTGTACAAAAGAGAGTTTCGTTACAAGTCTGTTCTTCCGAACCTATTTCTGTGTTGAATACTTCGACGTGCGTCTTGTAACTCTGTTATGTTCCAGAGATTCTTGAATTATCACTTTGGCTTGTCACGCACGTAAGATGACGTTGCCTCCTTTAAAATTCCTCTGAAACGTCTTGACCCACGGTGTGTTGCATGCGTGAATTGGCCACTCGAGAGACTTGCACGAACGGCATCCGAGCTGAAAAGGAAAAACCATCCGTGCCATTGCTAGAACCTGAAACAAGCAAAAAAAAAGGTGAGCTCTGAGCCTTAAGGTTACCTGAATGAAAATGGAGTCTATTGTCTAGTACCTACGCGAGCTACAGCAAGTTCTGAGCCCCAGTGAATTTCTTAAGGCCTGGGAAATGGGCGCATAAACCATTTTTCGTTTGGTCCTTCACTTGTGACAGGATCGTAATCGTAGTGCACCGTATGTGCAGGATGGCTTATTGTACCGATTTAGTCCAATCGATGTGGGATGCAAAACATGGATCTGTAGTTTTGATGAATTGTCTACTTTCGTCTACTTTCGTCCACTGTCATTCTTAAATTTATGTACTAGAGGCCTAGTGCCACAGTTCGATTTCTCCCATATCCATGGTATTGAAAATTGGGGCTTTGTGACATATGGTGCAGTGCCAGAGATCCAAAAGAGTTGACAAAACTGGTTTGTGAGAATAGCATTAGGGTGTCGGTGCTAAAAATCTAGGGACAGTAAGACGATCATCTTGGAAGATCTTTGAAGCGGGATGAGCCTTTCATGCACAAATTGATAAAGAGCTGATACCACTTTTTTGATGATGGTCATGGTGTGTCAAAATCAGTGTTTTTTGCTGAAGTGATTGACATGTTTCACTTGAGAGACTGGATGTCCAAATTAAAATGGGCATGATATGATTGATTAGGAGAAGGCAATTTGCCATACCATCCTTGAGAATAGTCTAATGAGAGAAAGCTCACTTGGCTCATCAGGAGCCCTAAGGGCTCGTCCTCCACTAGAAAACTTATCGTGACAAATGGTATAAGTATTACGATAGGTTTCTAAAAATGTATGGGTGAATGCTAAGAAGAGACTTCTTGCCACATTTCCAACAATAAAAGAAACCTCCCTTAGTTTGCTAAGATCAGGAGTAGCCTAATAGGCGAAACAAGTGTTATTATGTGATGCCACACTTGTCATCAAGAACACAAGTGATTGGAGATTCACAAATAGTTTTGATTGAGGAAAGCCACGATGGAGTGGACTGACATGTTTAGTTGGGCAAGTGTTTGCCCATTCATCCAAGTCTATGATTAGAAAAACGAAACAAATCGATAGAATAACCCGCAATAAGGACGGTGCTAATATTAGGTGGAAGAGAATGTTATGTCGGATTTCTCCCATACCCACATGGATTGAAAAGTGGAGCTTTGTGGATCGGAGTGAAGCATGAGAGATATAGATGGGTTGACAAAATGGGTTCATGGCATGATGTCAAGGTGCTTTTTAAGGAATACGGGGATGACAAAATGATCATCTTAGATGATCTTCGAAAATGAGATTAGCCTTCTGTGCATAAATTAGTCAGAAGCTAATATCCCTTCTCTTATTATAGCCATGACTATGTCCAACTCGAGAAACTAAATGCCCAAACTAAAATGAGTGTGGCACGGTTGATGAGGAGAACACAATTCGCCTATCTTTCGGAAGGATCTATCAATAAATGGCGGCCTAGTGTTCAAGCTCATCAAGTGTCGCATGGGTTGCTCCTTGGTCAGGAAATTGTCAGCTCTTGACACTAGAATCGCCTCTCAAAAGATGTGACGCTACAAATTGAGGTTTGTTTTCTTTCCCCTATCCTTTTGCGCCTATGTCCTGTAACTTGTTTGGGTAGTATTTTATGTCTTCGCTAAGGAGATGTGACAAAATCGACAATTACCCCAATATTTCCTGAAATCGAATATGGATTTGGCAAACTACCGCATCCCTTGTTTGACCCGACACTGACGAAACAAAGCACGAGTAGCCAGATTACTTTTCGGTGAATTGATTTGCGGACCGAAGTATTTCAAATGGACAATTATATTTGTACAGTCTAGATGCAAAACATATAATAAACATGCTGTAGGGAAGGTTCCAAATTAGTGAAAAGATGGACTCGAAAAGCAACTTTGCGCTAGCAGAGCATAGTGAATCATGTCTGTGGGTACAATCATGTCTGCCTTGCATGGCATTATCTATTAAATTACACCAGAAGCTTTTTTGCTTTGGAAGCAAAACTGGAGAGAAGTTAAAAGCACACAAGGGCACAGAACATGGCTACAGTAGCATTTTACCCTTTGAAGGAGAGTCACCCTCACCGAAGGCAAAGCAAAAGACCATCATGATTGGCCCTAACTTGGTTGGTGGAGGGTCAACATGGTACTGTGAGAGAGAAAATGAAGGTATGGTACATGGGCCAGTCTCCAAGCTACACACCATCCGGCGTGATCATGCACACAACTTTCAAAAAGCAAAGCTGATTGACCCTTTTTGCCTTCACTATCCACCCAAATTGGCCCAGAAGAGAACTCATGGACCTAATGTTCCTTCATTTTCCTAGCAGTCGTTGTTAGTGACAATTCATTTGCCTTACCCTCCATCGTTTCACTCGATCCTGTCTCGGAGATAGATTTGCTCCTGAGCATATCCTTTGCATTTCGATTCACTCAAGGCGTGACGGGAATGAAGGGAAGGTTCTTGAAGAAACTGAAGTTCCTTTCGACAATAAGCACTCTTAGGCGCGGGTTAGCCGTTCAGCTAAGCCATGCCGGAAAACTATCTGATGAGAATGGTCACTACCCGCCACCGATTCACAACGAAGGACACCAGGGGGGTGAAGTTGACAGACCCGTCGTGCAGAATTGCGTTACAGGTCTCAAGAATGGCCAAGAGGAGGAGGTCTTATCCTCCCTAGGATCAGCAGCAACAACACCCGCCACGGATGACTTGGAGGAGGAGATCTTCTCAGATGCAGAAGGCGACAATGAATTCCCATTTTCAGCACTAGAAGTCACAACCGATTACGAAACCTGTAGTCTTCAGGCTGATTCCTTACAGGGAATAGCGAAAGACGAGCTCAGGATAGAGGATTCTAGTGAAAACAAGGAGCACTATCACCTGTCTCTCTTGGACTTTCAGGAGAAGTGCCCACCAGGAGGAAGAGATTCGGTCATTTTCTACACGACAAGCTTGACAGGAATACGGAAGACGTTTGAGGACTGCAATGCTGTCCGGTTCTTACTGACGAGTTTTAAAATCAACTTTCAAGAGCGGGATGTGTCGTTGCACCTGCAATATCTGGAGGAGCTGCGGAAGCTCCTCGGCCAGGGAGTGGTCCCTCCGAAGCTGTTCATCAGAGGAAGGTACATTGGAGGAGCCGACGAAGTCATCACACTGCATGAGCAAGGGAGCTTGAGGAAGCTTTTCGAAGGGATTCCACTTGACCTCTCAAAGAGTACATGCGTTCAATGTGCCAATGTAAGATTCGTGATATGTTTGGCTTGCCATGGAAGCTGCAGGGTGGTTAGGGACAGGGAGGAGGAATCCTGGATTCAGTGCCCCGAGTGCAACGAAAATGGCCTGATCAAGTGCCCCACATGTTGCTGAGAAATCTTATGCGGATGGTCTGCAGTTGTGATCCTCCTGATGATGTATATTACCTAGAATTAACTGCTTACATCAAATTAAATTGATGCAGTTGTATAATTTAGTGCTATCGTGTGAACTGTGTTTCGTAGATGCTTCTGGGTGAACTTTGAATCCCTTTGTCTTTGTTTCCAAATAAATTCCCACAGAAGGATGATTGCCATTGACGCACAATAAATTAGATTAACTGATTAGGGACCGAGCGTTCATAATGTAGGCAAATATCCCTCTTTTTGGGAGAGAAAAGAGTGTGTTTCATGTATTCATCTGCATTAAGCACCACTAGTTTTGGCATCAGAAGGATGAAGAAATCTTGCAGTTCATGCTAATGACAAGGAAAAGACCAGAACTGATTTATCTATCCTCCCGTGCAAATCTTGAAATTGTGAAGTTCAACTAATTTGGTAAGCAACGTGGGATTGAAGTTTTGATTCATCTAGTCTGTGGTAAACTTGACTTTTCACTGTTTGGCATAAAATAGAGCGTTGTTGATCATGCCCACACCCAGCAGCTTTAGGATAAAGGGTTTGACATATACCTTTTTCCACATTCTTTCATGATGAACACATGTGGCCATTATCATGTCCTCTTATATTTGTACTGTCTTGGCTTTAGTTAATAAGGAGAGCAAATAAGAGCTTGGCTTGCCAGGAGACCAAAAGTCTCTAACCTCAGAAGAAAACGCCGAACAGTATCCAATCAAAATGTACTGCATTTAGGGAAACAGCATGGACATGGAAGGTTATAATCATGGGGAGGGACACTACTTCTGAAAGATTCTAACAGAGATTGGGAGTCAGATCTTGAATTTGGAAAACGACAACGAAGAACCCTACCACTAGTAAATGACATCAAGGCCAAGCCATGTAGATTCTTTTATGATGCTGCAAGGATATAGTTTGGATTTATTATTTCTCTTCCGTTAAGTATAAAAACATCAACCCGATTAAAGGATGAATGTATTCCGTGAATGAGAACATTTTACAGTATGAGAACCGTCCTTTGGTACTGTAAGTCAGAAGATCGTAGATTATGTTCATACTAAAGCAGATAAGAAAATTTCGGTGAAATTGTTGATACCACTTTTTTCGTTCTTATGTGTGATTAGATGTCTGATCTTACCATGCTTAAAAAGACGAGAACATCCTGTCGGTGACCTCAGTAAATTATTTGTTTTCTTTGCATATATATGCAATTTACATCAGTGATAGGCACTTCTATGTTAAAGCTCGCATCAATCAGCTAAAAGTGGTTGTGAAAATGTCAATGTCTGAGCTGATTTTGCCTTCACGACTTGACATTTAGTCAAAGCTTTTGGACAGTCTAGGTCCATACGCAAAGAAGAAAGCAGGCCATTAGTTAGTTCCTCACCAAAACTCCACAAAGCGAAGGTGGGTTCTACATCTTCCAATCCTGGTCTCCTTCCTTTGCCAGCTTACTTCCAATGAAAGTGGTGGACCTCTATCGCTAATCATGCCACCACGTTAGGTTCTTTATTCATGGGCTCGGAACTTTTCTTATACTTTCTCCTTTTTCTATTCAGATACTGTTCAATCTCTCTTCTGCGTCCCCATGATCGACTCAAATTTGCGGTGGACACATAAAGCTGTATGTTGCCCTCGGGAACTGCCAAGATCGACGATTAAAACAGCGAGTGTATGCAATTCGGAACATTATGTTTCGGAATGGCGATGTGCATGCGTAAATAGCATGAAGCTATGAGCCGCTAGTTTTGAAATGGGAAATTGGCGAGAAATTATTGCAGGGAAAAAGATCTTGATCACTTATTACTGAGTTGTAGAAACACCAAACGTGCGCAGGCACGTGTAGCACGAAACTCATCTTATTGTGGCCGGGATTGATATAAGTGAACTTCATCAACCTTGCTGAAAGAAAATTGAAAAAAAAGTCGCATGTTTAACATAATGCGTAGTCAGCAGCTGCTAAATCTACGACAAAACAGAAGGCAACTGAACCGGCCTACAAGGAGCAGCATGTGGATAATATACTTTAGATTCTTCTAAATCAGAAGCTCATAAGAAGCGGACATGGAGGGAAGATCCTACCGGCTACTACTACTCAAAGAATTGGTCTCGTCCTCTCCGTTAAGTTCTCCAAATTTTAGAGTGAAGGGTCGTGCTTCCAGCGAAATTATGTGAGCGTGGAACGGGTTGTTCAAAAGATCATAGTTGTCTAAACCTCAAGACAGCAACCGTTGCACAGAGACCATTAAACTTGAATAAATTATAAAGAGGACACTCAAAGGATGGCATCTGAGACGGTATATCCTGAAAACGTGCATTCATGGACTTGGAGTCGCCTAGGGGCCCAAGGACAACCCCTTTTACGGAGACATCATTTTAACGAATTTTAATTAATTGTTATTTTTTTTTAATATGCAAATATGTTCGGTTGTAAAGTAGGCCGTGAAATATCTTCAAAAACAAGGGCAACATAGGAGAGAATCTTCATATGCCCACATAGACCAAACGTAGGAAGTAGGCCTTGATCCCTTACAGCTAGCAATGGAACAGCACATTAGGAAAGGAATTTCTACCTCCAGACCATAATCTTGAGCATTGGGTCTCTCTCCGATTCCAAATGTTCTGGTGAACGCCACCTCATTGTGAGGAGCACATCAAATTGACAAAAAATAATAAAAGGAATGTGTACAATGACGGGACATTTTGGGAATTCCCAATGTCTTTAAGCTAAAAGGGCATTGGGAAGATGCCTAAACAAGAGAGCTGCTCCCAAATAATTCAGATTTTGAAAAGCGGATTGCGACGAATGAGATAATCCAAAGACATTGATCGGTCTAGAACGAAATAGAAAACCCACAAAGAAATGCAAGCAGATGGTTTCAGACATTGGAAATTTTAAACTTTTCATTTCTGGGGAAGAGTTAAAACAGACACATCCTCTATATACCAAGCACGAGCTCAAATTAGATCCACGTGGTTAATCATGCAACACCCCCAACAACTTCAAACATGTCAGTAATTATCCCTTCGACTATTCACAGGAAGCACCAGGGCAGGCTGGTTCTGCAGTTGCACCTTCGATAGCTTGCGGCACAGCTGCCGCGACCTCAGCAGACGAGGTAGTCATGGTCATTGGTTGCAAAAACCGTGTGTAATGGAATTCGATCTGTAACCGTTGGTGAAGAGGCGTCGATGCCATTAGGCCTTTCTTTATATCTGCTTGCAACTCCCTCAGAGGAATCGCAGCCAAGAAACTCTTGATATACTCTTTACATGACTCCTTACCCTGACAGACGATCTCCTCTGCCTCATTAGTCTTAGTCTGCTCTTCAGGCCTGGGAACCACTGCCCCTTCCGCCACAGGACCCTCTTCCTTGGGATTGACCTGGTCAATTTGCTGATTGTTCTGATCAGTGGCGGTTTTGTCCTCGGGTGGTTGAACTGTGTTTAGCAACTTGTGAATACTTGTACTCCGGTCAAATTTCAAGATGTAGGCCTGACTGCAACCCTCATACAGCCTCTCGCCAAGTGTGTCGATTATATAGTAAGCTTCTGGTTCGACCTTGAGGATGAAGAAGTGGTCGTTCCAGCTGACAATATAAAGATGGGGTTCACCATTACTAGGACCATCTGATCCAGCACGACTGACCTCATCCCAAATGTTATCGAAGGACATAGCACCATGTAGAAAGTCAAATCTTCCTTCATCCATACCCTCTGGATGGAAAAACCCAATAAATGACTTTTCAGGAACAACAGAAAGAGGACGGATCTTGGCTTGGAGAACTGTCTCAAGGTCAAAGTGCTTGTCAGGAAATCGTTCTCTGTATGCTTCATTATCACACAGATTCCTCCACTCTAATGATCCATCTCTGATGAGACTGTCAAACTGGGACTTGATTGGCATTAGATCACGATTTGCTTGGAACCAATCAGCAATTACAGCAACAAGGGCGGTGCATGCACTTTCGCCGGCAGCACGCTCGCTTCGCTGGTCAATGGAAGCAAAGAAGACTTGTGTTTGAAGCTTCATGAGTCCATCACGGCTTGTAACCTCCTTTCTCTCCCAACTGCCAACGGCAAAATTATCGTCTCCAAATTCAGACACCGATGATCGATTTGCAGAAGAATCTTCCTCAGTCTTACTCCACTGTAAGAAAAGTTCACAGTTATTTCAACGATATATATAAACTAGTCCCTTCTGCTAAAAAGGACAGCATTATAAAAAGTTAACTACTGAATAATCTTTTCGATGCGCCAATGAAATTTCCAACAGATATCGGCTTGACCAGCATTTCATTTGGCAAAAATCTTAAAGTGAAGGCGGAAAACAAATCCTAAAACTATCAGAAGCAAATTCTTACCCCCAAAGAGAGAGATTCATCTGAGCTAAGCTGGCGACGATAGTAATCAATGTCATCCCCACCTTCCTCTGCATATGCCTTCTTCAATAAGGGCTCCCCCTTTGCTTTGGGAGACCTGAAGCTCAGCTTCCTCTTCCGCCAGGACAGTATGCGTCGCTTTGAACCTTGTGGCTGTGATTGTTCAGAGACTGAAGCAAACGGATCCTCATTATTTGAGCAACCCACATCAGATTTTCGATGACTATAGTAGATCCAATCTTCAATTTCGCCAGAAATTCTAGCATTGGAGTAAAATGAGCCTCCCGCGCAATTTGCATAGGCCAGCGTTCCATAGCTAAATGACTTTCTAATGTTGGAGTTTTCCTTTCCTACATCTGATTCCTCTTCCTCAGAAACATCTGGAGAGTCAGAATCAAGTGGATAAGTGTACTCTCCATCCTCACTCTTGGCAGAACACTTTCCATCGCTGCCCTCTTCATCAAGACAAGCCTTTTTGGCTCTCCTGGCAGACATGTAATCAGTAAGTAACTTCACCTTCTTAAGACCCGCTTTGAGGGCAGAAAGTTCATCTTTTTCTGCTGAAACAGCTTCCCCACACTGCTGTGGGGATTGACTAGGCACTATCGATCTCTCAATCGGGTTTGCAGCTTCCTGAGAGGTTCTCAGCTCCACTAAGTTGAGAGATATCTGCATGGGTGATGGAAGAATCAGTTTTCATAATCAAGGAACTAAAAGAAGATAAAGCATAATTTTTTCAAGAAATGATTACGTACAGACAGCAGCGGCGGAGAATCCGTGGAAACACCAGGGAGTGTGAGAGGAATACTCAGTTCAAATTCCTTTTGTTCCGCAGCTGAAGCGAATTCTGAGAGATTTAGCGATGCCACTCCAACGATCGGAACTTTGCTCTTCAATCCTTGGTTCAAGCCCTGCTCAGCAAAGGAAGACGGAGCCTCTTACAATCATAATCCATAGGATTATTTTAAAAGTTAACACACCCATGGCGCTGCACAAAATACTCTCTCAAAGAACAAGTTTTCTCCGCCATGATCAGACATGAATTAAAAATGGGTCACCATAGTTGACTAATTTTGATCAGGAAAAAATGTGGCTAAAGCCTAGAAATTGCATCCAGACAAATAATTCTAACATAAAATCCAGCTCGATGGCAACCGGTAAAACCTAAACTGGAAGTCCATTGCCGAGTCAATACATGAGCAAAATCCGTCCTCAGTTTGTTGAGAAATCAACAGAGGGAAGAAACCATGGCCGGGGAAAAAGACAAATTTTGCAAAACCAAACCCAGGATTCAATTCCCAGCAATCCAGTAGGCGTGGCCATATCCTTCAACAGGAATTTCACGCCTCGATTTCCATGGAATAAGCAATACCAACAACAATAATCTTGAAAGTGACAACCATTTAAATTACAAAAATCCACGAAACCACCAATCAACCTAAACCTCATCAAACAATAATTTCCCCCAAAAATTATAAACATCAGACGGATACGGAAATAATCCAGTCATATCCACGCAGGTTCATGCGGAAAAACCCCCAAATTTCACTATGAATCACGCGTGAGCGCGCCATTCCTCGCGAATTAGCAGCAAAATCAGCCCAAGAAAGGAAACAAGCACT
The DNA here is from genome assembly GCA_014182515.1 of Eucalyptus microcorys. NCBI lineage: Eukaryota > Viridiplantae > Streptophyta > Magnoliopsida > Myrtales > Myrtaceae > Eucalyptus > Eucalyptus microcorys. The sequence continues at coordinate 29,593,192 of CM024562.1, read as the reverse complement.
CCACAGAGAACACCACAAAACCTACAAAAAGAAAATCAACTCACGTTGAAGACGGTGAAGGCGATCTCCCAGGGATGAAACGCGTTCTCCTTGTACTCCGAGAGCGTGCACACGGTCTCGAACTCCTCGTTCCAGCACACCGCGCCGCCCTCGCCCACGCGCTCCTCCCTCGTGAAGTTCCGCTTCACGGCATTGCGGCGCATCACCATCAGGGCCAGCTTCGGGCCCTTCCACCGGACCTCCACCGCCATGGCCCCGCCCTCCGCCGCCGGCGCCACCGGATCGCACCCCTCGAGCCGCTCCACCACCAGCCGGACCTCGTACTTCCTCGACGCCAGCGGCGGCCACGGCCGCCACCGCCGCATCATCTTCACCACCATCACCGCCGACGAACGGCACGCGGGCAGCGCCCCGGGGGATTCCGACGGAGACCACGAGGCAGGAGCGGGCCGCTTCGAAGTGCGCGCGTGAGGAAGCGGTCGTGCGATGGAGATCTTCGAGGAGGAACAGGCGCGGATTTTCGGTTGCTCCGAGATAGAAGGTCTAGAGATAGAGAGAGAAAGGGAAGAGGGGGAAGATGCCGTTATATCTTTGAGGAGGAGAGGTTTTAGAGAGAGAAAGAGCAGTCGCAGAAGAGAGAGAGAGAGATGAACGTTGATGACGATGACGCAGAGAATAGAGAGAACATAGAGAGAGAGAGAGAGAGAGAGATTGAAGAGAGGAAGGGAAGGTGGTTAAGGACTTAACCGGAGGGTAGGGTCAAAAACGACAACGCGGGGTTCGCCTTTTTTTTTTTTTTTAATTTTGGGGTATTTACAGGTTGGATTGTTGGGGATTCTCGGGGCTTTTGGATTTTTGGATAATTCGGTTCGCTTGTATTTATCTGTCCGCCCTTGAAGAATCCAACACGCCCATTTTGTGCACGCTTTGTTTTTTTTTTTTTCTTTTTTTCTTATTTTCTTTTTTTTGCCATTTTTGGGCCCCGGGTGCAGGGGACTGGGAGCTTGACGCGTGCAAATTCGGAAATAAATCGATTCTTTTTTTTTTTAATCTCCAGATTCTCTGCATTTAAAGGAAAGGGAAAGATCCCATTAAAATCTAAAATATTGTTCAAATTTCAGAGAAAAAAACATGATAAAAAAAATTGCGTGTGAATGTACCTGCCGATTTTGAGAGTTTCGGGAATTTCAATTTTCTAAAGAATTAAAGTGCTTGAGTTACTAAATTTGGATTCTAACTAAAATTTGCAAGATAAAAGTCAATCCATGGAAGAGACTTTTGTAGATACCTCTCGCGCAATTTATGTACCATCCATCACAGGAGAAATACAAGCCGTTAATTTGGTGAATTATATAGAAATTTGAGCTTCTACACGAGCGAATCGAGAATTACCTGTGTTATAGTGATTGTTAGAACAAGTTTAAGAGACATTCATTTTTATTTTGGATGTTATTATGAAAAATTTGTCTTGAAGAAAGTGTTCGATTTGCTTCCAATTTTTTTCTTTTTAAATTTTTCTGGTTGTGTACTTTTTTTCAGTTTAATTTAAAACTCCCAAGATTCTCACAACATATAAACGTTGACGAGTAAATTCGCCATTGATTCTTCTAGTTTTGTTAAAATTTAAATAATTAAATAACAAAGTGAGAAAATACCTTTTGTTTAACTAAATAATAGACAAGCGCTCAATAGGGCTGGATAATCATTGGAATATTTCTAATTATAGGAACATTCTACATTCACAACTACAAGCATTTGTGGTACTCTTATGTCCAACCGTTATACTATATTTGCTATTGAAACACGACAACTCTACTTTCTGTCATATCCTAATATAGATAAAATATTTATTCCAGCGATATAACTATTATTTTAAATGTCGAGAAAGATCTTCCACAAATCCTATTTTTCAAAGTTAGTGAAATCTATGACAGAAAGAAAAAGTCAGTGAAATCCTCAATGGTGTTTCCTTTTTTCTTCTATCCTTTCAGTGGCAAATATGATGCGCGTCATCATATATCTATTTCATTTTATTAAAACCACAAATTAATTCCAAACGACTTTTATGAAAAGTTGGATTAAATTCATCTAGCCATAATCCGTATTCTATCAGGTGATCAAAAAGCCCTTCCCTCGGCGAAAACTCTCTAGAGAAGATGGTCAATCGATCGAAATTCCATAATTTCACTTAAAAATAATGGAGCAAAGTTTTAGGCGTGGCTTTGGGAAGAGAAGGACCGACTTTCATCTTTTCTTTATCAAATTTTCTTTTATTTTTAAATTGGGATTTTTTATTTTATTTTTTTCGCTTTTGGTTAGGAATATACGCGGAGATAGTGAACCCCAAAGACCTAATCTTTTCGGGTAAAGCGACTCTTGACACATTGATTAACATAGGGATCTCAAGACAACCAATGCTAAAATCCTATGGCTTTTGCTTTTTGGTTTTGGTGGGGAAAGACCGGGTGGAGTTCACTCACCATCCCCCATTTCCTTCTTCTTTACCTTTTTCTTCCTTTTTCACAAGTATAAAAAGGGCGAGGAAAAAACATGGGAAGCAAAGAAAAAGCAAAAGCGATTGCAAAAATATTATGAGGAGAGAAGAAGACTCCGTCCTCACCATTCTTCATTTCACATTAATCGATAGAAAATCTACCACATATCGTACCTTCTAGAGTCCAGCTTTCAGTGCCCTTTAAGTCTCCGTAAAAATTTCACCTTTGACCCACAAACCCGTGAGTCTGTCTCGCTCGTTCTTTAGGACTTACTTCCGGTTATAATTTATAAAAGAAAAAATAAATCGTTATTTTTTTCACGCGTATCCATACTAGGTATATGGAGCGGGTGCGAATCAAGTACACCACAGTCGCTAGATCATGAGAACCTCACAAGAGCTTTATCTAAATCGAGGGGTGCCGTATATTCGGGCATCTTATTTCATGCCCATCGAACGCCATTCATCTCATTTTGTGCCCATTAAATATGTGATTTTTCCCCCTATCCCTCTACTTATCCATAAGACCAACTAATCAGTTCACTTCACCTGAAAGTCTAACATGTGATGATGAGGGAGGAGATGATGATACACAACAATGACATAATATTCTCTTGCTCCAAAAGCATGTATTGGTGGCTCAACCTAGATTTCCCACTAATTTATTCAATTTATTCGGAAAGGACCAAGCACGGTCAACGTTGCCAAGAGCCCATTTCTTTGCCTCCAATGCTTTCCCCATTTCCATGTGAACATGAAAGTTGTCATGCCCACGATCATAAACAATCATTCTGCGTCCGAGGGTGCTCCAAATTGTCAATCATGACAGTAAGTCAACGTTTACATTGGTCCAACCATTTCTTTTTCTTTTTTTGGGTCTTTTTTTTTTTTTTTGGGGGTGTGGATCATCATTTTCTTAGAAAGTAAGCGATGACTTTATTGACCAAATGTGTGAACCACATGGGAGCTTTCTTATTTTCTCTCTTGCTTTGGTGAAGGAGGAAGCAGAGCATGTGGGATTTTGCTTGAGATGGTGGGCAGAGACAGGTGATTTCCTTGAGACTGTAGGGCTTGTGAATTGATGAGAGGGACGTCCACAAGTCATTTAAGATCCCTTTGTTCATTTCAGCTTTGGCTTTACAGCCTGTGGCTTCTTGAGAGAGTCGAAGTTCTAGAGAAGAGCCTCTTGAAATTGCGGGTGGACGTGCCGTGGGCTTATGAGTTCGTGTGGTGGTTTTCACGTTTTGGAACTTTGAAGGAGACGGTCTCTTGACCTGAAAACATTGAGCTACAGCGATGGTGTGCTGTAAAAAGCTTGAATCTGTGTGTTTCTTGTGAAACTGGCTAACTCGGATACCTTGGAATTCATGTTAAGATTATGGCAAGTCTCACGTAGAATGAGAGATGAGTCGTGACAAAAGAGGTATATTCGAAGGTTAATATATTACTTCTTTTGAGGTTTTAAGGAAAAAGTACAAAAAAATTGATATCAATTTAGTTTTAAATATTTTCACGTTTTATTGATTGAGTCAATCCAATCAATTTACAAAATATGAAAAGATTTTGAATTAAATCGATTCAAATAAAAGTTTAAAATTGAATTAATCATTGTGTAATAAATATATGATTTTTTTCATTATTTTTCTCAAGTTTTAATTATTTCACGAATTTTATATGAGATTGAATACTATTCATGGATTGACATTGATGAGTGGGAAATTAAGAACCTACGTAAGGTAGGTATCTGAAGAGATATAGGTTAAGTGGGTAGACCTTGACCTAGCAATTAGGCTTGAAAAAATATCTTGAGCATATACAATCGGAGGACTTAAATCGCACGGCCCAAGCAGGATGTTGAGGTATATATAATGGGAAAATAGAGCCTACATCATTAATAAGAAGGTTAAATTACATAATTGATCTTATTCAATTATTAATATAATGAGTGTAATATAACTATTTATCCTCTCAAATAGATTCAACATAATACCACGAGAGCAGTTGACCCAATGATAGAACGAGAGACGAGTCGTGATATAAGAGGTATATTCAAAAGCTAATATGCTACTTATTTCAAGGTTTTAAGGAAAAAGTCCCAAAAAATTGATATAAATTGAATCTTAAACTTATTAATTAAATCAATTTAGTCACATGCTTTCATGTTTTGTTGGTTGAGTCTATCCACTCAATTTACAAAATATGAAAAAATTTTGAATTAAATTGGCTCAATTAAAAATTTTAAAACTGAAATTATATATGCATAATAAATATGACTTTTTTTTATTATATTTTTCTCAGATTTTAATTATTTCACATATTTTACATCAGATTGAATACTAGTCATGGATTGACATTGATGAGTGGGAAATTAAGAACCTGCGTAAGTTAGGTATCCAAAGTGATATAGGTTAAGTGGTTAGACCTTGACCTAGCAATTAGGCTCGAAAAAATATCTTGAGCATATACAATTGGAGGACTTAAATCACATGACCCAATCAGGATGTCGAGGTATATATGATGGGATATAAAGCATACATCATGAATAAGAAGGTTAAATTACATGATTGATCTTATTCAATTCTTAATATGATGAGTGTTATATAACTATTTATCCCCTCAAATAGATTGAACATAATACCACGCACGCAGTTGATCCCAATAGTAAAAGATTTACTCATTGTTCACAAGTTCACAAGTTCGAATCACATTGGAGCGAACAAGAAACTTTCTGACGATCAGCAAAGGGATGGAATTGCGGCAACGGGCTCGCAATCTCCAATTTCTAGGTCGTGAGGGGTGTGAAGAAGTAATGGGTCAACAAGAACATCATACAGTGTGGCATGGCACTATTGATAGTGTCTAGAGAGGCTCGCTAGCGCCGATCTCCCCTCTCCATCTCTTCACCCGTAAAATAAATGGTTAATACCTGAAAAATCTCAAACTGGTATACCTATGACAAATTTACCACAAACTATTTTTTTGACCATTAGATACCCTAAACGGGATATACCTTTGACAAATTTACCCCAAATTAATACATTTATAACAAATTTACCCTCCATTAGTTTTTGTTAAATTTTAATGTCAAATTATTAAGTTAAATGACACGTGACAGTTGACTGATATACCGATTTGAGATTTTACGCTCCATTTGTCACAGTTTACAATTTTTATGATTTTTTTGTGGTATTAATCCAATTTAGCAGAATGTATATTTGTCACAAATTTACCAATTTGAGATTTTTTACAGTCAAATAAATTAGTTTTGGGTAAATTTGTCATAAATATATCAATTTAAGGTTTTTTATGGTCAGTCGTGGTAAATTTATCACAAGTGTACCAGTTTAAGGTTTTTCATGGTAAAAAAAATAGTTTGAGGTTAATTTGTCACAAGTGTACCAGTTTGGGATTTTTCAGAGTATTAACCTTAAAATAAAACAACAGTGCCTTTGTACATATAACCAAGTTTCCTTCCTTTTTTTTTTCTTTTTTTATTTCCCTATTTTCTATGTTGCTTCGTTTGCCAATGGGTTAGACTAACTTAGAAGATCGCTTGAGGAGGAGGCTGTGTTGTATTCTGACCTTCGGAAAGATGGTGATCAGCTGGCCACGTTGGGCTTAGATATGCAAACATGTCGTGCATGCCCCATGCCCGTATCGTACAGCCGTTCTGGACAAATTAGGGGAAAAAAAAATCCGACATGATTAGATCGTCATCGAGGCTCTCGGTCCTGCACATAGAAAACTCCAATAATCTAGTTTTCAGAATGAAGCCTATAGCTTTCATGACGTCTTTTCTTTTAATCACGATATTTCCCTCTCAACATGATGCCGATGACCGGTTCCACCGCCCCATCGAGCGGTGAGGATTTATCTAATGCACTTTGAGGCGCTATCCCCTTTGATAACTCAAAATTTATTTGATAACTCAAAATTTATTTGATTATTTTAACAGCTAAATCAACCATTTGTACGAGTTGGGAATAATTATAAAAAAAAAAAAAAAAAAACGTTATCTTAGATGGAAACTAACCAAAAAGTACTAAATTGGTACGGTTTGACTATATATTTAATTTTGCCAATTAAATCTATTTGGCTAATTTTAGTTGAAATTATTTAGTAGATGCCGGCTGTTTTACGTGACATGATTAACACGGCTAGGATTAACATGAATAATATTTATAATTTTTTTTTTAAATATAGGGACTCACTCTCTTCTCTCACACCTCTATTAGCTGCTACTTTATTTTTTTCTTTTATAAAATCAAACTTTTAATTATTTTTATTTTTATTTCCTTCTTTCGCAGTCAGTCACTAGCCTGACCATAGGGAAGCTAGCGATCGGCCATCAATCACAAGTGAACCTCAAGCTAGAGCACGAGCGTCAAGCTCACCAGCCTTGAAGAAAAAGGATGAAGAGAAAAAATAAAATGAAACAAATAATAATAATTAAAAAAATTAAAAATTCATTTAAAAATAAAAATAAAAAAAAAAAATTATTAAAAAGAGTGCACGGAGGATAATTAAATCGAATTTTCCATACTAAATGACAAAAAAATATTTTCTAGTTTATTTTCAAGTCTCAACTAAATATCGGAAAATACTGTCATTTTCCTAGAAAAATATTTTCTTTCCTAAAAAATGGCTTATTGAAAAAGCATTTTTCAACGCTACATTTTTTGTGAAAGAAACAGAACCTTAGAGAAAAGATGGAGAAAAAAAAAGTTTGGTAAATCACGTGGAATTTGAATTAGCAATGAGAAAGTTGGAAATCAAGAAGCTCGCAGGAAGCTCTCGTCACTTTCGTCGCCACGCCTTGAGCAAGTTACTTCGTCATAACCGAACCCCTGCCCCAGATGACAACTGCAACGCTGCTTTCCATTGCTGTGGGCTTGTACTCTTGCATGCTGCAGAAAGAAGGAAGAGCCAACTGAAAAGTTCCAATTTTCCACCTCATAAGTTACGGACATTTCCCTGCGGGAGTCCATTTATTGGACTGCCTAATTATAGTTATCGATTCTAATAAATAGATATCAATACTCAGTCCTTCCCTTCGTCGGATGCAAGATGACTAGAGCCAAAAGTGATTCGTTTTCTGTTCACTTGCGGATGTAATTACCGGTTGTATCGATCTATTTAGCATTTGGCGAAATGACCTTTGTCCTATGCCATCCCATATTAACAACATTTTTTTTTTTTTTTTTAACAACATTCTTTTGATGTTGCTAACTGGGGAAATTTATAGGGACAAATCATCGTGAGTATCTTCCTTTGGTCCTTTCATGATAGGCCACGGAGGTTAGCTTTGTAAATGCAATAATATCGAATGTCGAATCCCATCACATCGTAGCATAAGTTAGATATCTTCATCTGGAGAGATCGTTAAAAGAAAACCCAAATCCGAGCATTTAACTTACAGTCACTTAAAAGTTTAAGCAAATGAATTATGGGATCAATTAAAATATATATTAACTATTTTATATTATATTAATTCTCCGACATGAGAATCCTCTAATATAACCCATTCATATACGTATCCTAATATTCCGCTCGGTACCAAGGAAAATGGCCACCTCCTCCCACGCCACATCCTATGTGAGCCTGTGCAACCTGCAGCGCTCGATTTTCCTTGATGTATTGATAGCGACATGTAAGGAACGGGATCACCACGCGCTTTTGTTGATTCTTTTAGCTCTTCCCCTTCCTAGTTTTAGCAAAACGTGGGTGGAGTTTCACTTAGACTCTTGTGGCGCTTGTGATGATGCTAGTCATTAGTGCCAGAACCAGCATCACGAGAACACACCAAGGGCACAAGAAGACAAGGATCGTGGAGTCTAGCAAAGCCAGAAATCAAAGGAGGAAATGGACCATTTCGCATGACATTTACACCAATTAAATAAACAAGAAGCGAACGAACGGGTCACATCCATCTGGATGGATAGAGACATTAGAGATTTTAAGGGAAAGCATCTAAAAAGTTACAAATCTAATGCATCAATACGAATTTAATCATAAATCTTTCAATTCAATCAACTTAATCTTAAACACTTTTATATTTTGTTAACTAAGTCTATTCAGCCAATTTAAATTATAAATTACATAAGTAGACATAGGGTGTCCTACATGGTACGATTAACACTAACACGGACTTTTTTTTTTATAATTTTATAATTTTTTTCCTTTTTTTCTTTCTTTTTTTTTCCTTTTTGCCCATGGCTAGCGACACAATACAAGCACATCCACTCACAATTTAGGTTTGCCATAGGCGAGGCACAACCTCGCCTGAGCAAGGCGCAAAAAGAGAAGGGAAATAAAAAGAAAGAAAAAAATCATATAAATTATATATATATATATATATATAAACTTAGGATGACTTGCATCAATGTCAACAATTTTTGACTTAAATTGGTGAAATGGATTCAATTTGCAAAATGTGAAAAGATTTTAGACTAAATTGGTCAAATTAAAAGGTTTAGAAGTGAATTGATATCAATGCAATAAATATATAACTCTTTTCAATATTTTCTTAGGTTTTAATTATTTGGTTAATGCCACAAAAAATCAAAAACGGATACACTTGTGATAAATTTATCTTAAACTAATTTTTTTATTACCAAAGAACCCAAACCGATATACTTGTGATAAATTTATTCTATGTTAGTTTCCGTTAAATTTACAGTGAAATTGCTGAGTTGCATGACACCCAGTTTGAGATTTTATGGTTATACTAATTTTGTGATATTAATTCAATTTAATAGAAAGTATATTTGTCATAAATATACCAATTTAGGGTCATTGACTATCAAAAAAATTAGTTTAAGGTAAATTTGTAACAAGTGTATTAGTTTAAGGTTTTTCATTGTCATCTGGGCTAAATTTGTCATAATGCATCTATTTGGGTTTTTTTGTGACAAAATTAATTTATGATAAAATTTGTCACAAGTATATCAATTTGAGATTTTTAGTAATATGAATCTTTAATTATTTCACATATTTTATATTAGATAGAATACTATTTATGGATTGACGTTGATGTGTGTGACATTAAGAACCTATGCAAGGTAGGTATCCAAAGAGAATAGGTTTAGTGGTTCGACCTTGACCTAGCAATTAGGCTTCAAAGATATCTTGAGCATAAACAAATGGATGACTTAAATCTCACGACCCAATCGGGATGTTGAGGTATATATAATGGAAAAATAGGGTACACATCATTGATAAAAAGGTTAACTTACATAATTGATCTTATTAAATTCTTAATTTGAGGAGTGTTATATAACTATTTATTCTCTCAAATAGATTGAACGTAATACCATGAAAGTAATTGACTCAATAATAAAAGATTTACCTATTGTTCATGAAATCATGAGTTCAAATCACATTATAATGAATAAGAAACTTTATGACAGCCAGCATCGGGATGAAATTGCAATAACGGGCTCACCAATCTCGGATTTCTAAGTCATGACAGGTGTGACACCAACTTGAACATCATATAGCGTGGTATGGCACTAATCGTAATGTCTAGAGAGGCTAGCCAACGCCAGTCTTCCCTCTCCACCTCTTTATCCATAAAATAAATCAACAGCGTATCAGTATGTATAATAGAATATTGTTTGCCAATGGGTTAGACTAACGTAGGAGATCGCTTGAGGGGGAGGTCGTGTCGTATTCTGACCTTCGAAAAGACGGTGATCCGCTGGCCACGTTGAGCTTAGATATGCAAAAATGTCGCGCATGCCCCGTGCTCATATTATATAGCGGTTCTTGACAAATTAGAGGGGAAAAAAAATCTGACATGATTAGATTTAGATTGTCGTCGAGACTAAACTCCAATAAATCGGACTTGGTCCTTGCCACAGAAAACTCCAACAATCTTGTTTTCAGAATGAAGCCGGTTTCATGCAGCCTACAGCACGTAGAGGCGCTATCCCGTTTGATAAGTCAAACTCATTTGATTATTTTAACAGATAAATCAACCATTTGTACGAGTTGGGAATTTTTTTAATAAAAAAAAAGACTTATTTTAGATGGAAACTACCTGAAAAGTACTAATTGAATTGAACCAAACACGTTTTGGCCAATTAAATCTATTCGGCTAATTTACGTTTTTTTGACTATAATTTTTTAATTTCAAAAACCATATTAAATCCAAATTGGTACACTTGTGACAAATTTACCATATGTTAGTTTTCGTTAAATTTTATTTTAGTGGACATTATTGAGTGGGTATACCAATTTAAGATTTTACGCTCCGTTTGTCATAGTTTACAATTTTTATGATTTTTTTGTGGTATTAATCCAATTTAGCATAGGGTATATTTGTTACAAATTTACCAGTTTAGGGTTTTTTGTAGTCAAATAAATTAGTTTGGGGTAAATTTGTCATAAATGTACCAGTTTAGGGTTTTTTATAGTCAGTCGGGGTAAATTTGTCACAAGTTTACCAGTTTAGGGTTTTTTTTAAAAAAAAAATCTTAAGTTCTTAGGTTTTTTTTTCTTTTCAAAAAAAAATCTTAAGTTTTTTTTTTCTTTTCATTTTTTTCTTCCAAGCCTGATGAGCCTATGACCCTCACCAGGCTTGGTAGAAAATTTTTTTAAAAAATTGTGGATAATTTTTCATGTCCGCATGGATCATCCTATATCACACCACAAGCTTCTACGTCAATAGTTTTTGATTAAAATGATCGGATTGACTCTATTGACTATTGAGCACGTGGCCCAATGGTAAGAGAATTGGGGGATGAGGACACTAGTATCATAAATGTAGGGTTTGCTATACAAAAGGACAAAGCAAAAATTTGAAAGTGAGATGAAAGTCAAGCCCGTTATTTCTTGGAAAATAAATTTTAAAAAAAAAATTCGATATCCGTTTCACGGAGAATGAATTGATCAAAGAAAACATTAGTCTTGTAAAATAAGGGAAAATGTTTTTCATTTTTCAAGTAGGGAAAAATATTTTCCTCACTTACTCTCTTTTATCTCACACCTCTATTAGCCCCCACTTTTTTTTTTCTTGTTTTTTTTTTCATCGAATTTTCTATTATTTTTATTTTTCCTTCTTTCACGGTTAGTCGTTGGCAACTGACCACAGGCAAGTTGGCGATTAGTTGACCACCAACCACAAGCAAACCTCAAGCTGGCTACTCGCTAGATCGACGAGCACGAGTGTCAAACTCGCTAGCCTCAGGCCTCGTTAAATTGATGAGCCTTTTTATGGCTAGTGAGCTTGAACTCGCCTTTGGTTGGTTGTCGGCCATCACCATCGACCGAAAAAGAACAAGGAAGAAGAGAAAAAATAAAAGGGAAAAAATAAAATTAAAATAAAAGACAGAATTACAAATAATTTAAAATTCATTTTTTAAAAATAAAATAATGAAATAAAAATTAAAAAAAGAGTGCACAAATGAGAATCAAATCAGATTTTTCATATCAAACGACTAAAATTATGTCCTAATGCATTTTCAAGTTTCAATCGAATATCAGAAAATACTATTATTTTCTCATAAAATATTTTCTTTCCTAGAAAATGGCTTGTTGAAAAAACATTTTCTAGACACATCACATTTTTCGCGAAACAAACAGACTTTTAGAGTTAGGACTGGCTAAAAAAATAATTTGGTAAATTTCGTCGAATTTGATTTAGCCACGAGAAAGTCGAACTCAAGAAGCTCGCACGAAGCTCTCGTCACTTTCGTCTCCACGCCTAGACCAAGTTACATCGTCAAACCCTACCCCAGATGACAACTACAACGCTTCTTTTCATTGCTATGTGCTTTGATTGTTGCAGGCGGCAGAGAGAAGGAAAAGCCAAATGAAAATGTCCAATTTTCCACCCCATAAGTTACGGACATTCCCCTGCCGTAGTCCATTCATTTAACTACCTAATTCCAATTATCGATTCTAATTAATTAATATCAATACTCAGTCATTCCCTTCATCAGATGCAAGATGTAAAGAGACAAAAGTGACTCTTTTTTTGTTCCCTTGTTGTTGTAATTATCGATTATATCGACCTATTTAGTAACCGGCAAAATGATCTCTGTTGTACATCGTCTCCAAACTAACAACATAGTTTCAACGTTGCTAACTGGAGAAATCCAGAGGGACAGATCATCGTGAGTATCTTCCTTTCGTCCTTTCGCGACAGGCCGAAGAGATCAGCCTTGTAAATGCAAATGGGGTCACTTCATTGGTGGACAAACATATTGGGTGCCAGCTCTCATGGTCCTGAGATAGAATAATATAGCGAGACGAGTCTCCATACCATAAAGACTCCAAACAAGCTCAACTCCCAACACTTCCATCCCGGTTCGATTTCACTTGGTGCCGCTACATCCTATGTCAGCCTGCGTGACCTACAGCACCCTAATTTTCCTCGATACCTCGATAGGGACACGTAAGGAGTGGGATTACCACACACTCATGTTGCCAATGGGTTGCCAATGTGTGCTCCACTCTTTTAGTCCTTGCCCTTTCTACTTTTAGCAAACGTGGGTGGAGTTTGTGATGATACTAGTCATTGGTAGCGGCACCCAGCATCACGAGAGCACATCGACGGCACAAGAGGACAAGGATCGTGTGGTCGTCTAGCGAAGCCGGAAATCTCAAGGGGGAAATGGTCCATCTCAACATGACATCTACACTTCGATTAGAAAAAGGGGAAGCGAACGAGCGGGGATCACGTCCATCTAGATCGATGTGGACATTAGGGAAAAGGAGATGTGGAAAAACTTGACCACAAGTAGATGAGAAAGTGGTCGGCGGGGCCTACCTGGGGGAAAAAAGATCGGCAGCGAACATCGCACGTTAGGAAAACTGGAAAAAAAAATAAGGATGTTTTCCACTTTTCCACCCTCCTCCCCCCCACGCCCGTAATTGAGCAATAGGGCGGCGCCACGTGTGCGGAGTGATGAATCCCGGTTGGAGGAGAAAAGAGATCTGCCTCGCGAGGCCGGTGTTAGGTAAATAGGTTTGACAGGTGATGTATCATAAAAGTAAATATCTAAGAGGTAGCAAGAATAAAGATATAAATATCCTCGAATTTTATCCCTCCATACGACGTGACCCACAAACTATGTATTAATATATAATATAATTCCTTAATTTTTAATTTATTTAATTAAATATCTGACATTTTGATACATATTCAATTTAGTCATTAAACTATATAGAAATATTAAATATTATTGTTCCATTAATTCAAGTTCAAAGACAACGTCGAATAGTTTAGGGACTAAATCATATATGTACCAAAGTCCAATGATCACATTAAATAATTTAAAAGTCCAGGGACGACATTACATATTAATTTAAAGTTTATGGACTATATTGAAAAAATTAGAGGTTCAATGGCCATATTGTATATTGGGCGAAAGTGCAGAGACCATCTGTGTCATTTTCTTATTTAACAAAATAATGCGTACTTTTTTTTTTTTTTGGTTGATAACAAAAGAGCACACAATTATGCATCTACAAAAGAAGAAGGAAATTAAATTTGTGATGAGATAAAATGGGTTTAGAGATTTGAATTGGTTTACAATAATATTTAAACGATTATAATATTTTGAAAATCTAAATTCAGTTTCGAAATAAGGTAATTGAAGGATTAGTCGGCAATTAATCCGCTTATATAAATTAAGATTGTGTCGATTGTGTCATATTTTAAAGACAAATCTTAAATAAAGGCAAGGGTTTTCATTTAATTTTTTAGCAAATTTTGAAGTTGAAATGTGTACTTAGATCTGCTCATAAATAATTGAGATTAATTTGTAAAAAATCAAGTGATAAACTCCGAATAAACATATAACTAGTAAGTGAGATAGAAAATTGTTGGCAACTAGAAAATAATCAGAATAAAAGATACGTTTTTCATTACCTGTTTTCATTACCTGTCTTGTTTCAAAGAGTTTGAGAGGGTAAAATTTGGGGAGATAATATTTCATCACCATATATAAAATTTTTAATGAAATCCTTTTTATATATTTATCTTTGCTTCAATAATTAGTCCGCATCCATACATCCGCGATGATCCGACATCTTTCCCTGTTTGCGCAATTGAATAAAATAAGGTCGGTTTTCGGGTGTGCAAAAAGAAGTGTGAGAGTGCATCGGATCAAAGCGTTGGGCTTTATTTGGTGATTAATTGTGCGATAGTTTCCAACCTAATCTCGAAGAATTATATTTAACTTTGCGGGAACCGACGAACTTCTCAGCATGCCACACGTAATGCCCCTGGTATATAAAGCAAAAGCGTCCACTAGAGAACATAAGAATTCGTGCTTAGATTTCATTTAGGACCGTTTGAATCGACGATTATGACATGCGATGGCGTCGTCATAAGACAAAGAGGCACGTATCTTAAACCGGATGTATCTTTCATCTCTTTCCCCCTAACCTTATTGACCATTTCTCGTGTATGTTTTGCTTTTGTTGGTACGTGTTTGGGGAGATTTTGTTGGTTGTGTCCTAATAACGGTATGGGGCTTGCTTACACTCTTTGAAGGAGAACATTTTGCAGTTTATTACCTCTTTTAGCAAGATAAAAGAGACCTCCAAGCTCGAACTCTAAGAAGAGTTCCAGGAGGTGTCTAGCACTTTGAACATTAGTCTTTTCCATGCTATTTATACGTCCTACGAAACGGTAATTAAGAAAGTTGAAACGGAAGTCCTATGACTGTGAAATTTTTATATAAGAACGAGTTTAGATCAACAATAGAAAAGATTGTCTAACTCTGATGTAATTTTAGTTTTGAAATCAGTATTAGTCCTTTAATGAGGAAAGTGTAAGTTAGTGCTAATTAAGGAACTCATCAAAAACCTCATTGGTGGATTAGAATGCCTTGCCTACAAAGGAATTGCCATATCGCCCCTTCTCAACCAGATTAGTTCGATTTTCACTAATCTGAATTTGAGAGGAGATGGTGGTTAGGGAATGCATTGTCTTTCTTTCTGTTTTCTCATGGGATAGACCTCCTAAAAAAGCCGTTGGCGGGTCAAATTGAAGGAGATTTCAAGTCAAGGGAAAGTGCCAACAAGGTCCAAATAAAGATATTGCCCATTTGACAACCCCGATGCCATGTAATTTTGTGATATTCTAAAAAAGACGTACGTAAAAATCGAATTGAAGGAGATTTTTCTCCTGATATGTAAAGTCAATGCTTTAAACCATGCTTTGTCGATAATTATATTTAACAAATGCCCTTGTAACTTTTACGTGAGCACTTCTAGAGTATTCATTAACAATACCCTTATTTTAATAAAGCGTTACTCGAGTACCGCCATCTCTTTTGAGTACTGAAAGCGAATGCAAAAGGCCTAATGGCCAGGGAGGGAGTGTTTTAACAAGACCGTTGTTTCTTAAAGAGCTCAGCATTTTGCCTTCTCCCTTTTGACATTTTCCACGTTAGGAAACGACCTTCAAACGATCAAGCGTTGTCTGAAATTTTATCAGAGCAACACGTTATGATTAATCATCAAGAGAAAAGAAAACGGCCTTGCGTCCACCATCGAATCTCTCCTTGTCGTCGTGGTGGCGGCGCTGCGTCGGACGTCGCTCTTCGTTGTTATCCACGACGGAGGGACGTTGTTTTGTCGTGGGACGAACGCTCGCTTCGACGTTAAGCACCGTGTGTAGCTTTGATGGAGAAGAAACAGCTGGCCATTATACGTTCAAAGCCTTGGAAGATGCGAGTGGAATAGTCTCATATACAAGTTAAGTGCATATAAAGAATTTGTTCGTCACGTATACGTGTACAAGTGACGTCATTCTTTTGCATTATTGCAATTTGTGTGGTGGGGCACCATTTACACCTCCGTCTGTTTTTCCCAAAAGCTTGAGATTGACATGAAGACACATGTTAACAATGTATTCATAGCATCTGACTTAAGGGCTATGATGGTTTTAAATTATTAACATAGCGGTATTGGATTACTTAAATGCCGAATCACGCATTCATTTAGTAATGATGGAAGTATAAATTGAGTCCCCACCCACTAACTAGAAACTTCGGTTGTCCTGGGACAACCTAGTGTTTTAAAAAAGCACTCCCCCTGACCACCTAGTCATCAATGCTTATTACTCCAGAGCATTAGCATTTGCCTGCATTGTTAAGAAAACTGATATGTCCACCGTCCATCGGGTGATCTTGATTCATTAGACTCCACGAGAGTATTCCTCGTATACGCTTAACACCAGTGGATTGATGTTAGCTAATCCGGTTATAGCAGGCGGTGAAGCGAGGAAGGCCAGCTTCTGAATTTTGACTGATACCACTTATTCTTGATTGCAGGACACTCATGAAACAATTTGCCTGATGGAAGAAGACGAAGCGCATCCACCTTGAAGCAAACCGATGCATATAGATGTCATTGCAATGCAGATTTTAGAAGTGGTTCTTTGATAGGGGAATTTAGAGTTACGGTTCTCTGTTGAGCCCAATCAAGCCTTTTCCAAGGCCCAATGCAACCATTCTCTGATGAATAACAGGCCCTCTAGTTATGTTTATAAAGACAAGAGGTCGCTAATCAACACAAATAAAAGTTGATGACTCGATTGAAAAATTAGCAAACTTAAAAGAAGGAAGAAACGCAAATAAGTAATTCAAATGAGAGTTAATAATCCAAAATCAGTTGTTAATTTAATTTAACAATGTTGGTAATTCGTTTTAAACTAAGTTGGTAATTTTTCATAAGTTAGTAAATTCAAACGTAAGTTATGTCAATAAAACTTGGCAAAATTCTTTATTTTTTTGGGCTTAAAAATAAAAGCAGGTAAGTTCTTGCAAAAATCAGTAATTTTCAAATTGTTTTAAAGGATTTAAAATTTTCATAAAAGTATTAATAAGCTATTAATAAGTTACGTAAAAAAGAGTCATCGGTTGGTCTACTTTTTAACGATCAACTTTTTGATACTTATTAACCCGTATAGAAATTTAATAGCACGATTTTTCTTTTTTCGCACGTAACAATAGAATTCCATCTATTCTCTTGATTGCATGGCCTCCGTCCTTTTAAGACAGCGATGGTGATGGCATGACACGCTGAGGGGAGATGTGGAAACTAGGAAAAATTCATAGGCCTTAGCAAAAGGACAAGATTGAAGGGCAGCCCCGGAACAGATAAATAACAAAGAAAATCACCCTAAATAATAAATATGATGTTGACTAGAGCAGTAAGGTGTTCTATAGAAGCTATTGGCATGAATAGAACATGCGGAACATGCGGCTTTGCGTTGACTGATGCGAGGTCTATGGCATCGCTTCGAGATTTTCTAGGGTACAGCATCATAACGAGTATCCTATGTTGTTGATTTTTTTTGTGTTTACAAGGTTGATTTATCTCAAAATCGAAAATTTGCTTTACGAAGTATGGTGCTACAGGCGAAGTAGAGAGAGTCCGCTCCATCTTTCTATCCTTTTTTGGTGAGAATTTATCGAGAAAAGGCTCGCTTTTGCAAAGACGAGAGAAGAATACCTTGACATCGAGCGAGCCCTCCAACTCCTAGAGAGTATGCCCAAACTTAAAGAACGTGGTCGGCTTTAGCAAACTCTACTCACATTTGATGAGGCTTTGATGACAGGCTCATTTAGTGGGTAGTTGGTGCTTCATTGACACTTTAAATCGAATCTTCAAGTAATGAATGAGACTTATTCCAAACCCATTCAAACTCTTAGATCTCTTGTTATCGATTAACATGATGCCGTTTGAAGTAATCATCGCCCCCACTTCTTTCGGCTTTCAAAATTAGATTTTCTGCTATTAGATAGCACCCTTAGATCACATGGGAACAGAAAGGCCGGATCCACCTCACTAACTCCTCCATAAATTACTCATTTTATTTTGGTTTTAAAGAATTCTTTCGATTTTGGCCCCACTAAATTTCTTAAAGAGGTGTTGGAGAACCCCTCTTCTACATTTTCCTTCAATTTGCCCCACAATCAAGAATCACCTCAAATAACTATATAAAACAAACAGATTGAGATAGTTGCTATACAAATAATATTATATTCAATCTCATACTTGTCAATTTTACTTTCCAAGGTAAAAACCCCCTATAATATCCACGTGAATCTATAAAATTTACAAATGTAAGATTAATGACTAAGCCCACCCTCATCTAGGAACGAGTTCTAGATCCGATCTTGAAGGTAGCAAAAGTGGTTTCCAAAAGTGTAGATTTCTTTGGTGCGTAACGATTATGTGAGGAAGCTACTTGGCTTAGAGGAAAAAAATTTCACGTTCTAAACGCGTGATTAGCAAGCCTTGATTGGTGCTTAAGGGGCGCATCTTTATCGTTTTCGACTCAAAAGGGAAATCAAATATCATGTGTATTGATCGACTTCATTGCCAAAAAGCCATAGTGACTCGGCCCAGTCGTTCCGGGCCCAGGCCCAGGCCCATTACAGCCCGGACCAGGCCCAGTCAAATTACAGATCCAATTGAGCCCAAAAGCATTTCTACGCTTTGCCGATGCTCTGCAACTTACAAACGAAGTCAGCACCATTCGACCGAAAAAAAAAAAAAAAGAAGTCAGCACCAGGCGGGCCCCACAAAGAGGAGGGGCCCACGTCTCGTTACGTCCTTTCTGTCCGCCACGCGTCGGCTACGGAGCCACCCACAGCCCCCGCGGAAAAGCGATCGAGCCCCCCGGGTCCCACCTGATGCGGCGAACTCTCTAGACCTTTCCCTGTCTAATCCGTCCTCCGATATTCCCGCGCGTGCGCACCACGCCCCAGGCACGTGACGCGCTCGTGACCAAAACCCTCTTCACGTGCCGAGTCTTCTGGGCCGTACTCGACTCGTCCTCATCTGACTCATCTCTACGAGTCCGAGTCCCGGGATAAACTACTACATATTGATTTAAATAAGCCGAAAAAGATACTTTTTTAATTGATGCAGAAGCACAGTCCAATTTGTGGTCATCGTACTTCTAGGGCTTTTTTTTTTTTTTTAAAATCCATCACTGAAATTTAATCATAATTCCCAAGTTAGACTAATCATAATTATCTAATTTGCTAATTTAAATTTTGTTTAGGTAATGCACTTTCTTTGACTGAAAAGAATGGTTAGCAGTTTGTTGAGATTCCAATCAAAGTCTTAATTATAATATGAAACACGATCTAATTTGTGGTCATTGTATTTTTGGGGTTTTTTTTTTTTAAATCCATCACTAAAATTTATTCATAATTCCCAAGTTAGATTAATCATGATTATCTAATTCGCTAATTTGAATTTTATTTGGTTAATGCACTTTTTTTGATTGAAAATAGTGGTTAGTAGTTTATTGAGATTCCAATTAGAGTCTTAATTCTAACATATGAAGACCTAAAACATCAGTGAGTTTGCATTCCCTTTGTGTCCATTCATGTGAAAATTCATTATGGGAAAGAAACAACATCCACATGAACAAATAGCATCATCTATGTCCTATAGGCGGTGTTCTTTTAAAAGAAATTTTGAAATTAAAGTGACCTTATTCCAAATCTTACTGAATTATGAGATCTCAAATAGATTTCCACCTAAATGGAATATTCTACAAAGCATGAGATTACAATTTTTTTTTTTTTTCTTTTTGATGAGTGCCAAACTTTCTCCAAATAAATTCATTTTGACTTCCGTCCTTTTCCTTATAGATAATCACTCATTATATAAAAGCCATGTTTTATTCCCTAAAGAGTCCACAAATTTGAAAGTCAAATCTCACTCTCCGTCTTGAAATTTTTTTTGATCTAAAAATAATTAGAAACTACTATAGTCCAAAATCTACTTTTTAAGTCCAAAAATCGCCAAAATTTCTCTTACATCAGGCCCAATTAAAAGGTTCATTGTCAAAACCTTTATCTTTATTAATACTATCACATTTATATCAAACAATAATAAATTCTTGATATCGATGGTTTTGAAAAAATAACCGTGATTTTGTCGAAGGTGATCGCAAGGTAGATTTAACGTTAGAGTGAAAATTTGCGAATTTTTTATACAATAAACAAGTTAGGGCAGAATTGGAATAAAATATAAAATTTAGGTTTTTTTTTTTTTTTTTTTTGGTGGAGAATTAGATGATAAAATAGTGTGTCGAAGAGGAAAAGAAAAACCTAATTTATTAAATTAGGGGGGATGGTTTAATATTAATTTTTCGGCCCCAGTGGCGAAGCGAGAAGCCGCCA
This sequence comes from Eucalyptus microcorys, assembly GCA_014182515.1. Taxonomy (NCBI): domain Eukaryota; kingdom Viridiplantae; phylum Streptophyta; class Magnoliopsida; order Myrtales; family Myrtaceae; genus Eucalyptus; species Eucalyptus microcorys. The sequence continues at coordinate 29,572,531 of CM024562.1, read as the reverse complement.
TGGCAGTCATGATGGGATCGTAGGTGGGAAAATGAGCCTATGACCGGTTTCCACCGCCTCGCAGGGAATCTCCAATCGTCCTCCTCCGCCGCCCTCCGATCGACGTACGCCCTCTCCCTCCGCCTCGCCCGCGCCTCCCTCCGCCTCCTCCTCCGCCCCCTCCGGCCCCTCCTCGCCCCCTGTTCGCCGGCGGCATGGACGAACTCCTCGCCTCCGACGACCGCCGCTTCGACGTCGACGCCGGCTCCGGCTCCGGCTCCGGCTCCGGCACGTTCCTCCTCCACGACGCCGACCACGCCGAGGACGATCGCGGCGAGTCGATCTACCTCGTGCCCTACAGGTGACGAGCTTGTTCTTGTCCCCCCCTCCTCGTCGCTCTCTTTTCGCCTTTATTTTGATATTTTTGGTTTCGAACGCTGTGGTGAGGCGTGGTTCCTTGCGGCTTTCGTTTCGTTCGAGTGATCGGTGAGGGCTCCGGTAGGTTGATTGGTGTGTTTTGTCGCGTTCGGTTGAGCCGTGTCAATGTCAGTGGCGCCGCCAATTCCTGTCGGACTACTGGAAAAGAATCACCGGGGAAGTGAAGTGGTGGATTTTTTTTTTTTTTTTTAAATTTTATCGCAATTCGACGGCCAATGCGAGGCTAGTGATCGTGTTCCCTTTGTTTTTGGCCTTAGAAGTGTTGGAAAGCGACCCAAGGTAGTGTTTTTGCCGTTTCCTTTGCAAGCTCTGGTGAGAACGAGCCGCAGAGATGAATCTTCAGCGTTCTTTAGTGGGATGAATTTGCATACTTATATCACTTGCTGGCGAATCAGTGATAAGGGTCGTTCAGAAGGGAATTAATCGTAAGGTGATGCATGATGTAGTTCAACAGAGGACAAGAATAACCGAGGCAAAGGAATTATAGTAGTTATTGCTGAAATTTTCACTTTTTACTGAATCCTCATCATTAGAGTTAGACTTGCAAAATGTGTTCTTTTATGAGATATTTGCATGGCAAAAATGTTGGAGCCGCTCCAAATTGTCTGAAGGAGTTCCTTACATGGCAGATCCCAAAAGCTGGCCTTCTCCAATAAGTGACATACTACAAGGAAAGCTATGGAAAATGATAAATGACTTCTAAAGAGAATGCTTTCTATACTTAAGTTGCTTAGGAGATGACATTACTTCTGAAAATTATGAAGTATCGGCAAAATGTCTATGTATGTATAATTGATGAATCTCTCCTCACCAGCAGAGTCTCTTAGTGTCCAAGTGATGAATCCACTGTCTTGCTTCGGTTTTTGCATAATGCTGCCTGAGAAATTTTATGTGTTTTATAGGCATGGAAAGAGGTTGTATTGAGCTTAGTTTACTGATGGATGGACGTTTGCTTTCTGCATTCTCATCTTTCTGCCTCTAAATGTCAGGTGGTGGATAGAGACAAGGAACAATGTGAAGGAAGTAGTGGGTACCTTGTACGCCACTACTTCAAAAGAAGATTCTGCCATGCAAATCTTGCTGGAAATGAGAAGGGAAAACTATCATAAAAGCGATAATGAGGAAGAAGGGTTTGCTGGTGGCGAGTTTGCTTTAGTTCCGGAAACAACATGGTTGCAGACTCTTAAATCGTGAGTCGATCTATTTTTAATATGGTTTCCTTAAATGCGTGCTACTGAAAAAGGCGTTCTTTGTAGAACATGGTAAATATGGCTAGTTAGTCTCACTATAGCTTATGTCACCAGGAAATGTTTTCAATATGAAAAATGGTTTGTTTATTGTCCAGTTGATTTCAGTTTTTTAAAATGAACTTAAAATAGTATTCTTTTGTTTGGTTTCTACTTTTACATCGGCTGCATTACTGTGATTTCACCTAGTCAGTGAAGGCAGTTACTTTTGTTGTGACGTGGAAGTTGCACTGTATGTTGGAGGCCTATACTTTTTATATAATGTGGAAGTCACATGGCATGTTAGCTTTAATAAGGGAAATTGCTTCTGTAATATATGGTAATTAATGCAATTAACCTTGGATTAATAGCACTATCCACAAAGTTAAGCTTGTTTGTTTAAGATTAAGCATAAGCAGAAGCTCTTTTTTGCCTTCTTGCGAAAAGAACCTTATCCGTTATCCAAATTTCAAAATATTAGGGAAAAATTACATGCGGCTTTACTTGTCAAAATTTATGTGTCATAAAAGAGTCACGCCTCTGAGGTTACAAAATGTGAAAGTACTTGCTGCAATAATATAGAAAAGCAAAAATGATATTCAGACACACTCAAATTCAATGCTAGGAACTTCTAACCTCAAGGCATTCAAGAAGAATAGCCTGGGCAATCTCAAGTTAACATATTTTCAAAGGGATACCTAGCTCATATCTCTCAAAATGAAAACACAACTTGTTGACACAGGGAAGTGAAAATGAATAGCGCATGCTTTCTCATCATTAAACAAATGCCATCTCATGCACAGTGTGACCCGGCTGTGAGATGTGGATGATAAGATTGACCAAGAAGATGAATGAAGAGGAGCAACAGAAATATATGACTAATTTGGAGGCCGTTATCTCTTACTTTAGACAAGTGACATTTGCAGAAATGCATCATGAGATGCATCTAGTTAAATCCTCTTACAACAAGAACTGTACAAAATTGAATAACTGCTAGAAAATGAATGTGTTCTATAAGAGAATTTCTGCATTTGTCATGTCTTCCAATGCTTATTTCTTTTTCTTGCAGGTTTGTGTTTATACTTGCAACTTTATGGCATTGTTATGACGCGTATGCATAAATGATGGATTTGACTCTCTCGCATTTGCATGGCCAACCATTTGGCCTGTTGATCGTGAATGTGATTTATATATTGGAAGCTGATGTGTGAATTAAGCAACCGTTTTGTTAATTGGGACATAAATCCACATACTAGATAATTATTCAAAAAAGAGTATAATCTAAATAAATAGGTATTAAACTTATCTGCCTAGCTTTCCTACAGAAGCACGTGTAAAAGTGAGATGTGATGTGTGTACCTTTTCTACAGGCACAATGACTCTATTGGAGTGAATGACATCAGCACAAAGAGCCAGATGCACGATGTGTTTCCTTTGCAGATCTGGCTTTCTGTTTCCCAGGAAACAAAATCATTGAGAGCACGTATAAGCCTAATGGTGGGTTACCTCTTCCCAGCTACTCTTTTAGCTACTGGTGCTCTAAGCTGCAAATTTATGACAACTCTGGATTAAGTATATCATTGTTATTGACAGTAATGGTGCTCATTTCCTTGTTCTGAGCGTCTGTTTCATGATCTCATTCCTTTGAATTAATAATTTGTTGCTTTGACTTTTTCCCTGCACAGATGAAAAATTTAATATAAGATGGAGTTAGTCTTGTGGTAGTTATGGGGTTGGTAAGGGCTTGTGGATTTAGATAGGCTAATTGAGTTTGCAAATAATATTGATGTTTGCATCACTAGCCAATGAATCAGGAATGGATTGGCTTGATTAAGTGAAACAGTATTTACACTGCGCATGGACTTCAGATGAGGGAGAAATCACAAGTTGCTTTCACAGCTGAGAGAGTATGTTTTAGGTGAATATCAATTCCGTTTTCTTTCAATGTATTGACTTGAAAAGCTTAATAGTTTAATCCAAAAGCACTCATGAACAGCGTCTTGTCTAAGTTCTTGAAAGCATTTTTGTAGAACCCTAATTTCTGCATATGCAACCTGGAAATTTCTGAGAGAAAAAGGATACTTTTGGGACTGGTTAAATTGCGGATATGCTCCTTTGTCACAAGAGGAAGCTTATGCATAATAATAGGAGCTAATGGTTGTACGACTTACTAAATTTTTTCAAACACAGAAGTTGATTGCAAGTATGTCCAGTGCTTATTTCAAAATCTTGTAATCGTTCAATTGCGAACTGAGTCTACCAATCAATATCAATAATTGTCCTCTCATAATAGGAATTCTAATGTTAACAACAATCACGTCATTTGATTTCCTCTTTGTAACTTAAGGAGGTACAGACGCCTTCTTTGAACCTGGTGTCCTGATTTTGCAGCTATCTCTTACTTTCCATTAATGAGTCCTATTTCTCCTGAAATCCTCTGTCTCATATGGTTGTTTATAATAGTAATCCTTTGACTTGTTGATGGTTGACAGCTCCTATAAGCATCATCTACTGTAAAGAGCATGTGCTCCCAGTGTCATACCCTTTATCTGCTGTCAATTTACTTCTCATGGTCATGAATGTATGGGGTTGTATGTTGTTTAATTATATTTTAGAACCTTTTTAACATGTTATGAATTGGATTTGGAAATGATGTGTTCCTGATGGAATTTTGTATCTTGATCTTGTTTGAGAAATGGCTTGCTTACTTCTTTAACTAATGTATTAAAGCTAGATGTTAGTGGAGGAACTTTGCATCTTCCAAAAGTTATTAAAAGAGAAGATGGAGTACATGACATATGTGACTCACTGAGCATGGTTTTTTTTTTCTTTTTTAAATTCTGATGCATAGTGACCACCCCTTGTTTAGAAGTATGCTTTAGCTGCCTATGTCTCCCTCACTTACTCCTGCTTTCTTCTTAGCCCATGAACATCCTTCCATTTGCCTTCGTAGAAGTTGTGTTGTTGGAAGATGCATCATGAATAATATGGGGAAGAGAGAGAGAGAGAGAGAGAGAGAGAGAGAGAGAGAGAGTATATGACAGGCTCCATTAAGTACTAAGACAAGATTCAGTGGCCGAAAAAGAAAAGTACTACGATGAGATTCAGTTAATGAAGGACTACAACAAGATGAACTTTTATAGGGGATTGTAATTCCTAGTTAGCAGTGCAGAAGGTGCATAGCATCTAGTCCATGGTTCTTACGGATTTTTGTTGTTTTGCTTGATATTATGAGTGTTTTTCAGTTACAATTGATGGTTCGTACTAGGGTTACATCCACGTAAGGATTTGTGGGTTGTGGCATTATCTTGTAAGTGAGACCCAACTTAACCTTGTCATTTGACTTCACATCCCATCCTGATTGAGAATTAAAAAGGTGTCTTTTTTCTTGTTTGCATCATTTAAAAATCCAAAAATTCCTAGTTTTTACTGGTCTATACCACCTGTTAATGAAAATGAATGAACTTTTTCCAGGGTAATCCTATTGAGTATAGGAAGGCCTGCAGTATTTTTCGACCTGAAACTGAGCTGGTAAGTTATTCAACGTGCATCCGGTATTGCAGATGAAGTGGTCCTAGATTTGTTCTCAGGTGACTAACTTACAATCACCTTTGAACAGTTGCGCATATGGGACTTCTCAGGGCAGACCACCTTATTTTTTGTGGATGATGGGAACGACTTTGCTGCTGACTCTCCTAGACATTCAGGACGAGAGGTGCATATCTCAATTTGTATATGTTTTCTTGGTTTCCTATTATGGTAATTGAGGTAGCTTCTGAAAGCAAACTAGCAGGATAAGCTTCTGTGCTGGTTGCACTATTCTGATTGCTTAATCATGTTGAGCCATGAGTAGGGTGAGTGAAATTCCATTTAAGAGTTCTACGTCATTTTGTGGTTGTCTTTTGATAAATTGAGAATTATCTTGCTTGAGCCCTTTTCCGAGAGGGAAATAGGGGACAGCAGGGTGCTGAAATCCAATCTAAAGCCCAATTGCAAGTTAGAGATATACAATGTCTAAATGATTGACTTGCCACTATAAGAGACTTAACATTTTGAATGATTAGCCTGTGATGGTAATGCCTTTGAATAAAATACTTCAGCATTGCAACTTACATCAGCCAATCTTATTTGATTAATCTTCGTAAAACAGTCCCAAGTTTAAATTGGTGATGGAATGGAAGAAGTGTTGTCAATGGCATTTCCTTTGACCTCATAAATAGAAAGATAAAGAAGAGTTCTTAATAGCTTCAGTTGTTGAAATTTGTCGTTAAAAGGTAATTTTTTGGTGTCATAAAGAGATGAGATGAACGATATGGATTCTACACTTGAACACAATATCTTAAAACCATGCTGGAGATCAAACCTCTTTGCTGACTAGCATTGGGTTTAATTGCTTGGACCTGCTGGGCACTTCAACTTAAGTGAGGTTGTCCAGGTAATACTAATATTTGTTTGGCTGTACTGATAAAGGCAATTCTTTCTTTTTCTCTCTTTTTTTATTTATAAAAAAAAAAAGCATTTTGATTTATAAAAAGTTAAGAAGAAATTTTGTACGGGTTTGCATGTTGATATATATACACTTTGAAAGGTTGTAGGCAAACGTCATGTTGTGAGAGCCACAAGAAGATAAAAGAAAACAAAAATATGAAGTAATGCCACCTAGTCATGTTGGAGTGAAGGCTTGCCTGGATGTTTTACTTATTTTAGATTGGTTCAACTCTTCTTCTATCCACTGTCTTGGTTTCTTTGAAATGGATGAACTAGGTTTCTTTGCCCTAATAATATTAAAGATAACTGCAACTCAATCGGCAAGAAGACACATTTCTATCTTCCTCCATGCGTAGCCTTGGTTTTCTTGAAATTGTAGCAGTAAGTTCTTTGCCCTAAAAAATGTTAAAGATAGTTGCAACTTAGTTGGCAAGAATGAATGCAGTGGGTGTGAATTTCTAAACCAGTGATGTTTTGTATTGTTTAAAATACCGAGTTTGGTCAATTGGGTTAGCTAGCATATCGGTTCAACTGGTTGAGGTGGGTCAAGTTCTGTTTTTGACCAGTCTTCACTGCAAGCAGTGTTAATATATTAACTGACCAGAGGCCAGATGGGTTGCTAGTTGAATTATCTGATCTGGTACCGAAAACATTGGTACAATGTTAGATTTTCTTATTGTTAAGGCATGGGATTTAAAATGATTTGATATGTATGGATATTCTTCCCTCTAATTCAGATACCGCCTTCTTTTTTCCTTTGGTAAGTGAGGAAATAGTTATCTCTTGAGTTCCAAGGGCTAGCGTGTATATTTCGGACTAATTGTATCCAGAACTTTGAGTAAAGCACATGATCTCCCAATAAGTTTGATTCTTATAAAGAATAATCACGCGGAGGTCCCTACTTCAAGCTCCTATTTATTGATTAAGTGAAGAATTCTACATGCTATATTTGGTTTTATCTTTCAACAGTATCTAACGAGAAAAACTGTTCATTCTCATGTGACATTTGCATATATTGAGGATATTGCTTTTAGTTCTTAGCTGTTTATTGTCTACAAGTTAGCTGATCTTTGCATAGGGAATCCTCTTCACTTTCTTATATTTTTGCTTGTCATTCTAGATTTTGCTGGAATTACAAGTCCATGGTTTGTCAAATTCTGGGAATGGCATGCGAAGGAGGGAGGGTAATACAACATTCACTGACTCTAGAATGGGCAGTACCTTTTCCAGTGGCATATTAAGGTTGAATGGGAGCATTGACATCTTCCAACCGGATGGTAGAACATATAGCTTATCAGAATCTGATGGTTATCACGGAGAGACTGGTCTTCTTGGCCTTAAAGGACTCCAAAATCTCGGTAATACTTGCTTCATGAATAGTGCTATCCAGTGCCTTGTTCATACGCCAAAGGTTGTTGACTATTTCCTTGGAGATTACAGGAAAGAAATAAATTCCACAAACCCTCTAGGAATGCAGGTTGGCCTACTTTACAATTCACAGAAGAAGAAATTGCTGCATGGCAATAATGCAGTCTTTTTACTCCCTCATCTGTAGTAATTGCTTCATCTCCAGGGTGAGCTTGCTTTGGCTTTTGGAGAACTTTCAAGGAAGCTATGGTCTCCAGGAACTAACCCAATTGCTCCCAGAGCTTTTAAATCAAAACTAGCAAAGTTTGCTCCTCAATTCAGTGGCTATAATCAACATGATTCTCAAGTTAGTTGCAGCTTCTCACTCTTCAGATTTGGGTGTTTGCATGATTTTTTCATTGATTTTTAATTTGATGGAACATTGACAAATTGTATTCAATGTTCAATTGTGTATGGTAATCAAAAGACTTGTCTGAATCTCGTGTTTTATATATATCTAGGAATTTCTTGCTTTCTTGTTGGATGGCCTCCATGAAGACTTAAACCGTGTAAAGCAGAAACCATACATAGAGATGAAAGATGTGGCAGACCGTCCTGATGAGGAAGTTGCAGAAGAATATTGGCAGAGTCATTTGGCACGAAATGATTCCATCATTGTAGATGTGTGTCAAGTAAGTTTTTTCATGGCTTCAGGGTCTCCTAATTGATAAATTTGTCTCCTAAATCAAAACATCATCCTATTGCTTATCTCCTTGGTGCCTCAAAGAGAACTTCCATGAAATGGTTAAATTATGGCATAACTCAATGACGTTGTTGGTAGCTTCTAGATTGAATAAGAATGTAGCAATTTGCGCTTCTTCAGCTGAAAAGCTAATCTTCAATTATTCTTAACTAATTGACTTTTGCTGTTACAGGGTCAGTTTCGGTCAAAGTTGGTTTGCCCTATGTGCAAAAAGGTGTCCATTACCTTTGATCCATTTATGTACCTAACACTGCCATTGCCTTCAACAACAATGCGCTCGATGACTGTAACTGTAGTAAGTACTGATGGGGTTGCATTACCATCTCCTCTGGTAGTATCAGTTCCCAATTGTGGAAGTTTGAAGGACCTTATACAGGCTTTGAGTTTCGAATGTTTCTTAAGGGATGATGAAACCCTGCTGGTGGCTGAGGTATGCAGTTGCATCTTACATGTTTAAGTGGGATAATATGTCCAGGCATTTAATTTTATAAACCTATCTTTCCTCCACTTAAAAGCAGTTTCGTATGGGGCATAGAGGTGCTCTGTGTGATCCTTATCCTGGGAAAGTTTGATTCACAAGCAGGTCTATCTTAAAGTGCTATATGTGATTTTTGATCTGGTTGAATCGGATTACTCCCCTATATTAAAAGTTCTACTTACATGACCTTGGCAACAATCAAATGATGTTGAATCAAGTAAAAATATGGCACACATGTTCGGGTCATGGAAATGTGTTGCTTCTTACTTGCTCTCATACATGCTTGGATTTTTTCATATAGTTCTTTAGAAGGAGAGAGAAGATGACAGAAGGAGTAACTTCATTGTAACTACTGAATTCTGTTGATTTCTAGGTATTTAAAAAACAGAATTTTCAGTACCTGGAAGATCCATCTTATTCAATAGACTTGATCAGAGATTATGATCAAATCGTTGCTTATCGCTTACCAAAGAATTTGGAGACATCAGTTCTTGTTGAGTTCGTACACCAAAAGCTTGAAAGGTATGCTTAAAAATTTGTTTGCCCATTTGAAGTCCTGTTATTTCTTCTGGCCAATCGAACATCTGATTGTGTCACAAGTACCATCCGCTACTCTTTGAGCCTCTATTATTTGCTTCTGGTAATTTGAAGTTTATGGCATGATCTGCTGTAGTATTTTCATAATGGTTTTCGTTGAAGAGATGATCTAGCATCTTATTTCCAGGATCCATTGTCTGATTATTTAATTTATGTTCTGCAATTATTTGATTGCCAAGGATAGTTATTCTGGAAGGGAGATGTTTGGCTTTCCTCTTGTGGCAAGGCTTCCTGATCTTTCATGTGGATATGATGTTCGGCAAGCATTTCTCAAGTTGATCAACCCTTTTCTTAAGCCCACAGAAGAAGATGCTTCATATGATTATGATGATGCTGAGCATTCTGTTTCTGCTTATGAAGATTCCGACATGGAGGATACTCAGAGCCCCTGTGACACAGAATCAGATGCTGAAATGGTGGATGGTCCAAATGAGTTTGAGTTTTTCTTAGAAGACTCCTCCAAGTTAAGGATGTCTGAGCCAGTAGTTGTTGCAAGGGCTAGGAGGAAGTTACGAATTCTTGCTTTTTGGCCAGAGAAAATGCTTGAAAAATATGATCTGTGCTTCCTAGATTCTTTGCCAGAGATATTTAAGCCCCAGTGGTTTACCAGGAGGCCTTCAGAGTCAGTTTCTCTGTACAAATGCCTCGAAGCCTTCTTGAAGGAGGAGCCTCTAGGACCAGAGGACATGTGGTTAGTCTGCGTCTTTTTTCTTGTAATAGCCTCTGCTGTTGCATTATCTAAGCCTATTACCAATTGTACATCTTGAAGATGATAGCACACTGTTAAAGTATATGGAGTTTCGTTTTTGTTTACATGAGGTGAGGAGAATGTGGGACAATATGACTCAAACCCACATCCTATGCCTAGGCATTGGGTGGCCTCACCAGCTGAGCCAACCTTTTGTCTCAAAAGATATTGCATCATTTGGGTCGATGCTCTGCAGCTTATTTTCGGTTGCTTTTGCCCTTCCCCATCGTCACATCTTCATCTGTCTATTTGGAAGAACAGATGCGCTTGCAAATGATATATCTTATATTTACATTTATTCAAATGATGATTATTATAGATATGTTTCGAAGTTTTAAATGTTGAAGTTCTATGTGAATTAGGTACTGTCCAAGCTGCAAACAACATCAGCAAGCCAGCAAAAAGCTCGACCTTTGGAGATTGCCTGAGATTCTGGTTTTTCATTTGAAAAGATTTTCATACAGCCAGTTCCTCAAGAACAAACTTGAAACATTTGTTGACTTCCCCATCGAGGATCTTGACCTTTCAAGTTACATTGCTAACAGAAGTTCTGCTTTCTGTTGTCGCTATGTGTTGTATGCGATTAGCAATCACTATGGAGGATTGGGAGGTGGTCATTATACAGCATTTGTTCATGTAAGTGTCTTTTCCTCCTCTAGGTAAATTCATGATTTACTGTTTCCTTTGCATGAAGGAATTTCTCCTAGATTTAAGGTAGAATATGTTGTAAAAGCAGAGTCCGGATGAATCTTAATGTTTATGTTAGAAAAAGTATGTTGAAGCATATGTTCGGACCACAACATTTGATGTCTACTTGTTCATTGAAATTTTTTGTTTGGACATCCACCATTTACAAAATGTCCGGGGCCTTTTTGTGCAGTGCAGAAGTTTCTACAGTGTGTTAGATGTAGTTAGGGACATACAGACAATGAAAAGAGCCAAATACATGGCATGAATTGAGTAAAGTTGAAGCCAGAACAGAGAATAGGCACTGTAAGGGTTCAGAGAAGCCAACGATGTTTATTGAAAAAAGAAAATTTGACGACAGTGATTAAAAGACCTATTTATCCTATGGTTACATACATAAGAGGATATCAATCCTTAATTTAACACAAGCACTTACTGATTTCAAGCCCCCAACCTCATTTACAAGCAATGGCATAATCGCTTATTAATCTAATAACATGAGCAGAGAGTTAAATAAAGAAGAGAACCTCTGAATTCTAAAAATGATTATGCTCTTGTATCATTCTCCCTAGGTTGGAAACACTCGGGCTTGGTGATAATAACCTTGACAGATTCAGCATAAATCTTGGGATCAATCTCCTTCATTCCCTTTTCAGATACCATGGACTTTCTGCAGCAAATTGATTTAACAGTTTCACCATGAACTTTCTGTTTATATTAACCTTTCAAGTCAATGTCGTCTTTTTTCCCCCCTGATTGGAGAAAAGTTGACCTTGAATTTTGAGATCTGGAATCATCGTACATTTCCATATTATCTTAATCCTCCCAGTCGCTCTTGAAAATTGTATTCCTAGTGAGAACTTGCAGATCAAACTTCTTTAATAATTTTTCTAAATATTTAGTATCACGATATCATTTTTCATGACTGATTGCTTCTTTATCTTGTCCTTGATTTCTCTTATATCTTCTTCACCATTTCCATATGCTTGTTCCTCTTTCTTTGTAGCACATATCCAAGTCGGATAGTCATTAGCTCAGTGAACCAATTCTTCACAAAAGAAACACACAATATCAATGTTCTCATGCTTCCTTGTATTTTCATCTAATAGCTGTTGCCATTGTTAGGCTTTCATGAATGATGAACATGTAATTTTGCATAGACAAAGACTAGACTAAGAGGAGAAACATTTAAAACTACTACAATATGATTATGATCCAGCACCAGTATTATATTTGTAGTCTTGTTCTTTTCTGTTGTCTCAAATCTTGTCTCTAATTGACATTGATTGTGTTTTTCTATTCAGCTGTATAATGGCCAGTGCCTTACTTTGAAGTTAACTTAGTTCTTTCCTTAGTGTTCACAAACAATGTCTGATAGTTGAGTAACTTTTGGTAATTGTCAACTAAACCGATTATAATCCACCATAGTCATTCCTGGTTAGTTCTTTGGTGGAGATTTATTGCTAGAGAAAGGTCGTCTTGATACCTACGGTTATAGCAATTAAACGGTTCTTCTCTCCTCTCTCTCTCTAGTTCTTGTGCAATTTTTCAGCTTGCAAATCTGTCTTCTCTATACCCACAGTTGCTTGAGAGTCACGATTCTGTGTCAAAAACTCGTTTACATTATGATCGTGTTTCGTCTCAGCTCAATATGCATTTTCTGAATGCTTGAGCTTGGTTTTGTTTGGGACTCACGTAAACTTATCGCCATCCTTTGTATTTTTAACTTTTCCACAAGCTCAGTTGTGTTCATACTGGCACCAGATTGTAGAGTTATAATAACTGTGAGAACCTTGACTGACAAGCTCTTTTCTCTGGCCTACATTGTCTACTTCGTGGAAACTCTGACAATCTGCAGCATGGGCACAATCGGTGGTACGAGTTCGATGATGAGAGGGTCTTACCTATTAATGAAGAAGGGATAAAGACATCTGCTGCCTACGTCCTTTTCTACAGGAGGGTCCCAGCAGCATGACTGGTGATTTTTATTGTAGATGTACAGTTGTTCATAAGTGATGACATCAGGCAGGTGCGATGAGGAACTGCCTATATTCTGCCATTATCCTCTACTTTTGAAGACCATTGGACTGCATACATTACATTTTTACAGTACAGCTTGGAGATTCAAAGGAAGAGTGGAAGCAAAGAAGATTCAACACTGTACAGCCCCCACAAAGTGCAAGTATTCTGATTTATTTGATTGGGGTATTGTAAATACATTTGATTGACAGAAAAAATATAGCTGAAACATCTTTTAACCTTTCTGAGTGGGAAGAAGGCCAAATAGAAAATCGATGCTCTTTTAGTTGATGTCCATGAGCCATCTTCTTGTTACTGTGAAGAACCAGAGTGGCATGTCCTGCTCACCCGATTCTGGTTTCCATAAGATTCAAGTAAAAGAACCAGATTGGCTGGGACCAGGAGGTTACATTCTGGACTATATTATGCATACGTAGCTGTTGCAGATGGTTAAGTTAGCATTCGGCAGCTGGTCTTTTCTCCTCATTATTTACTATGAAGGAAATGAAAAATGGTGAGCACCCTGATCTGTACAGTATAAGTGGGTAGGGTAGTAATGCTCAAAAGCTCTTGTTTTTGAAAGAACAAAGAGCGGTGCGGTGAATGCGAAAACGGAAATCAACACTGAAAGATGTTGATGAAGATGTAAACATGCTTAGTTTCTCCATCTCTTCGTCTGCTGTTCGATCTGGGTGTTCTTTGACAATAGCAGTAAAGTACTCGAGTATTTACCTGCACACCTATACGAATGAATGTAAGGCGGGGATTTTAATGGTGCTTTTAATCTGATGCAAAGTATCAAGAGTCAAGAAACACAAATGTCCTGCACAAGCATTAGGTCAAAACAATTGGATTGAGGTCGACGGCGATTTCTAGGTGACTGTCTTTCCTGGATGTCAAGTAATGTGGTAATTTCCTTCAATGCAATCGCTTCATGGTCATTTGTGTTAATCCATCTTGCTTTTGAATCTATGGAAGAACTAGGGTATACAACGTAAGACCATCAAGGTCTGGTGTTCTTACCCTAATCACCTTTTTTCCCAACACCTCCTAAGGTTCAAGATTCAAACTCAAGCCTCTTTTGGTCTTCAAATCTCATATGCTTTTTCATTGTATTCAAACGACAAGGGTTGAGGATTATTAAGCATCATCGACAAGGGCTGAGGATTATAAGCCGCAATCTCATGGACTCTCTTTCTTCATTTTTCCAGACGTACACATCGGTGGGGCTCTCTTAACTTTTTCATCGGGCATTTGTTCACTCTCGGGTCCCTTTCTCTGTGTCACCTAAATCTCATATGCTTTTTCATTGTATTCATAATGGCGGGCTACTTCTAGAAATGCAGGATGGGGACATGGAAAGATCAAAGTCCATTCAGGTCCACCGAGTCTCACAATGGAATTTGTCCCTTTCGGTTTGATTAAACCTAAGGAAGCCACGGCCAAGCTAACTACTGAAGCCTCCATTGGAACGATGATAATGCCGGGTCTTTGAAGGTAGAAAGAGAGCCACAAAAGCGATGGCTTTCGTTTCTAGAAACTTTATTCACCATCCTTGCATTTGAAAACCGGCTCATGAGTGACTCGATTAATTATGTTCAAAGGGGGTAGGAGGAAAATATCCAAAAAAGTTTTAAACCTATTGCATCTATGCCAATTCTATCCTAATTGTTTTGACAATTTGTTAATTCAATTCATCCGACTAGTTTTCGCTTGAACAAGGGCTTGCGAAATTTTTTTAAAATTTCTACGTCAGCATCGACAAAGTCACATAGGATAGCCGGCATCGATGCTATTAATTTCTGGCTAAAATTGACTGGATTTATTGAATTGGTAAATTGTCAAAAGGTTTAAGACTAACTTGGCCAAATAAAAATATTATGATCGAATTGACACATATGTAACAAGTTTGTGACTTTTTTGGTCCATGTTCTAAACGTACATTGAGTTTCTCAGTGCAAGATTTTACGAGTTCTTCAATCTGAGTGGATACCGTGATCAATTGCTAACGGTTGATTGAGGATAGGAGCCAATGAATTGACTCTTCTAAGAATAAGAATTGGTAGGAACCTCGTTCAAAGTTCTTCTTTTCCTCCTCAAAATCTCAAATATCTCTGAACTATTCCGGTCAATGGAAATTGTTGCCCAACTATCATGCACAAGTCAAACTTGGACATCTTCAGGAATTCTGTTCTACTGACTTTTCGCTCCTCATGATAAGATGCTTAAATATTGGTGTATCACTAAACCCTCCCAAGGGCCAAGACTCCTAAAATCATTGAAAGATATTCAATGCATTCCTTTTCCCTTTTTGTCCTTTTCTTTTTCAAGTCAAAACATGAGTCCCCGTAATTGTTATATTCAACAAAATACCTAAGATTAGCGTTCAATATCGTAAACACTTCACAATTTTATTCAGAATATTATAAGACAACTTTTTTGAATAAGAATTATGAGCTAGGAAGCTGGAAATTTGATTTCGAGTGCATGTGATGCTCTCCATGCATAAGATAATATAGAGTTTTGTAGAATTAAAGATTATATTCAAATACAAATAGCGAATATACACGTCATTAAACTTGTCATTGGCTTACAAAATGCAAAATTTACTTTTAATAATCCAATGGCTAACAAATTACACTATCATGTCATTTGATAGGTATGCATGTAACAATTATATAGCTTGAATCAATAGATAATTAGATACGTATTGAATTAGTGATTTGTTAGTGAATTGATAGATTCGCTTGCGATTTTGGAAGATCAGTGAATCGCTTTATACATACGTGTCGCTAAGGTCTCAATTCAAATCGAATTGTACAACATGGATCTAGAATTATATGACTTTGATAACTATGCGAGTCCCTCGATCTTTTCTCAAAATTCTCCACAATCCCAATATCCGCATTGAAGTCCACGTGAAAGTGGGTTCATCTATCGAAAACCGATGACATTAAATATACAAGCATCAAGTGGGCAATACTATCGAAATCAATGACATTAATTTATTTAAAGAATCAAGTACCATCGTTCAGTCATTTCTCCCTTCTCTTACTCTCTTCTCTTTTTTTTACCTCGAATGGGATTAACTCAAGAATGACGTTTCTTTACTTAATTTGGAAATGCACATCTTTACAGTTTATCTTGTCATTTAACTGGAACTCTTTTGAGTCCATTACGTAATGACAAAGTGTGAATGATCCCACATACGCAAAGCATTCATGACTGCCCCGGCATGGAGAGAATCAGAGACGAGGACGCAATCTTAGGACAATCAAGTCAAAGCTCTTGCAATGCTCTCGAGCTCAACCAATTTTCTCCTCTTCACCTTTTCCAACTACTCCTATTCTTTGTTCGATAAGGAGGGATAATTACACAGAACATGCTTGCATTTCGGCTCTATGTGCAATGTCGTTCTCAAAGTTTTAATTTGTTGATATAGCGGTTCCTAAACTTTGGTTCAATATGTAATGTCATTACTAAATTTTTAATTTGTTCGATACGGTCTCTAAACTTCTAGTAAATGTTGGGTCTTGTCCCTGAACTTTTTGAAAATATCTAATATTATCCTTTGATTAATTCGAATTACTGGAATTTACTAATTTGGCTTCCAATCTAGATATAAGATATTCAACTCAATTCAAGATATAATTATCAACATCATCAAATAGCATGGATAATCATTTTTTCAATGGGTCCATGAGTTCGGTATAATCCTTAGACTTTTTGAAAATATCTAATGCTATCATTCCATTGATTTGAGTTAACGAAATTTGCTAATTTGGCTTTCAATTCGATACGTTTAGACAATGGACAAAAAAAGAAGTTACATATAAATTATTCACGTAAAATATTTACCTCAAATTAGAATATAATATTCAATGTCATCAAAATCATTTTTCCAAATTGAACGAGTTAAATGAATTAAAATGATTATCATTTTCTAATTAGAGTTGAATATCTTATGTGGATAATTCACGTTTAACCTTTTTTTTTGTCCACTATTCAAACTCACCGGATTAGAAGCCAAATCAGTAAATTCTACTAACTTGAATGAATGGAAGGACTACATTTATCATGTTCTCGTAATCCATGAACTAAAGTGAACGTATGATGGAAAAAGTCAAAATTAATGAACGACATTATACATTATACTAAAGTTTAAGAAACATCGCATCTTCCTTAACGAGAATGACAAACAATTCGTTAAAATGTCACCTGCAGCATTTCTTAAACCATCAAAAGAGTGAATAAATTTGCAAGTGGGGACAGCAAACCTACTAGCGTTCTTTGGTGGCCGCCCAATTAATACGTTAAGAATCCGAATATATCCTGACTCAGCAGGATCGATCCGCGCACTAAATGCAGAGGCGGGTCAGAGCAGAGGCAGGGCCAGAGGCAGAATTTTTAACTTTGTTTAAAATATGTTCTCTAAACTTTTAGTCAATGTTCGATCTTGCCCCTAACTTTTTGAAAATATATAATATTATCCTTTGATTAATTCGAATTAATAGAATTTACTAATTTGGCTTCCGATCCAAACATAAGATATAATTATCAACATCATCAAATACCATGGATAATAATTTTTTCAATGGGTCCATGAGTTCTAATATAGCCCTTAGACATTTAGAAAATATCCAATGCTATCATTCCATTGATTTGAGTTAACGAAAATGACTAATTTGGCTTCCAATTCGGTACGTTTAGACAATGGACCAAAAAAAAAACTTTACATATGAATTATTCACATAAAATATTTAACTCAAATAAGGATATAATATATATATATATATATATATATTTTATGCCGATGATCCGGTTTGACTCAAACCTTACGGGAACATAGACCGACTATATCTTAGGGGAGATTGGCCCAACATTCCACTACTGGGGCCCCCCGCTTAAATCACGGAACTATTCTAGGAGTTGTGACAACTCAAGGAGTCAAACCCCTGACCTGGTGCCAAATCAGGGGCTACATCTCAACCAGCGTAGCCATGCGTGGGTGGGTAGGATATAATATTCAACGTCATCAAAATCATTTTTCCAAATTGAACTAGTTAAACAAATTAAAAGGATTTTTATTTTCTAATCGGAGTTGAATATCTTATGTGGATAATTCACATATAACCCTTTTTTTGTTTGGTCCACTATTCAAACTCACCGGATTAGATGTCAAATCAGTAAATTCCACTAACTCTAATTAACATAAGGACTACAATTGTCATGTTCTCGTAGTCCATGAACTAAAGTGAACGGATATAAAAATTTTAACCACCACGTCAGAAAAAGTCAAAATTAATGAACACAGTACATATTATACCAAAGTTTAAGAACATCGCATCTTCCCTAATAAGAATGACAAAACAATTTGTTAAGATGTCACCTCCAGCATTTATTAAACCATCAAAAGAGAGTATAAATTCACTTACTTGTGGGCAACCACAACCATGTACCGTGATGGGAAACTTTCTATGTTTGGCACTTTGGCTATTTTTCATGGTGTACTGGGAGCGTTTCTCGTCTGGCTGTCTGAGTAATGCAATTCCGGATTTCAGCTTTATGGTCATGGTCATGGTCACCACATCATCTGTCATTGCAGCAGATTTTCATCTTTTGGGTCACCCCACAAATAACGGCACGAATCCTGAATGGCCTTCCTCAAACTCCATGAATTGTCAGTCTCACTGAGTCAATGTTCCACACTATTTCAGCAGGGCCAAAAGAGGTATTTCGACAAAACAATGCGTTAAAATGTCACCTGCAGCATTTGTTAAACCATCAAAAGAGAGAATAAATTTGTCAGTGGGGAAGGCAAACCTACTAGCGTTCTTTGGTGGCACGCACAATTAATACATTAAGAATCCGAATTATATCGTGACTCAGCAGCATCGATCCGCGCACTAGATGCAGGGGCAGGGGCAGGGGCAGAGGAGGCGTATCTTGGTACGTTCTGGTGGCTCCCGCATGACTACGAGGCGCCGACCCAGCATCGCTACCTTTCCCTCCGTACCCTCCACGTGTTCCTCTCCACCCCTTGTCTCTCGCTCATCGATCCGGATTCGTCCCAAGATCGAGCCAACGTGCACGAAACAGAGGACCCGCACACGCCCGCCTCTTCCCACT
The DNA here is from genome assembly GCA_014182515.1 of Eucalyptus microcorys. Taxonomy (NCBI): domain Eukaryota; kingdom Viridiplantae; phylum Streptophyta; class Magnoliopsida; order Myrtales; family Myrtaceae; genus Eucalyptus; species Eucalyptus microcorys. The sequence goes on along the minus strand of CM024562.1, from coordinate 29,553,632 downwards.
TGTTCTTCTCTTGGTACATGAATTTCTACCCACCGTCTACTTTGGGCTGAATACCACTTCTGGGATTGGAGAATTGCGGAATCTCTTCCTTTTAACTGCTTAGTTGGTCCCCCTTGGAGTTGTTGTCCGCTTTGTAGCTGTACCTTACCTGACCTTGTGCTTAAGCCAAGTAAATCAGCTTACTTGCTTCCCCTTTTTTGACTTGTTCCCGTGATTTGACCGTATAGAGTTGGTGGGTTCCATTCGTTTTCATCGGTAATTCTGCCCTTCTGTCTGGAGTTCGTTAACTTCGATACATGTTCTATGCCCGTCTGGGCGTTCGGACAGCCGGTGGCTCCTGTCCCTCGGTTTCTTGACACGGGTAATCGATTGGTTCATAGCTGTCGAGATCCGGGGAGAGCCAATCTTGGAGCTGGGGAGGTGGTGGGTGGACGTGTAGGGTGTGGGGGTGATTCCCAGGGAGTTACTGCGTGAGTATCTTTATTGGGCCACTGAGAATGACTGCTTGATGCCTTCTGCTTTCTCCTCTTCTTCTTTTTCTCTTTTGGGTGGGTTAGCTTTGTGCTTTGCTTGTGTGATCAGGCTTTGTTTGAATTATTGGTGTTCTCATCTGGCTCGCTTCAGGTGAGGTTGGCTGGTTTATTCTGTAGTGTTTTACGTACTTGAATTTCTTTTTTGGATGAGAATTCTGGCGATTTAGTCGGTGGTCATATTTGCTAAGGGGAGCTGTATGAAATTTTACGGTTTGGATTGGGAATGGTAGGTTTGTAATTGTTCTTTGGAACAACTAGAAGGTTTCGGTGTTTTTCAACAAAGGCGTGTTCGTAGGACCAAAAGTTGTGGACTTTGAAAGTTTTCAAACTCAACAATATTTTCAATTTTACATCATTTACTATTCTAGAATAAGATTGTTGATCCTTTCATGTTTCTGTCTCTATGTTGGCTGCGAAGCAATTTATGAGAACTTTTGCACTTTTATGATAGCTTTCTATCAGGACTGTTCATTGTCACGTTGAAGTCGAGAAAATTTGGGTTGGTCTCGAGCGCAGGAGGTGATTGTGAATTCTGTTTGAGATTCACGTTGCACAAGAAGGCTTGAAAGTTCTTCTGATTCCGGATCTAGTTTTTCTGGAGATGTGAAGATGGCCACGAGTGAAAGAATCGCCAAGTACAGGGATAGGCTTGATCAGACTCTGGCATCTCCTGATCTGACAAATGCAGAGACGCTTAAAAACCTTGTGAAAGATCATCTCGAACGTTCTTCACTGGATGAAAATGAAGGCAGTAACTCTGCAGCAGGTTCTTGTGTGCTATTACTTGGCCTTTTTTTTTTGTGAAGAATGCTGTTTGAGAAGGTTGGTCTGGATTTTACAATTTCTGACACTGGGGAAATTTGATTTTTGAAGTGTGTACTGAGGTTTTACTGGAGAGGAGGACTAAGGAAGTCTCTCATTTTCTGGATATGTTGAGAAGTGCTTCTGTTGGCGGTGACGGATCAAAAGCCTCTCAAACATCACATGCTGAATGGAAAGTATGTAAAGTGTAACCTTTCGATTCATGAGCAATCTAAAGTTTTTCCTTAGTCCAATTTGCTTGATTGTGAAATTGTATCTCAAACATCTTTTCTGTCAATCTGTCTATTTTTGTAGAGGACTTGTGTCAGTCGAGTGACCTTTGTTCCAGAATAATCTAATCATCATTTCTGTGTCTGTAATCTTTTGGCAATAAGCTTTACCTTTTTCTATCTTGTGCAAAGTGTAGGCTTGTCTCGTAGCCGCAGGATAGCATGTTACTATTGTTGCTTTGGCTTTCTTTTGATCCAAAACTCTTCATGTTTATATGTCTTTACAAGACCTGAAGGGAAATATTTTGACAATATTTGAGCCAATGTGTACTGTTCTGTTGCTTTAATGTTTTAACTCCTCCCATCTTTGGGATAATCCACCTTTTGGAAGCTATAAACTTCTGTCCAATAAGATGTCGATATGAGTGTTCTCCTCTCCCATTTGACAGTTAAAACAAGATAATGAGGAGTTCCGAGTTATGTATCGAGAAGGACCCGAGGGAACTCCATACCATACATTACTTGTAGAAGGCTATGTTGATGGGCCCATGGATACTTGTAAGTTCGACATTATTTCCAGAGACTCATGCTTTCACCACAAAATTACAAACAAAGAAGAAGCTGAGCATACTCGATAGTTTTGCAGGTTTATGTCTTTCATGGGAGTCAGCCCTGTATAAGAAGTGGTAAGAGTTTTCCGCATCATCACTGTCTCGTGTTGACTCATTTTTGACACGTCATTTCTAGTAATGATTATCCAATTAACTATATTGTTTTACTATCTCACTTCTGCTTAGGAGATTCTTACACATCGACATCTGGCTTAACAATCTAGTGCTTTCTAGAGAACAATAAACTTTAGCAACAAAGAGAGTACAGAATATAAGAAAAATATTGAAAAACAAGGAAAAGTAATTATTGGGGGGTGCTCATTTACTGGGTAACGTGTGTTCTCAGGCAATGGGAACCAGTAATATGTGCGTTTCTTTTCTTTGTATTTGCAAAAGGCATGCATAGGCTTACAATCCTCCTTGTTAAGAGAGGGAAATAATTAATTTGGCTAGGTTTGTTATGCAAATCTGCACCATTTCAACATATGGTCTAGAACTGGAACCTTAAACAGGAGTTAGGTTCATAAACTAACAGATGAATCACTTGTAGTGAAATCTTGTACTTTTCTGTTGAAGACCTAGCTTCGCAATTTATAGATGCATGCTCAAAAGATTAAGCAAATGAGATTTCATTGATCGCATTAAGTTGAACTCTGAAACCATCAGACCAAAACATGGACTGAAGTATTTGAGCTGCATAGATGGCAGTCTCGGTCTGATTTATGGCTTTCCCAGGTGGCCCCAGTATACTATGCCAACCTTCAAAATTACTTCTAGTAAATGTCTTGAGAAGATCCGTATTGGAGAACAGATATCATCAGTGAGGTATGTCAAGATCTTGCTATTGAAGAACATACTATAATTCTTCTCTCCTTCGTAGTTTTGATATGTTCCCTGATTGTTTTTGTAAGAAAGGGTGAAGGTGTCATGGCCGCTGTCAGCTAGGGAGGCTATCGTGCACTTCTTTGAGTTTGAGTACTTCCAAGATGATCTGATCATTGTACTCTTGAACTCGGTAGTGATTATTCTAAACTCAACAGTCAAGTTCAATGAGATTATTCCTTTCTTGTAGAAGTTTGTTACCTTGAATTTTGGCATTTTTCATGATTCTCATCATGTTTACAATTTCCTGATAGATATCTGAAACAGAGAAAATCGACAAAAGTATTCATGGGTACACCGGAGACATGATACCCGAGACAAAAGATGTGATAAGGATTGGTGTGGTTGGAGGATTTGCTTTACAAAAGGTGACTTCTGAAAGAAGTTATTTTCGGTAAGGATTGATAAAGAACATGCAGTATACGGTACTCAAGTTTTCCTGTGAGATAGGGGTGACTAAGTAGCTATATTGATTTGGCCAAAAAGAGAAACTAAAGAGGAGCTACGTTGAGTTATATCGGTGAAAGATGGTAGGTGAATGATGTAGTCAAGAACACAGAGAACCCAAGTCGATTTGCTGGTGTGAGACATAAAAAAAAGCGATTCAGAAACTTCTGATAGTGACTATTTTTGTATGTAATTAAGAGTCTCTGTGTGAGTTATAGATTTGAACTACGAATATATCCTACATCAACTGTGGGAAATTTCGGCAAAAAGGGGGGGAACTTGGAGACAAAAGATCAACTCCACCAACAATATCATGTTTAGAGGTGGGAAGAAAGATGACTATGTGCCATAAAGATATGAGATCAAAAGAGTGGCTCTTCTGCCTCTCCGTTCTTGCAGAACAGTGATTGAGAGTTCAGTGCAGTTGCTAATTGTTGAGAAACAAATTATGCTTAGTTTGGTCTTTTTGATTAGTACTAAGCGTTGGCATAATTAATTGAGGAATAACAAAAGAATTAAATATTAAATCGCGCCTTCATCTAATAGCTTAAGCTTTTGTATTGGACTTTTCTAACACTAATTCTTCCCTTGAGTTTACGACTTCTGATTGTTCTGACTCCATCTTTTACAGTACGATTGCAAACGTGGACTTAAAGCTGGATTTTGTTCCTCCATCCCTCATAAACTTTATAGCAAGGCAGCTCATTGGGAGTGGATTTAGACTCTATCAGAAGGTGAGTCAGGGACCCCCTTACGTTGGCTAGTTTGACATTCGTTTTTTTCTTTTGTGGAGCAAAAATTGCAATGGCATACATCAGCTAGTAAAGGACTTGAGGATTACAGAACAAAAGTAACACACGTACAAATGGGTAATGAATTAATGAAGTGACAGGTGCTATTGATAGTGTCCATCAGCAAAACCTTTGACGATTCGTGAATATTCCGCTGTCAGTAGATTCACCTTTGCTAAATATTTTGATCTTGTCTATACAGGCAGTTGCTTCTGTATTCAAGTCGGATGAGGGTTTTAAGCAGGCTTTGAACAACCCTCTGTATGATCGAGTACGCAAAGCTTTTTATGGTATGAATCAACAAAATGGGGGTCTGGAATACAACAAGCTGGAAGACAAGGCAGAAGTTCTCATCCACAAAGATATTGTGGATATTGCGGAAGATGACATAAATAATGTAAATCAAGATATTCCAATCAATCAGAATGCAGTGGTAATTCAGCCAAATGATGAACTGCCTCAATATAGCAGCAACTGTGGAGAAATCGAAGAGGTGAAGAGTGAGGTTAGCATCGAGGTGGGTAATGATCTTATCATTAACCCTTCAGATGGTGATGTGCGGGAGATGTCTTGCCTAGATCGCAAAAGAAAAGTTCATATCCGTCCTGAGGTGGAACAAGCTCTTGGAACGCTGGAAAAAGCGATATCTATAGTTCGACAACATGGGTTGAATGCACATGACCGTTCCCCGTCTTCTTTCTCTGAAGAAGAGCCACAAGATCTTGAAATGGATGCAGTTGGGGTTTTAATCTCAGAAAATGCTGGATGCATTTCAAAAAATGACATTGACGCTGAAGAATCAGAGAGAGAAACCATAAAGAAATCTACAGAAGAACCAAGACTAAGCTCTGGCACTCACAGTTTGAGGTAATTATGATGATCAGTCAGTGCCATGCCTTGCTTATGGTTTCCTGTTTCTTTAATCTACATTTTTGCGGGTTTGATAGTCATGGCCTCCAATGAAACTTCAACACAACTTTTCAACCATAAAGGCACTAGTTTGTGGTTTACCCCACGTCTATGAAGATAGACAGATGCATAAAACTATTAGTCGTGTATCGTTGCCAGCTTCTGATTATCTTCCAAAATAGGTTTTCCACATAAAAGATATGCCTGAGTTGCTGTGATGCCATTGATCTTTGTATGTTTGAGTGTTTTTTGTGACTTCTAATATGCTTAAAAGATAGAATTCTCGTAAGAAGAGTATATTTTCATTGGGTGGCGTTTGCTGTGCATGCTAGGTCCCCCCCTCTTCTAGTCTGAGTTCCAAGAGCGTGGTGATTGCAGGGATAGGAAGTCGAATTCCAGCGCCACAAGGGAAGTAAGCCACAGCAAGGTAGTACCAGCTTCACCGGAAGAGAGACTCTTGGCTCCTCAACAGATCGACCAGGTTGTTGCTTCGTATTCTCTCGAGAATGCGAAGACAGAGGTGCCATTTTCGAACTCGACCACTAATGACAGCAACGAGATGACCATAGGGGCAGAGGAGGCCAAAAAAACCGGCATAGATGCAGAGAATCCACCGAGACGACGGAGGAGGAGATACAGATTATGTTGTTTCCACCCACTTCGTGGACAATGATGGGGATTGCAGGCACGATGGAATGGTTGTTGCATTCTGCTCCGACGCTTCTCTGCATCAAAAGTTCACGAACTGCTTGCTTGGTCGGTGGGTGGCGGCATTAAGAGCAGAGTTGCACTCACTTTCTTGCTAGGCGTCTTTGCCTTTTCTTTTCGCTTTCCCTCTCATCTTTTTTGAGGAAGATGGAGAGTGGCAAACTTTTCACTTACTTGTGGGCAACTACAACCATGTAGCGTGATGGGAAACTTTCACGGAACTATATGTTTGGCACTTTGGCTATTTTTCATGGTGTATACGAGACAACAGCATTGGGAGAGTTTCTCGTCCGGCTTTCTGAGTAATGCAATTCCGGATTTCAGCTTTATGGTCATGGTCATGGTCATGGTCACCACCTCATCTGTCATTGCAGCAGATTTTCATCTTTTGGGTCACCCCACAATAACGACATGAATCCTGAATGGCCTTCCTTGAAACTCCATGAAAGTCACTGCTCATTCTTAAATGGGCACTGTCTCACCGAGTCAATGTTCCTCACTACTTCAACAAGGCCAAAAGAGGTATCTCGACTCTGAAAAGTTGAGGCAATTTACATAGTCAAAATGCTTAATAAGATTTTAAAAGAAGGAGCACCAACAACCGAAACCGAGAAATAAGAAGCCACTCGTTTGTATTTTGACATTTGGGGTCTCATTAATGAATATCTTAGATACTAATTAATCGGATTTAATAATCAATCTTTAGATTTACCGGATATTAGTTTCACAAGAAAAATGTTATGATTAAAATTAACCAATTTTGCTTATTGTGTTTCTTAATAAATATTGAAACACAGCAGAAGAAGTGTTGAAAGAGACAATGTCTAGAAAAAGGATCTTTATAAGACTAGGACTTTGAATTTTTGTAAGATTAAAAAAAGAAAAGTCTAAAGACACATTTCGTAATACTTCTGTTTCTAGGAACAATTTTTGATAAGAAATATTTTTTTTTAAATTATGTTTCCGGAAATAATTTCTAAACATTTTAACCATTTGGTACCTATCTAAAATTTCAATTCTTGGATTAGAATTGCGTTTGACATCGTTTTCAAAATTTCTACTTCAAATCATTTTATTTTAATTTTTAAATACTTTTATTACTTTTTTCTTTTTTCCTTCTTTTCTTTTTTTCTTTCCTTTCTCCTCTTCTTCTTCAAGGGATGACCGACGACCGGCTAGACGAGGGCTAGTGACCTCGCCGGAGCATTGCCAGCCCTCGTCAAGGCCGCGCCTCATCAGTTGAGCCTCAACAGTAGCTAGGCTAGTGGTGGTCGAGCCTCGCTGGTGGTCGGGGGAGGCCCGCCTCACCAGTGGCTGGGCGAGCCTCCAGCGAGATCACTTGGTCGCCGACGATCGGTGGTGACGGTAGCGGTTGAAGAAGAGAAGAGAGGGAAGAAGAACAAGAAGAAAAAGAAAAAAAGAGAAAAAAATGAGTTGGCTTGATTTTAAAATTGTTTCTGAAAATAAAGAATTAACTTTTTTTTACTTCTTGATTCTGTTCTAAATCTACTTCCGAAAACAAAAAAAAATAGAAATTTGTTATCGGGAATAAAAGTTTTACCAAATGAATTTCTATTTCAAATCTACTCCCAAGAACATAAATTGTTACTATTTGGCAAATTGCCAAATGTACCCTAAGAGATATGAAAATTCCAAATATGATTTTTTTTTTGGGGGTATACGGGACTAAGAATTTATCCTTTATTCGATATTTGTGCAATTAATATTAAAGCATCTCGACGAAATTTCATTTTCAAGAGTTTCTAACGGCTGCCTGAAAGAAGCAGAAAATTCTGGGGCCAATTCCATAAAAAAAGCACGAACTTTAGGTGTTGTTGTAAAAAAAAAAAGCACGAACTTTAGGGGTTGTTCCAAATCTGGCCCGAACTTTATTTTGTCTAAAAAAAAGCACGAACTTTATGTGTTGTCTCAAATCTGGCCCAAACTTTATTTGGGATAAAATAAAGTAATTCTATTACAAATAGGTTTCACATCTCTATTTAATTACAAGATGCACATGCTTTTAATATCTCGCTTTAAGGCAATGTAATCTTCGCTTTCAACTCACTTCGACATTGCAAACGGTTTGCCAATTGTTAATTGATCCAATGGCCCTAGCTATGTGCCTCGTCCCTTGGAACCGAAGCTCGCTGAATTATTTTTCCTATGAGAATCATTTGTAAAGTTCACCTCATTAGGGGGAGACTTAAATTTAACACTTCCTCTAAACACTCGAATGCATCATCATTTTTTGTGTTGGATATTATTGCGATGTGGAAATGCCATGTCGGATGACTGTGGAATGAGGGTTAATGGATGGCCGATTTGAGATACAAGTGAAAATTTGTTTTTTTTTTTAGACAAAATAAATTTTAAGTAGGATTTGGGACAATACCTAAAGTTCAGACTTTTTTTTTTTTGGACAAAATAAAGTTCGCCAGATTTAGAATAACACCTAAAGTTCGTGCTTTTTTTTTAGATAAAATAAAGTTCGGACCAGATTTAGGACAACATTTAAAGTTGTGCTTTTTTATGGAATTAACCCGAAAATTCTGAGAAGCCCTTTACGACTATAAAGGACAGGGGCTCTTCACCTTTGGAAACTTAAGTACGACTCTCGCTCGATCTGTCGTTTTGATTCGATTGTCGAAAAGTAGTAGTAGTACACGTGGTGGCGGAAGAACAATCAAATCCCCAAACTTCCAGATTTACCCTTCTCGTTCTCACGCCATTCTTCTTCTTTCTCTCTCCTCCCCTGCAGTCTGCTTCTCGTTCGGCGAGCGACAGAGCAAGCGAGAGAGAGCGAGAGAGAGAGCTCCCGAGAATGTGGAAGAGAAGTCTCAACGCTTCTCTCTCCGCCGCCCTTCGCCGAACGCTCGCCCCGACCGGCCGCGCCGCCGTCCGGATCCGTTCTTCTTCTCAGAGGCTCCGGCTCCCGCCTTCGCTCTCCTCCGATGCGGGAATCGCGGGCTCTTCCCTTCTAGGCCGGCGCGACTCCCTCCGGTGTTCCGGGAGGAGCTGCTGCTCGGAAAGTGCTTCCGACGATGGTTCGGCTCCCAAGTGCTGGAATTGTGGCGCCGTCGCTGGGAAGAGCGCCGGGACGGCGCCGTTCCTGGCGTGCGGGACTTGCCGGAGCGTTCAGCCCGTGGACGAGTCGGTGGATTATTTCCAGATTTTTGGACTGTGAGTATCTGGACTGGATCACGCGTAATGCTTTTCCCTGGAGTCATCTTTGTCTGTTGCCCAGCATTGATTGGTGTCTTTCTTTTTCTTTTTTCTTTTCCTTGCGTGTCTGAATTCGTTGCGTTTGTTGTGAATTTGCTTCTCAATCTTCTGAAGAACAGATAAATGGTCATTTATGCAGTTGTATTCAAAGTCTGAGTTTTGTGTTTATCATCTGTTTCCTTGCGGAGACGTCATAGAGGAAAGGATCTAATTTTAGACATCATACATCAAATAATCAACTTTGAATCTTATGAGCAGTTGGTGAAATTTCTCAGGGGTGTATGATTAACGGGCTTCTGAAAGATGAAAATTTGCGGGGAAAAAAAATTGAGGCATTTGACTTAAGCGCGGATTCACGTGGTTTTGTCGTTGTGGCTTCATTTGTTTCTTGTCATATGCCTTGGTGTTCAGCGAGCATATGAATACAAGGAAAACAATTTAGTCGATATGTATTGGCCACCCACATTTAAGAGTAGTAATGTTTTGCCAGGGAAAAGAAGTATGAAATTGATGTTAGCAATCTGGAGGGCAAGTACAAGGACTGGCAGAAGAAGTTGCATCCTGACCTAGTCCATTCGAAATCTGAGGTTTGTTTCGGTAGCATTGGCTTTGGGAGTTCTAACCGTATATGTCTATAGCTTCTAAAAGCTCTTTACATCTTGTTCAGCAAGAAAAAGAATATGCTGCAGGGCAGTCTGCTCGAGTAATCGATGCATACTGCACACTCAGCAAGCCTTTGACAAGGGCGATATATATTGTAAGTGTTTCTTCTTATCGTCATCTAGTGGTATTCTTCCAGGATAATTTGTCTTCCTCATTAAGTTTCTACATGCAACAACTCAAGGTGCGTTTGTTTCACGGAGAATGAATGATTTAGAAAATATTTTGATTGAAATTGACGGTTTATATTGTTTATAAAATGAATGAAAGAAAAATATTTTTATCGCCCATGAAAATATTTAGACATAAATTGTTGTCGATAATAAAAGCATTTTCATTACCTAATTATTTCAAACGGTACAAGCAATTATTCTTTGGAAAATATTATCCAAATCATTCATTTTCCACAAAGCAAATGGAGCCTTATTGTTGTCCTATATTCATTGCATTGTACACTAGAAGGTCTGCAGAGGGTTATAAATTCATTGGGAAGCCTAAAGGTTTGGGCAGTGATATTCTTCTTGACTTGCCAGAATCTTTGCTTGCTCCCTGCCAATGTCTTAAAAGCACAAATAGTTAACCTCTATGATGCATGATCTTCTGAAAATTACATTCCTTTTTATTCTTTGTATTTTGCCTGCAGTTACAGCTTTTGAGTGTCTATGATTGGCTTATGGTGTATTAAAATATTTTTATATGAAATTTCTTATTAAGTAAAAAAGGCTATGAGCTCAGTTTGAAAGAGACTGCGTTCGTCAAGTTCGTCTTTTACATGATACATAATCTAGTGCAAGCATAACTTGTCAAATTAAATCCTTGATTTCTTTTACAGCTAAAGCTTGAAGGGGTAAACGTTGATGAAGAGGAGACTGTTTCAGAACCAGAGTTGTTAACTGAGGTAAATTTGGGGCTTCCAAAACATATATTTCGAGGTTTTGAATGAGAAATTTATTACTTATATTATTTTAGCTACTTTCTGCCCTTATTTCAAAATACTGGGAAAAAGGCCTTTTGCCCTATCTGCAGTTTATAGAGTGGGATTTCGAAGGAATATGCCCGTATAATGAAAAGCATGAGTTAGAAGAGGTTCTTTTGTATGGGCAACATGTTAATATGGTCTTTCTCTGTTGCCAGCATATTATCATTTTGAGTAGAGAGAGGAGGGGGAGAGAAATGAATGTGAAGCTTTTCAGTTATTTGAACAGTTGCTCCTTTATGTGGTTTCTTTTTCACATTGATGATTTTGGGGATTACATCTCTGTTTTTTTGAATGCTAATGCAGATACTGGAAATAAGAGAAGCAGTAGATGAGGCTGCTGACTCTCAGGCTTTGAGACAGATTCAGTCTCAGGTATGGCAGGCCTAACATAATTTGATAGCCAGTCAGACTATTTTCTTCAGTATAGAGTTGACTGGTTTATATTGTATTCAGCTTCTACATGAATGATTCGTATAGCATCGATTCACATATCATATCCTTAGTGCTGCGCATTTGAATAGGATTGCACTGTTAAGGTACAACATGGCATCTTTTGAACTTTTATTATTCCATTTGTTTGCCTTGGAACTTTATAGGCATGTTAGGTTTCCGGTACTGCAATCCCTATCAACTTTGACTCCACATCCTTTATAAAAGAAATGATGACCTCATTGTTTATAAGTGTTGCACTTTTGCTGTTGCAAAGAGAGTAATAGATTCTCAGCCTGTACAATGACTTAGCGCCGTTACTTTGTTTCTCTTGTTAGATGGAAGACAAACTGAGACACTGGTATAATTCTTTTGCCAGTTCATTACATACCCGGAAATTTGAAGATGCTCAGACATGTGTTAGGAGAATGAAGTATTACACTCGTGTAAATGAAGAGATCACAAAGAAGCTTTGATATAGGTACTGGCCCAGAACCTTCTTGTGAGACGGTGAGAGTACATGTAAGATTTTTTGCTGCATCACACAAAGAGGTGCTTGCCTGCTAGTTTAATTCTTTCTTTGTTGTTGCTGGTTCTCTTCTCTCTTAATGAACTGCTTGTCTGCTAGTTTTATTCTTTCTTTGTTGTTGCTGGTTCTCTTCTCTCTCAATGAACTAACTTATTTAGTTATAACCATCTACTGGTTTTCCTAATCTATGACATGTTTCTTGTAAGAAAAATGAAAAGCTGAAGAATATAGAGGAGTAGAAAATGGAGGTGGAGAAGATAAATGATTTTTTCCCCTTGATTGGAAGGGGAGGAAGTGGATATGAATAAAATGTGAAGAACTGATTGTGTAACCTCTATGAAGAATGGAAAAGATGAGGAAAGAAATTTGGCAAAAATGACATTTTTCCATTCATTTAAACCTTGAATGCTTGAGCAGATGATTTTGTGAGTATATATCTGTCATTTATGTGGTTGATTTGTGGTTCAAGAATTTGGTGTAGATGGAACATTTAAATTTAATCACCAGCTAGTCTCGGTCATTACTTCCTTTTTCATTCCATTCTATATGGTGCAGTGAGATAAGTCTCTTTGCCTTCTAAGTGAACCATAAGATAAGTCTAGTGACTGGAATTTCAGCACTTATTCTGCTTTCATTCCACAAATTGGTGGGTACTAAGGAGTCTGTGCATAGCACAAAATGGTGGTTAGTAATTCCACTTATATTAGAAGAATGAACTAAGAAGTATGATGTGCATTTGGGAATATTCCATCTGCTTCGGTTTATGTGTTTGTCCAATCAGTTTATAATTTTAGCCATTTTTAATTTCATACTGCAGCTTCAGACTGGCACAACTTTTAGATGATATGTGAGGATAAAAAGCCTGCATAAACTTTGCAGTTATTCTTTTCCGTTGTTGTTTTTGTTTATGGCTTGCCCTGCTCATGATCGCTTTTATATGCAGTTTCACATGGACTGTTGGAGACTTTACCCTAGTGGGTGGGTCTTAAGACTTCCTGCTCTCAGGAATGAGTGACATCAGCGAAGAAACAGGAGGCATGAGAGCCTCGTTTTAACCTTTTGACCAACGAAAGAAGCTTTGGGTTCCCCACAGACCTTGGTTATAGCAGATCTTTGACACCGAGCCACTTGAATCTTTGTCCTGATAAAGCCAGTTTCAAGGACAGACAAATTACAGGATTCATTCCATGGTTTTTGAACAATTACACATTCAGGTACCTGTAGACATAACTTATTCATTTTCCATCTTGATGCCATTTCTTAGAGATTCTGTAAATGAGTTAATCGCTTCAACAATGATTTACGTTTCCTTCCGTCTTCCAAGTGGACAGCCCAGACTGTACAGTGAGCTGTTTAAAGGATAAGTGAAAACAAGGGAGAAATCTCAAGAACATGATTTAGGTCCTCCTTAAATAAAACTTTCATTTGTTATTGTACGGACATTCATAAATATCAATCTCATTTCTGATGCAAGTATGACCACTACCTGCATGTAAATTTTATTTTTTAGGTCCTGGAGTACTTGATCAAAATATTTCACTCGTGATATGGACTAAAAAAAAATTGCTAAAATCTGGGTGAATTGTACACCGGAAAAGAGGAGGGATAACGATTTTCTTTGTTTAGCTAAATCCAACTTCTTTGGCCAGACCAAGCGGGATAAATCATGTTAATTTTCCCTGTTTAACCCATAAAAAACAGTTCGGAAGTTTACACTACTAGGATCAATCTCATCACCTGACCTCTCTGATATGAGCCACCACGCTTCTTCAGACCTACCAATTTCAGACAATTCATGAACATCGAGCAAGTCCTGAAATCAGGTGAAGGCCTTTCCGATTTCATTTGGTTGAAAGCACTCCAGGCATCGCCAACCTTTCCCACAGCCCCATATGAGCGCGGAATAAGTAACACAATAATCGGTTTGCAGCCCTTGTGTTTCATTATCTTGGTCAGGCCCGTCCTACCATACTGCATGATCATGATGGTCCATGTGGGGTGTTATCCAGCAACCCTTCCTTCTCATTTGGTGAAAGAGGCTCCTCATCCACTTGAAGTCCTTAGCGCCTCCGGTGATCTTCATGGCCGTGTTGTACGCCTCCAAGCTATGACTGCAACCGTCTTGCTTCCACAACCAGTCAAAGAAGTTGTTCGCATTCAACAATCAAAGAGTAGTTTTGTCGAAACAAATGGAGCCCAAAAATCTCATTCAGAACCAGCTCGCTAGGAATCTGTCACTACAGTGGTTTGGACTTCAATGGGGATATGCCGGTCCATCTACGACCTTTTAGGCGTGGGGTGGTTAGGTGCAATATATCTCGAGGGTAAAACCTTCGACCCAAAAGATTGTCGTTGCTCAGAATAGTTCATTACTTTACATTCTTAGAACTTTTTTCTGAATGAAAAAACCTAATGCTGATGAAGACAACTTGCTAAATGACGTAAGTATGGATTACGCCGGATGTGCACGACCGTTGCCTGAACTACAATATATCAATGTCAAATGTTCAAATTCATCAGCGTCGAATCCAAAGCGCCCTTAACTTTTTGATATTTGCCAGTTCGAAGCAACAAAAATCGAAACGTCCACGTCCCATCGAAAAAGTCTGAATTTTCATGGAGCGAGCGATGTGACAACGACAAATCAAATACAATGTAAACGCCTTCGTTTTAATCCCGAGTTTCAAGTATTCCAACGGAAAAACCTGTAGTCCTCTTTGGACTTTCCCGTGTGAACTCCAATGAAGGAAAGCAAGCAGGAAAGTCAATGCCCCACGCGGGATAGTCGCGTCCTCCTCCAACACCCTTGCTCATCAATCCGTCCGTCGAACTATAAAATCTCTCGGGGATTATTATATGATGATTTGGACCCCACTTTTGTTTCTTTTTTCGTCGTTCTCCAGTTACCTGGCTGTACTATGTGCACTGCTTGTTTTTCAGCTGCAAGCCAAGGTTGTTACGGTATGCACCAGCTTTGGTCGAGCTAGTTCTCTTGGTCGAGAAAATCCACTTGTTGCAGGAGTTCTATAAGTCAACCCCTGCTCGATAGGGGAAATAGGACTGAGGAGGTGTGCAGACGATGTCCTGGGCAAACCTTGGGAATAAATAGTTGTTTGGAGTTGATACTTATCAGCTGTTGTTATAGATGGGAAATATTTGCGTTGGGTCGAGAGATTCTAGAGCTGATTTCTTGCAGTCCGTTTCAAAATCGTTGTTTTGGCATCGACCAAGCGATAAAATGGATGGTCATAGAGGGATTGTTCGTCTGTCAGAACAAAGTGCCGCCATTGAGAAAAAAGGAGGACTATAAACCAGCAGGGCCGACAAGACCCAAGAAATATTTCCATATGAAGAAGCCTTCGAGTGCAGGGCTCATGGTAGATTCAGTGTTACGTACAAAAACCGGTCACTTGGA
Source organism: Eucalyptus microcorys (assembly GCA_014182515.1). Lineage (NCBI taxonomy): Eukaryota > Viridiplantae > Streptophyta > Magnoliopsida > Myrtales > Myrtaceae > Eucalyptus > Eucalyptus microcorys. The sequence continues at coordinate 29,538,483 of CM024562.1, read as the reverse complement.
GGAATACTACAATTTGGGGCGGAAGCTTTGAAGTGGTCAGTTTGGTTCTACATTCCTATGCATAGAGAAGGCGACTGGCACAGAGTACGCTTGCAAATCCATTGCAAAGAGCAAAATGTTGACAAACCGCGAAGTTGAGAATGTGAGACGGGAAATAGAGATAATGCATCAAAGGGGCTTATGAAGATTCCGTGGCAATTCATGTGGTTATGGAACTGTGTGTCGGAGGGCGACTCTTCAACAGGATTGTAAAGAGGAGGCATTACACTGAACAGAAAACAGCTCAACTTGCCAGGACTAAAGTCAGTGCTGTGGAAGCTTGCCATTCCCTCCGGGTCATGCATCAAGATCTTAAGCCTGAGAATTTGCTATTCATGAATGAACAGGATGATTCACCTCTCAAGATGATAGATTTCGGATTTTCGACCTTCTTCAAGCCAGGTATGCTGCACAAATATCGATGGACTTCTCAGGACGTGTTTTGATCATTTTGTATTCTGATTTCTGATATCGCTTTCGATCTCAATGTGTTCTATAATTTTGTTTAATAATCTGGTTTCAGATTAAGTCTTCTTTGACATATGTGCAATGATGCTGGAATTACAATGATTGCAAAATAAATTGCAGGGAAGACTTTTACCGATGTAGTAGGAAGTTCATATTATGTCGCGCCTGAAGTTCTGCGGAAGAGTTACGGTCCAGAAGCAGATACACAGAGCGCCGGTCTAATCCTCTATGTTCTCCTAAGTGGTGCTCATCCATTTTGGGGCGATAAGGGGCTTGTCTTGTGCATTTTCATGTATGGACTTTCTGGAGGAGATCGATACTGAGCATTCATTTCGGTGATTGTTCTTTCTTTCCAATTTGGTCCAGAAACTAATGAGAAGATATATGAAGCAGTTTTGCATGGTGAGCCTCACTTCTCACCAGATCCTTGGCCAAACATATCTGAAAGTGCTAAAGATCTGGTCAGGAAAATGCTTGTCAAGAATCCTAAAAAGCGGATGACTGCCCATGAAGTCCTTTGTAAGTATGATAATCCAATTTTTGCTGATTCTATAACGTGCAGACTCGGGAATGCTAGTCATTTCTTAAATTGCAAGGAAAGTAGGAAACGTTCAAACAAGATAATCCGGGCCCTTTTTGGATCTCTATCTGAAGTGTAGACGAAAGCCTCTTCTCTACTGTCATAAAAGAGGTGTTCTTTTCTTTCTCCTTTTTTCTGGCTTCTTTAGAGCAGTTATTGTGGGGTTGCAAGGCTATTTTTGACGTCTTAGGAGGAGAAAAATGAAGTAGGGGTTGAGGGATGTAGATACAAGGTCACCTTACGCTCATTTTTAACGTAAACGGCCAGGGGGTTGAACTGAGCTTATGTTCTACCTTGGAACTATCTGAAATAAGGGTCTCTATCAGAATGATTATTATGCATGAATTCAAGGTGTCCAATACGGTCGAGAGAGATCTGTGCAAACAGTCTGGGAAGAGCTTCAAAGTTACAACTACAAAAGATATCGTCCCATTATATAGCAGGAGTTTAAACATACAAAGTTATGATGGAAATTTCATGAATGCTATTAACACTTCCACATAAAAATTACATATATGTCATTAACAAGAGAAAATCTCTACTTTAATATAACATTCCTTTATCATACTTCACAACTTCATTAATCTCCCCCTATGAGGTTGATCTTTAAAACAGCAGTAGTCTTGTAGTCTTCACTCGTCTTTGTAACCCAAATTATCTTAGTGCAGCAGCCTTCCCATCACTAATCATGGAGACCAATTGCGGCAATGCACAGCCTCTATTTCTTAGTGGTGACAACCTTGGTGATTTTCTGCATCAAGACTCTTCTTCAATGACAATGTCACATCATATATCAGTTGATGAAAATGATGATACTTCAACTCAATGTACTTTGTCCTTGATGAAAGTCCAAATTCTTTTTTAAGCCAAATAGCACTTTGATTGTCACTGAAAAAGTACACTACGATTACTCCCCGTCTATCTTCTTGAGAAAATTCTTTAACGAAATCATCTCCTTGTCGACTTCAGATATAGCTACATATTTTGCTTCAGTGGTTGAAAGAGACACACACTTTTGAAGGCTAGACAAACAACCGATTGTAGTGCCTCCTAAGCTAGAAACATAACTAACATAACTCAATGTGCTTTTCATATTGTCCAGGTCGCCACCAATATCTATATTGACAAAGCCTTATAAAGTTACATTGTTTTTTATAAAATATAGTGACATATCTTAAGCGCATCCGGGGTATCTTAATAGTCCCTTTACAGCTTCTTGATGCTTTAATCCTCGATTAATCATATATCCACTCACAAATCTCATTGGGTGAGTTATGTCTAATCCGTAAACACCATAACAAACATCAAAGTACCAACAACTAAACGCATAAAGGACTTTAGCATGTACTCCCGCTCATTATTTGTCTTTGGCCACTACTTCTTCTAGAGCTTGAAGTGAATTCCTAATGAAGTCCTTCTAGACTTTGCGTATTAAACTCCAAATCTATTCAGCACATTCTCAATGTGATTGTCTTATGATACCTTTAGAATTCCTTGGATCTATCTCATGTGATCCTCATCCTAAATATTTGATTGCTGCTCCCAAGTCTTTCATTTCAAACTCTTTTGACAATTGTTGTTTCAATATATTGATCTCCCTCACTAGATCTTGCAATGAATATATAATCCACATACATCCATTTCACATATAGTGAACCTGTTACGACACATAAAAGTATTAAATTTCTTGTACCACTGTCTAGGAGCCTGTTTTAAACCATATAAACCGTTCTTCAATTTGCATACATAATTTTGTTTGTCAAGCGCTTGTAAACCTTTTGGTTGTACCATGCATATGTCCTCATCAAAGTCACCATAAAGGAATGTAGATGTAAGTTCTCAACGTCAATAGTACTTGACATTAGCTTATTAGTAGTCAACTTCAAAATTGAAGTTAAAATCTTTGCATAGTCAATTCCTTTCTTTTGCGGAAAACCTTTTAGTAATAACATTGTTTTGTATCTCCTACTGTCATTAGGTTCTTTGATCTCATACACCTACTTGTTCAACAATACCTTCTTCCACTTACCACTTAATAGAATCTTTAAGGTTCTTCTTTAACCCCATACACCCACTTGTTTTATAATATTTTCTCCCATTTAATAGAATCTTTAGCATGTATTACTTTTGAAATGTATTCTTGTTCGCTAGCATCGATGTAAAGCAAATAATGTAATGTTGGCGAATACCTCCATGCAAGTGTAGATATACTATTAGATCTTCTTGAAGTGGGTTCACATGTATGTGATTCTTGTTCTGATTTTTTTTATCAAAATACATCAATAGTTTCAAGATTCTTAATCAAAACACTCTTAGAAACACATTCTAATTCAATTTCTCTAGTCTCATCTATTTATTTCCTCACTCTAGATTCTACCACAGACCTTTCCTTGTAGAACATATTTTCGTTGAATGTAACATCGTTTGTTTTTACTATTTTTCTATTTTGTTCATTCCAAAACCGATAGTCAAAATAATCAATATCATATCCAATGGAAAAGCATTTTCTAGCCTTTGCGTTAAGCTTGTGTCTATTTTTAGAATCTATGTGCACATATGAAACACAAAAAAACACTTTTTGATGTGAAAGATTCACCTTCTTTCTAGTCCATTCTTTTTCTGATAGCTTAAAATCAAGTGAAACTGAAGGTATTCTATTGCTCAAATATGCTACTGTATCATCTGCATCTACCCAAAATGTCTTAAGTGATCCTGCATGCATCCTCATGGTTCTTGCATGCTCATTCATAGTTCTGTTCATCTTTTCTGCAACTTTGTTTAGTTGTTGTCTATCAGGAACTGTTCTTGTCATCTTAATTTCATTCTTTACACAAAAGTGCTTGAACTCCTCATTGTCATACTCACCACTATTGTCAGACCTTAGACATTTAATTTTTTGGACAATCTCATTCTCTACTTCAGATTTCCATCTTTTAATATTAGTAAACACATCATATTTATTTTTCAAAAAATAAATCCATATTGTTCTAGTGTAGGCGTTAGTAAACATGACGTGGTAGCTTGAGCCTCCAATGGAATGTACAAGGGCTGCCCCCTAGACATCTGTATGCACTAACTAAAATTTTACTTTATTTGGTTCTCTCTCAATCTTCGAAAACCAACATGTTTCTATTTGCTTATAACACAATCTGCTAATAGACTAATATCTATGGATTTCAGATCAGGTAATTTTCCCTTTAATGCTAATACCATCATCCCCTGTTTTCTCATGTGTTCAAGCCTACAATGCCACAATTTGGAATCACCTTCCAACTTAGCAAGCATTGTTGTTTCTTTACTGCTTTCGGTCATGTGCATTGTTTTTGACTTTGTTCCCCGTTCTACAATCATAACATCTTTAGTAATTTTCCACAAGTTGTCCTAAAAATATAATTCAGTAGCCTTAGCTATCTAAGTGGCCTATGGAATCAAATTTTCCACAAGTTGACCCTGCCCTTAGGGGAAATTGGAAATTCCTTAGGTTTTTACATGGAGGATGCAGTGAACATGTGCTTAAATCAAAATGTTGTTTTGCAGCTGAAGGGATCTGATAAGGTTCTGCTTCTTTGCCACAGGACGGTTGCATTGACCACAATGAGCTCATGGCGATGAAGCAAAAGGGAAACACTGATCAAAGGGTCTGCAGAGTAGGAGTAGAAATTGGAGGTGGAGAAGACAATGGTATTCCTTCCCCTGGTTGGAAGGGGAGGAAGTAAAAAGGAATAAATTGTGAAGAATTGATTTAACAGTGTCTATGAAGTAGGGAAAAGGAAGAGGAAAGAAAATCTTCAAGAAAAAATGACAATTTTTGCCATTCATTTAAACTTTAAAGGTGGGGAAAAAACTTAAATGTGTAAAAAAAATAAAAAATCAAACATTGAATGTGTGAGCAGATGCTTTCGTGAGTATATATATCATTTATGTGGTTGATCACGGGTCCAAGAATGTGGAGTAGATGCAACATTTAGACTAATTGAACCGAAAAGCATCAACTTGTCTTGGTCATTTCATTTCTTCTTTTCTCATTCAGTTGGTGGATATTGTACAGTGAGATTACTCTCTTTTATCTCACAAGGAACACCCATAGGATAAGTCTTATGTCCTGAAACCCAGCACTTATTCCTCTTTCATGCCATGAACTACGTGGGCATCAAGGAATCTGTTCATGGCAAACCACAGTGGTCGGTATCCCACTCATTTTGAGAAGAATGAACTCAGCAGGATACTGCGCATCTGGGAGTGTTCCATCTGCTCACGATCAATTTTAGGTGCAGTTTTACAAGGAGTTATTATTGGTGCTATCAAGAGGACCGCCTGAACTGTACCGAGAGCGAAATAAAGCAGAAGTGAAAACAAGAAATGGTAGTGGATAAAGGAGAAATCTCAAGAAAATGATCTATGTCATCCTTAAATAAAATCCATTCCTTGTTGTACAGAAAATCATAATTATCGATCTCATCTCTGATGCAAGTATCACTACTACCTGCATGCAAGTACTTGATCTAAATATTTCACTCATGATAAGGACTCCAAACTTGCTCAGATCTCCAACCGCAACTTCTTCTTTTTTAACTCTTTATGTACACCAAAGAAGAATAGGAATAATCATGTCACTGACTTCCTTTGTTTAGCTAAATCTAACTTCTGTTGCCAGACTAAGCGGGCCAAATCATGCTTTCCTTCCCTGTTTAACCCATGAAAAACAGTTTGGAAGTTGATGCTACTAGGGACAATCTTGTCACCCAACATCTCTGATATGAGCCCCATTGCTTCTTCAGACCTACCAATTTTACACAGAGAATCCATGAACATCGAATAAGTCCTAAAATCAGGTGAAGGCCCATCCGATTTCATTCGGTTGAAAACACTCCAAGCATCACCAACCTTTCCTGCAACCATGTAACCCCGGATGAGCGCAGAATAAGTAACAACGGTTGGTTCACAGCCCTCGCGTTTCATCATCTCGAGAACCTCCTCGGCCTTTCCAATTTCCTTCTTCTTAAGATAATGCACTGCCAATGACGTATAGACATGAACACTAGGAGAGACTCCCGCCTGCTTCATTTCGTCCACTTTAGACAATGCCGCCTCCAAATTCCCCTTTCTGAGTAGCCCATAGACGATGCTCCCGTAGACATACTTATTCAGTGTCTCTCGCTCCGCTCCGGCATTGTCCAGCAATTTTAGTGCTTCTTTCAAGTTACCCGCTCGGCAAAGTGCTCTAATGTACAGAGAGTAACTCAGTGCAATTGAAAAACCAACTTCACGCAGGAAATTCACACATTTCCTCGCGTCTGATAACTTACCGCTTTCACATAAGCAACCTAGATAGATTTCAACGAGTTCCTTATCCGGGACGTGCTTGGATTTCATCATCTCCCTAAACAACTTCACGGCCTCATCCACCTTTCTACCTTTACTCCCGCAGAGAGAGATGATCAAGTACTTGTAAGTACTTCCGCTCGGCTCACAACCGCTCGCCTTCATCTCCTCAAAGATCCCCAAAGCGATCACCGTCAGGCCCGTTCTTCCATACTGCATGATCATGATGGTCCATGTGTCCGGAGTTATCGAGCAACCCTTCCTTCTCATCTCATAAAAGAGACTCCTCATGCACTCAAAGTCCTTAGCGCCTCCGGCAATCTTCATGGCCATGTTGTACGCCTCCAAGCTATGACCGTAGCCATCTCGCTTCCCCACCCAGTCAAGGAAGCGCAATGCCGCGCCGCCGCGGAACTTGCATCTGCTAATGACCTCGACCACGAGTGCACTAGTGAAGTTCACATTGCACTTCTCCAAAGCCTCTCGAGCCAAATCCCAGTCTTCGGATCCTAACAGCAGAGCACAAACTTCTTCGACATCTGCTTGGCTGTAAACCGGAGAAGTCGTCTCCACCGGCTCGGAACCCACCTCTTCTCCGTCCGGCCGGCGAACATCAGACATCGACACGGGACCGACATCCTCGCCGTCGGATGTGGCAAAACCCCTAGTTTTCATCGAACTACCTCTGCCGATACAACCATCGCGCAGCCCGTTTGAACAACTTCTCCAACCAGGGCTCGCATTACCGCGCTTCGAATTCAAACGGCACTCGAGCGAATCGCCGAGGCGAGCTAGATAAGTAGAAACCCCCAAATCGGAGTAAACAGACCTAGAGCACCGTCTACGAACGGCAGCGATCATCTTCCCCAAATTCGACAGGTACGACATCGGATCGACGGCGCGAAAGACTGAAATTTGGAAGCCGATCCGAGGAGACGAGTGGGGCCCTTTTCGATTCGGGACGTCTTCGGAATCAATGGAAGCGGAGGGGAAGAAGAGCTTACTGTTGAGGTCGCGAGCTCGGAGAAAGGTCGGCCATGGAGGCGCGACCCGCCGTGGAAATTGGGATCTTGTGGATTTAGGGTTCTTCTTCTGTTCAGTCTTCCCAGTCGCCCGGCGAGTGACCGACTGTTACTGTAGCGGTAAATTCAATGTTTAACCCAACTCGCCGTGCCGCATTTTTATCGATTACATCAACGAAGTACTGAATTTAAGGCTACATCCGGTTCGTAAAAAATGAATAATTCAGAAATTATTTTTTTAAAATAATTATTTATACCGTTTAAGATAAGTTAGTGAAGTATGAATTTTTTCATTCATTTATTTTTAAAAATGTTTAAATAATCAAATAAAAAAAGATTTGTTTCGGAAACAATTTTGAAAAAAACACATTTGGTAAATTTGTTAGAGAAATATAAAAAGAATAGAAACATGTTTGGTAAATTTATATAATTTTTTTATTTCTTTTAATTTTTTAATATTTTTATTTTATTTTTCTATTTTCTTTCTAATTTTTCCTTTTTTTCCTTTTTCCTTTTTTTTTTTTTTTCTTCTTTTGGATAATTGGTCAAAGGGCTCGCCGCCATGGCCGGCGACCGGCCAAGAGGGCGGCGGCCTCGCCCAACCACGGCGAGGCTCGTCGGCCCGGCGAGGCCGAGCCTCACCCGGGGCCGGCGACGCTCCGGCGAGGTCACTGGCCCTCAATGGCGTCGCCGATCGCCGGCCATGGCTGAGGCTAGCAACCAGCCAAAGAAAAAATAAAGAAAAAGAAAGAGAGAAAAAAGTGTTCTTAAAATGTGTTCCAGAAACAAGAAAACAATTTTTTTTTGATTTTTTCTTTTTTACATTGAGATGTGTTTTATTATTTGGGAAAAAAATAATAATTTTGGAACAAAAACGCAAATAAATGTGTTTCTGTTCCTTTTTATTCCCAGAAACAAAAAAAAAAAACAAAAAAATTGTTTAAAAACGGAAAAAAGAAATCAAAACAAACGCAGCCTTAGTTAGTGAAGTGTGAATAGTTTTTATTCATTTATTTCTATAAGCAATGTAAATAATCATTTTTTAGAAATTATTTTCTAAATGATTCATTTTTCACGGGACAAACAGAACTTAAGTGTAAATAAAAAGTACCATAATCCTTCAACAAAATGGTGAATGAGTCACAAGATTGAAAGAATTTCGAAAATTGGTTATACAACTAAGCTTTCGTAATTTTTTCTCTTTTCTCTTTCTTTCTTTTGGCGACCCTTATTGGCCGTTGTGCAAGCCCTTACCCAAATATAGTGAGGGCCGGCCTCACTCGGGACCAACAAGGGCAACCCTTGTTTGTGGCTTTCAAGGGTGGCTTTGTCGAGGGTGAGGTTTGACTTGCTGAGTTGAGGTCATCCCTTGCCTTCCTAATTGCTAGCGAGGCAAGCCTTGCCCAAATCCAGTAAAAGCCGGCCTCACCAGATTGAGTGAAGGCATTCTTTGCCCAACCCAAGCCAAATTAAGTGCCCCAAAGAATCTTAAAAGTCTTCAATTCATAGTACTAATTTTAGGCATAAAAACTTTGACAGTCCCAATTCATATAAAGATCCCTACCTCTAATTTCATCAACACGTACGATCATACATCATTAGATTTCGCGTTTGATCCAATTCGATGTAGATCTCTTGCTTTAATGGAGTGGACTTGACTTTTCCTTCGTCTTATCGGTAGGTCTGTTCTCGATAATATATCATAAGATTACCTCCTGTATCTTCCTATGGACTTTCCCATCACCTTTGACTTTTCAAACGTGTGGAAGAGATGAACATTCTTTTAATTGGTCCTTTCCCCACACACACACACAAGTTTCCTTCCCCTTTGTCGTCTTCGAGATGATGGTGAAATTCGTTTACTTTCTACGTCCGCACACGGTTTCGCCTCACCTTCCGCTGTCCTTGTCGATGGTGTCGGAGTGGTTGTGCGATTAGGACCTTGGATAAAGCCTCTCGAGATAGTGAAACATTTTGTTCAGACCGACACCTGCGGCCAATCGGGATTAACGAAGTAAGCTCCGGGTTTAAGCGTCGTTGGTCGCGCGCACGTCTTGCTGGGGGAAAGCGTAGTGAGTGGTGGTGTCCCATGATGTCGATGAGTGCTGCTCCATTTTTGCCTGCCTTTGACCAAATCACGTTCAGGCCAAAATAATGGTCTACAGAACAGCCTTGATGGAAAATTTTGTACTAGGGGACAAAATTCACCCTATAGTTGTTGTGGATATGATTCATGGTCTCCATTGACAGGAAAACACAGGGATTTTACTTCGCAATGAGCAGGTAAGGGTCCGGGGCTGCCCGGCAGAGGTCGCGAGGCCAACGCCCTTGGTCCGCCATTTAATTTTATAGTTTGAGCTCATATTTTATTGATAATTTAAACTTCGACTCATGAATAGTTAGTGGACATATATAATCTATTCCTTTTATAATTGAGAGTTGTAATAGAAGCGTGAGACATTAATTATAGTGAAATTTTTTATTGGACTTGTGTTTCGATTTTTTTCTCGCTTTTACTTTTTATTTTTTTAATTCTGAACATTTAATCCTAACAAAAATTTGACCGACAAAGGATTGGTGTTTGAACACAGGCTATGTAATCTTCTTTCTATCGCCCGCGATAATCTTCTTCTACACGATCCTGCTTCATCTCAAGTAAGATTGTGACTATATTGTCTGGGGAGTTAATTCAATATCGAGATTTGACGGGGATAATGGGTGATTTCTAGGGAAGTCAAGCGAACAAGTCACATGGATTGGAGTTAAAGATGAGTTTCATGAGAAACATGATGTCGCAAGATAAGGTCAAAGACCCTTTTTGGAAAAAAAAAAAAAAATATATATATAAAAAAATATATATATATATATATATCATAAGACGAGGAGAAAAACAGAGGATGACGTGGCAGGTGCGATCTATTTTGATGGCTACGAGAGGGGCCCGTCCCCGCACGGTAAGCGTCGTGGAAGCGCCCGCACGGTGGCGTGGCAGCGGCGTTCGGGAGCTCTTTGACTTTGGACCCGTGGCGGATCGTTGAGGGGTCAGAGGGCGAGCGACGTGGTCCAACTTGGTGGGGGAACAGCGGCGGCGACGGCGACGCCAATTTGGCCTTCGCTTTGACCCTTTCCCCATCCGGCCACGGGCCATCCTTCCTACGATGACTTAAACAAAGGCACGCGGCAATTCGCGACGGAGATTCTCGAAACAAAATGGAGCTCGAAAGTATCGGCGACTACGGCCCTTCAAGATGGAGGGTTTGGAGCGGTTCAATGCAAGGGATCGCGTGAATAGAAGCTTCGATCCTGGGAGATTGATGTCATTCGGAAGTTTAGAGTCGAATTCATAAGTTGTCGGAAGTTTCCTTTGAATTGAGAATCCGATACTAATAAAGGCATTCTAATAAGATGTGTGTATGAAAAAAATAATGTATATGTATGTATTACGTTGGATACACAGAACGTTTGAAAAGTCCAATATATTTTAATTCGCACGCGAGGAGAGTGAAACAAATGGAGCTTGAAAGTAGTCGACCCTTCAAGGGTTTGGAATGGTTATTGCAAGGGATATAAAAATGTCAACTTGGGAGATTGATGTCATTTAGAGTCAAATTCATGAGTTTGCCTTCGTCGGAAGTTTCCTTTGTATTAAGAATTCGTCATTGATAAAGGCAAGTTTCTAATATAATGTGTGTATTATGAACAAAAAGGTAAAAAAATAATGTAAGTGTGCATGTACTACGTTGGATATATAGAGCATTTGAAAAGTCCAATATAATCTAATTTGCACGAAAGCGAGGGTGATAAAACATCGTGCAATGCTTGGCAATTAGGATTGATATGCTCTTTTATATTCAAATGGTTTCTCTTCATCTGTCGAATTTTTTAATAATCCTTCTCGCATGCTAGCACACAAAGAAATATGACTAGCAAAATAGACGCACGAGCGAAATGCAAAATAAGGAGCGTATTGCTTGCAAAACAATGGAGTAAAAAACAATCTCTTGAAATTGCAATAAAAGAAAAGGAAAATGTCCAATTAAAGGTTCTTAAAATCTGCCGGCACGGGCCGGCCTAGAAATCCATCCCCCCACTCGAACCCAAAGCGCGCCGCCTTCTCGGCATTTGCCGGTCTCAAAGCAACACTAAAATGCGAACAGGCATGCGGAGACCGTCAAAATCCCGGGCGCGGCAAAATCTCAGCCGTCCAACTCCCCCGGAGGACCCCACCCGAATCCGCGATCCTGCGAATTTCTTAAGGAGCGATGTAATTAACGATAATAAAAAAGAGAGATCAAGATAATGAGGGAACGCGTCTTCGCCCGTTCCATACGAGTTTGAAGCATTCCAACGGAATAACCTGTAATTTCCCACTCTCTTTTCTTTCTCTCACTTTCCGCGTTTTCCTTGGGGATTTCCCTCATTTTCCCACCTCTCGCGTGTGGAATGGCGACGAAGGAAAGCGAGCAGGAAAATCCCTCCCCCTCCCCCTTCCCCCTCCCCAAAACCCTAACCTTCCATCATCATCGATCCATCACCGCCATCGTCATCGACCGAGCTATAAAGCTGAGGCCGAGTCCACCTTCTCCTCTCCGTCCCCACCATTTCTTTAATCCCTCCTTCCGTCTGAACATTTCTTCGCCCCTCCCTCCCTCTCTCTCTCTCTCTCTCTTCTCTACCGAGCGTCTCTGAATTCGTCAATTCTAAGTAGCTCGGCAGAGTTTCCGCGAACCTTCGGAAGCTCCGTGGAATTTTTCGCGGATTCCTTCTGGTGGCGGCATGGACCAGGTTACGTCCTTAGAATTTCGCTGATCCGCTGGTTGCATAAAAAGAGGACTGTCGCAGTTGGTTGTTGCGGATATTACTTGTTTATTTGAAGAATTAGACCGCCTTTTTTCCTTCGTTCGAGTTCGTCTTCGTATAAAGCACGTCGTTTTCGTCACAACTGGGATCTATAGAGTTTGGAATTTTCCGTGTCGTTTCCGAGTTAGCTAGCTGTAGTACGTGCATCGCTGCTTGCGGCTGCAAAGTTGAGGTCTTTACTGGGTACCGCATTGGCTCCGGTCAACCTTAGTTCTCTGGTCTGGTCGGTGAAATCCGCTTGCAGGAGTGCTATATATGCGTGCCGGTTTAATGACTGCTTGATAGGGGAATGGGTCTGAGGTGGTGTGTGCAGACGACGTACAGCATAAAGTCGGGAGTATTATAGCGGTTAGGCGTTGATACTTATCAGCTTTTGTTATAGATGGGAAATAATTGCGTCGGTTCGAGAGTTTCTAGAGATGGTTTCTTTCAGTCCATCTCGAATTCGGTGTTTTGGTATCGGTCGAGCGATAATATGGATGGTCATAGAGGGATCTCCGATCGATCGACATCCGTCAGTGAGGACAGAGAAGCTCCTCTGTCTGTTCAGGATAAGCCCCCAATCCACGTCGTGATAGTTAAGGAGGAGCCGAAAATGGAGCAGGTCACGAAGCAAAAGGAAGATACTAAAGCAATGGGACAAGCGACACGTGTTGTGGAGATCAAATTGCCGCAGCCCTCGAGACAAAAGGAGGATGTCAAACCAGCAGTGCCAGCAAGACCCAAGAAATCTCTCCACGTGAAGAAGCCTTCGAGTGCGGGGCTCATGGCAGATTCGGTGTTACGAACAAAGACCGGTCACTTGAAGGAGTACTACAAGTTGGGGCGGAAGCTTGGACACGGTCAGTTTGGCACTACATTCCTTTGCGTGGAGAAGGCGACTGGTAAAGAGTACGCTTGCAAGTCCATCGCGAAAAGGAAATTGTTGACAAAGGACGATGTCGAGGATGTGAGACGGGAAATAGAGATAATGCATCACTTGGCGGGGCATTCTAACGTGATATCCATCAAAGGGGCATATGAGGATTCCGTGGCAGTTCATATGGTTATGGAATTGTGCACAGGAGGCGAGCTCTTTGACAGGATTGTAAAGAGGGGGCATTACACTGAAAGGAAAGCAGCTCAACTTGCCAGGACTATAGTTGGTGTTGTGGAAGCTTGCCATTCCCTTGGGGTCATGCATCGAGATCTTAAGCCAGAGAATTTTCTATTCATTAATGAACAGGAGGATTCGCCCCTCAAGACGATAGACTTCGGATTATCAATCTTCTTCAAGCCAGGTATGCTGCACAAAAATTGATAGACTTTTCGGGATGTGTTTTGATAATTTTGAGTTCAGACTTCTGACATCACTTTCCATCTCCTTCTTATATATATGATTCCATTTAATAAGCTGATTTACTTCCTTTTACTGCAACCAAACAAAACAGCTTCGGTGTTTTTTTGCACTAGCTCATTCTAGTCATCGCAATCAGAAATTTCAGCAATATAATATGATTTCAAGTCCTTGTTGAAAAAATTAGTTCCTTGAATCTTCTGAATCTGAACTTTGCCATCAGGTGAATAATCTCATCGTCGTGCATAAAGTCTTTGAAGTTCGATTCTGATTTTCTCCATGTACTTGTTCTTACATGGAAGAATAAATGCAATTGATAGGCTCTTTGAAATTAATTTTCCTGCCCAACAACTTATGTTAGCACTAGTAAAGTAATGTATCTTATCTAGTCTCTTGAAACATTATATATAAACCCTCGGTGATTAATTCTTCTCAACATTGCAGGGGAGACTTTTTCTGATGTAGTAGGAAGCCCGTATTATGTTGCACCTGAAGTTCTGAGGAAGAATTACGGTCCAGAGGCAGATGTATGGAGCGCCGGTGTGATCCTCTACATTCTCCTAAGTGGTGTTCCTCCATTTTGGGGTGGTAAGGACTTTGTCTTGTGCATTTTTATGCATAGACTTTCTAGAGCTGATCGATACTGAGCATTCCTTTTGGCGGTTGTTCTTTATTTCCAATTTGATCCAGAATCTGAGGAGGAGATATTTGAAGAGGTTTTGCATGGCGATCTTGACTTTTCATCAGATCCTTGGCCTAAGATATCTGCAAGTGCTAAAGATCTAGTCAGAAGAATGCTTATCAGGAATCCTAAAAAGCGGATAACTGCTCATCAAGTCCTTTGTAAGTACGATAACCCAATGTGCGGAATCCACAGTTTACATACTCAGGAATGCTACGGTCATTTTGTAACATAGAAGAGAAGTAGAAAATGATCAAACAAGATAACCCGGGGCCATTTTTCAGCCCTTTTAGATTTATACCTGTAGCATAGACAAAAGCCTCTTCTCTCCTGTCATAAAAGAGCTTTTCTTTTTTTTCTTTTTTTTTTTGCTTCTTTTATAGCAGCTATTGTGGGGTTGCATAGGCCATTTGTAACCTCTTAGGATGAGAAATTTGAACTGGAAGTTGAGAGGATGTAGATCCAAGGCTACCTTAAGCTCTTAAATGGCCAGGGAGTTGAGTTGAGCTGGCAATCTACTTTGGAACTACCTGAAACAGGGGTCTTTCTAAAAATTAGTATTATATATTAGTTCAAGGTTTCCGATATGGTCAAGAGAGACCTGTACAAACAGTCTGGAAGAGCGTTAGTTGTGAAATACACTGCAAGGCTGGCAATTTTTTTGGAAGACCATTAAAATTCACTAGCTCATAGGATGACTAACAATGTCTGAATATTTTTTAGAAAACTTGAAGGAGTGTGTGTTCTCCTGGAATTAAGTCGAGATGAAAACTAATTCAAATTTATGGAGGCTTGGTGCCAGTATCGAGAAGTTAAAGAGGAGCTAGTGGGACTTTCATTTTGCTTGGAAGTACATGAAATTCTGGAATAGTATTGGAAGTCTAAACCCCTTCTGTATTTATGCAGGTCACCCTTGGATTCAAGTTGATGGGGTAGCTCCAGACAAGCCTCTTGATTCTGCAGTCCTGAGTCGCTTGAAACAGTTCTCTGCCATGAACAAATTTAAGAAGATGGCCCTTAGAGTAAGTTTATGCAGCTTTGGCATTCTGATGAAGCATATGATCGTCGACCTTATGCTCATTATAAACTATGTGGTCCATATAAAGAGTTTTTGGTAGATCTACACCATTCATACTAACAGATAGAAACATCTCATCGACTTTAATGTGGAAAAAAACTGATACTTAACGTTGTAGATCATCTTTGTTACTTCTTTTTTAACTGTAAGCTTGTATGTGCAGGTTATAGCAGAGAGCCTTTCTGAAGAAGAAATTGCCGGGTTGAAAGAAATGTTCAAGATGATTGACACAGACAACAGTGGTCTTATTACTTTTGAAGAACTTAAAGCTGGACTTAAAAAATTCGGCGCAAACCTTAATGAGTCCGAAATGCTAGATCTGATGAAGGCTGTAAGTATCACATTAACCTTTGTACTGGCGTTTTGTTTCTGTGTCCATGCATGGGATTGATTGATTTCGCGCCCACAGGCCGATATCGACAATAGCGGCACCATTGACTATGGGGAATTTGTTGCTGCGACTTTGCATCTGAACAAAGTGGAGAAGGAAGACCATCTATTTGCTGCATTTACATATTTTGATAGAGATGGAAGTGGCTATATCACTCAAGATGGGCTTCAACAAGCCTGTGAGGAGTTCGGCATAGAGGATGTCCGCTTGGAGGAAATGATCCAAGAAGTTGATCAGGACAATGTAAGCCTCTTTATATATATTACTTAGTCTCTCCTAACAGTGCACAGACATGAAATTGAAACTGAAAATTACAAGATGTAGACCAGGTTAAGAACTTAAGTAAATCACCCATTATTCATGAATTAACACGTTTTGCGTACCGAAAACGGGTTTTTCTAGGAAGATGTGGAATCTCTTACTGTGTGATGACTATTTAAGAAGTTTGTGTTGCCTACAGCCTTTTGTTATCTGATTTTCAGACTCAATCAGAACCCTGCAATGATGAAACACTACGTAATTTGTATCACTTTCTAACTGCATGGTTATACCATTTTGCGACTTAAAACAAAAGGTTGACAAGGATTGGGCAGAAGCGGCGATGTCCTAATCAGCAGTTGTCTGACTAGACTACTCTGCTTCTCAGAAAATTGGAAACACCGTTCATGCAGTGAACGTGTGCTTAAATCAAAATGTTTGTTTACAGTTTAAGGCATCTGATCATATTACAATCCTTTGCCACAGGACGGTCGCATCGACTACAACGAGTTCGTGGCGATGATGCAAAAGGGAGACGGTGATCCTGGGACAAAGGGTCTAAAGAGTAGGAGTATCAGAATCGGTTATAGAGAAGCACTGCCCGTCTGTTAACACAGGGAAACTCCCCCGCCATGAACCGTGTCCATCCAGTGGATGGAGCAGTGTCCGCTGCCATCAACAGTTGTGATTCACCTGGTCCGCGGTGGGCCTTGGTGTGAACATGTGCTGGTAAATAGAAGAAAAAAGCCTTGATTTTTCATCTCCCGCTTTGAGTTAATTTTCCACAGGAGGTATACTTGTATAGAAGTGGCAAAAAGTTATAACTTCAGCATGTGCTGGTAAATAGAAGAAAGAAGCCTTGATTTTTCCTTAGTTGATCTCCTGATGCATAGTCGAAACGAGGCCTTTTTGGCAGACCACACGAAATCGTGGAATGTAGCGTGCGAAGAAAGAGGGGGGTTGGAAGACACATGAGAGACACTGCCCATTTTGAGTATAACCGGACCCAAGCTACAGCCGTTGCATGTGAATTCATGGTACATAGCACAGTTCCTATATCGAAGTTTCCACATGGACCTCAACAAATTTTCTTCCACCAACATATAGAATAGAAAATGTAAGAACAACAGAACGCACTTGGAAAACCATTGCTTTAACCAGGGTACAATCAATTTTCTGATCAATTATAGACTACTTTACCAACGATTCCCGTGGGATCTGGGATGTACGAAGAAGCTTTGGTAGGACTTATTTGTGCAACACGGTAAGCGTCCGATGGCACAATCGAATGAACCTTGACCAGTCTTGTCTTTTGGTCCCGGTACTTAGAAAAATATTGCCACGGTCGAAACGACAAAGTGGCAAGAATGTGATCTAGTACAGAGAGGCATTAGCGAAAAATTCAATGTATGTCTTCGTTTGGGTCAACGGCGCTTCCTCTCTTCGCTCATCTGGAATCTGGGACTGGTGCACCTCCCACCTCCTGAATTATGGACAAGTTCGATTCCTTTGTTCTGCTTTCGGTTATGATAATTGATTTCCTAGTCCTTTTAAAATTAGATTTTCTCTCTTTCGGTCACATGCGAAACAGGCATGGAATACGCAGATGCCAACTGAGGAGGGGGGTTTGAATGAGCCTCTCGGATGACTTGGCAATAGCAATCAGCTTCATGTGCACTGTCTAACTCGGTTAGTGGAATCCTATGAGCACACCGAGGAAAATGCGCCTCGTTTTCTGATGCGCGATAGCGATCTTCGGTGTGGCGACGACATGGTGGGTCATGGCCTTGTAGGGACGGGGCATACTAGCTCCGACATTGGCAGATCTTAGGAATCGCGGAATTATCGTGATTGAAATTAACCCAGAGCTCGATTACTTCCTCAACACGAGACTTTCACTTAGGACACGAATATTAAATGGAAACTTTGTAATCTTGGGTTAGGAAGCATTACAATCCTAGATTAACTCATTGGTCCGTCCTATACAGAATCTTACAATTTATCCTTTGACGTAGGGGCAAATACACTTCTAGGAGGTCACTCATTCTAGTGGTGCTATAACATTAGCTTCTTTAATTTTGGAGTTCCAACATAAAGCTTGACATTCGTCCAAGGCCTTTCTGACTCGACGACCACTCCCCACCCTAG
The DNA here is from genome assembly GCA_014182515.1 of Eucalyptus microcorys. NCBI lineage: Eukaryota > Viridiplantae > Streptophyta > Magnoliopsida > Myrtales > Myrtaceae > Eucalyptus > Eucalyptus microcorys. Next base: position 29,520,299 of record CM024562.1, on the reverse strand, counting down.
TCGGACAAGGTCATTACAAGTAAGATAGGAAATCAAACTCGAAGTGGTGCATTTCTCTTCTTTTCCCCTCTCTCACAAAGAAGTAAAATTGACATGGCATGATCATAGTAGCTCTATTCGATTACAAAAATCATGTGACTAGATTATATTCGAGTTTTTCACATATTGACCTTGAGGAGCGATTTTGTGATTTTGATGGATTTCTAAATGTTCAGTTCAAAGGAGAGTAGCATCTAAATATGCACATGTACATCGATCGAACTGAAGTCCGTGGTCAAGATAAAATCATGAATTGCGTTTGCAATGACCCACTTCGTTCACATATGCTATTCAAGTCATCAATGATTGAAGATGTCTTTTGCTTGGAGAAACTCTAGTGTTCCGCTGTCTGATAGCTACATCCCATTCCTACTTATTCGTCCAAGCATTGAAGATTTGGTTAGGTTTCATTTACTAATTAAGGACGAGCACTACTTCATTCATGAACGTTTTCTTTTTATCTGTCTCTTTCTCTCTAATCAAGAAGGTCCAAAATTGAGCATTCGAGAAGCCGAATTGTCAAATTTATGTGATGAGACGCATCACAGAGAGATGTCGATTTCATTAAGTTTATGAATTATCAAGCCGGCCATACCATTCATCAATTATCAGTCTTAGGTCAGCACAAGCCAATCCCTGGTCATTGATGATGGGTCCCAATTGCTAGTCATCAAGCCCATCTCACAACGACCTCAAGTTCCTATCTATCGATCCTAGGCCAACAATGATCGGTCGTGGACTGACATCTTTTGATCGGCCAAACCTAAGTTTACATAGGTCTATTCGCATCTTATCCGACAGTCTCGGTGGCCTCGCACTTGTCTTGGGCCATTGTTGATTGATCTTAAGTCGCCTCTTGTCAGTTTTAAGTGATTCCTCTTGTAGCACAAGCCAACTATATGAAAATCATTTTTCTTAAGGAGGTTGCTCAAAGAAAATATTTCGAACCAAAAGACAATTCTTTTGTAGCACAAGCCAACCTTACCTCCACTTCCAATTACTTACTGTTGGCCTTGTACAGTGGTGTTTCCGGCCAACATTACTATGGAAAAAACCACACATTGCAGCTCATTATAGTTAAGTGCCTTGACCGCAACTACTTCCTAATCGGCTTAATTAATGGCGAGCGCAAATTTAGGAGTTACGTGAATATTATATTCTTGAAAAACTCAATAATGACTACCCAAAAAGCGCAGTTAAGACCACTAAAAGCAGTAAAAACACATAGATGAGCATTTTAAAAATCGGACTTTCGAGAGGCGCGTTTTCTACTTTTTCATTCTTTTTCGATCGGGACTTACAACATCCAATGAGAATTCACGTGTACCGAAGCGTCAAAGGAAGAAAAAAGAGAGAAGCTTCCCGGAGTGTGCCAAAGATTGATTATAGAAATGGGGAAATCGACATCATTGATCACCTTCTCGAAATCGAAATGGGGGACACTTCAATCCAGCCATGACAACTGAGTGCAACGCACCACCCGCAAAATCCCAAAGGCACGAACAAATCAAGGGTCAGCACAAGACGTGGGGTCTCGTCTTCATCACTTTTGTCTCTTGACACATTCGGGAAAAAAAAAAAATGGTAATATGTTCCCGTCCCTTTTTAATATTTCTTTACTTTATTCTAATTTTCACACAAAAATAATTTTTTAAAAATGGATATCAAGATATTTTTACGATAATGACACAAACAGTCTCTTAATTTTGGGTAAATGTGCAATTTAATCCGTAAATTTTTAATTTGTTCAATGTGGCCCATAAACTTTAACTAATGTATAATTGTGGTTTATGAACTTTTAATTTATTCAATAAAATCTCTAAACTTTGGATATATGTTCGATATAGTTCGGAACTATATAAAAATATTAAATATAGTCCATAATTTTGAATTAATAAAAGAATTATATTGAACATTTTCATAAAATTCAGGGTTTGTATTGATTAAATAAATTAAAAATTCAATGACTACATTGCATATTAAGCTAATATTTAATGATCAAATTACACATGAAATCAAATTTTATGAATTATTTGTGTCATTATCTTTTTTTTTTTATTTTTTAATGAACGGTTGCTCGGGTAAGGTTGAATTTTGTGAAATTGGGTCGTAGGGAATTTTCCCCTTATTTTTTCCTTCCTTTTTCGAGGAATTTTTGGGACCAAGCTGGACGGGGTGGGGGGCCCCACGGGGGCGCAAGCTGCCACGTTGTGACAGCTCACGCACGGTTGGTGGCGGCAGTTACATGCCGCGGGCTGGCCGAACGTGAGACCAATCACATCCCGCGGTCGCGCCACGTCAGCTGGGGGAGGATGAGGACGGGAACCACCACCTGCTTTGGCTTTGGCTTTGGCTTTGGCTTTGGCTTTGCTGCGCAGGAGGAGGAGGAGCTGTCCCTTCCCCTTCGCGCCTCGGACTCGGACTCGGGGCTCCGACTCGCAGGTTTTTTCCTTTTTTTTTTTAACATTTGCCCCCCACGTTCTCCAACAGTTGCCCCCCTCTCTGTCCTCAATCATTTTGGCTCCTCCCCCGATTGATTTTACCTCTTTGCCCCTCGGTTAATATCTGTCGTCCCCGGTTGACCATTCTACCCTCCATGTCTTATTAAATTTAAGATTAATATCACGAAGACCATTAAACCGATGTACTTATAACAAATTTATTCAAAACTAATTCTTTAACAATCAAAAACTTCATAATTTTGACAATTTAACTTAGTAATTTGGCAATAAAATTTAACGGATGGTAAATTTATTATAATATACCAGTTTTGGTTTTTTTTCATTATATTAACTCTTAAATGTATTGTGGATTATCCAAATGATAAGCATATTCATTCTCTTCTTTCTCAGAATGACAAAAGTCATACAAGAAATTCGTAATTGAATTTTGGCATTCACACAAGATTTGGAGATCAATGTATGTACGATGCGGGTAATTGCTGAGCATGAGGATGAATTGACATCTCAATAGATTTTCATTTATGCAAAGAGAATATCATGTTCTTTTTGCTCAAGAGAAAAATTTGAAAAAAAAAAAAATGGAATTTGGGCTATAGATATGTTACGTTGGACGAATGGCATGTTGGGCAATTCGGTTGAACTTTTTTGGTTGTTTTCTTCTGGGCAAAGTCGAACTGTTTTCGGTTGACACCGCTAAGGATGCAAAGTAATAAAAATCCAGAAAACAAGAAACGCCTTTTACTGTCGAACAGCCGAGGATGATGCGGGGCGGGCGTTTCGGTCATTCCGACGCTTCCATGAATCCATCTGCTTCACTCCATCGAAGCGATTGAAAAACTTTGTCCGTCTCTTTTAGCTTTGTCTGCCCATCTCTCTCTCTCTCTCTCTCTCTCTCTCTTCTGAGTGTTCTCGTGCCACCAACAACATCCTTCCCTTGCCTTCCCTTCCCTTCTCATAATTCAACTTATCCATCACCCTCGCATCAGCAGTCAGCGGGCACCCGGACTTATCATCATCACCACCCATCAATCTCCTTCTTCTTCTTCTTCTTCTTCCATGACTGGACTTTGGAATTTCACGCCTCTTCAACTCCATTTCTGAGTTCCCCTTGGACCCTCTCTGCCTCCCTTGTGTCCCCATTCTATAAGTATCTCGAGTTCATTTTGGGAAGACCCAGAAGCAAAATCACGAGGTGCGTGTACATTCAGGACTACCCTTTTTCTTTTTCCTGTAATTCGTGCTGATTCCGTCTTGAAAATCATTCCTTTTGTGGGTGAGTGTGTGTCACGTGCGTGCGTGCGTTTGTGTGTGTGAATTCTTGGGATTGCAGTTGATTGTCGCTAGTTGTTGGTGCTTTGATTCTCTTCATCTGTTTAGCCTGTGGTGGTTTTGGCCTTCTGGCGACATTGACTCTGAGAGATTGGTGACAATTCTGCTATCTGGTTGACTCCTGTATGTGTGGTATCAAGAATTTTAAGATGATCTCTCTTGTTCTGTAGATAGTTGCTATCTCAAATGAGAAGTGATATTGAGTGACGGCAATGTGGAAAGCTGAAGGAGTTTGGGGTGCTTGCCCTGTTTTTTGGCATGTTGAGGAGTATGTGATATGTTTAATGAATTTCTAATGTTGTATTCTACTTCATCCATGAGTCATGAGTGAAAAAGGGAAAATTTTCTGGCAGTTTTTCTTCTCACATTTGTTCTTTTTCTCCATGGTGACTTTAGATTAGATCAATTTGAGATGTTGTCTCATTGGTGGCAATTAAGATGGGCTAGCATTTATGATGACACTCGACTAAAGGTTCTAAAGAGAATGTAGACTTGATACTCCACAGGAGAGATCCTCATTTTGCAATTCTACTGCGTCTGAAATTTGCAGTTGGTGATGGGAAGTAAGGGATGATGTAATTTATGAATGACTTTCAGAGTACTCTGTCTGAGTTTGGTAGTGTTACATTCACAGAAGATCTAGGGCCAGTTTCATCATATTTTTTCTTGCAAGAGTGTAGTTCTTACTGGATCAGTTTGGTTGACAATGCAGATGACTGATAGGGCATCATATTTCGCATTCATACTTTATGCCAAAAAGATGACTTATTCATGGGTGGATGATCACTGTCTTATCGATAGTTTAAGGATTATGGTGTTTTCTATGTCACGTTCTTACCATTTTCATTGTGATTTTATTTGGGAACTTTGTACGACTTGACTCGCCAGTAGAGCGTAGATTGTTTTGGCATCAGAAACGGGGTACTTCTGTTGGCATCCTTAGGATGGTATAATCGTGGCACATAGGATTTTGAAAGATAAAACATTCAGAATCACGTCACACATCAAGGTGCAGTTTTCATTAAGTTGGTGAAGAAAATAATTAGTTGACTTTTTATTATGGGATGAAGGCAGGCATTTAGGTTTGTCTAAGATGCAGTTTCTCACCTGGACCTGGGAGCATCACATTCGTTTAATGATCATTTTTCTGCTAATTTTCTTTTCTTCTTCTTCTTCTTCTTCTTCCTTTTTTTTTTTTTTTTTTTGCTTCTTTTTTTTCCTTCCACTTTCGATCTCCCATTTGCATTTGTTTGATCTTGATTCCTAAGGTTCTCGTGTTGTTATTCAACTTGAAGTGATTTTGGCAATTCTCAAATGCTTATTTTGATGCTCCAGGAATTGATAAATGGACTCTGAAGATGGGATAACTCCTGAAGACGGGAAAGCCATTACAGAGAAAACTTCTGTGGAAGCAACTATACCGGTTTCAAAGCCTGAGGAAGTGACCCCTGAGATTGACCTCTCTAAACAGGTATAGAGAAATTAGATGAACTAAACTCTGTTCTTGTGTTGTGTACATACTTGGAATGGTATTCAATTAGCATATTTCCTTTTATTCTTCAGGATACATCAAGCACAGGTGCTGCTGCACCCAAGCACAAGAAGCTCTCCAAGGAAAAATTAAATGTGAAAGGGACCGCTCCGTCAGCTCGAAACCAGAAGCCAGTTCTGTCCCAGAGTATGTCATTCCCGGCAAAGGGAATCCGTGCTAATGGCATAAAGAAGAGCATTGATGCAGTCCCGACGAAAGCCAATGCCAAGCATTCCCAAGCAAACGTGTCTGGCCTTTCTAATGGATCTATCAGTCCAATTGCCACCACGGGTCAACGCAACCAGCTCATGGCCAATGGAGTGAGCCCGAAAGCATCTAACTTGGGCAATCGACGCTTATTGGTAAGGCTTTGTAAGGCTTTCCTGTTTCCTTCGTACCATTCTTGCTTTTCTTAAATTCCCCTCTAATGTGATTGTGTTAGGCTCAGAAACCTGGCTCTGCTGAGGGAGCGGCCAATGCTCCTCCAACCGAGGTTTCTCTGTAAGTCATGTCAGAGATTCCATAACAGCTCTTGCAAAATTTTTTGTAAAACTAGGCCTTGTTTACATTTTAATTCGATGCAATTGAACACGAGTTTGGCATCAATCATCCAAAATGGTGCCCATTTGGAGTCCTGCTAAGTAAACATGTTCTGTTCCATGTAGTTGCAGCTCGCTCAATCAAGACCGAAAAATCAACAGATCAACAAACCAGGACAATGAAATTGATGATACCCACTCCACTACCTCGTACTGTTCTTCCCTTAGATATTCATGCTATTTCTGCTAATGAGCATGCAATGCTGTCTTCAATATCACATAGAACTAGTTTTTCATGGTCCATATAATATGTTTGTCAGAACTGCTACTACTCGTAGCCGCAAGAGTGGCATTTCCGGATTTGCCTCCAGGTTGACAGAGCGTGCTGAGAAAAGGAAAGAGGTTTGCCAACTTAATTAAGCATAAATTTTCGCTCTTTGGATCTAGCTCTCTAGTTCATTGTTAATTATTCAGGACTTAATTGCTCTCTTTCCCACCAGTTCTTTTCTAAACTAGAAGAGAAGATTCAGGAAAAAGAAGCAGAAAAAACCAGCTTGCAAGAGAAATCAAAGGTCTCGGCACTGGCACTTTGATTTCTATTGGTCATTTCTTTTTTCCATGCAAAGTTTCATTACCTTGAATATTGTTTCCCGGTCTGATGCAGGAAAACCAGGAGGCAGAGATCAAGCAACTGAGGAAGAGCATGACATTTAAAGCAGCTCCAATGCCAACCTTCTACAAAGAACCTCCTCCAAAAGTTGAACTAAAAAAGGTATGTCATCTTTCCTTCTATTTTCAAGGAAATATTGTAACAGTACAAAGAAAGCAGTAATTATACTTTCATGTGTGGATAGACAATTAAGGAGCGTATATCATAGTTACATTTGATTTTTATTTGCATAACTTGGACATTTAGTATGTTACGCAACTCCTTCAAGATTAACCAGCTGGTAACAATGCATGGGAGTTCCGAATTCCATTTTCGTTTAAGACGTGTTTACTCGATCAGCTGCATATAATTTATTCAGTGTGTGCATATAATTGTGAGATGTCATATATCTCTCGGCACCAACCTTATGGGATATCATCCTCTGAAATTGGAATATTTCCATAGATACCAACCACAAGGGCAAAATCTCCAAAACTTGGGAGGAAGAAGAGCTCAGTCACTACAACGAGTAACTCTTCTGAAGGTGGCGGATCTTGTTCCATGCCACGTCTAAACCAAGAGAGCAAATCGTTCAAGGGATCTCAGGTGAAACAGAATAAGGAGGATGTTGCTACAAAGAAGCCACTTAAAAAGACCAAATCTAGGCTGAAGGAGAGACCAAAGAGCATTGCCAAAGAAACAGAAGGCGAGAGCCGCAATGCCAGCACTGAAGAAACCGCAGAATGCCAAGATCAATGCGCAAATCTTGTTGATCAGGGGTCTATGGGTGGCACTTTGGTTCAGTCAAATCAAGCACATGAGGATGATGCCACCTTGGTTTCTGCTTCTGAGATAATGCCTCAAGAAGTCGCTGTCGGAGGCTAACAACGAGGACACTAGAACTGTGTATGATAGGTCTTGTGCAATTTATGATTCTTTGTGGTGTTAATATTTTTGTTTCCGGTCATGTGTCAAAGTTATATATGTAACTATAGTTTACATATTCGCGTTCTTTTTTGGTTGTCATTTGAGTTGGTTCAAGAAAAACCGTAGGCCGCTCCATCTAAGAGCTCCATTCTGTAAAATGCTAGAGTCCATTCCACGGATTGAAACTTGTATGTCCTTGTTCGTGTGATGAGTAAGGTATACTTGATATTCTCTTACTGAAGTTGTCTTTGCTAGGTTTTCTGTACATAGCGCGACACTGATCATGCGTGTATTTTTGTCCTCTATTTGCCAATCGTTACTCGATAAGTAGGAGTCTCTGTTTGATTAATTTGAGATTGGTTGCTAGATGCTATGGGAACCGGAAATGTTGTTTCGGTGAGCTCAAAGTAAGCTTATTACAAAGGGCCAGTCACCCTGACCTTGTCATATTGGGCATGGTGTCGGGTTTTCAACATGCGGCATCCTATCTTTGGCTCTATCGATCCCCTCTTACAACTTATGCTCGAGCTCACGGCAGATAGTCCTGTCGTCTCACAACCCATCTCCTTTCATCCTAAGTCCAAGACAGATATCGGTGCGCTGCACAACGCCAACCCTTCTCGAAAGATGGGCACGTCGAGCAAGCTACCTTACGAAAGGGTCTAATGTGAAAGTATGCAGAATCTTCTCCATCTCGATCTGTCAAAACATGATGGTAGGTTGCTGAAAAGAAAAGGGAATGATTCCCAGGTCTTCAATATTTGGCATGTCTCACATCCTTGTTTCCAAAGACAGCTCATGAAGCTGAATAACCCAAACTGCAAGGAAATTGTGTTGGCAGGGACCCACGAGCCCCCAGAAAAGTCCCATGTTTACTTGAGAAGCAAGTAAGATTTTGTGATCGAAACCAAAATGCTGAGACCCTCTTTGGTGGGCGTCTCAATCTCACCTTCAAGACTCGGTTGCCAGTGTGATTTGCAATCTCACTTGGGGTCCAATATCACTTCAGAAGAGGTGTCACCACTTTGGGAAAAAGGTTTTGATGTAAAGGGACTGATTTTTTGAGCAATTTGGTGATTATATGTGACATTTCCTTCCACCTTTTAAGCCCTTCGGTTTAAGGTAGGTGAAGATGCTACAGAAAAATTGCCCCTCCACCTGTAAGAGAATACAACCTTCTAACTTCATCGAATCCTTCTAATAACATTGTAAATGCCGAGGTAGTTTACAAAATCATTATATGCACGTCGCAAAACTTATCTATAGAATATGGCATGCTTTGTTAGAGGCTTATTTGGAATCTATCGCGTCACATAATATTATTTGGTTAATCTTCACACATTTAGCAATTGCTCAGAATCATAATTAGGTTTAAGGAGGACATCAGGGGTTGTTGGGAGCCTTGATCGGAGCTGCAGCTCATAATGTTCAGTTGCTTGTTCTCTAGTTTACAGGAGATCGGACCATCTCCATTGCACAATCAAGAAAATGAAAATCTAACCAAAAGTGGAACAAAAGAAGAGAGAAGCTGAACCGTCTTTTCTACTTCGGTTAAAATACAGCTTCGATGATGAGTACCTTTTCATTTTGTGTTATATGGAAAGGTTGGAGAAACAGAGCCCCAAAATCAAAGACTGTTTTTCTTGTGTTATCGACAATCAATAAACTAAACATTGATAATGGTTATTGAATATGCGTAGCCGGCCAGGACTTCGAGGCACTTGCTAAAGTTAGCTAGACCCGGATACAATCAATTAAAAATAATCGAGGAGGAATTACTAGAAAAATGGCCAATCCCCACTTACTCCCAGTGGTTAGAACATCATCTCAAGTTCTACCACTCCATGATGTTTTCTTGGCTTCTATAGCATAATGACCTAATGACCCCCAAAATAAAAAAGAATATGATAGCCTGTCCAGAAACTGCCAACTCCATCCAAAGTGAAATCTCAACCATAGACATCAATTCCGTATTCGTTTCCAATCGTCAAACTCCCTCACTTCCACTTTCACATTCATGAACTTTTCTTGTCATTTAGCCAGCCAAATTGATTAGTTTAGCTTATTCAACGAAGAGGAGAGGACACCACCTAAACAAGGTCCATCTGCTCTTACCTGTCACCATCACCATGACTAATTTAATCGAACACCTACCATACCCTTTCCCATCATCATCACCTCATTATTCTCCTCATTAATTATGCTGCCAACCATAATCAAACGGACCCTTTTCCATGATTAAAAGGGTATAAGCAGACAAAAAACACCGGAAGCGATTTCTTGTTATATATAGTTTTCATGAAACCGACAGGTTTAGCACAAAAAGAACCACCACTTAGATACAAAGCAACACGGAGAGTCTCACAAGAATGGTGCCCATGGATTTTGCAGTGGCAGTGTGACCAACACAAGAATAATTATACAAAAAAATATCGATTTCGGTAATTACAGTATTAAATTTCCAGTAAATGAAAAGAGCGAAAACATCATCGTCTTCTTCTATTTTATGGTTTGAGATAATCCCTGAAACCCCCCACATTTATGTCTCAGCCTCATCTATGAATCCCACTGTACCAGAGTCATCCTGCAGCATCAAATTCACAGATGTTACACCTCTCACAAAGCAATCAGAATCTGAACATTTTGTACTTTATTTAATGAAGTGGGTTTCCACACCTTTCTCCATATACACGCTTTTGCCTTTCCTCCTTGAAGAGTTTAATTGAAGAAAAAAAATTCAACTTTTTATTGTTTTATTGACATGAGGAAAAATGAGAATGTTGCCCAAAAGCTCCGAGCATACTGCACGCTACTTCCATCAACTTCCCTGTCACGACCAATGGAACAGAACCATATTAGCTTTTGATTAAACTCATTCATCATATTAATCACATGCATGAATTAAATGAAACAGGGGGAAAAAAGCCAGCCGACACAACACGAATTAATGCACGACCATAGCGCAAGATGCCCGAATTGACTAGTGGCTGGCATTCAAAAGTCAGCCAAAAGAAAATTATAAAGAAGGAGACAAACTTACAAAGCAAATGATAGAAGGTGAGCTGGGAAGTATATATGGAAGCATCATGCCCAATAAACAATAATAAGAACAATGGCCAACTCATTAGTTAAGACAGGCTGTGGTGGATATTTAAGACTCGTGGTAGGGTTAGGGGAATGTGGTTCACAGCTGGGCAGTTGCATCCTTTGTATCAAAAGACAGAAAGCCCGTCAATTTCTCAGCGGGGGCGGGGATCGGCAAATTACGAAATATTTCTCCGTATTTACTCATAATTTGCCAAGCCTCACTTAATACCACTAACCAATCAAGAAGCATTCGCATCGCGTCAGCCAATTAATCTCCGTAATTTCTCATAATTTGCCGAGACTTGTTCAATATCACTAACCCAATCAAGAAGCATTCACATCGCGTCAGCCAATTAAGCCCGTGTGATGTGACTAGCTCAGTGATACTACTCCGACGTGCTATGCGGCGGCGCATATCAAAAGCGCTTTTTACCGCATGTGGGTGGGGTGGGTCTTTACTTAACACCTAAGTTGTGTGTGCGCTCTTCCTCTAGGCTATACCTAAAATAAATCCTAATCAAATTTAGTCAAAAAGAATAAAGGCGAGATCATCACGATCTGTCCAGAACTAACTCGAAATGAGCTGCTTCCAAATTAATTATTCGAAAAGGGTTCTCTCCACAAACTCAAGACCATAAAGAAAAAAGTTACTGACTTCCTCTATGCAAATCCCACACGACCCTTGAAAGGAAAGCAAAGCCAAACTCATTGACGAAACTTCCTGAGATCTTAAAAGTGTAATCCCCTCTGTTTTCATGAAAGTTGTTCTGGAAATGTTACGGATACTACCCCCAAGAACATGTTTATCCCGAACGCCGAAACAATCATTAAAAAGATCAGACTTTTAGTCCGACCAATGATTGGGGGAAGCAAGTAATATGCCCACTCTAACGTGTGGCATCTGTCTCCTTGCCAACCCACTCTCCGTTGTCTGATCATGATGACCCAGAGAGGGTGTCCTAATCTTGCTTGTTACTACACAACAGCTCATCAAATCAAAAACACACTAAAAGAGAGAGAAGAACAAAACCTTTAAAAAAAAAAAAAGGGGAATCTTTACGCGTTTTCTGCGCGATTCGTATGTGCTTTACCATCCACCATCAATTATGAGCACCCAACCAAGACAGCATCCAACCCACCTTACACACATTGGAATGAACTTTTGAACTTTTTAACCCACCCATCAACTCATTTATCATCAATCCCAGGCTCTTTCTTCGTCTCTCTGACCTAAAACATCTGTATCGACAGAATCAATCAGGACCGGCGACCAAGGCAAGGCTGTAATGTTTGGTTTCCTTGGACCGGTGCATCGGGACGCCCTAATTTGCTTTAAAACTAAGCAATGTCCGAGTCGGGTCAGGACACACTAATTTGCTTTAAAACTAAGCAATGTCCAAGGCTGGCTCAACCAGTTCCTAATGCTATGCTCGGTCATGTGGCCATGCCGCATCACATGTCACTTGACAGTTTCATACATGTTGGCCCAGTTTACATGGAGTCGTGTTCCCCCCCGGTTCGATGCTAATTTGAGAAGATTTCTAATAAATCAAATGCAAGACGGTATCACGGATATTTCACACCACTCGAACGACAATCTCTAGCAGATTTCACCCCGAATTGAACTCTATATTCAAAGATCCAATTTCGAAGTGATTTCTATGTTAATATTAGCAACAACTCACTGCGGTTCAATTACGTTTAAAGCCGAAATTAGACTAACGAACGATAATTGGCAAGAAATTGGAAGTAAACTGAAAATCGACAGACACATACCTCTCCTGGGCTTGGCAACGACCTTGACCACTTTCTTCTCGGCCGCCGTCGTACTCGCCGGCGCCGTCTCCTCTGCTGGGAACAGAACCCCATCGATCCCCTGCACCGAGATCCTCCCGTCGGTGTAAATGTCCGGGTCGAACAGGTACGCCGACCCGTCCCCTTGGCCGAACTTCACCGAACCGTCGGCCTCCTGCGCGACCATCTTGTGCGGCAGCCGCAGCGTGTCGTACCGCACCTTCCCGAACCGGCGCACCGCATTGTACATGCTCTCCTCAGTCTGGTACTCCGGGATGATGTGGTAGTACACGATCTGCTCCGGCGCGCCCGGCTCGCTCAGCTGGTCGGTGGTCAGCTTCGCCATGGCCTCGTCGTTGGGCGCCAGCACGGTCAGCACGTAGCCCTCCGACACTAGCCGCCCCATCTCCACCGCCAGCGAGGTCAGATTGACGAGGATGTCCGCCATCTCGTTGTAGCCCCCGTAGTGGAGCAGAGTGTGGATGAAGTCCTTCACCAGGGCCTCGCCGTGGAAGTGCCCGCGCGGACCGTCGGGGCCCGGCGCCGGCGCGGGGGCGAGGGAGGGGCCGGGGGCCATGGCGTCGTAGATGGGGAGCGCGGGCGCGGACCCCGCGGGGCCGGCGGGGCGGGCTTCTTGAGGCGGTGGGTGCGGGGTCGACCTCCGGGGCGCCCTCGGGGAGCACGGCGGCGATCGACCGGAGGCTCCGGCGGCGGTTGAAGTCCTCCTGGACGGCGCGGGGGATGAGGAGGCGCTGGATCCCGTGGATGACGCCGTCGGGGCGGACGACATCGTCGGGGCGGACGACCTCGGCGGAGTCGACGGCGCGGGGAGGCCGGAGCCGGGGGCGACGGAGAGGTGGACGGGGTGGGAGCCGAGGGTGGGGTGGCGGGAGGGGCGGGAGTCGGGGAGGGGCCACTGGGGGAGCCGAGGCGGGCGGGGACAATGTGGGAGAGGAGGAGGGTCTGGAGGGAGCGCAGGTTGCGGGGCTCCAGGAGGAAGCGCCGGAACTCGGGGTCGAGGTCGCGCTCGAGGGCCTCGTTGCGTGGGGCGAAGATGGTGAGGTTGTGGCGGCCCACGGCGTCCTCCAGGGACTGCAGGAGGAGGGCCTTCTCCACCAGCTCCGCCAGCTCGGTGTAGTGGGAGTCGAGGAGGGCGACGAGGACGGAGTTGGAGTTGATCTGGGCCCCCGTGGCGTTGGAGGCGGGCCGGTGGGGCAATGCTGCGGCGGCGATAGGGAGGACGACGAGGAGGAGGGCGGCGGCGAGGCCACAGAACCGACGGTCCATGGTGGCTGGAATTTGGAGGTGGAGAAGTCTCTGCTTCGGTTCTCTAAAAAGGAGGACTTGGGGAGAGTGGGTTTTTGTGGAAGAGGGAAGGGGGGGGTGGGGTTTGCGTAGAGAGGAAAGAGGAGAGAGAAAGAGAGGAAGATGGAGACACGTGGGATGAGACTTGTGAGGAAGTAAAAGTAAATGCGGATGTAGAGAGAGAGAGAGAGAGGAACTGGACACTAAGTGAGGGGAGCTTTAGGTGGAGTTCGGGACATCAGACAGCCTGGAAGTGGGGACCACGCGTCTCTCTCTCTCTCTCGCGCGCCGGCTTCTTAGCGCGGCTCCCTCGGCGCCGGGCCGAGCCGCGGATTTATGATGAGTGTGATGAGATGTGGTTTCTCGCGGTCCTTTTTCGTTGTTTTTGTTTTTGGTCACATGTTTGGCTGCTGCTGGGGGTTGGTTCGTGGAAGAGGGAATTGGCGTTTTTCGAGGTAAAAGGTCACCCCCGATTCCTCGCTTGGCGTGCTACTTTGCTTTGATGGTAAATTTCGTGGAAAGTCGGTTGGACGGTGATCCATCATCACTCTTTGACAAGTTACATTTTGGAAAATTACCTTTCGAAATTGCAGACAAACCTTCCTCCTGCACCAGTCAAGCTAAAAGCAGTAGCTACCGTCGCAATTTGCATGACGCCAAGAAAACATCCTTTGATAATAACTTGTTGAATAATCAAGATTCTCATGACTTTTGACATACTAAGGAAATCTCACGTTGCGGCAACACTTGCTTTTATTGATTCAATTATGATAGCCTTATCGTTTACTTTTGGCTCACGCATTTTTCATTCTCGTATTAGCTTTCGACATCCTATTTTACGTTGAATTGATTATATCATCTCGTGTAGATCTTACTCCTAACTTAAGATCATTTATTCTTCTTTTTTTATCATCTTCCTTTCTTTTTGTTTCAATTTTACTAAAAATGAAACTACACATACTCCTTTCAAACAATATTTATTAAGGTTAAATATGGCCAACTCTTAATTTAAGGTTATTGCTTTCTTTTCTTTTTTTCTTTTTTGGTTTTTTCCTTTTTTTAAAATTTGTGTACCTCTTTTAAAAAATTAATTATTCGGTAGATAGCTAACTAAGTATTTGACCAAAAAAAGCTAATTATTGTGTTAATGAGTTATATATTTCTTTTTTACTATGATTTAGTATACATTTCATTTAATTATAACTTTAGCATGTGTCATTATGTTGTAATACAGGTATTTTAACAACTTAATTTTCATTTTATTCGGTGAATCTAATAGTCGGATTTTTAATTGTTTATCGTGTGATGTATTAAATATTTTGAGTGACCCGATTTGTTCCTCTGTTTGTAACAACAAACTTCAGATAACATCTAGTCTTTCTTCTCCAATGTTCAACAGAAATATTAACTAAGAAGAACATATTTGTCTCTTTTTGAACTTTTTATAGAGACAACATAAACTCGAGTATAAAGATGCATCCGTACGCTACTCAAAGAATCCCCTCGTGTTAAAGTTTAAAATGAACTCATTGATTGCCATTCATAGTTTCATCGTCAATGGATTCATTTAAGCAAAAAATAATATAATGAAAAATGAGTAAATTGTGTAAAATCCAAGCATTAACCATAATATCAAATGTGAAAAATTCATGATCTTGAGAATAATATAGAGAAATAAAGTAAATAATTTGCAAATAGAACTAACATTTCTTTAATCTGAATAAGTTCAAAAGAAAATAAACATGAAAAAATGTTGAACGTAATGGGTGTGGAAAAACGACTAGGATAAAAAAATATTAGGTTAATTTTATCTTTTATTAAAATTAAAATAAATGAAAAGAAAAAAAGGCAAGATATAATCTTAAATCATGAATGAAATTTATAAGGGATGATATAATCAATTCACGGTAAAGGGGTAGAGATAGCCAGAATTCAGAATTCCTTTTTCTTTTTCTAGGGCTTTGATTTTCCTCTCTTTTTTCACGAGAAAATTGAATAATCCTCACTGGCAAAGGGCGGCAAAAACGTAATGCCCGCCTGGAAATTGATATTTCAGAAGATTAGGTACGGTTCACGCAAATTAAGGCAAGTACATGACAACCGACGCTAGAGAGACAGAGAGAGAGAGAGAGAGAGAGATAGAAACGCATGTGAGTGGGGGCTCCAGGAACAACAACCGACGGCGCCGCGGCTCAGATGAGAGGTCACATGATGCGGCTCGAAGGCGAGCTGTCGGTGTCTACCCTTGAATAAATTATTGGTCCAAAAAATATAAAACGATGAATAAATTACTTTAAAAAAAAAAAATTCCCCTTCCCCCTCAAATATTCTACGCCAAGGTACCGCCGACGTCACGCTCCCCTCCGCCCTTCCCTTCCCTTCCCTTGCCTTCCCCTTCTCAATCGCGATGGGGACGCGTGAACGCACGATGCAGCGGAGGCGTTGCTTTACTGCATCCTCGAAACGGCGACGTCTCGTCCTCCAGTAGCTGGCTCGTCAACTTCCGCTCGCTTGACTTTCGCGAGCGACAAAGCGCGCACAAAAACGTGGCGCCGTTTCGCTTCCCCCGTCGGATGTTCAATAGAAATCCGTGGTCTTTGGTATTGCCCGCTTCATTCGGGGGGCGTTTAACCAAAATTAACGAGCGATTTCGAGTGGACGTAAGGATAATCAGTTCCGACGGTCCCACCTAGAAACTATAAGAATCGGATCATGACGATGGTTCTCAATTTCTAGAACCCATCACTTCTCAATTTTTCAAGCGCATTAAATATCACAATAGTCAATTCTTAGATTTTTGTAAAAGGAGAAAAACTACGAATATTAATTTATATTCTCTACACTACGACTCAAGCATTGACCCTTCTTCATACTATGTTCGTATGCTATCTAACACGAATCGGAAATGGACCACGTCACTAGCGCTGCTAAGTAATTGGTGGCTTAAATTACACCATGCCCAAACCAATATCCTGCGCGGAAGATACAGATAGGCCACGCCAAATCGGGAGAAACAACATATGCATGAACCATGAGTTTGCTCACCACATCCAATCGCATAGATTTGCATAATAACAAACACAAATGCAAGGCACCTACACAATGAAAAAATTAGAGCAAATTGAAAAGGCAAAGCTCCGAAATAAACTTGAATAGAGGGACCATTAGAGTGAAAGGGCAATTTGAAAGTTGCGAGAGCCAAGAGGGATGCAATTCAATGACTCAATCAAGAGATGGAAAGACTGAAAGAGCGAGGCAGACTGAAGATTGAAGAGCTAGGCGTGAGGCACTATGGTGAGTGAGAAAGACTGAAGGCTAGAGTCGCACGAAAGGAGAATGAGATTAGGGTTTAAGTTGTTGCTCTTTAAGAAATTAAAATATATATATAATCGATCCGATTTACGCTCTTGAACTGGGAACTAAATTGATACTCCTTAAAATCACCTAAAACCAATTGATTTGGTTCAGTTCAAACAATTCCCACTTCGATTGGTCCATCTTACTTATACCTAGGTGAAAGTACAACATCCCACCATGGCAAATCAATTATGTAATCGAAGCATTGAGTGTTCGGGCCTCTTGAAGCACCAATTGAATCCCACCGAATCATTGATTACTCTCTCTCTTTTGCTCTTTCATGGTAATCATTTCCGAGCGATTGGACAAAGAAACTTTGCAAAATGTTTTTAACTCAACGGAACAAAGGAATTCTGCTTAAAACCGTGTGGATTGCAAGATATGGATCGATAGAGAGCTCGACTGTACAGTTAATTTTTAAAGGTAATGGACAGTTGGCCTCGCTGCCCCCATGGCTAACTACGATGTGACGCACTATACATTAGAGATCGACCTTGATGTATTGTATTATTGCTAATCCTCCTTGCGTCGGCCCTTTTAATTAAAACTTGGAAAAGTTTAATATCTGCAAGATATACAAATGATCAACGATCAACGCTTTTATAATCAATATCCTAAAGTTATGTTGTCTAATTTTGCTAAGTAACGTCATCTAATTGTTATTATACAGGCAATTGGGCGTTCGTACTCTTTCCCAATTCAGTCTTCTAATTTTCTTGACTTATGCAATCGAGTCCTCTAGTTCTTGCCAAATGCGTGAGTCCTTTCGTCCGTGGAACTTATAACGTAGCGGAAATTGCCATGCAGAGCGACGCGGCATGCCGCATCATGCAAAAAGAACGCTCATGGAGAGAGAAAGAGTCGCGAAATGCCCGATAGACAAGATTTAGGATTTCTAAGATATTTTTCTCGTGACTAATCACATTTCAAACAGGTAGAACACCAAAACTAACCATGCTCATGCAAGAGATATGATGATGGAAGCCTCCCAAGAGGCCCAAGATGGAGTAATAATTACGTGCTCGTGTTTGGAGGTGGTTAATGGGTGAATCCGTGTCGGTCGAATATACTGTCAAAGTTTGCAGACCGTCAGGTCATGATCAAGCTAGGTCCCAATGCATCTCCATCACTAGGTATAGAGAGCAAAATATTCAATGCGTACTAATTCCATCCGTCCAACATTGAAAAAGGTACCCGAAATAATGTGCTCTCAACACCTAGTTAAAACCTCCTTGGGTAGGGGTTAGTAAAGTTGTACCCGTCTAAGTTTACACTACACCAACATCACACGAGAAAAAGGACAAGAATTGCGGCAAAAAAACTCAAATATGACTCGACACGATGCAGTCAGCTCGTACGTCGGCACAAATTAATCGGCCTACCTTGGTGGCACTACTGTTTTCTGGGGAGAGAGAGAGAGAGAGAGAGAGAGAGGCCGCAAAACAAGAAGCGAAAAAAATAGACGGATGGTGCGAGCCCTGCGATTACCTTCCAAACATGAAATGTCGAGGCCTATGGGCCAAATGTAAGCCCAATTCCAGTTTCGCAGTGGATGGATGAACTTGGATGCTATGCATTTCTTCATTTTTCCGCAATGGATTCGATCATCTTCGGAGAAACTCGGAATGAGACCCGGCACGGGAACTTAGAAGAGCTTGGATGATCGGGTCGAGAGCGGTGTCAACAGGTACGCGCATGGTCCTTTATGTCTAGTAGTCCTAAATGTGCTTGTATTATCGTACTAGTGTGCTGGTACTATTACGATATTACCCTCTATATTCGAAAGGTAATTAGAAATATTGTGAAAATCCACGAGAGTGTTCATATTCATATGTCCCTTGATGGTCTAATGCCACCTTACACTATCCCATGCTTCAATTACCGAGTCATTTAGTAGGAAAAGTTCATGCTGTGCTGGTGCCAGTGTTGGTGCCGATGCAGGTGCACCACCCACCCTTCTCAATTAGAATTAGTGTGTCAAAGAGAAGGCGAATCTTGTACGTTTAATCTTGCTATAAGGAATTACTTTCATACTCTACGCATCCCGACTATATAATCTCGAAAAAGTGAAAATGTACATGCCTCTTGGTACTCGACCGACATAACATTCCTCAGGAAAAAACCTCCAGAAAGAAACACAAAGTGGGTCAATAGTTCACGTCTTCTTGTCGAGGGACCAGCAGAGAAACAGACGAAAGTGGAGAAAAAAGGGGAGGAGAAGAAGGAATTCGTACCATGAATGGTTGAAGGTTGTCCAAATGGTCCACGCTTTGGATTTGGCGCTGGAGGGACTTGATAAGAGAATTTATCGAAGTAAAAAGCATTTTAATTAGATAGATGAATAATGAGACCAATATAAATAATGATTCTAAATCTGTTGTAATTGCACCAAATCAATTACAAATGTTCTAATTGTACCAATTTAGGTCTAAATTATTTCGTGTTTTGCCAATTGAATTTATTCAGCTTGTTTTGGTTGAAAATCGTTAATGTGGACACAAGCCGTCTTATGTGGCATAATTGACACTGACATTGACATTTTTAGTAATTAAATAATAATCTTTTTATAATAGAATATGCATTTCTAAATAATGTTTTCTTTCCTTTCAAAATTTTCCCTATATTCGCAAGATCTAATACACGTCATGTACATGACTATTTTGCATGTTAAGGAAGAAATAATCACCTTTGTAATATACTCATTATGTG
The DNA here is from genome assembly GCA_014182515.1 of Eucalyptus microcorys. Lineage (NCBI taxonomy): Eukaryota > Viridiplantae > Streptophyta > Magnoliopsida > Myrtales > Myrtaceae > Eucalyptus > Eucalyptus microcorys. The sequence goes on along the minus strand of CM024562.1, from coordinate 29,500,571 downwards.
AGCTATACTTGTAGTCACATTGCTATAAGAAAATATAATTAAGTTTTACATTGCACTTTAATTAAATCTTGTAAGTAACGCGCTTAATCATCTTTATGTCTAAACTCCCAAAACTTTCATAATGCTTTGATATTGATACATAGAATATTTAAAAATAATTTTTTGTACTTTCTTCTTTCAAATTGGAATGATATTTTAAAATTTGGAGAAAAAGGAAAAAATCAATTTGGATCCGGTAATTGCATACATATAGAGGATATTTACAAATAATTTTTTGTATATTCTTCCTTGAAATTGGAACGATATTTTAAAATTTGGAGAAAAAGCAAAAAATCAATTTGGATCCGGTAGTTGCATACATATATAGTAGATTTACAAATTATTTCTTTGTATTTTCTTCTTTGAAATTTGAACGATATTTTAAAATTTTGGAGAAAAAGCAAAATATTTAAATCGGATCCGGTGGGCGCATGGGTTCCCCCACCTAGAGTTCAGACCAGAAATATCTGGATCTAACGAAATGCACCGTCCGAAAACGTCATAATGCAAATTAAAAAATGGTGAGAAGATCTGGAAATCAAAGGCAAAATAATCCATCATTCAATTGCAATTTTCGCATCGTTATTTACGCTAACACGCCGTAAAATTAATTTATAATACCGTAATATGTTACGATGTTTTTATATTTAATGGCAACAACATATTATGAAATTATAAGTAAATTTGGAGCGCCATAGAAGCATCGCGATGGAAAAGCAGTGGTGAGGAAAATTCGGTGTTCGAATTAAATGAGAAGAAATATTTGAAGGAAAATCAAATCAAATAAAGGCAACCAAAGGAATCCCGTGACCATTGAGTCTCGTGGGTTGCAATGCATGCTGCCAAGCCACCCTTTGTAAAGAGACAACCTCGTTGATTCTCACCACACACTAACACTTCGTTCTTGTCGATCGACTTCACATGCCTCGATATCTTCTATGAGGAACTTGATGGTCGAGAAATAACGTAGCTTTCGCGCACCGGATTATCTCCCGAAACTGATAGAAGACAGGCAGGTAATCCACCATCAATGAAACAGGACACTCGCAATGAATTAGTCCCGTGTAGTTTGAACCGAAGTGAGATTACCCCAAATGATAAAGTCGCATACTAATCGAGAAAAAGAATGGATCTACTTTAAAAGATTCGATGAAGTATGATTCGTAGCGTAGCAGCTGACAGAGAGCTCTTTTCTCTTTGTTTTATTACCTTCGGGATACCTAAATGCATGGGTAAGATTTAGGTTCACGACATATCTCATTAATCCCATCAATCGGATGAGTTGTGAAGAACAATTCAAAATTTATAGCATGCACAATCCAAACACATAATTGCCTGCACCTAATATGGTGATAATTGAATTCTTATATGCTTAAGAAGCGTTGTTGTTTTACTGAAAATTTATGACAAAATATAATATTTTCATTTAAAATTCACTTTCAAGAGAAATGACTCGTTTTTATTTATTTGATGATTTCAAGAAACTAATTTCCTTCTTATCACAAGGGAAAGTTGTTTTTCCTCAATCGAAATTTATAATTTTTAATAAATGAAAACGTTGTTAATAGATCAATCAGTTTTCTGACATCTAAACAATTAAATGTCGAAAATTCCGAAAATAGTTTCCTTGAAACAAACCAACCACGATTTACACAGAAACAAAAGAGAAAATCCAATCTTCTCAACATTCCACCATGAAGATGCGCATCAGAAGACGCAAAGGAAAGACTTGGTTTGATTTAAATCCTCATATACTATTGTCATATATAATTACACCAAGTTCTCATTCGTGTATAATATAAATCATCATCCTCCATCGAACTATAAAACCAGTGCAGATATACGAAGACGTACGTATTTTATAAATCGAGGCGAAGGGAGAAAGATGGAAATTCTCGTCAGCTTCACCTAAAATCTTTTCGAATTTTGCATGGTATTACAGATTCCCTCCTCCTCCACCAGCCCTCGAGAAGGGCTCCTCCAGAACCCCATGTTCCCGAATCTCCTCCACATCTCCTCCTCCATCTCCTCCGCCGCGCCGCCCGCCGCCGCGCCGCCCCTCCTATCCAGCAACTCCTCCAGCGTTATCACCGATGGCAGGGCGTCGTCCCCGTCGTCGTCGTCGTCGTCGTCGTCGGCCCCATCGTGCCCCGACGCGCGCTTCTTGCCGCTCCTCGCTCCCCTCTTGGACGCGAACGCCGCCTGCCTCGTCAGCCTCCGCCGGCGGCGCTTCCTCAGGGCGCGGCGGCACAGCCCCGCGGGAACCCGGTAGACCGCGAGCAGGACGAAGTCGGCGATCGCGCAGGGGCAGCAGCACCAGATGGCCGCGCACTCGGCGGCGGAGCCGCCCGCCACCTCGGCGAGCCGGGCGCGGCGGGCGCCCGAGGGGGTCGGCGGGGGAGTGCTCAGGAGCCGCTCCCGGCGGTCGGCCGGCGCGGACCGGAGCACGACCTGATGCGACGTGGTCGGCGATGGATTCTTGGTCTTCTGGCGGGTCATTCAGAGGCGGTTTTCTTTCCCCGGAAAAAAACAAGAACGACCGATATCTCTCTCTCTCTCTCCCCCCTCTCTGATCCGTGCAGATCAGCTGATCACCGAATGGTAACCCAACGGAGTTGCTCGAACAAGCTTGCAATTCTTGAAACGTTTCCCGGAAAAAGAAAAGAAAATAAAACTACTTTCTTCTTTTTTCCCCGGGAAGTTCAAGGAGAAGGAATATCAAGAGGAGAGGGTGGATTCCTTGAAAGAGAACGTCAGCCGGAGGAGGAGGAGGAGGAGGAGGAGGAGGAGGAGGAGAGGGTTTTCATCGAAATGGTGGACGTCATTTTTCTCTCCTTTTTTTTCCCAGCCCGCCCCCCTCAAAGGAAAAGAAGAAGAAAATTCAGGTGAAGGAGGAAGGGCGATGCTGGTGTGGCTGGTCTTTTTTTGGTTGTTTTGATGATGGTGCTTTATTTGGGGCAGAGAGAGAGGGAAGGGAAGAGATGTTTTGCTGTCTCTGTTGGGGAGTGTGTTTTTGGTGGGGAGTTTTGGAGTTTCGTGAAGGAGAAAAGATGGATTGATGGAGACATCGCTAGAATTTCGCGAAAATGAGGAGATGGGAATGGACCTCTTTTCCCTATTTTTAGCGTGCTTAGCATTTGTAATTTTCGTGCTTATCGCAAGAGAAATTGTCTGTCTGTCCCCAAAGTCTTTGGAAAAACTGCTATGAATGCATCAAAGTTGAATGGGTCATCAAATTGTTGCATGATTTCATCTCATTGGTATGCATTTTGCTTCACTAAAACGACATCATTGGCGAAAATATTACTTTTTCTGTTAGTGATATGTGAAAAAGAAGATCCAAGAGATAGATTCGATACATTATTATAAATCAATCACACTCGAATCTTGCATGTAAGTACTATTTTCAAGAGCCGGACATTCTAATAGTTCCCTATCCTTAGCATGCTTGACACTAGAAAGTTAATGCCAAACTATGTCATCACCCTTGTCCCTTACTTGCTAATTCCAACTTTGCATACATAATTCAAACAAAATCCCCACTCAAAATATAATTTGATTCATTTATACCCCGTTTGCCAACCCAAAAGCATGGATCACCTTATTTAGTAAGAAACATTTTTGTCTTCCCTTGCCAACTAAACTTATTCTATTTCACTAACATACACTTCAATTCAACTACTGCTGCAAATGGATCGAAGCTACTTGAATGGGCTGAAAATCTTAATTTAACATGTTTATGTGATTTGAAGGGTATTTCATTGATCTCCAGATTAATCGGATTTTTGCGCTCATGCCTTTGAATTATTAAAAAAAAAAAACTGCATTTCAGAACAAAATAATAAAAATGAGAGAAAGATCCTAGTTGGGTGCCATAAAAAAAGAGTTTTTCAGCTCATTTTCTAGGCGGTCAATCACATAGTTCCTCACGAAATGTGTTCCTTGCACCACAAAAACCAGTGTCCATTCCTGACCGAACGAGGACAAGTTGCGTTACGTGTCTTTCCTCCTTCTCCGTCCCCAAGATGTTAATTGATTTTCTCGTTCCGAACGCGAGACTCGACGTTGTCTTTTGTCTCTTCACTTTCTTGTCGGCATCTTTCCTAGAACAACCAGTTTCTTTCCTTCCTTCTTCGGGGAAGTACGATACGATGGTACTAAATCAAATCCTAGTGTTTCCGGTCAAATCCTAGTGTTTCCGGAGCCACCAACATCCTTAAACGAAAGAGGCCGAAAGCCCACCTATAGATATATCCACGGGCCAAGATTTTCTTATGGGCCCTAGGGAGAGCTGCCCCCCAATGACATAAAGCCTTTTAGTAAGTTATAATTAACGATAATAACATGAATATTTCGTAAATTTTGATATGATATACAATATTCTCAACTTTTAATTTGTGTATCACGGAACGAAAATAATCTCACTTTATGGATCCACCATTCTTGATTTTTGTCTCGTATATTACACGGTCCTCAAAATTAGTGATATGGTTGATGAGATGGGATTTGTTTTACAATCATACAAAGATAAAGTAAACAAATAAGTTTATGGTTCCACCGCTTCATCGTGTAGTTTAATATTAGAATCAAAAGAAAGAGATGCACAAGCAAGAAACGCAGTCAACTATACTGTAGTTCTATTTATATTTTTTCCAATTTGCCTCCATTTCCATGTAGATCAGGCGCAGCACAATCCTGACACATCAGGTCAACCCACAAACCCCCAACACATCACCAAGAAACTACAGAGATCTGCACTTTCTTCTTTCTATTGACAGATGCTGAACCAGTTTCTGCTTCAGGCCATACAAAAAACCAGAAATTCTATTCACAGTTGATACACCAGAAAAAGAAACAACAACCAAGACACCTGATCCTCAGAGACTAAAACAGAGGAACGGCCAGAAACTTGTCACGACGCGTTGCAGCCCCTGTACATCCTATCTTGGACGAGCCCTCTGTACAGAACCTGCCTGTTCATCGGCATGTCGAGGCTCTGAGCGGCCTTGGCTTGGCATTTCGATCGCCTGTACTCTCTGTTGTTCGACGACGGCTCGATCACGTCCTCCGCGAACCGGACCTTCTTTCTGACCTCGTGCTTCTCTGATGATCCGATACCTAAAGCGCAACACGAGAACCAAAAATTCCAAATAAAAATTCTTTCTATAAGAAAAGAAATGGAAGTGATATTAGCAAGTTCATGACCTTTTATCCTAGAGGAAAACGAGAGAGAGAGAGAGAGAGAGAGAAGAAAATGAAGAACTCACGAGTACCCTGAAGTTCAGACTCGATCTTCTTCATGAAATTAGAGAGCAAGCGCTTCTGGGCTTGAAGGGTGATGAGGGCCACGCTTCCTGAGACTGCGCAGACCGCCAACAACCCCACTCCCGCTGAATTCTCCATCTCTCTCTCTCTCTCTCTCTCTCTCTCTTCTCTCTCTCTCTGATCTCTGTAAGCAAAAATTATGAGACAAAAGACGTCTGTTGAGATTCCATGAAGGAAATATAGAAAAGAAAGAGAGGGGTCTAAATAAACTTTTGCTATTTTTATATGACAAGAAGATGAGAGGTTGCTGGTTCTTAGCAGTTGGCGTGGAGACCGGGAGAGAGAACACGAAGAAGAAGAAGATCATAAAAGGGTTTAAAAAATGGGCGGTTCATACAAGGAAGCAACCACGACCATCTGCCCAATCAGGCACCGAGAGGAGGAAAAGAAGATACAAAACGAACGCTAAAGAAAGAACCGGATCGACCGCTGCTTAGAGATTGGCGATTCGTGAAATTGACTTGATTTTTCTTTCGTTATTTCCTAGAAAAGAATCGGTTTTTTCCTCTGCCATGTAATGGCCCTTTCTTTTTCTAGACCTAAAAAAAGAAATGACCCTTTCTTTCTGATGTAATTGGCGAGCTACCCACCTTTATTTTTAGACGTCGAAAGGCATACCCGCCCTAAAAAACAAGCGAACGCCATACTTTTTCTAGGAAACCGATCATAACCAAATAGTAACAAGGCTCCACTTGGTCAAATTATTACCGATGGTATGGAAAAAGCCCGTGAGGCGGCCAAAACCATGTTCACACCATCCCCAGTTCTCGAGATTTGACCATTCTTACGGAAAAATAAGATTCTTATATCTTTTGACTCTCGTTTAGTTTGATTTGATTTGATTTGATTTGGTTTGGTTTCTTGAATATCAGTTACGACTCTTGCACGTCTTCTGAATTTTAGGGGTCCTCTCTATGAAAGAGATTTTTACCGTTTGTGTTTTTTGCTAATTTTAGGGATGCTTTTGAGGTTTAACGTTATGAGCGGACACTTCATGAAGATGCTCGTCTCGTTTTAGGAACTTGTCGGGACCTCATGGGAGACATGCAAAGGGTGTTTTTTGCCATTTGAGGTTATGGCTTGGGAGATATTCTTGAGTCAATCCACAAAATTGCAAGGAAAAAAAGGCCCAAGCTCAAGGATTTTTCTCTGTAATTACCTGTCTTGTTTTGTACATAGAAGGAAAATCTAACAAGTGGGTGGCATCTGGTCTCTTGGGTTACTCGCTCATGCGTATTAAACCTCATGTTTTTTATATGCCGTTTCTATCTGCGACATCATCTCCAAAATGAATTCAGACAATTATAGTTTTTCCGAACAAACAGGTTCTTACACTGAGTGAGGACGGGGTTAAAAGCGTGAGGCTGCGCTTGGTGCTCGGCACAAGAGGCTAGGTACGAGAAAACTTATCCTACCCGTGTTTGGTGACCCATTTTTGGATGGATAAATTTTATATTAGGATGAAAAACCAGAGAATCTTCTTGCCCTTCAGATGGACAGTTTTATCCAACCTAGATTTGGTTAAAAAATTCCAAACAATTAAAGAAAGCAGATACGAGGGTGGTTCGAATCTCCCTGGTTACTTAGCGGCACACCACCGTGACAGAGTTGTAGACCATTGCTCGATGGTCACCGACCACAGACGACCACCGTGCAGTGGCGGCAACTCTCGGGTGACCACCGGACGATAGTCGCCCGAGAGTTTCACCCACCACCATCGCTTGCATGACGGTCAGATTAGGGCACCGTGGACCACCTGTCATGATCGCAACCTACAAAACTATGACAAACTTCATACGACGGAAGTTATAGACGGTTGAAAGAGCTTTTTCATACCCAGAAATAAAGAGTGAATATAGAGTCAATTGGAGAACCCAAGCAATTTTTTTGAATAGACCAAGACTTCGTGGTACCATGATCTAGAAGGATCCCTTCCATCTAACTACCACGTGCTTTTGGACATTTTGATGTGTTTTATGAACGCGGCCTGGCAAACTCTAGCTGTGCAAATTGACCCCGAAGGATAAAGAAAGACTGGCCAATCCCATTCAAGTTCAGTGCATCTATCGATGTACTTTTTTGTAAGGGACAGAATGAAAAACTCAAGATGCAAGGTCACAAGACTCACAACCAAAGAGTGAAAGAAGAGGAGAAGTGAGAATTCGCGATTGTAGAAAGTGAAATATCCCCTCCGAACAGTCTGTTCGAATTCGTCCTATATGTGTTTTTGTTTTCTTGGGTGTGTTTTGACTTGTGATTCTATTCTTGAGACGACGGTCTCTCGCAGTTATTTCTAAGGGGTAATGTCATGAACAGTTTTTGAAAATTTGCTCAGTATCAACCCTAAATTCGGTTTTTTTTTTTCAATTTAGTCGGTATGCTTTTTAATTTCGAGGCAATGTGATCTTTTCTTTTAGTGAGTGTTAGGTCATGTGTTTTTTTTCCGCTGATGGGGCCGCCAAATCAGCAGTAGAGACCCCCATATCATGATGTGGACTGTCAGGTCATCTGCTGCTTCTTCTTCCATGTCCTCCACCACCGGCTCATCTTATTTACAGCACTTTCATGGCCTACACCGCCAACTTACCACCGCGACCTGCTGCCATGCATCACCACTACCTCGTTGTTCGTCCATCCTTACCCTCTTTATTCCCGCCAAGGCTTGTGCTTTTCTGTTTGATAAAGAATATGAATCACATTCCAACAAATTTGTCACAACCGAATGAGAGGTCGCAACGCCTCAGATTTGGGGTCGCCGCAGCTCAAATCGAAGGCCTTTGTGTTGCAAGTGAGATTTTGAGCTTGGCTTGTGACGGGTGTAAACCACCATGGCAAGCGAAGGTGGCGATGGACAAGGGGGCACAAAAGATGCACATTTTTTTTTCATGCTTGATGATCTTTTTATATGAAAAATAATTTTTTGCATGACGAAAAATTAAAAAAAAAAGTACATGTGGAAGCATTTGGACTGTCCACTCAAAAACATCCGGTGCAAACATGGACATTCATTAGCAAGTTGATTATTAAGTGTTATATCAGAAATTTCGGGATAATTATCCAAAAAGTCTTAATCCTTTCAACTCGGCTAATTAGTTTTAAACAATTCAAAATTTTTTCAATATAGTCATTTCGGTCAATTTAGGTCAAAAATCGATGATGTGGATGCTGATTTTCTCCATGGCACTATAGGCATAGGCATGAATAATTTTTTGCAATTTTTATTTATTTTTGTATTTTTTTGTTTTCTTTTTTTCCTTTTCTTTATTGTTCTTCTTTTTCAAGGAGCCAGTAGGGTCTTCAGACCACAATCGAGGGCCATGACGGCCTCACCAATCACGACGGTTGTTTCGTTGTAAGGTGGTGAGGGCTGGAATGGCCATTGCCATGCATAGATTTGACTTGGTGAGGACTACAACACTCTTGCCTCATCGTGAGAGGCAAGGGCATCGAGACCCTCACTTGCAGTTGAGGGTCACCGGCTATTGCCAAGGCCCTTACAACCCCTATCGGTCCTTCGAGGAAGAAGAACAATAAAAAAAGAAAAGAATAAAATAAAAAGTATTTTAAAAAAATACATAAATTATTTACTTGATTCGTGTTTGGTCAAAATAGGCTGAAATAATTATATTGGCAAATCATCAATAAGTCTAAGATTTTTTTTACCATTTCCCCCTAAATTACTATATGAATCTTTTTATTCTTTTTATATCAAAATCATGGAGGAAATTAAGACAATGAGTATTTTATACATAGCTGGACCAAGCAAATACCTTTCTTAATTTTTGATCTAACGATCGTACAGTATACCTAATCCTATATGTGCAAAATAAATGGCCGATCAAATGCCAACTAACATTGCGGTCACGTTCATGAAGCATGCAATCGCTAACGTAAGCCAAGCCAATTAGTGTGCTAGTAATGGGTCAACCTAATCCACAGGTGAGGCCCATGACGCCCTCACTTGGCTTCCCTCAGATCCAATGAGGGTCGTGACCCTTACTCATGACCGACAAGAACTTTGCGGTCCTCACCGATGGCCATTGGGGGTTGTCGGACCTTGGCTAGGACAGCTCTCTACAAGTCTTTAACAGTGAAAAAAAAAGAGAAAAAAATATAAAGAAATCAATAAGAATAAAAAAATCCTTTTTTTTTGTAAAGTCTACAAAATTTGTCAACAACACGATTTTCGAATAAATTTAGCGCAAATGATTACGCTATCAAATTGAATTGGATTCAATCAGTATAATAAAAAGATTTAGGAGTTAATCAAGCACCGTAGAGTATATTAAACACATTTTTGGACAATTATCCCAAGAGATTTACTTTTACACAATCTAAATTTCACGATGAATGGCCTTTGACTCCCCCCCTAAGCTTGAAAGGCCTTAAAACTTTTAGCATCGACAAGTAAAGTCGTATACAATTAGTTCACACACAAGCACACACACACACATATATACATATATATACTGAAATTTCAATTGGTTTATTAAATTTTGAAGGGCAGTAAAGCAATTGCCTTTTCAAAGGCGCAAACCAACAGGCCCTACCGTTCTATATAGATCAATGTTCGTGTAAAAACGCCTTAGAAAATCACTTTTATCATGTGTTTGAAAATTTTCGAATGTATGACTGTCTGAATATCAAACATGGAGTGGGCGATTCACATCAGAAGCCATTGATGACGCCGCTCCTGCTCCTCAAACATCATTAATAAGCACATCCCCTCCCTCATTCGAAAGAAAAGCAGAAAGAAGAAAATAAAAATGGAGGCCAGATCACCATGAAAGCAAAAACAAGGGTCTAAGTCGAACACAACATAATCTTCACTCCATCGTAGCTTTCTACATACAATCTCCCCCGTCTCCCCAATAAAGGAAAGGAAACAAGAAAGACCAAGAACGAGGGAAGAAGAAACAGAAGAGATGTACAGAGAGAACCACACACTCCACGCATCGAAATCCAGAGAGCCCGACTTATCATCTTCACGGGTTGATATATTCACAAGCTGAAGCGGGAAAAAAGAGAAGGAAATGCCAAAAAAATAAAACGAAATCACCCCATTTGGAGAGCCTTCTTCTTCTTCTTGCTCCAAGGGGGGTCCAAAAGCATCGTGAACATGGATGAGGGTCGGTCGTTCATCAGGAAGTGAGGTAAAAGACGGGGTGGAGGACGAGGTGGAGGAACTTGAAGCCGGCGCAGGACAGGGACAGGAACACCACCCCGTACAGCATCCTCAGAGCCATCCCCCTAACTAACTCTGCTTTTTTTCTGTGCTCGTACAGAAAGAGAGAGAGAGAGAGATGAAGCTGTGAGAAGTGAGAGGAGGAGGAGACGGCGGTGGTCCTGATGGAGAGAGAGAGAGGAGTGGATAAGGATTTTTTCGATTTGTCGATGGGACGGTGACGATGATGAAAGGTTCCCCACTGTCGGGACGTGTCAGTCGCCCTGAGGCCTGCGCCCGACACGTGTGGAGTTCCATTCGGCTGTGAACTCTGCTGTGCTGCATGCTTCTTTCCTTTTTGACCAAGCAAAGGTGCTCGTGCATGTCCAGAGACGTGCTATTCAGTCTGCTCTTCCTTTCGTCATTCTTTCGTATCAAGAAAGAGATAAGTGACCGTCACATCGGTCGTGATGTTTACCCTTTTTTGTATTAATTATTAATATCATAAAAAAAATTTAAATCAATATATTTATAATATTTTATAATAAATTTACTGTCCGTTATTTTTATCAAATCTTATTATTAAATTAATGAATTAGATGATACGTGATTATTAAAATGTGTACTAATTTGAGATTTTATGTTTCATTTATCATAACTGTTTCATTTATATTAATCCAATTTAACGGAAAGTGACGTGTGATAAATTTGTCGCAAAAGCATCGATTTAAGGTTTTTGACCGTTGGAAAATTATTTTGAAATAATTTTTTTTACATACATACTAGTTTAGGATTTTTTGTAATTAAAAATAATTTATGATAAATTTATCATTAGGATACCTATTTGAGGTTTTTCTTAATATTAACATTTATAGAAGAGTAGTGACAAAATAAACATAATGACGACCGACAAATTAGTCCTCTTGAAGAACCGTTAATAGAGTATCTTATCTATATAGTCATACTCTATATTGTTGTAGGTATGGTAACATGACTCGCAATATGTAGCATAAAACAGTTAATTTGTCTATACATCGACAGTGAAATTGTGAAATCCCTTTAAATCAGTAAATGACATGCTTAAATGCACTTCTCAAATCGAAGATGTGATGTCCATGTTAATACGATGCATTTAATTTGGATACATTGATATATGCTGGAACAAATTTTATATCTTTATATTAAATGATCAACTTTTTACCATGTCACGTTGTGTAACTCATTTAATAATATAGTGCTGTGGGTTTGAGTTTTGAAAATAAGACACACAATTGCCAAACACGTCATTTGTGGATCGAACCTATGAATTTAGTATGATACGACTATGATATGATTATGACCCATGAATCATTATCCATATATCCACAGATATTTAAATTTCTTAAAATTGTGCATCATCAATATTCTAAAAGTATACTTAGCTCTCTTTCTATAGTTAAATAGCGACTTCAAAATGCTCGACTACGTAATCCTCATGAATGTTTGTTTTTTCGGATTGACATGGACATCCTCTCCATTTAAAAATAATGGTCGCTCTCTCTATGATGTGACGTTCTCTAAATGGAGTAAATTCAAGAAGTTATTTTATCTTTTGAAGGGATTTTTTTAATTTTGTCTTAGATTGTATTATTACTAAGATCTTACTATCTTCTTCTTCTTTATAATCAAGGGGCTAAATAGCAGGGCTCTGATTACCTGGAGATTTACGAAATAGTCTACCAAATTTGATAAACTGAATAGAACACAATTTGTGGAATTTGAATACACAACATTCGATTTTCAAGTTGAAAATCCTTTAGCGTCCCGACTAGCCACGTTAATTTTAAGAAATTAGGTTATGTAATATTTGTCCTGAATGCCATCATGCTTTAGTGGCATCAAATTTAGTGAAGTGAGTGCACCTCGCGTGAGCTCTATTCAACTTGAATATATTATGTCCCACATCTTCATGGAGCTGGAATTTACAATTCCAAACTCAACTGGAACATGCTCCTCCCGATTTAACTTTATTGTAAAAAGATAAATTTCAAATTAAACCCTGAGTTATGCTAGAATTCTAAATCGACCTTTAACCGAAGTTTCAAAGGTATAATAACCCGCAAAAAGCAACATCAGATTTGCGCCGACTTTCATAAACATACAAGTATATATGTAAAATTCTATTACCCAATTATAGGTAAGCTTTCGAGACAACATTTTCCAGTTTAATCTCAATAAGAAAGATAATCGAGTCACACAAATTTGAAAAGAAATAATTTCAAAGTCGGTAGCGTGAATAGGATACTGTCTGTGCTTTAGGATCTTCCTACAATCATTGGAGGGGCCGGCCTAACCATGGTACGCCCACCTCTCTGAAGAGTCGATCCCGACTTGGGAAGCAAGGGTCTCGGAGTTCAGGAAATAGTTGGAGTGCCCAAACTACTCAAGAGAAAGGAAAATGCTATCATATAGATACTCTATATCTATATAACGACGATTAGAAAAAGGTGCCTCCAGAGGCTAGGGCGGTTCCGCCGTATAAGCGGCCCTCGCGCTCAAGACTTTTGAAGATAGCATTGATACTTTTCAATGAAAGGTCTCTGCCATTCTCAGTCTTGATAAACTGGGCCCTGTCCGAAAGCCCTTATTTTCGAGCTCGAGTAGCTTGTGAGTTTGAGAAGAATGCATCATATTAAGTGTTCTATAAAATTTTGGACCATTGCCAATTGTTTCAAAAGTTAAACTATAATTCTAATTTTTTTTTTAGGCTTATTACTAAGTGTGGAAATATTTCATTTGGGAGGCAAATAGGAGCTTGAAAAGATTCAAAGTCAAGACATTTTATATTAATACCATGTGAGATTTTGTGAAATCATTATCAATTATTATAAAAATTTAAGCTATTAAATTAAGGTGTTGTTATACTAACATGCTCATTGCACCGTATAGACATGGTAAGCCATGTTAGTCGATTGGATAATTAGTGTGGATATTAACTTGGAGCACAAGCATGAATTAGATGATATTGATGTCCACAGACAAAACTTTGGTTTTACCTCGAATTGGCATAGTAAATTTATAGCCTTTTTTTTTTTTTTTTTAATTTAGGGGTGCGGGTTTTATCGATTTATCCGTGGGAAAGATAGGTTTTTGTCTCCTGAACACTGCCGCTACCGCGCTTATGTATATCAAAACAATTGTGGATATAGAGGCCATAAATTAATAAATAAAAAATAAGAACGAACCACTGCATAATCAGGGTCCATAGCTCAGTGGTAGAGCATTTGACTGCAGATCAAGAGGTCACCGGTTCGAACCCGGTTGGGCCCTCTCCTGTCCCCAGTTTTTTTTGGAAGATCTTTTTGTTCTTTCAACCGATGTCCGATTTTTTATACCGGCTGCGAAAAGAAGGAAAGTATGTAGCGGCTCTTTATATGTAGCGTGGAGAAGGTCCATTTTGCTCTTTGATTTAACGGCACATCCTCACTCCCTTTGACTGGCTCCTCCATTCACTTGCTCCATTTTATCTTAGTTGGTCTTTGCGAATGCTCTCTCTCTCTCTCTCTCGCCCGCCCATTAGTCACCGACAACGCCTAAAACTCACGGCTTGAGAATTGATCTCGCTCCTCATACGGATGATCGTCATTGTTGCCATGCTGTGGACTAGAGGAATATGATCAGGACCGATGGACTTGAACGTGAAGATCACCAAGCTGATGACAGACCCTGCGGACGAGAGAAGTGACGACAGAGGTTTTGATAGAACTAAACAAAAACAAGAGATCTCAACACTGATTTCATGTCGCTGTTGTTGTTCGAGATTCAAAAGCACGATTTTTGTATTTGAAAAGATCTCCTATCTTTATTCACTTTCGTTCACAGGCTCATGGTCCTGACAGAATGGATACTATGACATTCTCGTTCACGGCATTTTGCCTCTCTGAATGACTTTTCCTCGTAGATGAAATCATGTATTTAGCCATCTTCATTGTGGGATCGTACATCAATTATCAAAGCATAATAATAATACTTGAGTCAATCATCACACTATAAACTTGTTACGTATTTAAAGCCTTCACAGAAGCCAGGACAGATGATCTTTGCTCCTGCTACTGATGACCAAGTCTGATGCAAATGTAGCCAGGTCCATCCATCCGAACTGTCAGCATCCTGAAATGGAAAAATTGTCATCCCTGAATTATCTCAAACGCATTTAAGCAAGAATATCACGTGTCAAGATGCAAAGCCTTACCTTTGTAACCAATACGGCAGAGCACAAGCAACTCTGCTGCTCCTCACCTTAAAAATTAAGAAAGCAAAAGTAAGACCAATGAGATGTCAAGATTAGAGGAACACATACTTAGAAAAGCCACAAATTTGTCACCGACTTAATCTCATTGTGTGCCATCATCTTTTTAGGCTCTAATAGATGGGAAAAGACTTCGAAAATAAGCTCAACGCAGAAGAAATCTCAAAGAGGGAAAGCAAGTTATCTATCAAAATAAAATTCTTTCTGAGGTCGCTAGATAAGGGTTATTATCATAAGAAATCAATTTGCAAAATGGAAAGACAAAAACGAACAAGTTGCCCATCAGAATGGTATTGCCAAGCTTACACCATCAGGTCAAACTTTCAATCATGCAGAATTACCAAACTCGTAGATGTTGGATCATGCCAGATCTCAACCTTCAGTTCAGATGATTCTTCACCCTTATGAAAACATGGCAACAATGGAAACATCTCTCAATGAAGCTTACAGTAAATAGGAATGAGATAAAATCACTAAAAAAACAGAGCTAAGCAATAAAGCATTTAATCTCCTGAAACTGCTGCATCATCATGAATGAGATGGACCTCATTTTATATAAGATAATCAAACATGTGAGATGGCTTATCATTGGATGATGGTCTTCCCTGGAACTACTAAATGTGTAAGAAGATGCAATCTGATCACTGTGAGACCCAAACAAAATTTTGTCGCTTTCATCTGTGTCAATAAGTCCTCATGGTAAAACTAATAGAGAAAAGGATAATTGTTCACACTAGGGGAATAGAATTCCTTACACATTCACCATTGCATTGGTGACATGTGTAACCAAATCCTTCAACATGTCAACAATCCAATGGATGAGTGTAAATTATTTCTTACATTAGCAGTAAACCTAATGTAGGTTTTTATGTCTCTCTATGAAAAGAATTCGTGCACACAGCAGTACTGCAACTCACAATAATTTTTTGCCACAAGAACCATGCAATGAGCCGTGGAAAACGACCCAAACCTATGTCAAATGGGCATTCAAAACCCATTTATAAGACTTATATTATCCTCTTTATTTACCTTGTCCTAAACATCACATGGGCATAATAATTTCAAACCGTCTCCAAACACATGTTAAAATAAAATTTTTGGATGACTGAGCATCAGCTCCATCTCCCTGATCACTCAATAATAGGAATTCTATGCTTTCAAATAAATCACAGGAATCATGCTGAGACCAATGCGCAGTCTCTTGTAAAATTAGCAAAGGTTGTAATCTTGCAGTTTTGTTGGAATGCATTTTATGATGTACTAAACAACGACCGCAATTCCTGCAGTGAGCAAAATTATGATGGGCAGATATGAATTTGTATATAATACAAACTTGCAGAAAGCTTTTACAAGGACATCATAGAGCAGTTCTCACATCAATATCAAGAAACCGATAATGATGTATAACCAAAATAAAAGGTAAAGACAACAGATAAGCAGGAAAAAAGAATGATGTATAACAAATTTGAAAGATGGGAACTATAATGGTGCCAGAAAAATTTGTACCACCTCCCTCAAAGAGAAATGAAATTAAGAAAAGGGTCTCACCATGCATCTCCCACTTTTGAAACTTCACTAGCCAGGTGTCCGAACCAATCTTTGTAGGAAATACTTGATCTACCCAAACTCGATATTGTTTCCCCTGTTGGTCTCCATGGTTCCCCTTCAGTGCACTTATGCATTCACGAAAGGACTGCTCAACCCCAGATGGATGGACAAAAACCCCAGATGGTTGCTGTCAAAAGGCAACAGAGAGAGAAGAGAATTATTAATCATTTCACATGTAATGCTCAGAAAAAATGCTCATGTGCATATGACCCATTGAATCTATCCCAGTTTTTGTTCCCTGGGTCAAAACAGCTGTTCTCATATTTGTGAAAGACTGCCAAGGACACACCGATGGGAAAAAGTAAAGATCCACCTAAAATTACGCAGTATATATTAACAGTCCATTGTCAACAAATGCAACTTGGATTCTAATGAACCCATTATGACAATGCAATTGTCTTCAATGTCAGTTAGCCTCTAACACCTAGGACCAGAGGAAAGAATACAGGACAAAGGCCATTGCCTCTGGCTCCCACATCCCTAAGCCACTAGTCTGCCTAACCAGCATACATGCTAAATACGATTTAATTAGGTACTGACAGATCAATTGCTCTGAACGAAGGTAGCAACTTGCAAGTGTTTGTCAGAGCAAGTGAAATGGATTTTTTTGCATATTTTGAAAGTAGAAAGGAATGAGACGCACACAAACTGCTTCCAGAGTTGTGATGTAACTCTCAGAGTTCTCCATTTCTCCACGTCTCCATTTTTCATGTAGTAAATAAAATCTCACTACTTCACCACCAGGACTGAGATTTTCCTTTTTACAGCTGGAAAGGTCTGCCTCATCCCTTGGAGATGTATTTGGACCGAGTCCAAAATGACCGATAGCCTGAATGATCCCAGAAGCACACCTTTCTGTGGCATGAATGATTTTAGGGTTGTCTTTGGCATTTTCAGCATGCCACAGCAACAATTCTTCTTGAGCATTCTTCACCTACACATCCAAAATGTCTATGAAATAAATATGACTAGCAGAGGTGAAACAAGTTCAACACAAATTGATGCAATACAAGACCACCGACCATGACACCATACACATCTGGAATGCTGAATAGTTCAGCATCATTTCCAGAATCGCCACAAACAAGGGTATTAGTGGGAAGCTTTCCTTCTGCCTTGAACTTTTTTAGCAAGTATGCAAGAGCTTGTCCTTTCCCAGCACCTTGTGCTAGTATGTCCAAATCCATTCCTCCACTGTAGATAATTTTGACATCCAACTGAGAGGGAAAGAAGAGACCTATAAGTGGCCAGTGCCGTAGGGATACATTAATAATAAAGAGAGAGGAAAACAACAAGATCCTAGGAGATTGATAAATTGTTACCCCTTGTTTTGTCAAAAGCTCTGAAAGCTTCTTTGTCACATCCTGAGCCTTGCTTTTGTCAACATAGAAGCTAACCTTGTGCGGTCTTTGTTCTGTTTCTGACTACATTGACAAGCAAAAGTCAGTTAGTCTTCTTAATGCGACACATATCATTGTCTATATGACAAAAAAATCTGGGGGGTGCATAAACCGAAAATAGAGTATTCAATAAAGATTTTTTGCATGTGTAAACAGAGAGGACTCCTCGGAAAGAAGCTTTTATGCATGAGGCACACCTGAAGAGTAAGTTCAGGAAACTTGCTTGCTTCCTCTTTTACAATATTTCGGTCCCATTTCTGATTTAAAATTTCTTCCCAACCACCATCTGGAACCATGGAGTTACCATAGGTTATCTCAGTCCCAACGGACATTATGGTGATGTCTGGAGTCAACATGGGCTTCTCTTTTCTCAGCTGTTTATACAGGGTGGGCGACCTTCCAGTTGAGAAAACTAAGAGGGAATCATGACGGTAGCTGGATTCCCATAAAGCATTGAATCGGAGCAGGGACATGTTCTCATGGTCATGGTGGTCAACCTGCAAGGCCTCTTGTTCAGAGAAAAAATACATAAAGTAAATGGGTTGATGCAAATCTAAAGTTCCCATTACAGAACTTACCATCGTATGATCAAGATCTGAAACAACCATGAGCTTTGCTGAAGAACTGAGCCGCTCCATAGTGTTTGGTTCAACCTGTCGGCAAAACAGAGCAAAGTTTTAACACCACTGAGTAAATGACAAAGAAGTACAGATTTAACCCAAGTCCTATCTCATAGACTTGTTTCTCTAGCTTGTAAAATAGGGAAGTGAGGATATAAAGAACAATCAATCACAAGACTAAGCGCTATATGTTGTGATTGTAAGAAGGCCTATAATTCTGTAAGGGAGAACAAGTTAATAAACTTCTAGGCTGTCATTTGCTGCTTCAAAAGCACCACAAGTTCTTGATGCAAACTAGAAAGACAGACTGAATCGCACACAAATGGAGAAGCTTGGATCGCAAAATCTTGCAAAATTATACTTTGAATACAAGGATCGTTTAATTTCGCCGGAAGATAACCTAAATGAAAATTGGTCTCATCAAGAGCCCCTGTTCTATATGGCCTTTAGTAACCATGGATATGTACCACAGAGCAAACAGAAAAGCCTACATAAAGTGCCATGTACCGGGAGGAGGCATTTTGGTTAAGAGTAGTCGCAGCAATTTGAGCAAGCTAATAAGGTAAACTCACTACTAATTCAATAAAGCACTAACCTCCCATGTAATAACCCGGAAACAAACAGTAAAGCAATCTAACCCAGAGTAAGCTGATTTTAGCAGTCATAGCTCACCAATCTCGGGAAAATCACGAACAGGTGTGTGTTTATGGTATTGAGTGTCATACCGACGGGCAATCCTAATCAGCTCTAATTGCTTATCCTCGCGAAGCCGGACAGCTCCGACAGGAGGGAGAAAGAAAAGAAGCGAAGAAGCGCAATTCAAAGCTGTCGACCGCCCCGAGAAACAAAAACGCGCAACACAAGCGTCGCGCGCTCGCGCATCAGCGGCATTTACCAGGGAGAAGATTGGAAGCGTGTTGGCAGAGATTTCGATCGGGCCGTCTACCGAATCGAAGCAAACGGAGGAAAACGGATCGATATCATCCGATCAAACTTCTACGGATCTCTTCCTCGACACGAACTCGCAGAACAGAAACATCGCAATCTGATTATGTTTTCCTCGCGCGCTAGAGAGAGAGAAAGAGTACCTGGGGGAATGCAATTGCTTACTGAAGCCGATGGAAACTCCAGACAATGGAGTGAGACAGAGAGATTTTGTGGCCCAGCGATCAAGCGAAGTGATAGAAGAGGAGAAGAAGAAGGAGGAGAATCGGATCCAAATTCGTTGGCGCTTGCTCGTGAAGCGAAGCGATAGGACCGCGGACGGACTCGGCCAAATGGAGCGAAAACGGTCTTTTCTTTATTTCCTTCTTTTTGGACACTTGTTCACCTCTGGTTGTCGCGCTTGTTTGTGGGGTCCCCCTTCGCCTAGGAACATCTTTGCTTTGCTGCGTTGAAATTTTTCGAATCGATCATAACCGTCGATCAATTGATTTTATTACTGCAATTGCACTCGATTCACGACAGTTTCACCATCTTTTAAACGACCTTTTCGACGACCGTAAAATTTTTTTCTAGTCGTCCTTGCTCGTTGTGGGCAACAATTGCCATTCATTGCACTCAAATTCTACCTGAACAAGTGAGGCGAATCCGAGCTCGGCACCTGAAAGTAGGATCGAAGCAGCAATACCACTCAACGCGCGTGAATTGGACATTGGAAAGTTATTCGAGTTTTTGAACCTTTGATTCTGAGTTGGCCTCGAGAGAAGAAAAGAGAAAAAACAATGGGAGCACCCGTTGATCGCTTGTCTGGCGCACGATCGGGCAAAATGGGTCCCGCAATTCCAAGGGAACAAGGATATTGGCATATTTGCCCAGAGGCACATTCTCGGTATATGCCACTTCTCTTGAATTTCGTGCTAAAATTAAGAGAAAACGCTATCTTTACAATTTCTGCAACACGATCTGATCCTTTCGTTTTCCAATGAGTACCTCTATAAGAGAGTTTAGCTAGGATCCTGGCTAGGCAAGTGAAAGCAATTTCTGGACGAGAACAATTTTCCAATTTCTGTCTTATCTAGCTCTCCGGTGGCCAAGGGTTTTTCTTCTCCCTTTATTTCTCTGCTCTTTTGTTGATAAAGTGAAAAGGTTTGGATGGTGCAACCGCATGAACAAACGCCCGACATTACAAGAGGAGTGCTGCATCTGTGATAAAATGTTTAATTTGAACCATAATAACTATTGCTCATTTTCCCAAGTGTTTATCACTGTCGCCCCATTAAAGTGATGGAATAAAACATGAGTTGTCCTTCACCATGACAAAAACGAATCTATGGACAAACCAAGGATTTTTTAGGTTGAGAAGCGATCGGGGGATTTGAACTTGTCACCTTAGTAGCAATAATTATTTGAGAGCAAGTCCTACACCGCTATGTCATCACTATATTATTTTTGGTATAATCATGAATCACCAATCTATAGTTGGACTAGCAAGACAACATTTGAAAGTACAGCTCAAGATGATCAACCTGCAACTACATGGCTTGCTCCATAGGGATCCCAGACCCCAAATGGAGTATTTTGAGCAAATACGCAAGGTAATAGCAACTTGGGATGGGTGTTTACCTGTGGATTACACAAGAAGATTTCTCCATTTCAATGTAACACTTCAAATACCACAAGCTCTCCCACTTAAGAAACTAATGTCTTTGCTATTTTTTATGCTTATTGCCTGGCAATGCTACACCTATTCGATGGGTAGCCTAATCCAATCCTACCTTATTTGCCATCTTAGAGATCTGTCAGAATTTGTATCTTGCCCGAGCTATCATTCCCTGCCGTCGTTGAATCTTGTATGGCCTAATCCATCCACAAGCTACAAAGGTCCCTCTGGAATACCACATGTCAAGACTTAGTCCGGTTCCGATGGGCCAAGCCTGAAAAAGTGCTCAAAGTAACAATACAAGATAGTAATTATTATGGAGCCGGCCGTCTCTTTATATCAAACAGACAAGCCGTGGAGTCCCATGCGAGAAGAAACAAGAGAAAGAGTAGGGAGGAGGAGGAGGAGGAGGAGAAAGGTTCAGGCCGAGCTGTCCCTAGTTGGGTATCTGCACCAAGGCCCAAACTGCCAAAACTTCCTGCCTAACGCAACTGCATTTGCCTCCAACAGCGACCCAACTCCGCCGCCGAACTTTGTTCGTTATCCGTTTATTATTATACGACATCCCCTCTCTCTCTCTCTCTCCCCTTTGTCTCTGTCTGAGTGGAATCATGAAGTGGAATCACTCTCTTCGCTCTCCAACTCGAGCTCCGTGTACCTCCTCTCCCCTCCCCAACCCATTCACTTCGTGCTAAACTCGCACCTTCCTTCCCCCACCATGTCCACGCCCTTCTCTCACTCCCTTCCCGCTCCCCAACCGCCCCGCGCTTCTCCACTCGCTCCGCAGAGCTCCACCGTCCCAATTCGTTACCCACGAGTTCCCAAGCTCGCGCCCTCCAGACCCACCAGCGAAAGCCGGGGGCTTTCCGGTTGCGGCAAGCCAAGCGCCTCGTTGCGATGGTCCGGTTCGACCCCTAACGTCGGGAGGGGCCAATTGGGTGTCGGAAAGTCGGAGCTTTTCGGCGCGAGGCCGCGGGCGGTGGCGGCGAGCGAAGAGAGGGCGGTGGAGAGAGAAGGGGATGGGGAGGTCGGTGGGAGAGAAGGGGAGGGCGGCTATGACGCCATCGTGATTGGGTCGGGGATTGGGGGCCTCGTCGCGGCCACGCAGTTGGCGGTGAAAGGAGCGAAGGTGCTCGTGCTGGAGAAGTACGTGATTCCCGGTGGGAGCTCTGGTTTTTATGAGAGAGATGGATATACGTTTGATGTTGGGTCTTCCGTGATGTTCGGTTTCAGTGACAAGGTCAACTTTTCGTTTGCTTTTTTTGCCACGCGCATCTTCTTTTCCATGTCATATTGAGTTCTGTTCGTAGATGTTCTTTGGGAACAAAAAGAGTTCACCAACTTATTCCAGTATTGTGGTTTGAGTTCCGCGCTCATGGGGGCATAGATTAGGCTGATTGAACAAGTGATGCCTTGTGGAAGAATGTTGCTTGTCATCGGGAGAGTAGTTGCAGCATCGAATCACTTTTAATTCCATGAGTTTGCTTATGAATTTCATATCTGCTTTCAAGAGAGAAGAAGGGTTCTTTCTTTAGGTCTAATGCGGGCTTTTGTTCATATATACTTGCTTGTTAGCACTAATACTGACATAATTGACATTTCCTTTTTGCTCGCATGACTTATGCTGTTCTAGCTGGTTAAGTACATATACTCTGCTCTTGCTGATTAGAGCTTTGAATCTGAGCAGGGAAATCTAAACTTGATAACCCAAGCACTAGCGGCAGTGGGCTGCAAAATGGAAGTTGTACCTGATCCTACTACAGTCCACTTCCATTTGCCCAATGACCTCTCTGTTCGAGTGCACAGGGAATACAGTGATTTCCTTAGAGAACTGACTGGCAGATTTCCTCACGAGAAGGAAGGGATTCTCAAGTTCTACGGCATATGTTGGAAGGTTTATCTTGATGGGATGACTAATTTCGTTTTAGCATGTTTGCCTCTGACTTAACATCCAGACCTTGTATTGTATTTTTTGCAGATTTTCAATGCCTTAAACTCGCTGGAACTCAAGTCGCTGGAGGAGCCAATATACCTCTTTGGACAGTTCTTTCAGAAACCTATTGAGTGCTTGACACTTGGTAAGTGTTCTCGTGCTTGTAACTGAAGGAATTCTGGTCCTGTATGAGATCCTAAGAGCTTTCTGAAGAAAATGCAAGAGGGCAGTTCCATCATAAGGAAACTGGCATTAAGTTTGATGTGCTAAAAGAAACCTTTATGTGGAAATACTACACTTGAAGGAAAGAAGTTCTTCAACTTCAACTATGTTAACTCCGAGCAACTAACGTTCCAATTTTGGACCATCTTGTATGGGGCTTCAAAAATATATTCTATCTTTGAATCACTTTTTGTTGAAATTCCTCCCCCTTTCTGTCTTTCTCTCTCTGTGCATGCCTGTTTTTGGTGGGCTTGGGGACGTCACATGAGTGAATTATGTGTTATGTATATCAGTCACTGGTGCATTAATGGACTTTTGCTTTTTACCTTGACAGCCTACTATCTCCCTCAGAATGCCGGAGCTATAGCTCGGAAATACATAAAGGATCCGGAATTGTTATCTTTCATTGATGCAGAGGTGCAACATCCTTCCTTTGTCCTAATCAGAAGCTATAACATTCTAATAGCTAAAAAAATTTCAACCTGATTGAAGAATCTCAAGAATCATTCCTTTACGTTGTTTGCAGTGTTTTATTGTGAGTACAGTTAATGCATTGCAGACACCAATGATAAATGCAAGCATGGTAAGGCTTCTCGTTGGCTGTTTGCGGTTTCTACCACTTGAAGTTGCATTGCTCCTCATGTACTGTTATGCACCAGGTACTTTGTGACCGGCATTTTGGGGGTATTAACTATCCTGTTGGTGGCGTTGGTGGAATTGCAAAGTCCTTGGCAAGTGGGTTGGTTGAACATTGCAGTGATATACAATACAGGGCAAACGTGACTAATATCATCCTTGAGAATGGAAAGGCTGTGAGTTGACCTCACTTAATTAATTGATGTGTTTTGTGCTTGGTCACGGGGGCTCTTTTGCTTATGTCTTGTACCCAATTGTGAAGGTAGGAGTTAGGCTGTCAGATGGAAGGAAGTTTTTCGCTAAGACCATAATATCTAATGCCACAAGGTGGGACACATTTGGTGAGTTCTTAGAGAAGCATTTTTATGTCTTTACGGCTTTGACCATAACCTGTATGCATTTCCTTCGTTAGGATGGTTTATATTTCTCTCACTGATAACCTCAATATATGCGGTCATAGGGAAGCTTTTAAAAGAAGAAAATCTGCCAAAAGAAGAAAGAGACTTCCAGAAACGTTATGTTAAAGCGCCATCATTTCTTTCCATCCACATGGGGGTTAAAGCTGACGTTTTGCCCCAGGATACTGATTGCCATCATTTTGTGCTTGAGGTTTGATTTTTTGGTTGAATTCCTCAATTCTGGGCTCTGAGCTTTCCGCTTGTAAGATATAACCAAAATGACTCCTTTGCTGTCTTTCTCAATTATGTAGGATAAATGGTCAAGACTAGAGGAGCCTTATGGTAGTATATTTTTGAGTATTCCAACTGTCCTTGACCCATCATTGGCTCCTGAGGGACACCATATTCTTCATATATTTACAACTTCTTCCATTGAAGAGTGGCAGGTTGGTTGAATACTTTTTAATTGTACTTTGATTTGGGCATTGATGCATAATATCAGCACTCTGAAAAGTGGGTTTCATTTGGTGGCAACAATGAGTGGAAACAAGCAGTTTTCTAATTGTTTTAGGGACTCCCTCAAAAAGAATATGAGGAAAAGAAGCAGCTCATGGCTGATGAAATCATAAGAAGATTAGAGAAGAAGCTATTTCCAGGACTCAAATCATCCATTGCCTTTATGGAGGTTTGGCGCTATTCATGTTTTGATTTACTGTCATACAGAAAGTTTACTGCTTTATGTCCTCAATTTGATGATAGTCATCACAAAGATGCAGAAAATATTTCAGAGGTATGCAAAGATGGCATGGTTATTATAACACCTCCCATGCCATCATTGGGTATTCCGTTATGTGATTGCAGTAAATAAGATGGATAGAATGTCTTAGGCTGAGGCAGAGTGCTTGTTTCAGGTTTGATAAGATATTCTCCTTAAACAAGTAGTCAATGTAAAAGTGGTAGAGCATTTCATACATTGAACAAATCCTCTAACCAAAGTCAATGGTATGACTCCTATTTGATCATATTTAAAATTCCGTTGTTCAGCATACCCTCAAGACTCTGCTGGCTTCAGTAGCATGTCAGTAAGTTGTCGCCTGTTTGCATGATTCCTTCAGTCTGTACCATAATAGCACATCTAATTCCTGTAGGGGAGACAGGACTAAAATCTTGCATTCATTATAGTCAAACTTACAATAGTTATTGGAAAAGGCTAAGAAACTGATGGCATACAGAGTATTTTGGGGTTATTAGGAAACGAGGGAACAGAAAATGTGCAACTTTTGTAGTATTTTCTATATAATTGAGCTGAATTCATTTGTCTATCCTTGGAGAGAGGTAGTTCACATTGGAGACAAATTGTACCTGTACTATGGAAATTATTTGAATCTAAAACCTGATCATGTCAAGGAGATGATGTGGAAAAATTGAAGCAAAGTTACAAAGGCAAAGAAACTTTAATTTATATGAAATAATTCTGTGGGACTGCATTCTGGATGTTTCGCATATATATATTGTGTCCTGTCTCTTAAGAGCTCTCTCTCAAAATCCAGGTGGGGACACCCAAAACGCACCGCAGATACTTGGCACGTGATGAAGGAACTTATGGACCAATGCCACGTAATGTTCCTAAAGGCTTGTTGGGAATGCCTTTTAATACAACAGTAAGTACTTGTTGTCAGCCTCCGCTGACCCTCAAAATTTAGTACACCCAGTTATTAAGAATTACGAAGTTGCTAATCAACAAGCAAATTTTCAGGGCATAGATAGCCTTTACTGTGTGGGAGACAGCTGCTTTCCAGGACAAGGTGTCATTGCAGTAGCCTTTTCTGGCGTAATGTGTGCTCATCGAGTAGCTGCTGATATTGGTAAGCTGGAATGAGATTATGGAGGATAAGTGTATGTATCTATATAAGAATGTTATAAACGCCTGTAGAACTGGAGAATCTTGTCTATATGGAGCATTATTGGTGTGGTTTCTTACTGCACATTTTCTGAATATCCTGAGCCCATTTATGTTGTGTTTAGTTCTTGAGTCTCGAGAATGAGTCGTTCTACATTGTTGGTTCTTCAGCGTAACTTCTCTCCCTCTCTTTCTCCAGGACTTGAGAAGAAGTCACCCATATTGGATAATGCCCTGCTTGGTGTACTTGGTTGGTTGCGTTCATTAGCATGAGATCGTACTGAGGAATTCATCATCCAAAGACCAATCGGAGGAGAATTTTTTTTTTTTCCATCAAACTTTGCCACAGATACCGTATGGAATGGAGCCCCGTGGTCTTTGCAACATCTTTATGCATCAGCAAAACTTCAGAAATAGATGCACTAGGTCTGCTATTGTGAAAAGTTGTCTCACACTACCGATTATAATTGATTTTTTATAATCATACATATTTTTTGATAATCATAAATGGTAGCAGAGTCCTCAACTACCGCGTTAAGACTGCGAGAGGAACTTTGCATTATACCAATAGAAATTGTACTAAGTGGATTCCATGATGGTAAGAGGAACTCGTGATTAGACAGCTACTATCTCTATACCATCCAAACTGGGTGTGAGGTCTGAAGCATGACCGTAGCTCAAGAATCTGTTCTAACCCAATAATCAGCCGTGAAGTCTTTTTAAGTCTGTAAGATAAGCGAGTTAGCAACTGATTGCTTATCAGAGGCCCTGTTATTGCATCCACACTTGGTGAATTATAAGTCGGAAGAGCTACATAGCATCTTGTGCGGGATGCTGAAACATCTTCTCTGTGGACTCAACAAGTTCAGCATCATATTACTTAGCCATTTCATTGCCTTCTATTTCCCTTAATCTCCACTCTGTTCTAAGGCAGCTGCTTTTCAAAATTTTACTTCTGCACTGAAGAAATTTGAATGCGCGGATGGTATCTCAAGATCACTTACCATCCTCGTGGTGATTGGTGTCGGTGATAGAGTAATGGGTCTATTGATCGAGAAAACATGGACGGCCTCTGAGCTCTTGTTTCAGGAACTTAAATAAAGCTGCCGTTCTGGGCAATGTTTTGCATATCTGCCGGATCCAAAGTAGACTGAGGAGGAGCTATTCTGTTTTCCGTGGTTTCCATCTCAGAGATCAGAATTTTTGGTAAGGCGAAAATGCAAACTTCAAATCACATAGATGGGATTAATATAAAATGGAAAGAGTGACACCTATGGCAAAAACAGAAAGATGAGTAATAAATACAGATAGCGAAGACTCAATCCCTAACACACTATCTCCTCTCTTTAACAATTGACTGATCTGTACAAAATACAAAAGTATGCATTCGCAGACCGCTACCTAATTAGCACATAAGTGACCTCTAACCGTTACATTTTCACCTACCCAGATCATGAATTAATGTGGAAGAACCTTCACTTTGCATTACTCTAGCCGTTAGCTACATTCATGCTGAAAACACTGTCTTGCATCATAGCCACAAACTCGTTGTAGTCGATGCGTCCATCCTGGTAGGGAAAAACACTAAGTGTGACTACTTCTGTAATCATGAAAAGCAATACGAGAAGAAACATGAGCAGAGCAGTCTTACATTGTCTTGGTCAACCTCATTCATAAGCTCTTCCATGGGAACATCAGCTAGGCCAAACCGCTCGCAAGCCTGCTGAAGCTCATCCTTGGTGATGTACCCACTCCCATCTGTGTCAAAGTAGGAAAAAGCTGCGTACATATGATCTTCCCTCTGGATCTTGTTTAAATGGAGCATTGCTGCTATGAACTCGCCATAGTCTATGGTACCGCTGTTATCAATGTCAGCCTGCATCACAAGTCATGCAAAGGCACTCAGGTTTGGATGAAGCATTAACAGAGTCTCTGCCAAAAGGTTTACTTTGTAATCTTAACCTCATGTCATATAAATGCTCAAAGTCTATCAAATCGAAATTTTCAAAATTAAACTCAGAATAGATGTAATGACTACTTCTATTGCTCTTACAAGATTTTTCTCATGGCTAGCTTTGCAAGCTTTGGTCCAGAGAGTCAAATATTGACTTACTTTTATAAATTCTAATGTCTAAAACAAGTACTTCAACAAAGAAGTGCCAATAGATGATAACTGCTTGAAAGGTAGTAAACGAAATAAGACATTTCATTTCAAGTCCTACTACATGGTTGTGTCCACCTAAGTTCATGAGGAGAATACGGAGTTATTTGAAGTCACCAAAGAGAGATGTCTGGGAAAATAGCTTCAATCTCCCATATTTCACAAGTACCAAAAGAGGATCAGTTTCATGATAGAGGCTGTAGATTTTGAACTGATGTTTCTCTACACGATAAAATAGATTAAAAATATGAAACATAGCCTCCATGTTGAGTCTGGACTAGAACTTACTGCTTGCATAAGACCATGAATTTCTGAATCCTTCAAATTTGCGCCAACTTTTTCCAAACCAACCTTCAGTTCCTCCACAGTTATGTTCCCACTATTATCTGTGTCAATCATCTTGAACATTTCTTTCAGACCAGCAATTTCTTCTTCTGAAAGGATCTCAGCCATGACCTGTATAAGATGCATTCATCGGTGGAACACTTTGGAAAATGTGAAAAGCCAAAGAGAAATGGATGGCAGATGCAAGTTTTTCCAGTGCAAAAATTCCAAGTAATTCAGAGAAGTCTACTTTTTAATAATTTCAAGCGGTGACAGTATAGAGAGACATTGTGTATGATACATAAAACTGTAGATAACAATCAGTTTCTAACATAAAGCCTTATTTCTGTCAGAATTGGACTAAAATTGCGTACTCTGATTGCTATCTTCTTGAGTTTGTCCATGGCAGAGAACTGTTTCAAACGAGTCAAAACTGCAGAATCGAGGGGTTTGTCAGGAGCAACGCCATCAACCTGAACCCAAGGATGACCTGCACAGGGCAAAAGCATGTTTGTTTATGTATTTGTTGTGAGCATCATGGAAGGACACAGCAAGGCTCTCAATTGAGTCTCTGAAGTCAGGACAGTGAAGCTCTAGTATTTCCAATGATAATGACCAAGAGAATTGGCAAATAAGAATCAGTCCCATGAAGTCCCAAATGTGAAAAAGTTAGAAGTAACTTAGAAATTTCAAATAGGAAGGGTGAGGCAAGTGCTTTGCACCTTCTGAGAATTTCCTATGCTGCCACATTGTGCATTTACACTCTTACTGATGCTATGGACATGCATCATGATACTTCTTTACAACAAACGGCAACAGGTGACAATAGGAGGGATGCAACAAATTGTGGCCTTGAAAGAACTAAGAGAGGCGAAATACATAGGTGTAATTTCAAAAATATCAAAAGTAATAAGAATTGCTACTTACGAAGAACTTCATGGGCTGTAAGCCTCTTTTTTGGGTCCCTTATGAGCATTCGCCGCACCAGATCCTTGGCGCTCTCAGATATGTTGGGCCATGGTTCAGATATAAAGTCAAGTTCTCCTTTTAAAACCTGCTCAAATATCCCTTGCTCCGTTTCTGAACAAGAAGGCAACACATAATTTCAAAGTCTTAGTTTTAAGGGTCTACATACACAGATCATTTAAGGGAACAAATTAGAAAGCATTGAAAGATGGATAAGAGATGCACACCATCCCAAAAGGGGGGGACGCCACTTAGTAATATATAGATGATCACCCCCGCACTCCAAACATCACATTCTGGGCCATAATGCTTCCGCAATACTTCCGGAGCCACATAATAAGGGCTCCCCACCACATCAGTGAACATTTCACCTGTAGAAAGATATATTACTTCACAGGATAGAAAAAGCTGATAAACTTGTGCATCTGGTAACTTGTCCAAAGAAAATTAGTAAACCTGGGTTAGACGTTATTCTGTATTATAAATTCATAAAGTTTCTTAGAAACTTGACCTCCTTCATCCTTTATTTAATTTTCACCTGTCTGCCAAATCCCAACCAATTTTTTAACTACTGAGAAAAATCAAAATCTCATGAAAAAACACTTCCTAAGTACCATAGCTTGATCTCCATCATATATAGCTTGACATGAATAACACATCAATAGTAATCCCATCCCTCAATGATCAATCCAGTCAAGATCTTGAAGTTCGTATTAGCATCTTCAAAAGCTGATCTTACACCCTTCTTAGTTAATTTACTTCTGTAACTTTTCATAAGCCTATTGCAGTACTTGGATACAGATGTTGCATAGGTAATTACAGTATCATATTCTGTAAAGAAGAGCTAGTCCTTGATGAAGATAAATCACTTGGCAATTTAGGGTGGCAGACGAAATTTAATCCCTAAACATCTGGTTTCTAGCAGAAATGGGAAAAGTGTAGGTTTAATAAGATGCTTAAATGTTGAACATCCAAGATTGACAAAGCAGACCAGCCAACACAAATGTGCATCTAACAAACTGAACATATATATATCACTTTCACTACACACACACACACATGCACGCACACACAGATCATTAGCCCATGCATATAAAGTTCCAGAAAATTCTTCCACAGCTTTGTGAGTATCAGAGGAAAGATAGCATGATCGTGGGAAAGGGAAAAATACAAAAGAAACCTAACCTAACTAGTCAATATGAGCTTGGAAATTCGCACTTGCCTCCCAAATGGGCACAACAGAAGATCATGCCCATGCTGTAGGCTAAAATTAAAAATTGACCACCATACCCACCTCCTCACACCAATTACTCTTAAAATCCTGCCATGTGAAGCAATACCGCGCTTGCTTCCCTAGAAATGGTCTTACTGCATGTCCATTCTACATAATTACCAGTTACTTGGAAACATGATGATTTACAGCTACAGTTTCTTCAGAAGAGCGTTGCTCTGCCAACATTAGCTTCCAATTGATAATTGATTGTCTTGATTAAGCGACAAAACAAAACCTGGGATGCATTTCACACTGCTAGCCTAAGATGGCTCCATCAAATCACCTGAAAGAGCCATGAAATTATGTTTGCCATGTAGCACTAGCAAATCTAGCCTCGGTAATGATTGGCTCCTCAGGTTTTTGAAGACTAAAAGGAGAGATTTCATCATATAGCACAGCCTAAGATCTTTTCCTGATGCACCATACTAACTTGACTATCAACATATGGCGGATCTTATATTACTTATTGCCAATCAGAGTTTCCAATTTCATGGAATATAAATATATACTCACAAGAGTATCACATTCAAGGTGGGCAGCAACAAATGCATGTCACTCACTGTCCTTTTACATATAGTTCGTAAGTGTCAGTGATTTTAACATAGCGATGGTTTCTGAGTATTCAAAAAAATAACAACAAGGTGAACCAATTAAAATTGTTGGCAGTCCTTTCAATTCATCTGTTCATGCTACTGAACATTAGTTTGTGCTCTGCCCTGTGCACGACAACCATGAGGAAGAAAATGGGGAAAGACCAAACGTTCCTGTTTCTACAAACAAAACTGCTAGAGTATTGAGAATGGATTGCTAACTGACTGCAATATCGATGAGGAAATATTTCATCCAGTTAGGCATTTTAGATCAGCCTATGTAGTGTATGGACTGAAAAACTACCAGTAATGCAGATCAATGCTAGCTACACGATGCATGTAACCTAATTCTTTTGATCCTAAGACAGCTAGCCACTTTTCCAAGCTTCTAGAAAATCTTCCATGCCTTCTTATTCCTTAATGATACACAAGTCGCAGAAAATTGAGACTTAGAGACTTACAGGTGAGGAAACAATTAGCTAAATCCCATCAAAATGCAAATATCTTTTTTCTTAGATTTTTCTGTGGCCATCTTCATGCCACATTAAGCAGATACTGCATATAGGCATTTCAGGACCCGCAAGTGCCAATCTTTAAACTATCACAAAGTGAACAATAATGCTAGTGAAAATTGTGTCATCTATACAGAAACAACCACGTAAAACAATATGCTAGACCCAATTTCATAAAGAACTCTTGATTTTTGTCTAATTGCAGGTCAAAATACATGGAACTGAGAATAATAAGGACATTTAGCAATGAAGAACACAATCCCACGATGTACCTGGCTTGAAGAACACAGACAATCCAAAATCAATTGTCTTAAGTGCCGCATCCTCTTCATGGTTAACGAAGAGGAAATTCTCAGGCTTCAAGTCCCGATGCATCACGCCTAATGAATGGCATGCCTCCACCACACTTACAATCACCTTTGCAAGGTCAGCTGCTTTCCTTTCTGAATAATGTCCCCTCTGAATGATCCTATCGAAAAGCTCACCACCAGCGCATAATTCCATCACGACATGAACCGCAACCGCATCCTCATATGCATCCACAATCGATATAACACTTGGATGTCCCGCCAAGTGGTGCATTATCTGAATCTCCCTCCTCACATCCTCCACATCCTCCTCTGTCGTCAGCTTCCTCTTTGCAATCGATTTACAGGCAAACTCCTTATTCGTTGCTTTGTCTATGCATAGAAATGTAGTTCCAAATTGACCTTGTCCAAGCTTACGGCCTAAACTATAGATCTCCTTCAGATTCCGTGTTTTCCTCCCCAGCACCGAATCCACCTGAAGCCCTGCACTCGAAATTCTCTTCATGTGCGTCGGCTTCTTTGGTTTCGCTGCCTCCGGAGGCTTCGCTACCTCCTCCTCGACAGCTTTTTCCGGTTCGGCCTGTTTATGCTCCTGAGCATCAATCTTCACAGGCTCAGGAGGTGCGCTTTGAATTGGAACAGGGGCAGGGGAGGACTTGGATTTCGAATCATTGGTGCCGCTGCCACTCGCATTCTTGCTGCTGTCTTCGCCATTTGGGGGAGGAGGGAGGCGGTCCTCCGGCGGTCTGGAACGCCATATCGCCGCGCTGACGGAACTCAAGAATCCATTCGCACCGAGTTTTGGTCCCACGCATGAGTTCCCCATCAAAAATTCCCACACCAATCTAGCTAACAACTCCTCACGAACCCTCCCTCAGGCATTTCAACAACCGGGTCTTTCGGGCGGTTCTTTATCAATCCCGCCACGCCGGAACGGAATCAAATTGGTGGCTCTCTGATCCGGATCAGAGACCCATCAACGATCTTGAGAGAGATCGTCGCACTTCAGCGGAGGAATCAAACTAAAAACGACAGATGAATCAAAGGGTCAAAAGCCCAAAAGGGAAAAGAAGACTTGGTTTTCGGAACACCCGATGGGACAGAAAGAACAAGAATCCGGAACCGATGAAGAACGCCGGACCCAGAAAAAAAGGTAAGATTTTGCGCAGGAATCTTGGCTGAGTATCGGAGGAAAAGCTGAAAAGACAAGGAGGGTCGATTCGCTCCGGAAGAAAAGCTTGCTAATTCGGAAATGCACGCGCAAAAGGGGAAAATGATCCAGGCTTGTGGCATGATGAGATCGTTCGTTAGCAATGGGTTATGCCGGTACGGGGCGCTCGATGCATGCACGTGCATGGAATTTCACTCCAACCGCCATGTTTAAGACACAAACATATCCATCGTATCTTATTGATGAATTCCCCCCCCCCCACCCACTAAGTTCTCCTTGCATATGGAGTTGTCCATATTTAGTTGGGATTAAGTATGGTACTATTGGTCGGCCAAAAAAGAAATTCTATAGCTTTGATTGTCTAATCCATCGCATTTTATAAGATCTTATCCTTTTGCCTTCTACAGTGTAATCGAGCTCTCTTAACTTATTTGATTTGTGCCATTGGGGGACTTTGATTAATCGCTATTGATAGCTTTGTCAATTTATCGACATGAGCTCCTTTGATGTGTCAAAATTCGTTAGGTAGGTTTCTTATGGTGTTGATGTGATTTGTCATAGCAACACATTACAATAAAAAATTAAATAGGTACAATAAAAAATTAAATAGAGAGAGAAGGAGGGAGGGTAGAATTTGGAAGAGGATGCAAGAATATATAGATTTTTTTTTCTTTTTTTTCTTTTACCAATATGGTATGTCGCAATAGTAGAGTATACATAGTATACCCTTCATTTATAGTTGGGAAAAGTACCAAAAAAAAGTTATAAACCTATTGTACTTATACTAATTCAATTCGAAACCTTTTAATTGTATCGATTAATCTCTAAACCTCTTGATAATATGTCGATATAGTTAATCCGGGCAATTTTGGCTAGAAATAGCTGATGTTAGATATGTCTCAAGTTTGAGCATGAAAATGAAAGTTTCCTAATATAAGTAGGTTTCCTATTTTGAATAGGTTTCCTAATTGAATGATTATTCTCTCCTCGTGCTTTTTCCCGCAATGGTTTTTATGTAAAATCTAGTGTTTTTTATTCTTTTCAATTTTAATATTGTTATAATTTCTACATCTGCCATAACAATATGGTATCAAAGTCTTAGGTTTTTTTTTTTCCTCAATCTTTTGGTTATGGCTTCAAATTCAACAACGAGATTTGGTATTGAGAAGTTTGATGGGAGTGGCAATTTTAACTTATGACAAATTCGTATGTTGGATGCTCTTACGTGGCAGGGTTTGAAGAAAACTCTTTTTGGGAAAGGAAAGAAATCAAAAAGCATGTCAAATGAAATGTGGGAAGAATTTTTTTTTTTTGGGTCGAAAAACGTGGGAAGAATTGGATGAAAGAACTTTGTCTGCTATTCAGTTGTGTCTCATGAATGAAGTTTTGTAGGAGGTACTGGATCAGAAAATAGTTGCAGGTTTATGGAATAAATTGGATAGTATTTTTTTTAACAAAATCCCTCACCAATCGGTTGAGGCTCAAGTAATGACTTTTCACTCTTCGTATGACTAAAGATGCTTCTCTTAGATCTCAAATTTCTGAATTCAATACTATTAACTTTGAATTAAGAAGTATTGATGTCAATGTTGAAGATGAAGATCGTGCTGTCTTATTATTAGTTTCACTACCTTCCTCTTATAAGAATTTTATAGAAACCATGATTGTTAGTAGAGAAACTATTGATATCGAAGATGCCAGGATTAGTCTCCTAAAAATAAACAGAAACTAGATACATAATTGACTTTTGAAGGCAATAATGATTATGGGGCTAGTTTAGTTGCTAGAGGAAGGTCTATTGAGAAAAAAAATAGTGGTAGGTTCAGATCATAATAAAAGCATCAAGATCTAATTTGCAACTATTGTAAGTCTGAGGGGCGTGTTAAGATAAATTGTCTGAAATTGAAGGTAAAATAGTAAAAAAAAAAAATATGAATCAGCAAAATTAAGGGAATGCAAATCGGTAGCACAATCAGAACTACCCGATTAGGCAGAATCAGGAAAACGAAAACCCCGCTCGAGCTGGTGTTGCTGAAAAAGAAAACAAAGATTGGTTATTGGCTACAAATGATAAATACAAATTCAATGATGGTTGGATTCTTGATTTAGGTTGTTCATACCACATGTTTCCTAATTGTGACTGGTTCTCCACGTAGAAAGAATCTAATAATGGAGTTATTCTAATGGGAAATAACGTTAAATGCAAAGCAGTTAGGATTGGGACTGTCAACATTAAGATGTATGACGGCATTGTTAGGGCTTTGGATAATGTCAAACGTGTTCCTAATTTGAAGGAAAATCTCATCTTTGATGAAATGGCTGAAAATTGGCACTTTGTATTAGTTACCAGGCATTATAGTTATCAATTCAACTGCAATCTCATTCACTATGATTGTGACATCCCAAATTTCACCGACCTTCATTAGTGTAATTAGATCATTAGGAACTTAGATTAATTAGATTGGGCTAGAAAGTGAACCCGATGGATCGTGAGAAATGTGTGGGCTTGAGAAGTAAGTAGGCCACACGAATTGGACTTAAGAAATCTAATGAGAGATTATGGGTTTGAACTTGGCTTGAAGTGGGCCAAGGTTCGGGCCAAGGTTCGGAATTATTAGATTTGTAGATTTAGTTTAGTGGGCTGGAATTGTTATAGATTAAGCTTGTTGGGCCAGAGATGAATATTTAGGCCCGAGTGATTTTAATTTTCAATTAAGTTTATAGATTATAGTTATGATAACTTGATTAATGTTTATAATGCTAATATCAATTTCTAACTTTAGCATTTTTGTGATGAATTCTTTATAGACTAACATTGACTAGTCGATATGTTATATATGTCATGACTTTGTATAATTATAAAAGGATTGAAATCAAGTAGGAACAAAAGGAAATTAATTGAAAAACATTAGAAACTAATTGAAATTGAGTGACAAAAGGCAAATGACATCAAAACTTGGAGGCCACGACATCTCTCTCTCTCGTTTCTCCATGTACTCGACACCCACAGTTTCATTCCCATAAACCGAGACATGCAAACTCAAGAGACATAATCATTAGCAAATTTCATCATTAGTCTAGCCTAGGGATTAGCTTTGTAGACCTATTTCCCTCTTAAGTTTCGTAACCCTCTCTCTCTCTCTCTCCATATAAAAACCGAGAAACCCATCTTCATCTTCTTCTTTTCTGTTTTCTCTCGGTCAAGCAGTGAAGAACTAGCAGCAAACCAGTGATTTCTTCTTCTTGCATGCGGAATTTTGGTGTTGATCTTGAAGCATCTTTGTCTTGTTTAGTAGTTGAACAAGGTAAGGAAAGATATAACTCTAAATTGAAAGTTACCCATTGTTTTGTCAAGAAAGCTTGCGGATCTAACCAAACAGTGAAGTATTTGAATAGTAGTTGTTGTTTCATGGTTAATCTAAGCTGAGTAAGTGTTAGTTAAAGGTAGAAGCCATTGCATGTTGTTTTTGAGCCTTGCATGTTTCAAAATCCAAGTGTGAGTATGCTGTTTTGTTGAGTGAAGTGATGAAATGGATGCCGAGTGGATGGATGTGGTGTATACTGTGGTGAGTGAACTCACGGATGCAACAACACTTCGAGCTGAGTTGTGGATTGATTATTGTTAGAGAGAGACATGCCGAAGGTGCCTTAAGTCACTGTGATTAGGCATTGAAGTATTGTAGAAGAAGTTTGTGAAAAGATAAGTGGTTTAGTCGGGTTTGAAGCAAAGGAAATCGTGTACCTATTCTGTTCTAGGTGAAAACGGTTATGGAGTCTTCTGTTTGTATTTATTTTCTTTATGTATGTTAATGGAAATAAGAAAGAAACCATTCTACATGATAGAACATCTATAAGATCGAATTATACACGTAGCTATAACCATATGAATATAATAACATGGAGATAGAAGTGAATTTGGTAAAACCAGTAAACTGTTTTGTGAGAAACGGTTTGACCTTTATTGATTATACAAATTTTCTGTATTTACCTAGTTAGAATTGGACTTTGAATCCTTAATGAAAATTGTAGAAAACATCTTGAGTAATAACGTGTAAAAATTTTAGATTTAATGGATAAGATTTGTCTGGTGAAACAATTTTCTTTGTAGATAAAGAATCTGGACGTCGATACAGGGTGCTAGTAAGGATTATGGCAATTGTTAATCTAAATACAGTGAGATTAAGACTTAAGTTTCTTCACAGAAAATGTCAACCTATATCTCTAATATAACATACTAAAATTTGGTAGTATTTCGTCAAGAATTGATATACCTTCTGTGTCTGAAACCGAAACTGCTCATTTAGTTAAATAAAAACTGTTTAAACCCGAGAACATATACTAGATGTTGTGTCTTTTACATCTGGCTTTTGTGATGCACGTAGAGTCTAATAAACCTCATAATAGATGTTAGTCATATAAGAGTAAGTCTCATATCTTATTTGAGATATAAGTGCATATAATATCATGCGTGTGCAATGAGTGTGGTGCATAGTGCTTGATTATGGGGTAAATATCTGTTTGGCATGGAATGAGACATGTCGTAATGGGTTTTATCTTATAATTTGGACACGCACGTGTGCTAGGTTTATGAGAGTTAGATATACAGTTAGATACTTTGTAGTCTTTTCTTTTGCATACGATAAATGCATTAATCAAAGGTGTGGTGGTGTGAAACGTGTGCTTAAGAGAGTAAATGAACCCATCGGTACAGAGATACCAGTGATGCCCCGGAAGTTTGGGATGCCCTTGCTGAGTGGTCTTGGATGCCTCGGTAGAGAGATACTGAGATGCCTCGGAGTGAGATGCCCTTGTGTGTGATCAATGATGCCTTAGTTGTGTGATACTGAAATGCCTCGGAGTGAGATGCCCTTGTGTGTGATCAATGATGCCTTGGTTGTGTGATATCGGGATGCCTTGGAGTGAGATGCCCATGATAGAAATATTGTAGAAGTTTGGATAAGGTAACTTCCGGAAGTGACTCGATCGGGCCGGTTGAATTCCGGTTAGTGATTGATCGAGGGTGGATCATATGCACACTAAATATAATTCTATTTGGCGAGTGAGTCCATTTATTATTGTTGCATTACATCTTGATATGAGATTAAGCTTGAGAAAGGTAAGTATAGAAATGGATGCTCATAAGGTGATTATATACATAATGTGTTAATATCCAATTGTTTATGCTTGTGATATACTTCCTTTAGCATCCTAAATTGTTTGATGATTCTCTTATAATCTTGATGGCTGTGGATTGTTTAAGTTAGAGTTTTATCATTCTTTACTGGGCAAGGTTGTTTGCTCATACCTTACATTTTCATATTGATAGCATGGATGTACTGCCAGTAGCTCGATACGGGGCGGTAGTGCGTCTTGATGTTTCTCTTCATGACGTGTATGATCCCGACATTGACATGATTTTCTCCAAATATGAGGCTACCTTATGGATGGATGACGGTAGAGCTGACTTGATACCGATGACGTTCGTTGCATGGTTTATCAACTATGAAGGGGAGATATTTGGCCCTTTACCCTTTGGTGCAGGAGGACGCGGAGCGGGGATGGATGGCACCTAGACGCCTTTGATCTTGTAGAAGCTGACTGACTTTTGTTTTTTTGTTAGATGCGGGCTTGTGTGGGAACTCGTGGAGTAGAAACCCTCACCCTTTATCCCTGGCTTTTGTTACGCCTTACTTTTGTTATGTATATGCTGTATATATAGGCGATGAACATGGAAAGAGTCCAGGTTGATAAATTTTGTAAGCCCTGATGATGATAAGAAGAAATGAAGCTTCTTGTGACCTTGTTTATGTGTATGAATGATTTGGCCAATACTAAGGATTGAAGGTAGAGTGATTGCAGGATAACCTTATAATATAAACTTGGGATTTTAAATAATCCGTGTTATACATGCTAACCTTCAATGGTAAACACTATAGATTATCTAAAGGAGGTTACAAGTTTGGCAAGATGATAATAATAATTATAATTCCGCTTGCGCTTAGTACGTGACGCCCTGGGACGTCATAGCTCATTACAATGATAGAATAAAAAAACACTAAATTATGGCATATGAGATTAGACCATATGAGTATTAGAGGAATGGAGGAGTTGAGTAAGATAGGTCTTTTGTGTGGTCAAAAAATTGAAAAAAGTGGATTTCTGTGAGCAATGTATCTTTGGAAAACAAAAAAGAATCAATTTCAAGACAAGAATTCACACCATAAATGGCACTTTGGATTATATTCACTTTGATTTTTAAGGGTTTGTGAAAGTTCCTTTGAAAGGTTTTGGTTCGAGGTATTTACTCACTTTCATTGATGATTTTTTAAGAAAGGTTTGTGTTTATTTTCTAAAACAAAAAAGTAATGTTTTGTTACATTTAAACAATGGGAAACATAATTGAGAAGCAAACTGGAAAAAAGATTGAGCGGTTGAGAACGGATAATAGGTTAGAATTTTGTGGAGCTGAGTTTGATGAGTTTTGCAAAATTAAAGGTATTATGAGGCATCATGCTACAATGAATACACAACAACATAATGGTATTATATAATGCATGAACAAAACCTTATTAGAAAGAACTAGATGCCTATTGTCTAATAATGGTTTAGACAATGAGTTTTAGGCCGAAGCAGTCAATACAACTGCTTAATTGATAAATCCTTCTCCTTGCACATTTATTGAGTGCAAGACACCTAAGGAGGTATGGTAAAGTAAATCCGTTGATTATTTTTCTTTTCAAGTATTTAGATGTCTGGCATATGCACATGTTAGTAGAGGCAAATTTGAGCCTAGAGCAAAAAAAAATGCATCCTTCTTGGTTATACTTCTGGCGTTAAAGGTTATAGACTTTGGTGTGCTGATTCATCTAAGATTATTATCAACAGAGATGTTACTTTTAATGAGTCTGTTATGCTTCATCCTAAGAAAGAATCATCTATTTCTTGTGATGAAAATCCGGAAAGTATTGCAGAGAAAGTAGAGCTTGAAGTAATTTATTCGCAACCAATTCAATCATCTACTAATAATATTGAGTTTGAAGAACCTAAAGAGGAACAATATTCTATTACTAAAGATAGACCAAGAAGAACAATGAAGCCTCTGTAGAAATATGAGTTTTCAGGTTTTGTTACTTATGCTCTTTTAGTTGCAGAGTTAGTAAAGTATAATGAGCCTAAAACCTACAAATAAGCTATTTCTTCAAAAGATTCAACAAAGTAGTTAGTTGTTATGAATGAAGAGATGAAATCTCTTAAAAAGAATCAAACTTGGGAGCTTGTCAAACCACTAATAGAAAATAAAATTGTGGGTTGTAAATGGGTTTTCAAAAGAATGAAGGTAATCCTGGAGTTGAAGACATCAGGTTCAAAGCTCGTCTAATTGTTAAAAACTATAATCAGATTAAGAGAGTTAATTTAATGATGTGTTTTCACCTGTCGTTAAACACAACTCTATTTGGGTTTTACTTATGTTAGTTGCCATGCATGATTTAAAGTTGGAGTAACTTGATGTGAAAACAGTTTTTTTTGCATGGTGAACTTGAAGTGAAAATTTATATGGATCAATTAGAAGGTTTTTAATTTGAAGGTAAGGAAGATCATGTTTGTCTATTGAACAAGTCTATATATAGCCTGAAAAATCACCTATATAGTGATTGATAATTGCATATATATGTGCTAATTTCCTAATGGCTCTTTCATTTATCTTTTATTATATGTTGATGATATGTTGATTGCCGCAAAAGATACATTCGATATACGGAATTTGAAGGCACATTTGAGTGCAAGGATTTAGGTGTAGTGAAGAAAATCTTAATGGAAATTTGATGAGATCATAAAAGGGGAAAATTATATCTCTCCCAAAAAGTTATATTGAGAAGGTGTTAGATGATTTTGACATGAAAGATGTCAAAATAGTAAGTTCTCTCTTGCTACTCATTTTAGATTATCAGCTAATTTATGCTAACGAACAAATGATGACATAAAATATATGTCATATATTCCATACTCTAGTATAGTTGGTACCTTTATGTAAACCATGGTTTGTACTGGACTTGATATTTCATATGCTATTAACATGGTAAGTAGATATTTATTGTGCCTAGGAAAAGTTCAATGGCAAGCTGTGAAGTGGATTTTGAGATATTTGGAAGATACTTCTGATTTTGGTTTAGAGTTTGGGAAAATTAACAACATTCTGACATGATATGTTGATTCTAATTATGCTAGTGACCTTGATAAGATGAGGTCTTTGATTGGGTGCATATTTACTATTAGAGGTTGTGTAGTTAGTTGAAAAGCTACTTTACAACATATAGTAGCATTGTCTACTACAGCAGTAGAATATATGGCATTACAAAAGTAGTTAAAGTCATATGGTTAAGAGGCTTATTTAGAGAGCTTAGTGTGGATCATGATGTGACTTTTGTCCATTGCGATAGTCAGAGTGCTATACATCTTACTAAATATCAGACATATCATGAGAGGACAAAGAACATTGATGTGCGGTATTATTTTATTCGAGACATTCTTGCTAATGGCTATATTAAGGTCTTGAAAATTGGTACATAAAATAATCCAGCTGATATGTTAACGAAGCATTTGTCTATTGCCAAATTCAAGCATTGATTGTATTTGGTTAATATTTGTTACAACTGAGTTTTACTCCAATAGGAGGAGAATATTGTTTGTTGTTTATGCAAAATTCAAGCCAAGTGATTGTAACTTGACTCAATCGTCGAGCCAATGTGGAGATTTGTTAGATATGTCTCAAGTGTGGGCCCAAAAATGTTTTTTTTTTTATATTTTGAATAGGTTTTCTAATTAAATGGTTCTCCTAGTTGAAGAAGGTTTCCTACTTTGGATTTGATTCTTGCCTATATATAAGAAGTTGAGATAGAAAGAGTTTAAGTTTTTTCAGAGCCACTTTTTATAATCATTGATTTCTATAGTGGATTTTTGCTTCACCTCTCCTTGGGGTTTTTCCCACAAGGGTTTTCATGTGAAAATTGGTATTATTTTATTCTTCTCAGTTTCAATTTTATTATAGCTTTTGCATTTGACATAATAGCTGACATGGACAATGACCATACTGAAAAAGACAATTTTTTTATTTATTAATTCTCTCTCTCTCTCTCTCATGCAAATCTTGGCTTGCTGGCCACTACAAACCACGAGTGAGGGCATCACAGCCCTTGCTGGCCAATAGGCAAGGGTTGCGGCCCTCTCTTGGATCTGTGCAAGGCTTTGATACCTTTGTTAGCCGGCAGTTTGAAAAAAAAATTAGAAAGGAAAGAAAAGAAAAGAAGAAAAAAATAAAAAATCAGAAAAATTAAAAAAAAAAAAATTATTTATGCCAATGATGACACAAAGACGATTAATATTCATATTAGAGATTTTATGCCAAAATTGATCGAATGGACCGTATAAGCGAATTATCAAAAGGTTTAGGATTTAATTGGCGTACTGAAAGATTTTAAATCAAATTTTTTTTTTTGGTGACATGAGTGCAACAGGTTTAAGATTTTTTGTGTACCATTCCCGTTTATAATCTAGTGGCACGGCATGCAGAGGTTCGACTACCTGAAACTACATAAAACACTCCGTAGATCCAATAAAATGATTAAATATGGACTTTTGACTTGTGCGGAAGGCCCTGCTTAGATCAACTTGACATTGGTGACAATCATTTAAGGATCAACTGATGGTC
Organism: Eucalyptus microcorys; assembly: GCA_014182515.1. Lineage (NCBI taxonomy): Eukaryota > Viridiplantae > Streptophyta > Magnoliopsida > Myrtales > Myrtaceae > Eucalyptus > Eucalyptus microcorys. Next base: position 29,457,425 of record CM024562.1, on the reverse strand, counting down.
CTCGCAAGTTATGGTTAGATGGTGGCCCTTGGCCCTCGCCACCACTGGATTAGGGTGGCTAACTCTTTATGCGTGGGGCCATATCAGCAACAAAGGTGATAAAAAGAACAGAGTTCTGCAAAAACTAGATAGATCCCGGAACTCGACCGCGCAAAACAAAGTCCAAAGTCCCAAGGATCATATGCATGTTAGGAGAATGATAACATTGTACATAACCGGTGTCGTCCTTAGCAAAAAGATTTCGTGCGCGGAACGTTCGGAGGATGGTTCAAAGCTCTCTTTTTCCATGATCCAACCGCAGCGAATGGAGGTACTAGTACTGTGCAGCGGCTGCACAGGACCTCAGTTTTGACATTTTCGTACATCGCATGACATCACCTGTTCGAATACTTCCAGTCCTTGACCTTGTCGCTCAACTGCTTTGGGCCCTACACTATCTAATGCCTGATTCAGTAATGCTTCTAGAACGAGCCCACCTTGCAAAAATGCTGAGAATGGAATTTATTTATTCGAGCGCAGTTGGAAAGGACCGTTTCAAAAACCTCTAAAGGCATGGACCGAGTTTGTCGTCTGCATGCGGCATTAACCCACTCTCAAACTCTCAAGAGAAAGAGTCTCTCCAAGTCATCTTTGACCTCTCCCTCATGCATATATATACATTTTAGCAAATCCAGGCAACATGAATTCTACACCCTAATCATTTCAGGGCGTGTCATCACAAGTCACGACACGAAGAGATGGAGACGATGAGTTCTCAAACAAGAAGGGCTGCCGGTAACAAGCCATTGTCGTTGCAGGGTCCAAGGCCTGAAGCGATGGCTGTGAACAGAAGCTCCACGGAGATGATCCTGAAGCAAGATTTTGTCCCTGCTAGGACCACTAGTCGTCGCAGACAACCGGCGACCAAGATTGTGTACTTGAGATCGCCCAAAGTGATTCATGTGAAGCCTGAAGAGTTCATGGGTCTGGTACAGCAACTCACCGGGAACCAGTCGTCTTCTCTTTCTGCCTCTTTATATGATGACGATGTTGTGGAGATGAATGCAACGTGAGAGAGGGATATAGAGAGATTGCAATATGTTCATGCATGAGATTATGATATGTACCTAAAGTTATATATTAGTTTGTATGATTGATCATGACAACTATAAACTCGAATTCCAGGAGAAGGTTGCTCATTTTCAAAAGAGAACTTGAATGCATTCCGTTCGTTTTAATCATGCCATTAACAAAAGCTGAAAGTTCCATCATGTCATTTCTGACAAAAAGTGTTTGTTGAAGGAAGGTCATGAAAAAACGATTCATACATGATGTTCGTGAGTCATCATTTTCCATTAATTTTATGTTTTAAGATGAACATAGCATGAATCATTTGTTGTATGCAGAAATAGCCCATCAGAAGGAGAATGAATTGTACAAGGATCAATTCGTAGCATTACAAATTTCACAATAAAGGTCAGTCCTCCAAAAAAAAAAAAAAATAGCAACTCTTGTAGAGAAGATACTTACCCAGTTTTCCATTGATTTAGCAGACTGTTGAAAAGCAAATGTTCTATAAAAACTACAAATTTCGCAATAAAGGTCAGTCCTTAAAAAAAAAATAGCAACTCTTGTAGAGAAGATACTTATCCAGTTTTCCAATGATTTAGCAGACTATTCAAAAGCACCTGTTCTATAAAAACTAGCGTTGAAGGAACTAATAAGTTGCGTCGGAGAATTTTTTCCAGTTTGAACCCACGGATTGAATGTTCCTCCTCCCTTCTCTAAAATGTTTTGAAGTTTTACACGCAAGTGATTCTCACCTACTCAGTTGAAAACATCAATTATTAATCCTAGCTTTCTCCCAACCTCTCTCCTCTTCCTTCATCTCCCTTCCTCTCTCGCATCAGCCGCAACCTCTCTTCAGTCGCTGCCCACCTTGCCACGCCAAGACGCAGCCTTCCTCTTCAGGAAGCCAGTGTCAGCCTTGCCACGATGCCTCTATCGATGACTATGCCCGCATCTCGCTCCTTCCTCAGATTCAATTAGGGGCGAGCCTTAGTCCCGGGTCAACACCGGACATGGAACAGGATTGAGCCAGCGATTCTGATCTGATTCAATTTAGGATGTTCAGAAACTGGCAGTCGTGAATTATTTCGGTACTTAATAGATGTGTTGTCAACTGAGGAGTTGGATTTGAAGAAATAGACAAGACTTTCTCAAGAGGATGGAGTCCCTCGTAATCATAATGTGACTTTAATCGACGCTATCTTCAGGGGCCAAATGTCAAGCACCGTCTTTTGTGCTGAGTGTGGGCACTCGTCTACCATTTATGAGCCATTTCTAAATCCCCGTTGCCAGTTCCACCGAGAAACCTCGACCTAAAGATAACCGGCCAATTTCTTGAGCGAAGAAAGCAAAAATACTAGGCCGATTCTAGGGTCCACAGCATCGGTTTCTGATTCCATAAACCTGGAACTAACTTTGTTCAGTCTAGTTTGAGGGTGGGAACTGACCCAACACATAACCGATAGTGCGTCCTCTCTCTCCAATGCGTAGTTCAAGTAAGTTGGAGCTGACAAATTCTCCACTCATGTTTTGCAATTAACTATACACCTTTGTGATTGCCACATAGCTAACCACATGACTTATATTTAATCGATTGTTATTAGATTAGTAGATAAGGTGATATGGTCTCAAGCCATCATAAACATTTAGTGAAAAAGTTACTTAATATGACACTCGATATGTAAAAAACGCATGTGCTCTAAAACAAATTAATCGTGAAAAAGTTGATGGTATTCAAAATGCGAAAATTGTCAAAAAAGTCTTAAACCTATTACATTTTTACCAATTCAATCATAAACCTTTCAATTTTGTCAATTGAATCTTAAACATTTTCACATTTTGTCAATTGAGTCAATTTGGCCAATTTTGGCTAAAATTCATTAACGTGGATATCGATCGTCTTACATGGACAAAAATTATTATTTTTAAATATTTTTTCGAATTTTTCGAATTTTGTTTTAAAAAAATTCTTTTCTTTTTTTTCCCCCTCTCTCTTCTTCCTTTGCCAATCACCCCGCTCTAGCGACTGGCTAGAGGTTGCGATCGGTGAGGGTTGGCTTGTCGGGAACTGGCGAGGGGTCACTTTGTCGGCCTCACGTGAGGTCACCCTCATCGAAATTTAGCAAGGGACGACCTTGCGGGCCTCGAGTGAGGCTCGCAACCAGCGAGGTCACCTCCGCCTACTTCAAGTGAGAGTGAGGGTCGATCTCGCTGGCCACGAGCGAGGCTCACCCTCGCCAGATTTAATGAGGGTGAGACTCGCCCAAGGCTTGTGAGGTCGTCCCTTGCTAGATCCCGGCAAGGGTGACCTCGCATGAGGCCGGTGAGGTTGACCCTTACTGACCTCTAGTGAGGGCAAGCCTTGACCGAGGCCAGCGAAGTCACCCCTCACTAGTTCTTGGTGAGGGCAACCTCACTTGAGGCTAGCGAGGGTGACTCTTGTTGGTCGCAACCTCTGGTCGGTTGTTGGAGGTTGGGCGATCGTCAAAGGAAGAAGAGAGAGAAAAAATAAAAAAATTTCTTTACATTAGCATCGCTCATTTGGTTGTCTTTATGTAGGATGATTGGCATTCACGTCAGCGAATTCCGGTTAAAATTAGTTGGATGGATTCGATTGACAAGAATTAAAAAATTTTAGATTTTAATTGACAAAATTAAAATATTTATGATTGAATTAATAAAAACATAATAAATTTATGATTTTTTGAATAATTTTCCTCGTCTAAAAGCTCCTTTTCTAATTTTTATACAACACGTCTATAATACGTCCAAGGCCCTGGGCCCAGCTAAAGGCCCATGACAGCGCACCGTCCCTCCAACGCCGTTAACGAACGTTGGCGCCGTCGAGGCGGCGCCGTCACCGTCAGTCCCGAGTAGAGGGAAATCGAAATTCGTTCAAAACCCGAAAGCCTCGAAGGCTCCAACTCTCAATCCCCTCCACTCTCTCTCTCTCTCTCTCCTTCTCTCTCTCTATCTCTGCATCTGCGATTCGTCCTCGCGTTCTCCATCTCAATCTCCGGGAGCGCATCGCAGTCGGATCGGAGTTCGGCCCTTAATCGAATCGGGCTAGGGCTCGCTGCGGTCGTCTTCTCGGGAATGAGGTGATTCTTGCGAAGGTACGGTTCTCTCTCTCCGTTCTCATTGTCCGGCTTCGTCTTTCCCTCGTTTTCGGAATTGTTCATGCGAGATGCTTGCAGCGTGATTGAGAGTGGGAGTGGCCGGGCGAGCATGGCGACGGTGGCTGGGCCGGACTCGTTTCCGCCGGATGAGTTCCATTCTGGAGGCTGCGGCGGCGGCAGCGGCGGTGGCGGCGCTCCGAAGATCGGCGCGAAGCTGAGGAGAAAAACTCCGTCGGAGCTGAGAGTAATCATCTGGACTTCGTGGCGATTATTCGTCTGTGAAGTGTTTATTTATTTATTTATTTATTTTTTGGTGGTTGTGCCGACGAAATGATGCTTAGCTGCTTCTCTGGATGACGCGCCCCACTTTTGCTTTCGATGATGTATTTCTATGAATTGCAACATATCTTAAGATGTGACTTTTGTTTTGACGCTCCCAAAGTTACTAGCTTTTTAAGTTGGCACACTGAATCCAATTGCTCTTGCTTTGTTACTTGTTTCTTCGATTTGGTTGTTGAAAAGAAGCTGAAGAAAGTTGACAGCGCTGATGAATAATCAATGTGGATTGACTGGATTAATGTCCTTTACAGGGAGAGCAGCTGAAGCGCGTCAATGCTATTGAGCTTGTGGATGAATCTGCAGCCCCTTTACTTGATTCTCTGAAGTAAGTGTTTCGCTGATTGTATCCGAGTTTTCATTCTATAAGCACAAGATTAGTCATTGAGAAGTTCTTTTTTCTTCCAGTAACAACGCTGGCGCAAATGACGGTCTTAAGAAACCAGAAGCATTTAAGCTACCGAGATTCATTGATACGCGAGTTAATGAAGTATATCCTGCGAAAAAGTCGAGGTTTAAAATGTCTTCGCTCAAGGAGAATGTGAAGGTAAGGGGATTTTCCTGTATAATTAATAGATGTTTGAGATTCTGCTTTATGTCACTCATCTGTCTTAGTTTTGAAAGTTTGAGCAGTGCTAGCAAGATACAAAGTTAATTCCTTAGTTATGTGCTCTAAAGCAGGAAACCAGCACAGTGGAGCAGAGTAATGCAATGAAGAATCTTGCTGCGCTTTCGGACATGGCTACAAGAAGCAAACAACATCTTCAATGGTATTGACGAGATCCCCAAAACTCTCTGTATGTTGCTTAATGATTATTGATGAAGCCAGCACCTTCTTATACATTTTCGTTCGTCATATTCTTGCAGTCCAGAGGATTCTGTTTGCTCTCTTAAAGTTGCTGAAAATCATGGGGTACAAACTCAGTCAACACTTGAGAGGTGTAACCAGAGTAGATTCCGTACGGTTGCTGAGATATCGTGTAGCTCTGAAAAACTATCTAGCTTGGCTAATATCGATATGGTAATTACTCTCATCTGTTTTCCCCTGAGCCGTTGGTATATCCTTCAGTAATATCACCACTATCTTTGTAGGATAAAGCGCTAAAAGGATTGGCTGCTCGAGAACCATCTTCTCATTTACCTGATGATTGTTCTGAAAATTTTACTTCTACGTCGGCTTACTTGGGCAACTTCTGCTCTCAATTCAACATACTTGGCCAAAAGGCTCCTCTGGATTTCACTTTGAAGACCATCATGCGGATCGCAACATCTTCTTCAGTAAATTGGTGAGTGTACAGATCCCAAAGCTGCTAATGTCTTTTGCAGTTAATAGTGTTGTGAGGGCTTAATACTGCTTGGAGACTCTTGGGGTATTTTGTTCCTAATCTTGAGATATTTCAAATTTGTTCTTTATAGGACAGTTTCATTATAACAATTACTTTCTCATATTAGGATTTGAAGTTTTTTCCACTGCTTGTGCATGATGACATCTTATGTGATTTTAAATGACATTAAAATAATGGGAAAAAAAATATACTTACACCAAAACCTAGTGTTGCTTGCGGTGAAGATGTCATATGAAATGGGGAGCATCACTTGATTTGCGAAATTTAGCCGAGTTTCCTACTCGTCAATTGGTTCCTGAATAATCTCCTTTTCTTGGGAAATGTCTGCTCTCATCTAAGAATAGCAGAATATTTACTTTCTTAAACATATGAATGGGTGGCATGCTATTCTATAATCTGCATGCAAATTGACGACTTTGATTGATAGCACAAGTTTTGGCAGGGTATTAATAGTCACACACTGTGCTCGAGCTGTACTGACTTTTCCGTTCCTTTACTCATGTAGTTCTTTTCTATTGCTCAGGGTTTTGGTGTATGGTTTCTAGTTGTCCAATTAACTTTTTTCCTTCATTATTTCTAGGATTTACAGGTTAATTACAAATGGTAGTTACAATAGCATTCCCAATCATACATCTCTTTGTGCTTGCAATGAGGGACAAAGAACTAGCCATTGCTCAAGAACCCACATGGCTTCCACGGGCTTTTGTTCTACAGCTTTGAACTCATGGATTTATCCTCAGTCCACTCTTCCACTTTCACTTATGTCAGTGCTGACCTCACCAACTGCAGAGAAAGGTTTGTCAAATGAGAATAAAGATATCGAGGGTGTCCCCCTGAACTTGTCACTGATTCTCTCCTTTTTGTTTAGTGGAGATGGACTTCTTAAAGAAGCGACAATTGTCATGGGAAGAGTCATTTCGTAGTCTTTACTACTTGTTCCGGAAGAATTTATGTAGCATATTTTATGGTAATTTTCTCCTCCTTGAGATGCTCAGATACTTGGCAGACTATCTCATTTTCTTCTGTTGAATATATGTTGAAGCCATATTCCATGACTGTGTATCATGTAGTGCTGCTATTAGTTAAGCAATGCAAAGCTTTGCTACTTCTTCGTTCTTATAAGCAACTACTTGCATGCTTCTTTCTGATATTTTCGTTTTAATCTTGGACTAATGGCTTCTATACATTTAAGTATCTCGAGTTTAGGAAATGACCTGATAATGAGCACTTTGTGATGACAAATGCAAGCTAGTATTTATAAATTTGTTGTTACTCATGAAGAGCATGTTTTATATTAATGATAACATTTTAACTATTTAAAAATTGGATGAGGTATTTGTGCCTTTATGGTGCCTATAACTTTCTGCGATATCTAGAATATCCATGACTCTTGATGCTGCTGAATATCTTACAGAATGGGTTTCTCATGACTACAAAAAAAAGTCAATCCTAAAAGTAAAGCAGTAATAATGCCATGCGAGTTAACAGGAGTATGTTAGAAGGCCATTTCTTGCCAAGAACTATATCAATTCGTTCTTTCTTGTCATTATTTAATCATCCTGTTTGTTGATTTTTTGCCCTAATATACTATTTTATTCATGGAATTAGTGTGCACTTCTCAATTTGTGGTAATGTTTACTGCTGATGGTGACTCCGGAAGAAGCAAAAGGACTTGCAGTGCCTACGTCTCTCGGTCAACAAGAGGTCTGCGGTCATTGCTCAGAGAGCATGTGAGTCGCAGCACTCAGTTTTAGCTTCTGTTGCTGCATGCACCTTTTTTAGTTGTTTATAGTGCTTATTCCTTTATGTCAAAATTGCTGAAGTACTGTCTCTTGATTGAATCTCTAGTTTGGGATCTCCTTAGGGGCTTGCTCAGCCAGCAGGAACTATGAATGGGATTTGTCAAGACTACTTTGTTTAGCCTATTTTATACAACAGAAGTTTATTCCGTGAGGCATCAGTGTCCTGCTAGAATTTCAATGAAAATATTGCTGACACGTACATATCTTGCTTACTAAATCTCTGGCTTGAGTGCTAGTTGCTCATTGGTGAAGTCGTATAAGTGATCCTGAGATCAGTATAAGATTACATGTATCACCCATTTGGACATGATCATGGTCTGTACTTGTTGGCTGTGATTTATCTTCCGTCTGATGACCTTTTCTTTCCCGAGAAAGAAGAGAAAGAATTTCTGTTGTTGGAGGTCTCATCTATCATATTGGTCAAGCTATCATTGTGAATGATGTAGCTCAATTAGTTCCAGTTGGCACATTGACCAAATTAGTCCCTTTTCTTAAACTTCCTTTCTCTGGAATTATGCCTGACCATTCGGTTTTTTGTTTTAATTAGGATATATGTTTTTCTATGCCTCTATGCCATTCGAAGGTGGAACAACTTGCTACAGAAGATCTGGTTGAGCTTTCAGAGATAGAGAAGCATAATTTAGGCCAGGTAAGGTTTGTGCCTTTGGTAGGTTGTTTTCGTTGTGGGCCAGAGCAGTAGGGCAAAGATATAACTAGACATACTTAAGTTTTTGAATATGATCTTGGACAACATATCGAGCTGAGAGCTGTTCACGGTCACTTGAATCTTAGTAATTCTTTCCCGAGCCTCTCATTTAGAGCTGATTTCTGGCGAAATTCATGTAGCATCAATTGTTGTTTTCATTTAATTGAGCTGTCACAATGTGGAAGAATACAGTTTCTTCACGCTAACATTGGCATATCTAGTTTTGGCATTTACTAGGATCATGGTCGAACTGTTGGTAATGCAACCTGCCAACATCCTCTCTTTTGATGTAACTGTAGAAGACAAGTCCAGCTCTTTTACTGAAGTGGCATTAGCCTGAGTAATAGCATATGTGCACTTAAAGGGCATTAACCTGCTTTTTGTTTTTATGCCAAAATAACAGACTCGACGGCCCAGTTCATTGTCTGACATTGATAATACTCCACAATCTTTGCTAGCTTTCAGTGGAAATAAAGATGTTCACGGTCTTTATGACCTTTTGTTAAATTATAGGTAAGTATTGGCCTGTGTACTGTTATATGCTTTATCCATCAGAAAGGCATCTATAAATTGCTTTCTATACTTTAATTTCTTGTCACTGGTCCTGAAATTAAAGTTTGTGGCAGATCTTTCTTGACGTTTCTGACTGGGGAGGATGTTCCGATATTATATTCGCCTATTCCATTCCAGAATGCTGCTGTTTCTGTTCCCGAGGTGTGTCTTTATACCTTATATGATCTTCCTACAAGATTGAGTTCATTGGCTGTGTGATATGGACTAATTGTCACACGTTTTATTTGAAAATCAGAAAGAGAAAATTTGTAAGACATTTGATTGCCGTCTCTTTGCAGTCATCTAACCTTGAAAAATTGTTGCCTGTTTCCATTAATGTATTTCATGGCTATAGCCTGTAGGTCCTCATTTCCGCTTTATTTTCAGGTTAGATGCATGGAAATGAGACCAGCAAATTGTATTGCTGATTCAATTAAAGAAGACAGTAGCTTGGGTGGTGACTCTACAGCTGGCCTTCGCTATACTCTTGAAATTGCAGATGCATATATACCACCATGGATTATCTGCAATATATGTGCACTTCTTGGGTCTCAAGGCAGATTTGAGGCAAGGTATGTTGAAAACTCTAATGTCCGAGCAAGTTGATTACTTGCATTTCCTGTTGATCGCATGTATCTCATGTTTGAGGTAAGGTGTATAGAAGACTCTCATGTTTGATTCCACGATGGATTATCTGCAGTAGTAATGTTTGATCACATATGAGTTAACTTCATATATCTGCAATATAAGTGGAAAGATCTATAGAGAATTCAGATGTTGCTGTAAATTCAAGTTGAAGTTGACTGCTCCTCTGTAGAGTCTATGCACCAATGCTCTTTTGAGTTCCTTATACATATTTGAAGGCAATGAGAGTATGTAGGCATTTGAGCTCATGTGTTCTGCATCTTTAAACTGAGTGTACATTTGGCAGATCATTAATACATGCCATATACTTGGCTTTAATCTTGACATGGTTGCATTCAGCTTCGTGACAGAGAGCGCCTCAATTGGCTTGAATGCTGTTCTTGGAACAATTTTCGGCAAGTCTGATTCTGAAGCCCTGGCAAGTGAAGTCTTGGAGAAGGCTAATCCTTTTGGTCTTTCTGAAGCAACCGTTACTCCTCACTTGCGATTAGGTCTACTGAAAAGTTTGAAGTACTACAACGATTCTTACACAGCTTCAGTATCTCCTGCCTGACAGTTAGGGGGGATCTTGTTTTTTCTCCAGCTCTAATTCTTATCAATTTTGCGGGTTCATGTCAAGTGTGGTGCAGTATTGATGTACATCTTTGTATGAGTGAAGCCCTGACCTAGTAAAAGAAGCAAGTGCCAGCCTTTAATTCATGTAATGAAGTCTCAGTTAAAGAATTGATTCTTCAAGTAAAATTTGAGATTGTGCCTTGCATTGATCAAAGTCTGGATATCCATGATTGCTCATGACATGTCACTATCCTTTAAGTAAACTCAAACTCTGATCCTTCTTTAGCTCAATTATTGGACTGAGCGGGAAGAATGTGCCATGCTCCAACTCTGTCGTCTCATTGTTGTCTATTGAAGCTGGAGAGAATTGTATAAGGGAGACAACTCTTCCATCTCATTAAGGTATTTTGGAGATAATTTCAAAATACTCGACACTTTACTTCTTTATCTTTTTCGTTATAGCACGGCTGGGCACACCGCAATAATTGTTCCGGCGTGCATGAATGACACTAAATCAAGGGAAGTAATTCAGCTTGACAACTAAACTAAGTGGTGATATCGCTTATTGGGCTAAATTTTAGAGATCACGTTGAACAAGTTAAGAATTTAGGGATAACGGATCAAAGTTCAGGAAATGTTTGCATTATTTTTCTGAGCAAGTTCCAAGATTCCCAATTTTGCAGGTTGTACTAGAACAAAGAGAGCTTCATATGTTCAGTGGTCGAGGATGGGCAGCAACGAATTTCCGCTGCTTGAGTGTCATTCCAGAGAGACGAATTGGGAAGAGAGCCGCAACTTAGAATTTAAATTCGTCTAATTCCGTCAGGCTACACAATGACTGTTTGCCGCCGATCAGAGTTCAAGGAGATGCTTTGCTTTGTCTCCCAATATCTTTGCCCTGGCAAGGATCACGGGCCAAGCAATGAGCAAGAAAGACGGTCAATCGCTCTTATGCACATCCTGCGCGCACAATGTTTCACCAAAAATCAAGGCACGAGCAAGCTCCGTCTTTGAAATGGTGGAATCGATTCCGGTCCCTAACAATAAGTTCCCGATCGAAGACTTTCGAGATCAACTTAGTAGCCCTGTGGCAATCCTCGCATACCCGTAGATTCTTCACAATCCGGATCGGTGCACCAGCACCGATCTTCATGATCCCGTAGGCAATAGCAAGCTTTTCACTATGCCTGTGCAGTGCGCTTTCCTTTTCTTCTTCATCTATGTCGAACAATGCCTCGTCGGTATTCCCGGTATATCCTACCAATCTTATCTTCATTACAATCTCCTCCCACTTCTTCTCGATCTTATGTATATCCGGGTGCGATTTGTCTCCCATCACAAATCTGTGCATTTTCCCATCGATCTCGATCGCGCTGCACCCAGGTTCTTTCTTCACTCCCTTGTCTTTCATCATTCCTCTCATGATATTTACGCCTTCCCAGTTATTTGCTTTTGCATAAATGTTAGAGAGCAGCACATAGTATCCACTGTGCTCTGGCAGCAGCTGGATCAGAATCTTTCCAACTCGTTTGGCAATTTTGGCATTACGGTGAATCCGGCAAGCTCCGATAAGTGCACCCCATATCGGAGCGTTTGGCTTCACGGGCATTTCAAGAACAAACTTCTCGGCTTCTTCCAACTTTCCTGCTCGGCCTAGAAGATCCACCATACATCCGTAATGCTCCAACCTTGGCTCAATCCCATAAACTCTCTTCATATTGTCGAAAATCTCTTTGCCCTTTCCCACCAATCCCCCATGGCTGCAAGCAGATAATATTGCCGTAAACGTAATGTCTCTAGGGACTATCCCTGCGTCGAGCATTTTCGAGAAGTAATGAAGTGCTTTCTGCACATGGCCATGCATTGCGAATCCAGCAATTAGAGCCGTGTAAGTCAAAGCATCCCTTTCCCGAAGTTCCTCAAAAACAAGAGTAGCTTTGTCGATGCTTCCGCATCTAGCATACATTTCGACAACAGCAGTTCCGAGTGTCATGTTCAAGCTCAAGCCGTTTCTGATCAAATAGTTATAAGCTTTTTCGGCCAATTCCAACGCTCCCAAATGACCACACGAAGATACAACACTGACCATGACCGTCTCGCTTGCCTTAACACCTTCCTGCTGCAGCAACTCAAACAGCTCGACGGCTTCCTCGAAACGACCGGCCTTTGTGTACCCATTTATCATGACACTCCACGTGAACATGTTTCTTTCAGGCATTCTATCGAACAGCCTACGCGCAGACACTACATCCCCACACTTGCTGAAGCCCGATATCATGGTCGTCCAAGAAACCACATCTAAACACTTGATGCTGCGAAAGATTCGACCGGCCGCCTCGACATCCTCGAGCGACGAATACATGTGGAGCAACGAATTTTGCACGTGAACCTCTCCGTCAAACCCACGTTTCAGAGCCTGGCAATGGGATTGAGAACCCGACACAAGAGAGAACAATCTGGTACAAGACTTGATCAGGAAGGTGAAGGTCAGATTATCAGGGACCAACCCAAGACGGCACAGGTCAATGTACAAAGCCATCGACCTTTCTGGGTTTTCGCAATCCGAACATCCTCGGATCAACGCGTTGTACATGAAAAGATTGGGGCTTGGCACTTGAGAGAAAACCTTGAGGGCATAAACCAGCGAGCTAGCAGCATTCTTGAATAACGGGGTGCCTACGCAAAGAGCGATCAAACGGCTCGTCGCGAAAACATCAAGGACCAGATGGGTTCTGACCATGTGGCCATGGATGATCTTCAAATCGGAGAGGTTGGAGCACGATTCGAGCAGCAAGAGCTTCGGATTCTTCAGCCTCAGTGTCTTCAGTATAGAGCTGGTACAACCGTTCATCTGTCAGGTTCCAGCATGTCTTGATCGTTCAGAAGACGAAACAGTTCAAATGGAATGGCTTATAGGCTGAATTGTTCTTAAAGGTCTCAAATTTGGAGGTTGTCTAGTGTCCAACAGACAAAATAGTTGCTTGCCGGAAGTGCAACGCTGGTTAGACAAGCTTCTAGCATGTCTTTGGTCGTTCAGAAGACGAAACGGCTCAAATGAATGGCTTATGGACTGAATTGTTCTTAAAGGTCTCAAATTTGAAGGTTGTCTAAGTGTTTAATAGACAAAAAGGTTGCTTGCCGGTAGTGCAACGCTGGTTAGACAAAGCTTCTAAGCATGTCTTTGGTCGTTTAGAAGACGAAATAGTTCAAATGAAATGGCCTATGTAGACCGAATTGTTCTTAAAGGTGTAAAATTTGGAGGTTGTCTGGTGTCCAACAGACAAAACAGTTGCTTGCTGTTAGTTGCAACACTGGTTAGACAAGCCAAGGAAGTTGATTTCTTTGTTTGGATAGAGTGATCAGATTTAGTCCAGTGAGCGGGCCTGTTACCCCCGGTGGCCGACCTGACTCGATCCTAGCCCACCCAATGATCAGGTCTAGCAAAAGCCAACGATGATATCACCAGATAAGAATTTCAATGTCTCGAGCTCCAGGCTCATTTTGCTTCACATGCAAATTCCTGTGATGGTAAATACATCCTCATTATCCACATTGAATCTTTATTATAAGATTAACAGATACTTTGACCTCCTGTCACCTGATCTCCTTAACTCTCGCAAATTCAAGTTCAGATAAATTCAAGCGGTTAAGGATGACTGGAAAATAACACCAACCAAACGTGATGAAAAACTATTGAGAATGGTAGATTCAATAAAGAATGGTGTACATATAATTTTCCAAGGTACAACAGTGGGTATTACAAAGGCAAACTTTGATTCTCTTTCAAAAACCTCCAGTGTTCTTGGGCAATCAGAAACTGGAGGCAAAAAATCGCCGCATGCGTCGAAAGCCATTAAACTGCAGGTCTCCGGGATTGTAAACTTGAATCTTCTCTAAATAGGATGTGAAAGTTGAGTAACTTGATATTCTAGAAAGAGAACTTGAAGGCACCGGCCTTAGAATCTGTAACTGAATCCCAGAAAGAAGGTTTCTTCTGCAATGCTGCCTTCTCCTCTGCTTCGAGCATCAGCTGATCAATTTTTCCTGGAAACTTGGCTTCGATTGCATTTTTAAACTTATTGTGAAGATTCACCCGATCCCTTGTTCCAGATACTAGTGTGCTGGCATTTGGCTTCTTCAAGAAATCCAACACACTCAACAAATTTCTCCTGTAGCAGAGAAGAACCATAAAATTTAAGTACATTGACTACATACACGGTCCAAAACTAGCAGCAGCATCTGCCACCCCATTTGTTTAAGTAGTGTAAGATCAAGCTTTGGGTTCTTCGGCATGGTCTAAACTTAATATAAGAGCCTAAATTCTTTGAATGAAACAGAACATTGAATGTCACACTTAAACCTAGTAGTCGCCATAAGTATTATTTCCCGTAGTGTCAACCCAAAATACATCAAGCAATACAACTGAAGGGGCAATCTTCTCATGCACTGATGACGATGCACTCACTAAAGGAATCTGAAACCACTATTCCACACTACTGAACCTCCATATATTCCAAAAAAAAAAAAAAAAAAAAAAAAAACAGAGAGAGAACAGCAAACTATGCTATACAGATGTGGTGGAAAAAAATGCTATATACAAAGCTAAATCCCTTTTTATCTGCAGAGGTTTTCAGACGAAACTCAACAAGTGCTCATAAGAAGATCTCTCTTCACCGGAATTACTATATCTTCTATTTAATCTTCAAACAACCATTCCACACTATTGAACCTCCAGATACATTGATGTTCAGATGCATAATCCCTTCAATTCAAAAGGGAAAGAAAGAAAAGGACAATGAGCCATGCTATACAATGCTAAATCCCCTTTCATCTGCAGAGATTTTCGGACCTTGCTCCAAAAGTGCTAATAAGAAGATCTCTCTTCCATTTCTTTGAAGCTGGAATTTCTATATCACTGACAACTTATCAAACTGCCAAAACTCACATAGAAAAAAGATGTAACCACTTGACTCTACAGTCTCTGGGTTCGATTCAAAAGAAATAAACTTCCAGAAAAACCAAATGGTGCTCATCTATGTTACTGATGCAAACAGATATGAGACTCACATGACAGGCCCGGATGTCAAATGATCAGCAGAATATTATGTTTTAGGTTATAGAGCAAATACTAAGTTTTTACTAAAAGGGGTGCACAAGAGTGAACTCACGAGCTGACGTAATTCTGCGTGATAGCTATGGACTCTTCCAAGTTAATCACCATATGCCACCATCCACTAGGCACAAAGATGACCTCTCCGGCCTTACAGATACACTCAACGGGCTTTTTTTCCCAACTCTTTGTGGCCCCATAGAAGTTCATGAACCACTCGATTATTGAAACGGGACATGCTACCTCTGCTCCATCAGGGCTTGGATGAACCCCCGGAGGAACGACATCAGGAGGGAATAACACCCATTTCTTAGACCCCGTGATCACTGCATTCCAAGCTGAGGTCGAATTGGGATCTATATGAAATGACGAACCAGACCCAGATGGTCCAATTATAATCCATCGATAATCCGGCCTCTCATCGCCCAAAACACTAAACAAATCCTCCCTAAAATATACAGGAACCTCATAATCCGACCCCAAAACCGGCACTTTCTCCCCAAATTTCGGGTCAAACAAGTACAATGGCCTTTCTTCCTTGGCTTGATCTGAATAGCTAAAATAGTCTTCCAGTCTCATCTCCACAGGACCAACCGAAAACCGGACACCTGGGCACGTTTTAACCAAATACTCCCTGTTCCATTTCTCCAACGCCGACCAACCATCCATACACCCTTCCAACAAAACTGGCTTATTCGGCTCCTCGAAACTCCTCACGAACTCTTCAACCGAAATCCCTCTCTTCCTAACTATATTATCCCTCTCGAGCCACTCGGGCTTCATCTCGAGGTTGGCGCAGAGCCAGCTCTGGAAGACATAATCCGAATAAAAATCCCGCACCTCCAAACCCGAATCCCCGACACTACCCACATCAAACGAAGGATGACAGCCTGCCACATAAGTAGATTTCCATGACCCACTGAACGAGAAATCGCCACCCAGACCCTCCAGGACGAGGTTCCTCCAGAGAGGCTCGTGGTTGCAGAATACATAGAACGACTTACTAACAGTGGCCAAAATCCCCAACTGGGTACCGCTCAAAAGCCCCAGAATTTCAAGCACCAGCTCGTCGGTCAAGCTCTGGAGGGTACCCAGTCCGGCGTTTCTCGAGTTGGCGGCGTTCGGGCTGAGAAAGAGGTTCCCCAGAGGCTGGACGCCGTGCGCACTCGACCGGGCCGATCTCTTGAGGCGGAAACCCAGCTCTCCATCTTCTTCTTCCTCTTCTTCTTCTTCTTCTTCTGGTGGGACGGTTTCGAGGTGGTGCGATTGTCGCAGCACGTCAGCATCGTCCCATTGCTTTCCGGGAACGGCGTCGGATCTCGCGGCGCGAGTCCTGCGTCTGGTTTTGGGGTTCTTCTTCCTCTTCCTGGCGGGGCCGGCGAGCAGAGTCCGGAAGCGAAGCATCGCTCGCGACGGTGATGAAGGAAGAAGCAGTCGCCGCCGAGAACGAAGCTTTTGCGAGGGTTTTAGCTGGCTCCGGTTTGAGGGGGCGTGGACGGGGCCGGTCCGACCGGTCCCGGTTCTCTTGATGAACCCGGTCGAGAGAGAGAGAGATTAGGGGACTGGTTGGGTGGACCTCCCCTCCTTGGGCTTACGAAAATGAGACGGGTTTTCTATTGGGTCGAGCCTGATATGAGATCTCTTCGAATGAATGCCATCTGAATTAGGGGTGTGCACAGTCGGGCGGGCGGTTCCCGACCTAGAACAGGAACCGCCCGCTAAGGACCGGTTCAGAAAAATCGGGCAGGGATCCACCGTTTTGTGCATGGATCCACCGGAACCAGGACCGCGGTCCGGTCCGGTTCGGGTGGATCCATGGAACCGATTTTGACGCCAAAAATTCTGGTTTTCAACGAAACAATTTTGGTTTCCGGACCGCCGGTCCGGAAGTTTTGAGCACTAAAATTCCAAGTTCCAATCTCCAAAAACTAAAACAATAATTAATAGACGAATAATAGACGAATTTCTTTTGCATTAGTCCTCCCTCTCAAGCTCATTATCCACCATGAATTCTTTCGAAAGAAAATAATGAAAACAATAATAAAATAAGCAAAAGGAAAAGAAAAAAAGCAGAGAGAAAGAGATAGAACAAGGGACTGAGAACCAAGTTCCAACCGAGGCTTCTTCGACTATCTTTCGTGATGCGACGACACCTTTTGAGCTAGCCGACACGCCATTACCTTGTTCCTCACACCCCACACCACATCCACCACCTCCGCACATGCTCATGATCTCCCAATACGGCACACAACCCATGAACAAAAGCAAATGTACGTTTTTATATAAGGGGAAGAAAGAGAAATCTCCCATCTTGCAAAGAAATAGATAAAATAGTGAGGTGGGGGACAAAACCTTCACGATGACTTATGGATCTAAAAAAAAACTAAGTGCAGTGGGGGAAAAAACCTTCAAGATGACTCATGGATCTACCTT
Organism: Eucalyptus microcorys; assembly: GCA_014182515.1. Lineage (NCBI taxonomy): Eukaryota > Viridiplantae > Streptophyta > Magnoliopsida > Myrtales > Myrtaceae > Eucalyptus > Eucalyptus microcorys. Next base: position 29,439,774 of record CM024562.1, on the reverse strand, counting down.
GTAATCTTCACCAACATATGCCATTGTCGACTCAATTTCCATGACTTCCGGAGGTGCAACAACGAAGTCGCAACATCTTTGGGGGCCACATTTTCTACCAGAGAATCTGTCCATTGAAAGAAATCACAAGCTCCATGTCCCCGTGTTCAAGCCAACACAAGTTAAATAAACAACAACCAAAAGTGCAGAGACTAGGAAGATTTGCTACACTTCTAGTAATTCATAGATCTCAATAGGTAAGAGTAAGGAAAAATTTATAAAACAGGATTTCCCATTGCCACCCTCCTTTAACCGCATTTCGCCGGGCCTACTAGAGGATGTGATGGAAGTTTTGAATAAGATGCAACAATGAATTCTTTTATGTCAAAATTCTGCCCAAATCATCTTAGAAATTCAATGACAATGTTAGGGACAACAAAGTTTCTATGTTTTACACACAATCTATGAAAAAGCCACAATGGACCAAATAACCACCAAAATTGCAGCTTTGGATTGGGCTTTATATACATAATTGCTGCCTCAAACAACAAGCAGAAAAAACTTAAGCTACAAGATCCATCAACTCCAGCAAGAAGTACTTCTTGCAAGAGCAACACCAAAGGCAGCATGCGTGAGCTACTAAAAATTGAACTCAAAACAATTATTGAAAATCTCACCACATAGATTCCTCCCACTTCAACTTGTAAACTCTATGGACCGTCAATCTCCTTGTCAATATCCTTGCTAACATCATCCATATCTAACAAAAAGAAGATATTAAATAAAGTATTCAATTATTAGATAATAGATATACAAAAAAATTACATGATGAAATGATATGGACTTACCAAATTCAAACTTTTCCGCATTTTCAATACATTCTTCAACATTAATCGGATCACGAATTGCTCTCAACCAATCTTGAGTGCAAATCAAAGCTTCCACAACTCTAGGAGTCAAAGAACTCCGAAAACCATCAAGCACATGACCGGAAGTACGAAAGTTGATTCGAAGCAACGGTAGTAACGGGAATAGACAAAATATCCCGAGCCATCAAAGATAAGATTTTAAACTTTTGGCCAGCAACACTCCACCATTTCAAAATGTCAAGATTGCGACCATCTTCAAGTTCAGCTTTAAGATATCGATCGAGCTCGAGATAAGTTGCCAACGGACTTTTCTTCTCCTCATTAAGAAAGTCATCATACGAAGGCTCTTGCACAAAGAAATTTAAGCTGCAATCGTCCTCTTCATTTCCCTCATTGAGATAAGAATCGCAGCTACTACCGATATTAGTAGAACTTACCAATTCACCATCCAAATTTTTGTCTCTAGAAGTGTGACAAGATTTCTCATAAAATTTAAACACACGTTCCAAGGCAAACTTCACCTTATCAAACATCTCATCAACTTCTGGAGCATTATCATAAATGAGTCTACAACAATACCTCACATAATTCAGCTTTTTTCTAGGATCCAATGTTACCGCAATCAATACCATCATATTGACTTTTTCAAAACTTCCATAATATTTGTCAAACTTCTCTTTCATTTTCAAGCCCATAACTCTCACCCTATGATCAAAAGCCTTCGTTGCTTCTTGCAAATATTTGTACAAAGAAGCTATCCCCACAAAATAATCATTTGAAGTGATATACAAAGTTCCGGACATCTTCTTGGTGGTATCATAAAACTTCTTCAAAAAATTAGAAAGAACAATAGCATTTTCCCAATCAACGCTACTTGGAGTATCGAATTAAGCTCGTTAGGAAAGAAACATCTTCTTCCTCCATCCTTTCAAAAGCTTTTCTTAGCTTTATGGCACTCTCTAACATTAGGTAAGTGGAATTCCACCTAGTTGGGACATCAAGACAAACTGAACCCTTATCAGCAATTCTTGTAATTTCAATGCAATCTCGAAATGTCTTAGCTCTCATAGGAGAACTTCTCACATACCTAACCACGTTTCGAATACGTGTAATGGAATCACGTATCTCAGCCAAGCCATCCTTCACAATCAAGTTTAATATATGAGCCGTGCACCTCATGTGTAAAGATTCACCATCTAAAATCAATAGCCTCTCTCTTGAAAATTTTTCTTTCAAATAATTAATGGCCACATCATTTGAACTAGCATTATCCACTGTAATTGTGGACACTTTTTCTCTATTCCTCACTCATATATGCATTTATCAATAACTCTCCCAATATCCCTGCCCTTGTGACTAGCTATCACCACAAAATTGATGATCATTTTGTGCAATTTCCAATTTTCATCAATAAAATGTGCAGTAAGGCATAGATAGTTCAAATTCTGAATGGAACTCCATGTATCGGTCGTAAGGGCGATCCTAGAATTAAGCTTATGAAAGGAAGCCTTCAATTTTCTTTTTTTCACAAAAATACAACTTCATGCAATCCCTAGCCACCGTAAATCGCGACATATGCTTGAAGAGAGGTTGTAATTGATTCACATAATCACGAAATCCAACACGTTCAGCAATTGAAAATGGTTGTTCATCAATTATAATCATCCGAATAAGCATTTGCCTACAAATCTCCCGATCAAACTTCCATGTCGTTAAAATTCCACCACTCCCAGTACTACTAGTAGTATCTCCTCCTATCATTTGAGTTCCATCTACTCTTTGTGATGCAAACAATTTTTGCCTTTTATCCACATTGCGAGGATACTTATTGCACTTTCTCAAGTGCTTCAACATATTTGAAGTCCCATTATCAACGTGGTATGAATACTTGGATCCGCAGTAATTGCAAAATACATCAACTTTCCCATTTGTGTGAGTTGTTCCTTTTCGAAAATGAAGCCAAGCTGCTGATTTTCGCTTACTAGGAGGACATGGACAAGAACCGGATACCTGATTTGTTTTTGATGTTTCTTCAAAGTTTTCACCTCCTTCATGTTCTTGTGATGTTGATTCCACTATTGGCGTTATTGCATCATAGGATTCCTCTACTTCCATTGACATGTTAATGAATCACCGAATCAAGCAATGCACTATGGTTAGCCATCAAATGATGGAGTCTACAGCACTTCTTTAGGTCTAGATCATCAATCTTAGAATATAAGAAAATGCACAATCACAATTTCTCAAATGCAGAACCGAAAATGTACTTTAGTGCAAGTGAAATCACTGAAAGAAGGAGAAAAGAAACCGCGGCAAGTGACGAAATCCACTAGAAACATATTGAAGTAAGACAGCTCAGTTGATGAGAAATGGAACATAAGTAGATAGAAACTTAATCCAGTTCGGTACTTTGAATCAATTAGAAAAATCGACCTCAAAGTAACCAAGATAGAAGGCTCAAAGTAAGTCCCTAAGTTAAAAAGAATTTATCGGAAACTGCCAAAAGCTGGCAAACGATGGCCATTAGACCCCATCAACAAACCGATACAACCTCACATCTCCCAGAATTATCACAAAATCAAATTGTAGCAAATTGAACTAAGCATTGACAATCGACCAGAAAATCTCAAAAGCTCGTGAACAGCGACCATCTCTCCACATTACGAAATCGCCACAAGCTCAAAACTCCCAAAATTATCCAGAATCACGCTCAAACACAAGGATTTTTATTCCGTTCCGTTTCCCACTATTCACCAAGAAAAAAACCAAGACTTGGAATCATCACTCCAGCCCATTCCTTTCCCCGTCATTTCCCGATTCCATTCCATTCCACCGTGCCAAACCGAACATAATAGTCGACCGTAGAAAGCCTCTCGTGATCGGGGCCACGGCCTCAAAACCCCCAAAATCTTCCGAGTCGCAACTCAAAACCAAACGAGAGACCAAGCCAAAGCGACGCGATAAAACTAAAGAACGGACCTTGATGTGAAGCGTGCCTCCGCCTAACTTCCTCCCGATGTTGCTGTGGAACTCCAACCAAGCGGTGTTTTCGTTGAAGCAAAGCTCCTTTCCACGCCGAGAGCCGCCTGGAGGGAGAAGCAAATCAACAGGTACTACAATTGCAAGTCTTTCATTACTATACAAGGGCGTAGACAATTAAATCACCCGCACAAATGCGAAGGGGCGGACAGCGGTGGGGAGGAGCAACGGCGGCGGCGTCGAGGCTCAGGGAGGAATCAAAGACGAAGGGACTGAGGGTCGGCGAGGGGGGCGGACAGCAGAGGCGGAGGAGCAGCGGTTGTGGCGAGTGGCGACCGGCGCGAGGGGGCGGACAGTCGCGGAGGAGGAGCAGCAGCGGCGGCGTGGATGCTTGGTGAGGAATCGAAGACGAGGAGAAGAGATTGAGGAAGAAACAGAGAGAGAATCAAAGGCGAGGAAGAAATCGGAAGAGATGAGACACGAATTAGGGCTTCGTACCTTGTTGAGTGACGGAAAAGGGGCTCGGTCGAGAGTTCTTGCGAGAGGTGGAGGAGCGGCGGTTGTTGTGGGAGGCGGCGGCGCGAGGGGCCGGACAAAGAACGGCGGAGGAGTAGCGGTTGTGGCGATTGGCGACCGGCGCGAGGGGGCGAACAATGGCGGAGGAGGGAGCGGCGGCGTGGATACTCGGGGATGAATCGAAGACGAAGAGAAGAAACAGAGAGAATCGAAGATTGAGGAAGAAACAGAGAGAATCGAAGGCTGAGGAAGAAACAGAGAGAGAAGAGACGCGAATTAGGGTTTCGCGAATTAGGGCTTCGCGACTTTTGTTTTGTTTAGTATTTTTTTTTTTTTAATTATAAATAGGTACCGGTCCGGTCCGGGTGGGCGGGCGGGCGGATCCGCCCACGGAACCGGGAACCGGACCGGTTCCCACCGGTTCTCAACAATTGGACCCGGGAACCGGACGGTTCCCTCAAGAACCGCCGGTTCCGGGCGGTTCCGGTCCGGTTCCGGGCGGTCCGGGCGGTTCCCGGGTATTTTGCACACCCCTAATCTGAATGCCCGAAATTCGCGCAAGATGGAGATGATGGACATGGGAAAAAAGTTATCTTTTTTACAACTTTTGAATTGCATTAATCGAAGCACGACAAAGCCCGCTAAGGCGTCGACCGTCCTCACCCTAATGGATTTCTAAAAACCCGCTCGAATGATGGAAACAGTCTGTCCGGTTCGAACAGCCAAGCTCACGAACAGGTTTGTCACTCGCGAATCTACTTATGACTCGAACAATGCAATTGGACATACAAGCACCACTAACTCGGGGGAATACATGCTAACATTATCATCTTGAGATTGTGATTTTGTTCAGGATTATTGAACTGAATCTCGCGCAAATCTTGATTTGTGCAGATAAATGCATTTGGGATTGTCCATTCGAAATGTTGTCTAAAGATAAGTTCAGGATTCATGAACAAGTCCATTAATCGAGAATCTACTTATGATTTGAACAATGCAAATGGACATACGAGGACCACCAACCCAAGGGGAGTGCTAACATTATCATCTCAAAATCGTGGTTTCGTTAATGATCCTTGAACTGAGTTGCATAAATCTTTGTTCGTGCAGAAAAATGCATTTGTGATTGTCCGTGCGAAATGTACAACGTTTCCGTAGTGACATGACTACTAAAAAACAAGAAGGGAAGGAAGCTCCTAAAATCAGGTACAGCAGAACATCAACCAACAGGCCAGTACGTGCACATGGGCAATCCAACACTCGTCCAGCAAGAAAACAAGAATCGAGTACATCATGAAACGTCTCCTCCTGTCCACGATGTTACTTTGGAAACACCCTAAAACAGGACGAAGAGGCAAACATCATACGATCTTGGCAAGAATGAAAGCACTTGGCCTTTCCGCACTTACGGATGCAATTCGTCAGTCAGCGAAGTTTCTCTCCTCTTTCTCAGTTGAGGCGAACTTTCCCATCTTAGCAAGCCAACAGAAACTACAGGAACAAGACATTGGCAGTTTTCTCCGTAGGCGCGAGTAACGACAGAAGTTATGCCATACGAGCACTTTATGACACCGGTGCCATCGTGAACTTATTATAGCTGTGAAACTTGCAAAACGTTAGGTTGATCAGAGTAATCTCATCCATACTCCCGTGCCTGTCAAAGGCCTACAGGAACCGTTTGGATATATCAACACACAGTAACGTTGACAAGCTCGAACGTTTTCAGGACTTTCCAAATGAAAACACAAGGGTGCCATGTTGGGATTCTTTCATATATTATAAGTTCCGAGGTGTGTGAAAGCCTGGGAAACCGTTGCTGCAACATAACTGCAGATGATAACACAATACATTACACTCCCTCACTGTAAAAGAAGGGGGATTCTCAACTACCGCTCCACTCATGAAAAGCAGCAGGTCTAAATTTCTAATTTCTCTTACACGAATCCACGTCCACAGTTTGAAGCATTCCCCATATCCAATGATCTTCCCAAGCATTTCAATAAGCAAATATGCTAGAAGTAAGAACACACACAAAGTACCGCATCCGTTTCCTCCCACTGAACTGAGAAGTTTATGTAGCGGCATTATCATTCTCAAAATGACAAATAAAAAGGAATGTCCTTATGGAGGTCTTTCCCAGCTGGACTGCATAAAAATTGCTCATCCCAAATCTGCTACTTTCGTATCTCATTTATGCACATGAGAACACATTGAACGACTAGATAGTATGGAACCAAATCAAAGGGTCCTAGAAAAGATCAGAAACTAGACATTTCAATAAAAACTGACAAAATATATACAATATGAACCCTCAAATGAGAACATCAAAAGAACAGACTAGCTATGTGAAGGGGAAAAAGAATACAGGCACTGCACATTTGAGTGGAAACATTACAAGAATGAGCAATGTACAGGGAGGACAACCATAGATTGGTACCTCGGAGTTGAAATCCAACAAATCATATGGGCAAGCACGTGCTTCGCAGTATCTGCGATTCACTCACCAAGCAGCAACTCAATCTTTAGATCTCGAAAAAATAATACAAACTAACACTGCACAATGCCATCCAAATTTGGCATGAAGAAGGGAGCCGTGAAAAGAGGGCAAATACTAAAAAGCAGACTTACTAAATCCACTTCCCAAATATGAGCACAAGCTTGCAATACGTAGAAAAACTTCAAAAACTGCTTTCAAACTTGCGTACTTGTAAGACATCTCCCCTGCCTGATTTGGGGACTTTTATCCAAAGCCAACAGCAAACCGATATTGCTTGCTGATAATCCAAACATATACCTGCAAGGAAATTTTATGCAAGACTAACATCAGTGACCAGGGTTTGAAACATGAGACTTCACATGGTGCAACAATTGTCGTATTTAGCCAGATGATCATAACAAGGCTCAATAAGATAGCGGGGAATTATTCAATTGAACACATTTTTCTCCAACAGATAATCACTGTTCTGCTGCCCCTAATTGATAGCATGAGTGCATAATTACATGACTGTCTTCAGGCCTCGACTGAACAATGTAATTATCACTACTATTCACTTTTTCCTAATTACATTACTGTCTTCAGGGTTCAATTATCACTACTATTAACTTTTTTCTACAAGTCATGCCAAGGTCCCTCATATTTGCTGCTACCTGGAAAAGATTTTCTTTTTTCAATTTTCACTATATCACAGTATTGTTAATTGAGTTCTTCAGTGAATTCTTTTTCCATCTGCACCATGCATCTCAAAATTAATACCCAGTCAGGGCATGGTTCTGCAATCACATCTATCCATTCATATAAAATGTAGTTGACAGGATAAGTCTCAACTTTAAGAGGTGTTCAAAACACAAGCAACAAATAAGAAAAGAAATGACGAAAGTCCAATCACATAAAGCCATTTTCTGCCATGTCCTCTGTGCTATATCGTAATTTTCAAATAAAATGATCCTTCGAAGTTCAGTCCAGATCATTCATCGGTTTACCGATGTGACACGATCAATACTCCAGGAACTTGGTAATTAATTTGTGCTCTGCTTAGTGCAACTGAAGCATACAAAGAAAAGGACCAGAAAGAAAGATAGTTAATTCAAATAAGAGCACAAGACTAGAAAACAACTCACTTGCTTCTACGAGCCTTCCTCCTCCAAAAGACAAAGGATGCAATCCACTGGATAAATTAAAAGAGGAAAACATTCAGGATATGCAGTAACATCCAAGCAAAATCCATATGTATCTAATGATAATGCTAAAATTTTGAGCATTGATTATTTGATGCTTATTCTAGTTTATGCAAAAAGCAATGAACATGGATGCCTCCAAAATTGACATGTTGGTGAAACTATCATCTTGAGGATGCATTATCAGAAATGCGGAGATATCTTAAAGGCCAAGCTATTATCCATATTCCAGTTGGATGAATAGAAATAACTAAGTCTGAAGTAACAACTATTGAACAAATGACTAATCAAAGAAATTAGCCATGATATGAGCACGCCACTCACGAATGCAGAGAGCAGCCTACCTTAAAAATTGACATAAAGGAAAAGCTTCCAAGGACCGATGCCTTTACCACAGGCATCCGTCTTTCCGGAGACATTTCCTTGCACAAATGTTGAGCTATTTCTTTCAATAATACCAGCTGCGCTTTATCTGTACGCATCGAAATAATTGCCTGCCTCATCGATTCCCTGTCAGCCTCAAGTGCTTGAAGCCTCATATAGAGCTTCATAATATCCGGATCTCCAAAATCAGTTCGATTCATCGATTCCCGCGGAGTAGTCATATAATCATCACAGATCCCAACAACTGGTTTGGGCTCTGTAATTCCATTATGAACAGAGTCAATGGTATAAATTCTATCGCTCATGTCATCTCCAGGTTCTGATGTTTGGTCCAGTGTTCTCAAGTTAGAGTAATCATCTTTTCGAGATATATACTCCATTCTCTTGATGCTAATGTTGGGTCGTGGAGAATCCTTATCCAATTCATTCCCATTGTCCCTTCCCATTCCTAGAAAGGAACTTGAACTGTCATTAGAAAACCTCCTCAGGTGCCTTGGCCTTCGAGGAGATTGACCAACCATGACCTTCTCTGCGGTGTTTTTTGCACCAGGGAGATCGCCATCCAACTGATCATTGCTAGTACTTCTCTCCATTCGGCGAATTCTATACTCCAAGTCCCTCAAATTCTCCGGACCACGAGGAGTCTCGCCAAATGGATATTTCTCGATATCAGTGCTATCATTCTCACCTTCTAAAGGACCATAGTTTTCATTTAAATTGCATCTCAAGGGCGGATAATCATATGGAGGATATTCCGATTGACCATCAAAGTTTTCAAGCATGCTCTGGCTCCGGCTATACCCACGACTCTTCTCGCCATCTGCCTCTGCCTCAGTAAGCCCATAACTCATCATTCTATGCTTATAAGCCTGCACTTCACACGTCAGGGATTGAATTGCTTGCTCTCTCTTGTACAACAATTCCTCCAGTGCCGTCATCTCCTGCTGATCATGCCCCATTTTCTCCTCCGCGAAACGCTTGAATTGCCGTGCTTCCATTTGGATCTCTGCCTTCTCCCTCTGCAACCTCAAAATCATGGACATGGCCTCATTTGCAGCTGACGAAGAGGCATTCCTCTCCTCATCCAGTTCAGCAGACAACTCTTCTATAACCTGCTGTTGATTGGTAACCATTTCACGCAGCGCAATGATCTCGTTTTCAGCTTGAACTCTCGCCACAGATGTGATTTCCAACCCAGGTACAAAGAATCTGTTGCCATCTTCGTACTCATCATATTTTCGTTTCACTGAACGAAGCCAAGTTTCAGAAGAAGTGCCCAACGATGAACAACTACACCCGCAGCTGCAACATTGGGCTAAATCTCTCAGAGGTACTATTGCTTGCGACTCCATAAACGAGGAGCATTAAAACCCAAAGATATTCCAAATTCTTCCCAACCAATTCACCTCACAATCCAAGACAAATTATGCAGAGAAATGGATCTCTCCAAATTCACCTCTCTCGATTCTAGATTCGTCAACGACAATTTCCCTTCCCTCTTTAACTCCACCCACCAGCAATTCCTCTCAGATCTACATAATGCCACGGGAACCCATTGGAGATCAGTGAAGGCGGCATAATTGGCAAAACAACCAATCAAGCGTTCGATAAAATTAAGAACAAAAGATTAACGCCAGCATTTTTCGCGAGATCACGATACACATAACGACAAAAGCGGTCCTCTTTCCGGGCTCAAACTACACGCCATTTCAAAAAGAATTCCTCGCCTCGACCTCAAAACCAAACCTTTTAGCGACGAAAACCTTTCGACGAAGAAAGAGAAGCTCAAATTCAAAACTTTTTCCAGGGAGAAAATCAAGAAACTATACCCGCAAGGCGATGATCTCCGAAGCAGACGAACTAAGGAAATTACAACCTCGCCCCTCGGCAAGAGCTGGGAAATGGAGGTGGAAATCTTCCCGCGACAACGTTTACCCGAGAAAAAACCAACGAATCTTCGTACCGCGGCCGAACAAGGTGGACCGTGCAAAAGGAAAGGAAAGATTTTCCACCGCTTTCCCGGGAAAAAAAAAAGATTATCTTTCCGCGGGAAGGTCCCCAGCACTTTGGAGGGAAAGAGAGAGAGAGAATTGAGAAACCCTAGGCTTTCTTGATTGCCTTGCTTTTCTTGGAGCTTCTGCCTCGATGGGCGTGGCGAGTCGTTGTTACAGTTGAGATAGAGAGAGAGAGAGAGAGAGAGAGGAAAGCTGAAAATAGGGAGGTGGCGTTTGTTGTCGGAACAGCGAAGCCGGGGATGAAATCGGATGGTTTGGATTAGAGCAGGAGAAAAGATTGCATTAAGACATCCTTCATCAGGTTCCTCGTTATCTCAAAAGTCACTCTTTTCGGGCTACGATGATCTGTGTTGAGTGCCTAATTTAATCGGTCGCACTTCACAACCAAAACATTCCCCCACCAAAAATAAAGTAAGAAGAAACTGAGAACGCGTTTTTCTTTCTTTATCTCCTCTTAATTTTTATATATTTGCGGGGTGTGCGCTAAATTTTCAAATTTGCCTTTCAATTTCTATTTTTGAGAATTTTTTGTAAATTGATATGAATCCCTTTTTAGAGTTTGTCGTTGGCCTCATTGGGTTTGGATTGCTGACTCCGTTTTCTTTCGAAACTGGTGGGGGCGGACGCCGTGGAGTGGAATGACCACTTCATTTTCAAGATTGGCTGGATATTTTGGGGGGGAAAAAGTATATCCAAGAAAGGATGGCTGCTTCCTCGTTCTCCAAACTTTTTGCCAATATTCATGATGGGCACGAAGCATTCTGCGACTCATCCCATGAATTGGTCCAAAGATTGATCTTGACTTATGTCTTAAAATTAGGAAAAGAAATAGGATTTCATAATAGAAAAATGAATTTCAAGTTGTCCCTGGAGGCGTTGTTGTCCTGTTGTCATCATTTTAAAGCAAGATGTTACATATTTTGTAATCCATACATCTGGCTCGATTGCAAGTTGCTCATAATTTTGGTAAATGCCTTATTCATCTTTAGATTAGAACAGGATTCCTTGTATGACCCATTTGGACATGATCATCATGGTCTGTAATAGAGAACCTTTCTTTCCTTAAAAAGGACAAAAAAAAAAAGAAAAGATTTTCAGCTATTGGAGGCCTTATCTGTCATGTTGCTCAAACTATCATTGCGAATGATGTAGCTCAATCAGTTCCGGCTGTTGCTGCACTTACCAAATTCGTCCCTTTTCCTTGAACTTCCTTTCTCAAAGGAGTAATGCCTGGCCTTTTTGGTTGTCTGTTTATGATTAGGATCAGTGTTTCTCCATGCCCTTCGGAGGTGGTATGACTTTCTACAGAAGATCTGGCTGAGCCTTGGGGAGATAGAGAAGCATGATCATAGGCCAGGTACACGACATTTGCGCTTTTGGTAGAGCGTTTTCATTGTGTGAGAGAACTCGGGTGAAGATACAGCTAGACATACTCAAGTCTCTGAATACTTTGTTGGGCAACAGATAGAGCAGAGAGCTGTCCGGGGTCACTTGAATCTTAAATTTCCTTTCCAGAGCCTCTCATTTAGAGCTGATTTCTGGAGGATTTTATTTACCATTATCTGCTGTCTTCATTTAGTTGAGCCTTCACAATTTGGAAGAGTATAATTTCTTCATGTCACATTGGCATATTTAGCTGTTGCAGTCAACTGGGGTCATGGTTGAATTGTTGGTGATGTAACCTGCCAAAACCTTTTCTTGTGTTGTAATTATAGAAGACAAGTCCCGACTCTTTCACTACAAGTGGCATTACTTTGAGTAATAGTATGTATTCCCTTGAAGGTTATTAACCTACTTCTTGTCTTGTGCCGAAATAGCAGACTCGACAGGCCACTTCATTGCCTGACGTTGATAATACTCCACAAACTTTGCTAGCTTTCAGTGCAAATAAAGATGTCCCTGGTCTCCATGACTTTTTGTTGAATTTAAATTTAGGCATGTGAGTCAGCATATACTCCATCTATCTATCAGAAACTTTCTTGTCACTGGTCCTGAAATCAAAGGTTTTAGCAGACCTTTCTTAACGATGCTAACTAAGGTAGATCTTCCTGTATTACATTCACCAATTCCTTTCCGGAATGCTGCTGTGTCTGCTGGGGTGAACCTGCTATAATATTGAATTCATCAATTGTGAGATAAAGACTGTTCTCACATGCTTCGTTTGAAACTCAGAAGGAGACAAAATTTTTTTTGAAGCAATTTCGTTGCCGTCTCTTTGCCGTTGTCCGACCTGCAAAATTGTTGATGCATGTTTCCTGTTTCACTGATGTAATTCATCGCTCTAGCCAATAGGTCCTACACTCCACTGTCATTTTCAGGTGAGATTTCATGGAGAGGAGACCAGCCAATCGTGTTGCTGATTCAATTCACGAAGAAAGTAGCTTGGGTGGTGTCTTTACTGCCGGCCTTGGCTGTAGGTCAACTTGATATATTTAAAATTTTGAAATACTGCAACGTTTCTTATGCAGCTTCACTGTCTCCTGCCCAACTTCAACGGTCCGATGGCCAAGACGATCTGGAGATCTTATTTTCTCAACGACGGGTTCCCCAGCACTCATACTTACCTCATTTTTCCCCGTTGTATGTTACATGCTTGAGTAACACAAACGTCTTTAAATTTGGTGGAGGATTGATGTACATTATCGTATGATTTAAGCTTCAGCCTTCATCTCATGTGACGAAGCCTAAGTTACTAAGCCATTTCATCTTTTTTATTTGAAGAATTGGTTCGAGTAAAACATTGAGATTATGCTTCCATCAACCGTTCCAAGATGGAGGATCACGACATGTCCATTTGCTCAGTCGATTCCATTCGCCGTTCCAAGAAGAAAGGAGGAGAGGGTTTGTGAGAAATTTTGTCTGAGCTAGAGTAGAGCGTCCCTTTCTTCTTCAAATCAAATGGAGGAGGAGCTTCTGTCTTTGCATAAGCATAAACGTGCATTCTTTAAAATTAACAACTTATTACTACAAGCACTTTCCTACTATCAAGTCCCGCCATGAATGATGATGAAATTAAATGCATATTTCCTGTGAAAGCCACTCGATTAGGCTTCAAATTTTTGGCTTTCGTATATATATTTTAAGTTTGGATAGTTGGTCTTAGCTGGGTTCTTAAAAGTAGATAAAGCGCATTTATTAAGAGGAAAGGAACGGGTGATAGCGAATGTAATCAACTATTTTCATGCATCAAAAAAGCCAACCGGCCCCACCTGAAAATTTCTGTTTAATTAGGTGGGGCGTCCTACCTGTTCGAACAGAACCGGAACACATTAAACCCGATTAGATCGTGAACTCTGCAAATCTCCATGGTCTTCTTCCAGTTTTCGCAACAGCCCCGTGATGGATCCTAGCAGAGGAGTGATGGATTCTCTCCATTTTTGTTCTATGTCTTGCTCAGCGAATCCTTTTCTCTGCAGATCTTGGGGTAGAAATGAACAAAGAGAAAAGGAACAGATTTGAGCTTTTGGCTGCTCCTTGAAGATGGGATTGTTAGTAAGTAAGAGATGATAGTTGAGAATTGAGAAGGCAGAGGCTCGGAGATCGATGGAACAGGGGATCCGAGAGTGATGATGATGGACACTACACAAGCTGACACGAGCAAAACTTTTAGAGATGCCATTAAAGAGCTGGACAACACCATCTCGACGGTCGTGTGACGTTTGTTTCGCATTGAAGTCTAAGAGTGCGAGTTTGGGAGTGAAGTTACGGTGATGAGGATCGACTGGAGTTTGCGGAAGACGAAATGTGAAGAGGGAGACGCAACTTTGGGGTGATTTGGAGACGTTCAATTGTATCCGACAATGGGCGTGAGACGAGTGCAGTTGCGTTGGTGTGGGAAATACCCTACCCGAGGACCCCGCTGTGGGTCCACTCACCTTCTTGTCAGAGGCTGTGATAGAGGGTGTGGAAAAAAAAAAAAAAAGCCTAAAACCCGAACCAAATGGTTAAACTATCAAAATTCCTTTACTTATTACCCAAATCAGATAAGATCCAAATTGAAAATACACTAAATTTTTTATGCGGATCGATTTGATTTGATTCAGTTTGGGTATTTTTGATACCTATTTTTCACTTGTAAAAGAAGGCATGCCTCTCTCTCTATGAAGCCGTTGGAAAAATGAAAAATGGAAAGTGGTTCGTCAATCTTCATATCAAACACATTTTCGGTTCAGGTTCTACGTGGTTCAGGTTGCAATAAACATGTTTCCTTCATGTTCGGGTCGGGTTGGCTATTAGTGAGCATTCCATCTAACCATTGACACCCATACTATGCATGTCATGTGTTCATAATTTCATTTAAGGAAAATTTCAAAAGACGGCCTGAAATGGAACAATTTTCTCATAAGACAGTTTTAATCGAAACTTGTTTCAAATAAGATTATGAAGTGACCTACTTAATTTTAAATAAGGTCCTAACTCTTCGACCAACCAAATCTTCACTTCTCAGTGAACCTGTGCATTTCACATGCATCTTTCGTGCCCCTTACATGAGACGCACGTGAGACGAACACATGAAATTTGGCTGACTTGTGAGCTTGGGTTTCCATGATATCCGAACCATATGGGATATGTGCATGTTTTGATCCAGACCGTGTTCGGTTCGCTTTGGATTTCCTTTCTCCTTCGGCAGCAATGGTGATGATGATGTCGTTGACGACGACAAAGAGGTACAGACGCTTGAGCCACGAGAGAAGCGAGTCAAGTGAGAGAGGCAATTGAGAAGGTAGAGGCTCAGAGATCGATGGAGTAGAGGCTTTGAGAACGACGACAATGGACATTGCACAAGCTGACATGAGCAGAGCTCTCAGAGATGCCATTGAAGAGTTTAGCTTGACAACACCATTTCGACAATGGTGTGATGTTCGTTTCGCAGTGAAGTCTAAGAGTGCGAGCTTGGGAGTGAAGTTTCGGCGATGAGGATCGACTTGAGTTTGCCGAAGACAAAATGTGAAGAGGGAGACATAATTTCTGGGTGATTTGGAGTCGTTCCATCGTATCCGACAATGGGCCTGGGACGAGTGCAGTTGTGTTAGTGTAGGAAATGCCTTATCCGAGGACCCCACCGTGGGTCCACTGACCTTCTTGCGGTTTAGGTCGCAATAAACATGTTTCCTTAATGTTTGGGTTGGGTTGGCTATTAGTGAGTATCCCATCTGATCTAAACCGTCGACGTCCATACTGTGTATATCATGTGTTCATAACTTCGTTTAAGGATAGTTTCAAATGAGGACATGGAATGGGACAATTTTCTCATGAGATCCTTTTGAGTGATTCTTGTTTCAGAAAAGATTATGAAGTGGCTAACCTAATTTTAAATAAGGTCTTAGCTCTATGACAGCCAAATCTTCACTTCTCGGTGAGCTTGCACATTTCACGTGCATCTTTCGTGCACCTTTGAGATGCACATCAGATGAACTAGATAGGTGAGATTTGGCCAACTTGTGAGCTAGGCCAATGCGATTTGGCATAGGAATCTCAATTGTTTTATCGGCCAATGAGATTTTGGGTGTAACAATAGTACTATTAGTGTCTCTTACAAGTTAGGGTAATACAAGCGACTCCCTTCTATATGCAACAGTCTTCTCATTTCTAAGAAGAAGGCAAGCGATAATGCAAATGGATGTTGAGTATTTGCATAAGCATACACATGAATTATTTAAAATTAAGCAATAGTGTTACTAGTGCAAGGCGAACAATATCTCCCCATAGCAACAAGAAATAGAATAAATGGATGCTTTAGAGAAACTGGATTTGAGGGTTCTCTAATTAAATCCCATACAGAGGAATAGCCGATTCATGTTACCTGTATTCTGGTTGAATTGGGCACCTGGTGCTAAGAGCTCCTCGGTATACAGGCGTTCAAGATCAGCTAGGTCCCTTAGACAAAGTAGGAATGCTATCCGAGGTCATCTGAAGGATTGCATGGCTCTAAGTAAAAATGGATATCCTTGCGTTCTACTTTGAGGAAGAGATCTTTAAGGATACATGATTTCGCTATCATAAATGAATACATAGTAACATTACTTAAAATTTATTCAACAATACTCATTTTCACTTGTAAGCTAGATTAAGAATGACACGTGAAATTTGATGAACGAGATGGAAACCCTAAAATGAACTGAAACACATGAACCTCCGCTGAATTCAAACCCTACATTCACAAGAGCCTCTTGTCGTACGCTCTCACTCCTTAAATGAATCTGTCTCCTCCCACAAGAGCCCGTCGTCGTCTCCTACATTCACGGTCAATTCTGCAACCCCGATCGCCATCTCCATCTCCCTCTTTGTCGCCGACTCCATTTTCTACTTTACCAACTGTCAAGTGAGGGTCATTGGTCAGCTTTTTGTGTTTTTATTTATAAAATCGTGAAGGGGCCCTTTGGTGGAAAATTTAAAAGGTTCCTGAATGCCCTTTTTAGACTGGACGGGAAGCAATTTTATTGTAAGTTTGAAAGCCAACTAGGGAGGAAATGCGAATAACAATTTTATTTGCAGTTGCAGAATCTTCAATGAGATCTTGATTGTCCAACAGCGGAGAGGTTAAGCACACCGCAAGGATTTCTCTGGTGTGCTAGGATCACCTGAATGCAAGTGAACTGTCCAGATTGAGAATTCAACCCTTGGATGTAATCTTAGTCAAATACTCTCCGGCGGAGGAAGCATGTTTGCCTGTCGTACAATTACACAGCGCATTTAGCTCATTTTCAATGGCATTCTTTCCAGGATAGTACTCCTACCAACACCTTGTTAGGAAGATATGATGAATGGTTGAGAATAATAATAAAGTTAGATTTTGAGGCGTGATATCATTTTCTTTGAGGAATTAGACCCACGATATTACTCATGGTCGCTAGCAAATTTCCTTTAAGATATAAGAAAGTCTCGATTGAGAATACTAGATAAAGAATTCTAGTATTTCTCTAGGGTCTCATAGAAAACAATTGAAAGCAATGACTGTATTTCTGGAAAGAAAATTTGAAAAGACTTAATCATGATTGATATAAAAAAACCGACATACTTATCAAAGGTGTTTTTGAAAAGACATACGAAAAATTCAGATTAAATAAATAATAAATAAAAATAACTGTAATTGCTTTGTAAATAGTCGCAACACTATGGTTAATTTTTTTTATAATTATAAAGCCAAATTTAAATAAATAAAAAATAATGATCGTTAATTAGTGCTAAATTTTGTCTATGTGCATACTCATATCTTTTCGATGGGAGACAAACGCCTCTTAATTTGTTTGCCAACACACCTCATGATCCTGGTTGCATTTTTAACACTCGCAAGTTTGAAATCTCGGAGCAAATAGCAAAAAGTCACAAACCATTACAGTTTGCGAGTTTCAGAAATCAGGGTTGTTTTGAAACACGGATTCTCTTTGGATTTTGTCATTCTGCTTACTACTTAAGCCTCTGAAATAGCAGAATCAAGGTTGCCGAAGATTCTGATCAAACTCGACAAAGAAAACCCCACCGACTTTTGGCATTCAGGAGAGTTCCAGAGCCCAGAGACACCAACTTCTCAATGCTCTGGATGGAGTTAAGAGAAGCATAAGTTACTTCATATGCCCCTAGAATCATCATCATCCGAATCGGTGCCTCAGCACCAATTTTCACGATCGCATAGAGCGAGCTCCTCGCTATGCTGATGCAGTGCACTTTCCTTTTCTTCTTCATCTATGTCAAACGCCGCATCGTCATTATTCCGAGTATATATGTAATATATGGGCTTTAAAACAAGAAAAGAAAATAAAATAAAAGAAAAAGAAAGAGTTTGAAAAGTCAAAAAGGGAGGCTGAAGGAAAGTGGAAGAAGCTCCGGCTAAGTATAAAAAGAGAGAAAGAGGGAGAGAAAGAGGCCTTCAGCAGAAACGAAAGAAAAACAGGGAGCCGAGAAACAGGGGAGAAGAGAGAAAGAAGAGAAAGGACAAAAAAAAGGGAAAAAGGGAAAAAATTTTGGTGCGCTCGTGATCCGGATGCCTCGTCAAGCTGACTCAAGTGTGTTTTGCAAGGCCGGTAAGAAATTGAAGCCTTTAATCACTTACTTGAAGCAATCACCACAATTAGGGCTCGAAATTCGGATTTCTTGGGTATTTGTGTGGCGAAGTCCGATTTTTGAGTCGTTAAGCTGTATATTTTTTAGAAATGGTACTTTGGGATGTTTTGAAGCTATAGCAACTTACGGATCGTGTTTTGAGCTTGCGGTTTGTTCGGAAAGGAATTTTGAAGTTGGGGGCGCAATCTGGTACTGTAGCGATCAGTGGCTTCGAGTCTCTTTTTTGTGGTTTTCGGTACTGTTTTGGGGCGGCTGAGTTGGGGTTGTTGTTGTACGTTAAGAGAGCTTTCTAAAGACTATAAGACGGCTTGAAACGGAATTTTATGAAGGAAGTTATGGCGTGACGAAGTTGGCGCATGGGCTGCGCCTAGCTGAAAATGATGGGTTTATGGTAAATTGTGAGCTTTTGGGGCGCTTAGGTATCGTTTTATCGACTAATAGGCCTAGTATAGGCGAGTCGTTATAAGAATATCATTTTTACTCGGCCTTTTGATATTATTTTTCCGTTAATTGTTAGGAATTCGAATGCGTTGGTTCGTGTGAGCGTCGTAGTTGATTTTTGGTTTTTCCCAGGTGAGTGACACTATTTCTTCTTTGTATTTCAAACTCATGTTTTGAGAAATGTGGTGGATTATATATTCCATGAGTTGATAAAAAGCATATTTTGTTGCATAAAACAGGATCGAGCTATTACTGCCATTTTTGTTGTTCGAAGGGAATTATATATCGACTTCGATTTGAATGGTTGTTTGAAAAATGATTTGTGAAGTTCTTTGTGAAAGAATCTTGAAATGTTTTGGAGAATGGCTTGATATTTATATATCAAATTTTGAGTTGTGATGTGACTTCATTTCTGATGTTGGATTACTGGATATTGTGATTGGTGGTTGGTGTTCAATGTCTCTGTGGCCCCTGAGGGATGTGTGGGTATGCGCATACTATTCTAGGACATCCTTGTGGGCCGAGCCACCGGCTAATAATAGGTGGAGACCTTGCCAATGGGGGAATCTTGGTCGTTTTGTCACGGGCGTTACGCGTGACCATAGCTAGACATTTGAGCATGAATTGGTCAATGAAGTGGACCATTGACGTGTGATTTGAGTTTGGTTGATGGAATGAACCATCGATGTGATTTGATGAGATTAATCAATGGAATAGACCATTGATGTATGTTTAACGAGATTGACTAATGGACTTGACCATTAGTATTTTCGGTGTTTGAGTTATGATTTGGTATTATGATAAAATGAGTTATGTTTGTGTTTTAAAATGTGCATAGTGATTTCTCGATCCGCTTAGAAGAAAGAAATGTGTTACTCACTCGAGCCGTGGTAGCTCACTCCTCTCATCTACTTGTTTTTCAGGTTCTTTCCGAGTCACGAATAGGCGTGAGCGTTCGTTCGGGGAGGACTTTTGTAGTAGAAATTTTGGGTATGGCTTATGCATAGTTCATAAGTTTATAAGTTAGTCTTTGTAGAAGGTTTATGTTTTGATGTTTGTAGATTATAGATATACTCTGATATTGTAACCAATTGCCCATTTTTGTCAAATATATATATGTGAATGTATATATGTTGATATCGGGTTGAAATTTTGGTTACGTTGAGGCTGCGTTCTTTGGAAAAAGGACGGCCGTGTCATACCCTTCTTCTTGTGAATCGGGGTGTGACAATATATCCTACTAATCTTATCTTCCTATCTCCTCCCGTTTCTTCCGGATCTCATGTACATTCGGGTGTGATTTGTCTCCCCCATAAAACTATGCATTTTCTTATCAATCTCGATCACCCTACACCCAGTTTTTTTCTTCAATCCCTTCTCTTATCATGGTTACTGGATTGCTACTACACAAATCGTGCACGCCCCTAAGCAAACATGAGTTTCAAAGTATGTGATATATCATTGAGCTCTACTGACTTGTGAAATCAAGAGTTTCATGTCACACCCCTGCTCTAATAAGAAAAAGCGATAACACGGCTGTTCTTCCAAGCAAAAGATGCAGCCTCGAACACAAATTAACAACCTAAATGTGATCATTTAAGATTGCTTGGTCCCATCTATGTTACGTAAGAATCTGCAAAGCGATGCAATGCATATATTTTTCTGACCTGCATCTCTCTCTCTTGCGTTCTGACTCGATTCATGCACTCACTATTCTAAGGTAGATCTTGGATCTCATGGAGAAGCTTGTATTACTCTTCTTATGTAGATAACTTGGCTTCAGTTTCCAGGTTTGTGTCCGGCATCAACTTTAATAGAAGGCCAAGTTATTAATACGGTCAAATAACCATAGTGAAATATAGAAAATTGGAGATGGGAATGGTGAAGCACGACTCTATCCTCTCACTTCATAGGTTTGATAGTCACCAAGCTTTTCTGGTGATCTGCTATGTCGCCATTCGAAATAAATCCGACTACAAAGACTGACATGATAAAATTCAACAAGAAAGACTGAATATGTTGCTGTTCGAAACAAATTCCTTCATAGTATCAGACAGCATCGAGAGTGCCCAGTCTCTGTTGTCGTGTAGCCAAACTCATTCGCGAATCGTGAACCGAAACCAGCTCGACTTAATGCGTTCCAAGCTCTCTCGCGAAGGTGGTCTTAAATGAAGAAGGAGACGTCACGATGAAGCATGCAAGGTTTGGTACATGAAAGGATGAGATATAAGCTCAGTTCCTTTCTTGGCCGTGGATCATTTGATGACTACAAGCACAGTATGTGCGCCCCTCAAGCCTAAACAAAGAATTTCCAGCTAGCAGACACGAATTTATCAATAAGACTGAAAACACCGAGCATATGTTCTCTTGATCAATTCGTCATTCTGAAGCATTGACAAGTGGAGCTGACTGCTAAATTTCGTCCAGCATCATCATTTAGTATACGACAACTGACTGCTAAGTTTTCTTCGCCTTATGCACCCCTTTCTCTTGGTGCGACGGTGGAACCACGGCAGGTTTGGGTTCGTGACCCCGCATCTCGGGTCATTATTCGCAAACCTCGAGCAACGCTGGATCGAGGATCGCCTGAGGCCGGCAACGACGGACGCGATGCTTGCGACCCCTGCGATGTTATCCTCTATCTTCCACGATAGATGATCGGTGAGGGCGACCTATGTGGGGACGCGACACCAACAGAGGCGCGGTGCGAGCGGGTCGCGGGCAGGGACAGAGGCAAAGGGGATTTGGAGGGAAAATTAATGGTTTTGGATCTTGGGCATTTCGGGATAATTGCTCTCCCGTATAGTAATGGGCTGGGTCCGCGACCGTGGCCCATCTCATCGTCATTAAAAAATAAACAAAATAAAAGTTAAGGGGAGAGAGCTGAACGGGCCGGGAAGATCGTAGGAAAAATAAAAGAAAAGAGGGAGAGAGAGACTGAGGGCTCGGAGAGGAGAAGAGGCAACAAACTTCTGGGAGGATTCGATGGTAAAATCTTGTCAGAATCGGCTAAAATTTTATAATTTTGTTTATGAAATCAAGAAGGTGAACAGCTCTAGTCGTCGAAAATCCTTCTTCAAATTGTGGCTCAATATCTCCAACAGTCATTAGATCTTTCTTGCCCCCCATTTGTTTTTTTTTTTTTTTGTGTTTATTCACTTTTGTGGTGATGATATATTGCTATATTGTTGATGTGTCAAGCCTCTAACT
Source organism: Eucalyptus microcorys (assembly GCA_014182515.1). Classification (NCBI taxonomy): domain Eukaryota; kingdom Viridiplantae; phylum Streptophyta; class Magnoliopsida; order Myrtales; family Myrtaceae; genus Eucalyptus; species Eucalyptus microcorys. The sequence continues at coordinate 29,417,645 of CM024562.1, read as the reverse complement.
GTGTGATGAGAGATGAATTATTGTATATCTTACTAATTCTTAGTGATCAATAGAAGTTTTTAGCGGTCTTGTAATTTTTCCTGTGTTGGATTTTTCCAAGTAAATTTGCCAGTGTCGTTGATGCCTTGTTTCTAATTTTCAGCAACGTATTTTTCGCTTTTGAGGTTGATATTACTTGAATAGAATGGCCGGCGGCTGCTGAGATTGATTTGAAATTAGTTAATGAGTTTTAGACAAAACATGGATCCTGGGCAGATTTTAAGTGGTTAGTAAATTGTTTCCTTTCTCCCTAGCATATACTCGCTTCGTAGATTTATAGAATCTCAATTGATTGATCAAATAGACTATGATACAGGAACACTTTGTTATTAGCTATACTCAAATTATCATGGCCCATCATATCTTCGGATGAAGGCTTGGAATGATGGCCAAGATTTTTTATGTCCTTAGCCCTCCTTTCGGCTCTTGCGTTGGCCCATCATATAATTCTTTTCGTGATTCTTCGAAACTTAAAAAAATTTCGTTTTTAGATTTTGATGAAAAAGTCACAAGTAAATATTTTAAGTAAATGAATGATTTCCTGGAATGAGCCATTTTTTCTAAAGTAGCTCCCACTTGAGAAAACATCTTGAGAAGCTCATTATTTTTCAAAAAGGGTGATTTTCTTTTAAAAAAGAATATTGGTTGACTTAAGATATCCAAATACATCTGCGCATACCTACTCTTTGGACTTACCAGGGAAAGTCTTAAGGATGACTGTCAAATTACATAGTTATGATATCATTACAAATTTATGTATTATATCGCATGGAATTTACAATATTTTCTTTGAAATCACTCTTTCTAAACTTTAGATGACACTTCATTTTCTTTTTGACTTGAACAAAGACGCATGCGATGCAACCAGTTTCGATAGAAGCCAATTACCCTCATGTGTATATGTCATACTAAAGAAACCTAAATTAGCCGACAAAGACAATAACGTTCGTAGAGGTGCTGCCTATAAATGTTTACTGAGAATTTCTTGTCTAACAAGTGATACATGATTAACCTCGCTTCAAATTGACCTTGCGCAAATATGGAGGGCAAGGGTTGTGCAAGTGCAACCTTTGGATAGATTTGTGCGCATATAAGGCTAAGAGAAGGTGCCTGCACTCGATAATTAAGGTCAACGTCAACCATGTTACTCAAAGTGTTCGGCATCTATATTAACAATTTTAAGTCATACTTGATTGGATAGGTTACTTTGATAAATTGTCAAAATGTATAACTTAATAATTATGCGTCACTGTTTTCTGCATGATTTGGGACGACGAAGACTCATGTCAATGCCCAATTACCGCCATGCACGTATGTCGAAATTACCGAGATATCATCCGACAAAGACGATCAAACCAAGAAAATAACAACGTAGGTGCTACCGAGAGACTTCCGTTTTTTCAACGATCGACACGTGATTAAAGAGAAAATTGTACCCAAGAGGCAAATCGGGGACACGTGTTTGGAAATCACAAGGTTTCTTTGCTGGCGGCTTGGGCTTTTGCTGTTCTTGATTTGTAATATCTGACGCAAACGAAGAGAGGATTCCACAAGGATTCGATATACAATATCAAATTGATCAGGACAGTATGATGCTTCTGGGCCCATGAGATCTTACCAAAAAGGCTAAAGAGATCGTGATGAATCTTGTTTCTTTCTTTTTTTGGCACGACTTCCATGCTAATTAGCCATCAGGTTGACTTTTCTCGTTTTATTTTCTTGAAATATAAAAAAGGAATCGAAAGATGTGTCATGCATTGGTTGGTTGGTCGCTGGTAAATAGTTTACCCGGCAATTACTATCATCATGCACTTTAACCCAAGTATTTTCTTTCTTTCTTTTTTTCCCCATGTTATTAGGGAAACAAATCCATAAACAACTTCTTTCTCAAAATTACCCATACTTACACTAAAAAATAAACTATTACCTGCATGTGACAAAACATAGATGGACTCCACATTATAATATATGATAATTAATTAATTAATTAATTAATCTAGGAATCCCACATCTTGGGCCTGTCGTTATAACAAAATTGTTGAATATTACATGAATATTCGAGCTATGCGATTTCTCCTCTCTTTTTCTAAAGTAAAGACTAAAACACAGGCTATGATATATATAAAGCATGCATGTTGGATAGCCGCCCTATGTAAACACAATAGTGACGGTGATCATAGTTTTATCATTTTTGCCGACAGAATGGACTTAATTTCGCCAAGCATAGGTTGGCATAGCAATTATGCCTATTAATATAAGAAAATCTTTTCATCCTTTCAATGGTCTAATCAATTAGACAATATTGATAATTGGACATCAGTCATTGTAGTTAAGTATCGACAGTCATGTATAGTAATTAAATTATCATTGCATATTAATTATTGCCGGTGTCCTATTCATCGAGGGATGTGTCGATCAATTTGTTTGGTTTAATTCGATTGGTCAAATTTACATGGGGTAAAATATATACATGCGGAGGACAAAGTCTACAACACCAAAGTGCTATTATATCTATCAAAAGATGGAAGAGGGCTTTGAAAGATTAGGAGAGAAAAGAAAGACAAAGAGCTTCAAAAGATGGAAGAGGGAGATATAGAGGGAGGGAGGGAGAGAGAGATGGAGAGAGAAACCTCTCCCTTAGAGACGGCATTTTAGAGAGGCGGCAACTTTAAGGGAAAAGAGAGGAAGCCCTAATTTTAGAAGGTCGATTTGAGAGTTTGTTAACATGTTTAATAGATACTTATTTGAAACATTTGTTTTAATAAAAAAGCAATGACTAGACAAGAACTGAACATGAAGGAGTATAGGGAGAGAATACAAGTTTGTCATCCAATCCTATGTCCTCTCCTCCATTGGAAAGAACAATCTACAAATAAAATTATGAAAAATATATCTGAATCTGCATATAAACATTTGGATTTTATGAAAGTTTCAGATATTTGGAATTAAAGAAAGCAGCTAAAATGTGTCCATTACAAGATTGATATCAAACAAAAGCCAAAAAGTAATAGTCTATTTAGACACGGCCATTCCGGACACAAAATTTACATCACAATCCTCTCCTTTTACATTATATTAGTATCGCATAACAGGGCATTACATTTGTGAGATCCTTTAATTGCCAGATTTTTCCATAACCCATCACCTATACTATTATACAAACCGCAAGAAAAACTTGCAAAGAGACAAGTGAAAAGGAAAAAGCAAAAACCCCTCCAACATAGAGGCGAAATGACTACATTACAGACCACACCCTCTACCTAATATTGCACACACTTTTCTTTGCAAATCTCAATATGAGCATCATTGATTATTCTCTCCTAATCGATTATTTAGAGCTCTCGAGCATGAATTCTCTGATGTCCTGTATGACTTGATTCCCGACATCCGAGTATGCATCGTTCGTGAAGAACCCATGTTGCTTTCCCTCGTACTCCACATACTTCACGTTCTTCCCCATCCCTTTGAGCCTCGCTGCGTAGTCCTGGACTCTATCTTTCAGCATCTCATTCCCACCAACCATGACCAAGATGGGGTCGAGAGCCGCCGCCTCCAGGCTAGGGCTTAATGGTCCAAATGGGTTGGCCAATGGGTGGTCTCTGTCTCCTCCACTTGGCACCGATAGCCTCCAAAACCTGTCCAGCCAGGCGATGCGCACGCGCACCAACATGTTACATGTCGCTTCGGATGACTCATACATGACATGTTACATTAGTACATTCAATCGTTTATCTAACGTTTATCTAATGTATGCAATGACGTATTTTGGATCGTGAGAATGGAGGAAGTGTGCGTGCGTGCGTGCGTGTGTCATGTCACACGGCCGCCGGGTGTCAACGGACTGATGATTTTCACGAGATTATCTTCACCAAAAAGCGGGCTCAAATCTCTCCACGAGTCGAGGGAGCTGATGGTGGATGGATATCTGGTTCTCGCTGGTGATTCGCGTGCTTCTGTCGTATACTTCTCTCGAGTCAATCAAGATTGAAAAGGAGGCACCGAAAAGAAAGGTTTTCCATCACGGGACATACATCTCACGCCGGATGGAATTTCATGGGAAGATAGTGGATAAGGCACTTAGCTTAATTAGTATATTTTAGGGACCTGATGAGGCAAGTAAAGATCCAATGGCGGTATTGGACCGAGCACTAACCCTTGTATCGATTTGCTTTGATTGAATAGGGTCGTCCGTTAATGTTTCCCAAATGTCATTTTCACAAAATGGTCCACGTAAAGTGCTACCATAATTCCTAGACGGAACCAAAAAAAAAAAAACATAATGTTGCTAGGAAAAATCTTAAAACCAGGATCTTCACAAGCTTATTGCTAATAATAGTAATTATAATCAAGGGCCTACATATCTTGTGAAAAGTAGGATTGTAAGTTGGTGATTGATGACAGGAGCTAGATTAAGATGAGTAAAGTAGGATTATAAGTTGGTGATTGATGACAGAAGCTAAATTAAGACGAGTATGACGTGTCTCAAATATTCCACTAGGACATCTCAAAATGGATTTTCACCCTTTCTTAGGATAAACATCAATATTAATGTCTTACAATTAATCAGGTATAGATGTCAAAGAATAGTCGGTAGACTTCACAATCTCGCCCCAAAACGGACCTCGCAAGTAGCTTGTATAATTCAATTTTTTTATTTAATCTTTTGCATTAATGACTACGTAAAATATAATTCTCCGCCTGTTTTGTCCTCTTCACTAAAAGTCAATAAAAGTTAAATTAAGACGGCTCTTAATGACTCTCATTCACTGGTCAAATGGCACCATCTGAATGGGCGGATGAGGTGGACTATGCCTAGAAATTTTAAAAATCAACCTAGAAAAGCAACCGCAAAATCCGGTGACACAAAATTAATCCTAATTAGATATTTAGACTCTATTCCCTCTCTTACAAAGTCTTAAGGATAATGACACGATAATGATACAAGAAGACTATCATGTGACTCATGAGATTCATGAACAACGACACCAACATGTCGAAAATCAGATGACGTTTTCCCTCTTCACATGAGCGAAATTTCTCGGCAAGACATGCACAACATAATCCAAGAATTAATTAAGTTAGCGTATGAAAGCCGGCCCACGTTAACTGCACTAATCTCCGACAACACATGCTTGTGAGCTCTCTTTTTATTCTCTTCAATACCATCTTGCCATGTCGATTCGAATTGATGAATAATGGGTATCTGTCGTGGGGGCGAAATCGCGTGATAGGTGGAGACAGAATAAACTTTTGAAGCTACTCATGAGGCGCCGGTCTATTTTCGTGAATTGGACGGGGAAAGGGACGGGACTAAGGTCGGGAAATAGTGCGGACCGGTAGATTCTTCGAAAATCCCTCTGATGATTATTAGGTATCCTCACGAGAGGGGGTCACATCCCCCTCCTAGTGGAACCGCTCCTGTGTACGGATCCCGAGGCCAGGCCACTTTCAATCTTTTTTTGTGTGAAAATGATGTGCTTCAATGGAGATTTATCGTGCATAATGTGTCCAAGCCGGAAAAATATTGTGCGCCGGAATAAACCTTTCCCCCCCTCAATTTCCAAGATTCCATGGGTTGAAATTACTTGGGCAAACATTTGTCACGAAATTTATTTTTCCCTATGAAAAATTGCTGAATCTATACTATGGGAGTTACTCGCACGACCAAATAACTTATAATAGCGACGTGCCGATCTAATTTGCAAGGTTTTTTTTTTTTTTTTTTTTTTTTGTGAATGTGATTATAGTTTTATTTTTTGTGGTTTGCAAAGTTTAATGACATCAAAGTGGAGGGGGAAGAAAAGGTCTTGGTGATGAATGAACACGAAACGGAAGTCCTACGATGTATCCACGCGTGTATGATAAGAAATTGGATATACCTAACCGAGATATATAGTAGGTTTCAATATATTACCTGTCGAGTATCTCTAGATTGAGCAGGCCTTCGCATGGTCCCTCTTCCGACTCGGTCCTGGCGACCCCGCCGAAGAAGGGCGCAAGCAGCACGTAGCCTTGCACCCGGACTGGGGCCAGCTTCGGCGAGCCGAACCCTAGATCGACCGCCAGGTGGTGTGCGATGTTCCCCCCGGACGAGTCCCCTACTATGTAAACCCGGCCAAAGTCCGCCGCCTTGGGATCCAGCCACCCGTCGACGTCCTCGCTCTTGGCTTTGCTCTGGAGCCACTTCAACGAACTGTGCGCATCGTCTATGGGGGCCGGGAGCCGGTGCTCAGGAGCGAGGCGGTAGTCTGGGGAGATCACCAGGGCCCCGAGGCCGGACGCAAAGCGGGTGCAGCAGTTGTGGCAGTTGGGCCACAGGCGTGACCCGACGCAGAACCCCCCGCCATGGAGGTAGTAAACGATGGGGAGCTTACTAGACGGCGGGGGCGGGGAGGCGGGTCGGTAAAGGCGGAGGGAGAGGCCGTGCTCCTTGTCGTAGAGGTAGTCCTTGTGGACAATGGACTTGTTCTCAACGACGAAGATGTTCCGGAAGTCGATCTCGTCGGCCCGGAAGATGGAGCCGTCGCTAAAGACCTGGAGGACGCCCATGCAATCTTCCACAACGTGAGGAAGCGAACCCATCTCTCTCTCTCTCTCTCTCTCTCAACGGTGGTGGTGGTGGTGGTGGTGGTGGTGGTGTATGGTGGTGGGGGGGTCGTATAAATAGGCGGAGGGAGGAGGCGTGGGGTGGACAGAGAGGAGAAATGATGGGTTGAGGAGGGACAGATTGGTAATTTTGGGAACGGGGGAATTATTGGAACGTGGTGTCACACGAGCCAATGGAGGATGGGAGGTGATTTTATCTTGATGGTTTTGGAATATCTCTGGACCATTAGATGAGCATGAACTTTTTGGTGGCTGTTGGTAACATTTCATTGGAGCAATTCGGATTATTTCGAGCGTTTTTGCTTGCATCTCCTCTCTCTCCTTCACTCCCTCCCTCCTTGGTCGGTCCAACTTGCGCTACTAGCCATTCCTAATCGTGGGTGAAAGCTTCTTGTTTTTTTTTTCTTTCTTTCTTTTGGCCTTTATCTCTATTGCTTTTGTCATCTTTTTGCATAGTGCTAAAAGCATGATGCCGATCCAAACATGATCGTCGACGGCAACCTCTCCGCTCATATAAGCTCCGCTTGAACTTTTTGTATGTGTAAAAATTTTGGTGATTGCCGTTGTTTCGTTTCCTGATTTCATATGTGGGACTAGTAGTACAAGAAACAAAAATTATGTATATTCTCCAATGGACTACTAACACGACTGAAATGTTCCGTGGCCAATGTTATAGGACTAGTGGTGATAGTGGGAACACAGAAATATTTTTATAGGCACCGTTGAGAAAATGATATTAGCTTGTTTCTTTTTTTCTTTTTGATGATTTGCATTTACTAACTTGCATTGATCCAACCGTTAAGGACCTCCCTGTTCCTTTTCTTTTGCATTGATCCATCCGCTGGAATTGCTTACTTTACATTTGCTATGATCATCTTTTACATCAAGTCTAGCATTTGAAACGTGAGCTTCGGCCATTGGAGGGGTCGTCAACAACGTGAAGCTGAGGTCTGATGTTCCAAGGAATTGAAAGGAGAAAACAGTTTTGGGAGGATCGAGAGACCGAGCCGCCTCCAAACTTGTTATGTGATGTCTGTTTCATCGTTACAGCTTAGGGTTTGTCGTGGTTGTATGCTTTGAATCCCTCGAGGCTTTCCTATTTCTAGCATGTCTGGTTTTCACACGACACATGAACATTTGGCCTGTTCAAATCCACGCATACATAGAATGTGTATTGCGATCCAATTAGGTTGTACGATAAGGTGAACCTCGACTCGGAGCAATTTTTTTTTGGCCAAAAGACAGGCGCATCAGAATAAGGTTTGCAAGAAAATTAGTTTCTTGCGAATCAAGACTTAGAGGCTGCCTTGAATAGAATCTGATCTCGAAGTGTAACATTCTAAGTATCTTGCAATATATACTCGTTGAGGCTAATTACCAAATCAGTTCTAAATTTTTTTGTACAAATACTAAATCAATTTTAATTTCTGGCCAATCCCACTAAATATTGCTGACATGGCATCTAATGAGACGTCAATGTGGACAAGTTTACTCACATCACAGTAATTTCTAGCAATAATTGGCTTGGATGACTATATTGGAATTCCGCGTAAAGATCTAAAGTTACATCGACAAAAAATGAAAAAGAGTTAGGATTAAATTAATATATGTATAATAAATTTACGACTGATTTAGAAATTTTCCCATACTTCTCCACTCATGGTATGCATTCAACCATGTCAAATAAGCGGGAAAATTATGACAATAGTACTATTAATGTCTTTTTTTCATCTTTATGGTTTTGGAATATGGACCATTAGATAAGCTTTAGGGCGCACATGATAAAATTTCTACTTCTCTATTTCTCTGTTTCTCTATTCTCCAAAACAAGTTTAGAATATAAATCCATTTGGTAACGCAATTTGATTTTTCTATTTCTGGAATAGATTTCTATTCCAGAAATAGATTTGAAGAAAAATTCAGAAGCTAAAATTTTTAACTTCTCAATTTCTGGCCAAAAATCAATTTCTGTTCTAGAAATTTTATTATGCGCACCCTTGGTGGCTGCTGGTACCATTTCGTTGGAGCAATTTTGATTATTGAGGGTTTTGTAGCTCTCTCTCCTTGGCTGATCCAACTTGCGCTAGCCGTTCTGAATCATGTGTTAAGTATCAATTTGAATTTATTTTCCTATTTTTTCTGCTTTTTTTCTCTGTTGCTTTTGTCATCTTTTGTATAGTTAAGAATTTTAGTAGCGTACTTTTTACTTGAACAGCATATCGATTCAAAGATGATTGGGAGCGGTACTCATAAGCACTAGTAGTACAAAATAAGATATAATTTTTCCAATGGGATTAGTGGTAAAAGTTGAGACAAAGAAATATTTCATAAGCACCATTTAAGACAATGATATCAGCACTTTTTAGATCTATATTCCACTAACGTTGTTCAGTGCCTAAAAAACTTCCCGTTCCTTTTTTCTTTTGCTTGAAACAAAGCAAACTTCCTTTCCAATCCTATTTTTCTCATAATCCAAAGGGACGAGCGTGAAAATCTAACTGCCTGGAGACCCATGAAACACCCGACCAAGAATGCTTTGCACAAAATTTGTGGAACTTGAAACGATTAACTTTTGATTCCCAAGCTGCAAATCTCCCAACCTTCTGATTAATCGAGCTGACCTTGGGGGCTTTTCCAATCCTCATCATGTAAAAGGTTTTGCAAGTTCATAATGGATTGAAAAGATTGGATCCATACACAGTTTATCAACCATCAAATACGAAACTCTAGCAGAAGAAATATCACACATACACACAAAAGTAGGTTGAATGTAACAAAAGTAGGTTGGATATAATTTGTTGATTGTAGGTAGAATTTACAAGTGACTATTTTATTGTGCACATTGCTATCTAAGAACGAGACAGCAAGAGCAGCTAGTGACGCCAAGTTGGTATATGATATAAGCCCAATAGCGATCCACCAGGTTTTCCTAGATGGCCCCCCCGCGGTTGCTATCACTTTAGGCAACTTCGTCAGTCGTTTTGATAAAAAGGGGGAACAGTTAAAGTCCCTTTCTTCTTCTTTTTTTTTTTTTTTTTTTTTGGAATTCTTCCCTAAGAATTCGTTCACGCGACGCGTCAATACCTGGTAAACATAGACAAGCAAAGGGTCGGAACAAACGTCATGTCTAGCGCTTGAAACGTGGTCTTCGGCCATTGGGCGGTCAACGACGAGAACCTGAGCTCAGATGTTCCAGGAGTCGAAGGAAGACAACTGTTTTGGGAAAGGATGAATAGACGGAACCACCTCGAACATGTTGTGTAGTCCTTGTTTCGTCGTGACGACCGATGTCTGTCGCCGTTGCATGCCGTGTTCCCCTGGCGGATTTCCTATTTCTAGCGTGTCTGGCGCTCACACGACACATGAAGAGCCGGTCCATTCAAATCCGCCCCATTTGTAGAATGTAGATTGCCCCGAAGGTTAGGGAAACGTTTGGGGAACGAGCGCCGCGTTGACCAGGGACGGAAACGCCGTGCGTCTCCAATTCCTTCATCTTGCGGTTGGTTAGGCTATACGCTGGCCTAGCCTCGACTCGCCGGAGTAAGCCCACATGTCCTAAATTAGCCAAAACACGGGCGCATCAGAGTGGGATTCGCATGCAGACTACTTTCTCGAGAATCGGGCCTCGGGGGTTTTGTATCAAGTAGGATTTGAACTCGAAGCATAACGTTCCAAATGTCTTTTGATATATATGTAGCATTGTAATTGTTGGAAGTATGCGGTAAATCGATCCGCGGACAAAATGGATTCATCCGTGCAACATAAGCTAACCTCTATCTCAGTTGAATTGACATTGAATTTGACTCTACAACGGCATGATGCTATGTTATGGACTTCCTCTCAGTCATGGATGCAATCACATTAAAGAGAGTGCCGTCCTTCCACTATCTAAATGCCCAATTGAATAAAGAGTTCGTGTCTCAATTATCACGGAGAATCCTGATTTGGGAATTGAGACCTTTCTCGCTAGATCTCGGAATTTTTGTGGAGAGATCTAGTAGTCCAATCATACTAACAATAACCAAAAAGACATTAATTAATAGAGTCCATTAACTAATTAATTAGATGCAACATATTGCACCCTAACAACTAGTAGCAAAATCAACGTAAAAACTTGAGGTTGGTAACGAGTTTATAACACAGAAAACTAGATCATTCTCAATTGGCTATCACCATTTCGCACTAGTATCCACAATATACGTATAGCATTTTCATTTTCTACACCATGTTGGAACAAGAAACAAGATATAGAAATCAAGAAATGGGAGACATATAACATCGTTGAGGCTTACAAAAAAGCACGTAAAATGTCCATTGGTTGGCCATACTTTTTGACTGCATATTCTCTAGAAGCTGTCAATTTCAATGAGTCCTTATGTTGGAGGTTATATTGTAAATAAATTGCCGTTGACTGTGATGGACCACATACGATGGATGCCTATTGGAATCCGAGAAATTACCTCCTCGACATATAAAAAGCAATTTGTATTCTTTCTTTTTGAATTGCGGGACAACCCACCATGTGTATGGCTGTTTCATGTGGCGATTGCTTTGATTATGATTAGGAGGATGTGATTGGATCTTAAGCACGTTCGAGAGATGTGATTAGAGCTCTAATTTCTTGCGAAAGGTCACACAAAGTTTAAGCAACGATGACTTAATTAAGTTTGCGTAAACAATGGTGCGGGGAAAAGCAGGTGCTTAAGCACGTTTGAGAGATGTAATTCGAGCTTTACTTTGTTGCGAACGAACGATTGCACGCCGACGTCTGTAGTTTCCTATCAAAGTTAAACGTTCAGCCAATCGATTGAGTTGTGTCGACTGAGGCTCGGGCTCAGCTCTATCTCCTTCACTCATCGTGCCCTATATTGACTTAAAAAACAGAATTGGATGTGATGAAGATATGTATAATGATTAATAAGTGTGAACGGTTGAACGTTTTAGGGACGCAGGCCCGCCGTCTCTTGCAATGCACCCATTTACCGTCTCGCTCACACAATTGCGACGCATGGTCATCTACTTCAATAATGACCCGCTCGACGATGGCGACGAGGCAGGGCCGATACGCGCCTTGCTGACCTTCGTTCTATAAATCCCTTTGACCCATCATTTTGTTTTATCTTGGGATTAGATCTATATCGTGAAATTGGGGAAAAGGCATACACCAACTATAGACAGTGTAGACATGAAGAGGACAGTCAACAATGGACTAGTGCTCCTTCTGAAGGGAAGAATAGACCATACAAATGATGCTTCGTTGATCTATGGGAATGATCAAGAAGCAGGGCCATGTGCCATGCCTGTAAAAGCAATTCCTCTCCCTAGAATCAAGAATCCGGGTTTTTTGACGAGGTCAACCGAACAATCCTCAACATCTTTATTGGTTGTCAAATCTGCAAATTTGGGAATCTTGAGTTCTATTTTGTCTTCACATTTGTTTTGTCCATTGTGGTTTCTTCTTCCTCCTCCCTCGAGTTAAGGTCACATGGCTCGTATTTAGTATTCTCCCCCAAGAAAATCCTCTCCATCTTTAAATTATTGGCCATTTGACCCCCGTATTGGGGGGAAAATCTCGAAAATCTCCAAAGAGATGAGAAAGTTCAATTGAGCACAACTTGTCTTTTAACTTTTCAAGTTATGTGGGTTTGTGCTCTAGGTTATTGGAGTGGGAAGCACTCCTTGTTGGAATACCACATCATGCCTTTTAACTCAATCAACTTATAGTAATCCAAAAAGCCATGCCCACCATCCTATAATTAAAGCTTTAAAAAATGCGCCTGGATATAAATATTGTGGTTCATTCATTTGAATTGGTCGAACTAAATATTCATATATTCGCCTCATATGGAAGAGGAGTACTATGTTTGAAAGGAATTGTATCGGTTCAACTCTAGAAAACGCAGTTTCTTACTTAATGCAACTACTTAGTATCAGGTCATAAGAAAGTAATTTTTCGCAAATTCTCTAATCTCTGGTATGGATGACTTACCTTTCATCAGATCGAGGAGTTGAACTTAGTTTGATACCACACACACAAACCTAAATGCCAGATGAGCTAAGGGGCGGCCCCCCGAGGGGTGGCCCCCCGACCCCCTCTCTCTCTCTCCTCCTCATCTTAGATAATGGGATGGAAGTATCATTACATCCCACGCGATGAGATAAAACGATGTTAATGGCCGGACAATGTACTATATCTGAAATAGAAATTGAGGTCGCTTCTCACACGCGCAAAAAGGACAGTCGTCGTCCCATTTCTCATGCCTTTCAATTCATTTGCACACAGTTACCCAATTTGTCCTTATTCCCGTCCAAAGGCAGGTCGGATCAAGAGCAGTGTCAACGGAGGAAATCATTCAGCTCTGACCCTTTTTCTGACCATACGCACACGATCCTAGGAAACGGTTCGGTATAGAAAGGATTCAAAGGGTTTCTGTGCGATCGCACACGCGTGTTTGTCCTTTTGCTCGACACCAAAGTTCCACACGGAAAGAAAGAGCCCGGTGCCCATCTTAACCACTTCTAAAAGATAACAACAATCGCCACGATGGACTTCATCGATTCGATCCTTTGCTCTCCTGTGCATATTTGAGAAGATAATATATAATGATCCCACGGAGCTTTTACATGAAATGATATAATTTGGAAGCTTCTTAAGTTATGGTCTTTGTCACTTTGTGTGGCTTATCAAAAAGATGGATTCACACTTTCTCGGTCAATGATCGATAGGGAATGGCCCATAGGTACTAGGTAGCTGTGTCCCATCACGCGAAAGTGGAAGACCTAGAGGAAATCGATGTTTTAGTGTTGAAGTACACGTGTGAGTTATATTAGAGAAGTTTTAAATCGAAAATTTAGCATGATTGAGAATAATTGATATTCTCTTATAATGACTTGTTGATTCGAGCTTTTAAATGAAGAAACCAAGTATGTTGTTGAGCTAGGATTTGAACCACTTCTTGATGATCGATTTGGTCTACCTAGTCTTAGGCACTCTTCATTTGTTTTTTTCTTCTTTTTTTTTTTGGTTTTTAACCGAGAAAAGGGTCCTATTATTATTATTATTATTATTATTATTATTATTATTATTATTATGTCTTACGTTTGGCACATGTTAAGCCTTTTAATCGTGGGCTTTGACCCCACTAAAAGATAAGCACCACCAATTTCGACCCAGTAGAGTTGACAAAGCCCAAATCAAATATAAAGCCCCAAAATATTTACATAATTATCATATTTTGTTTATTCCTAAAGCAAACAAGTATATATTAAAAAAATTCAAGGTCGCGGTTCTTTGTGGTCATAGATTTTTAACAGCCAAACAACTTTTAATGCAGTACTATCTAATTTGCATAGAATAAAGTTTATTGCTTTATGTACTTATAATGCATTTGTATATTGACCTTAAACTAGGGTTTATGCATGGATAACCATGTCAATTCGAACATTTTGTTAAAAAATTCAATCCAAAAGTTTAAATTTGTAGGTAAAGAGAAACTACATGAATACAAAGAGTATGCAGGACCTATTGTTAAGTAATGCGAGACAATATTTCAACATTTCTGTCATGTGCAAGTTAGATTGGAAACAACATATGAAATTTGACCATGGCACGTAAAATTTGACCGAGGGGATGGACACACATGCTCGAAAGGGATAACACTAACTTTAATACCAAGTTGAAAGTTGTGATGAAGGAGAGAAAAATATAATCTCATTATATGAACCTATATAAGTTTTACAGGATAACTGTCTAAAGTAGTAAAATGTCATAACCAATCGACAGAGATATACTGAATCTCCTAAATTTATCTGTAATATCATTCTCAAACTCAAGATGAATGAAAGAGGCCAAACTGAGTTTGCATAAAAGATCTAGAAAATGCTCATTATCAATGTGGATAATATTTTGCCATATATCTGATTAATTTGCTACAGCTCACAACAATATCATTCAACACATTCGTTATGTCAAAGTTGACATTTGGTGTAACTAAATTTGAATAAATTGAATCTAATTCACGTATAGAATTCTTAAAGAAATTCGTAAGGGAGGCCAAACATGTCAAGGTCTTTTTTCGATAGTACCCTTAAATAAAAAAAAAAAAAATTATTCATCCCCTCTCTCTAAGGAGAGGTTGGATCTTTCTTTGATCCTTATTTTATTAATATATATCCTCTTTCTTTGGATTAAAAACGAAACGGGACGCATATATGAAAATAAAAATTCAAAGTAACAAATCGAATACCAACATCCAATCATGTAAAACCTAACCAAGCTAACAGCCGATCATGTACAATATATCCACCAAATCATGCACTAGTTGCGTATATGAAACGCATGATGGCTTGGGCCACCTCTCCGCCCGTTTTCGAGTGCGAATTGTTCAAGAAAAAGTTGTGACATTGGCCGTCAAAATGTATTTCGTTTCACTTGTCTCAACGTCTTGTGAGTTATCCCTAGGAAAGAAACGGACTCGAATTTGCATTGGAAAGCAATTATTTTGTCTTTGAAAATTCGGAAATACGACCCGGCCTGATCGATAACCAAAGTCTTATTTACCATATATTCTTAGAATGCCAAGCAAAAAGAAGTGAACAATGTACTCTCCTTTCGGAAAAGCCTAGTGAACAGCAACAAAGCAGGATCAATGGTCTTTAAGTAATACTTCCATCTTTTGCTCTTCCAAAGGTTAAATTCTATATTTATTCAACCTATTTTGATTATCTCCATACAGTGATGATGTAGAGGAAGCCAAACCTAGGCATGCAGTATTCATCATTGACGACGATACAAGATTCAGTAATTGGCCGCTAATTATTTTGTTTAACAGATTCATTCTTTTGGAACAGATGTATGCTTAACCCTGCTGGTATTTTATTGATCCCCCTTGTTTTCTGGATTTGGCTTTATTTTGTAGTATTCTGCTCTTTGCTTTGCTTCGATTTGCTTTACCATTACTTCTTATATATTTTTTGAGCCATGAATATAAATTTTTTCGACAAAAAAAGAAGAAGTAATACTTCTGTCTTCTAAATAGAACTGTTGTTCTTTCTAGCGGGTTCCTTTGGTCTCTAGGAAAATCATAATATTTTACATAGAAGGGGCACGTGATTTCTGGTATCGTACGAATATCAAGAGGAAGTTTAGCATAATTAATCAAAGATTTAGCTTCTTATGTGCGTATGTAATTTTACTTATTCCGATGTAATTGTATAGAATTAAAAACAAGACGTGAAAGATCAATCATAAGATAAGCTTGTAAAGATAAGTAACACTATGTTTTTAATTGTTATAGCAGTAGTTTCATCTGCTGGTAAGATGACCAATATTTCTGCGGAACATTTCTAATTGACCTATCTCAGAAGTAATTTCATTTACCTTCTCCATATATAATATGGTACAAAATTTGACAATTTGAATTAGTTATGATGTGATCGAATTTTTATTTTCTCCCATGTACAAGCATGGGAAATAAGGTTGGTTGCTAAAGGCGTGCCTTGATTATATCCAAGAAGAGGAATGCATGATAAATATGTTAGCAAAGATCGTGACAAAAGCATACCAATCCAGGAACTCCAAATTCAACCACGGCTTGGCCGAGTTCTTCTCCGATCCGGTCCGTGCGACCGCACCAAAGAAGGGCGAAATCAGCATGTAACCCTTGATCCTAACCAGATCCAAATTCAATGACCCAGACCCGACCCGAACCGCCAAGTGGTGTGCGAGGGTCCCATTGGAAGAATCCCCAACTACAAACCTCCTCTCCAAGTCAATTTCAACACCACCTCCTCCTCCTCCTTCACTCATCCCTGCCCTGACCTCCGATCCACCTCACCGTGCGGATGACATTGTCAAAGATGACTGGCACTTGGTGCTCCGGTGACAGCCCGAAGTCTGGAGCGACGACCACCACACCAGAGCCGGAGGTGAGGCGGGGGCAGCTGTTGTGGCAGTTTGGCCACACCCGAGAGCTATTGCAAAAGCCGCCTCCGTTAGATGATGATTGGGAGCTTATGAACGTTGGAAGAGGCAGCGACGGCGATTGTTTTAGGTTTGTATATCCGGAGCTGGAGGTCACGAAGCTCGTCGTATGTGAAGTCTTTGCAAAAGATGGAGTCCTCGTTCATTGTAGGGATTGCCGAGAAGTCCAGTTCGTCAATACTAAGAGGTAAACCGAGCCATCGCCATAGATGCGCATCGATCCAAGATCTTTTACTGTGTCGGCGAGCGAGAGGAAGCCATCATCAATTCTCTCTCTCTCTCTCTCTCTCTCTCTCTCTCTCTCTCTCTCTCTCTCTCTCTCTGTGAATGAGTGAGGATGAAATGTATGTTTAGAAGGGGAGGAGATGATGGCAAAGGAAAGTGAGTTGAACATGGAGAGCGATGACAGGAATTAGGAAGACATGAAGCATTTTCTAAAGCAAACTGGGGTAGGTTAAGGGTGAATTTCAGCATCTTCTTATTTATATATGTCCATGTTGTAGCACAGTCTAGAAATATGTTTGAAACAAAGTGAAAAATAAAAAAAATTCCCATCACTCGTCTTCTCTACTATTCAACCACTCACCCGCCATCCGTCGCCACTGATCGCCGGCCGCAGGCCCCCGCTCGCTAGTCGTCGGCCACCAATCCTCTGCCACAGCCACCATCCATCGCCCCCCAAGAGGAAGAAAGTTTGTGTTGTTATCAAACAAAATTCTATTTCAAGGGCAGAAATTTTGCATTGTTATCAAATACAAATTTTTGTTCATAAACTTATCTAGAAATAGAAAAATCTATTTCTCTTCCAGAAAAATTAATTTCTGGTTAGAATGATTATTATTCATGCCCTTATTCTGTATTACATATTCTTAGTTTTTGCAAGGACGTCATTGAATATCTAACGACCAAATTGTCACCAAAGAGCAAGAGGACTCATTGGCAGTTGGGTTAGAATTTCGGTTTGCCTATCTCTGTCGACCTTTGCCATTAGGTCACTTGTCAATCGTATTTAATGAAAAAGAATATTTGGATTTGCTATGCGCCAACGAGAAAGGACATATCTCTAGACATACTAAGAAATCTTAATAAAACCGAATGAATAATGTGGCAAGTTTCGATAAGATATTGAAACAAGCGAGGTGCATGAATTGAATGATTGACTTCTTTAAACATCGAATAAGAAACTATCGCATCATTTAGTTAAGTAATTTTCTTAGCATAAATAGTGTTGTTCAATAGAAGAAGAATAATGTATAACAAATTACATTCCTTGGTCGTCACTCCCTAAGGAAGCTCCAACCCGGCGAGTTCACAAAAGCCCGCCTCCTCCAGGAGAAGCCAGTGAAGTTGGATTTTGGAGTTCTTGAATTCGTGTGAAATTAAGGGGACCAACCAACCGTTTGTAATGGTTTTGTTGGGTTTCCGGTGAGAAATATAAGTGTGGCAGTGAGTTTGATAAGAATTAGTGGGAGATGGAGGAGTGAGTTAAGTGTGGTTTTAGATGGAACAGATGGAAGATTTCAATTTGAAGTTGCAGGTTATTAGCAAGATCGTTGGAGGAAGTCTTTGACATTATAACCCCATATTCAGAGAGGGATGATATGCTTACGGACTGCTACTTCTACTTTTGGTACATTGATTTCTTCTACCGCTTGGGATATTATGAGGTAGAGGAGTTGCAGAGTAGATTGGCGTCTTTTAGTCCAGTTTTAGACCCGACCCGAAGACATGGTTCAGGTTACATCCGGTTTAGGTCAAGATTCCGGGTAAGGAAAGCACACATATCCTTTGGTTTGGTTCGGGTCACATGGAAACTCGACCCGAACCCGAACCGAACTATTGACACCCCAACCCCTCGGCCAAGCCCAGATCTCCCGAGGTCAGAGGACCCCAGCATCCGAATCTGAGCGCTCAGTAGCCAAACCCGGGTCTCCCAAAGACAGGCTTGGGTCCCCAGGAGCTGGGGTAGTACTCAGACTTCCTCGAACGTAAGTTTCATGATATTTTCCATGTTCCATGAAACAAACGAATGCTTAAACCAAATTGGCTTGTATATGAGAAGAAGCAAACTTCAATTAACACACTTCCTGTCGTCACTCACTGAAAAGAAAAGATAAAGATAAAGTTTCTTCTTTGCACATGTTACTAAAGGTCGTTCAAAACCTAAAAAGTTTCCGTCTTCCATAGTCTAATTCGACATTGTTACCAACTTTCAAGTCATCAGCGTATATAATGGGGTTCTGTCGTTCTGGTTCCCGTCAGCCCAATGATGGTCACCGCTTGTTACATTAGAGAAGGTGGTGATATAGAAGACAGCGACTCTTGTGCCCAATTTAATCTAGTCTGATTAATCCCTAAATTAGTAAATAATTAGGGAAAGACAAAATGCCGACCACATGATGCCATACATGATATGAGAACTAGTTACCTCCATAAGCAGTGCAATCTGCTCCTATAAAAAGTGCGAAATGTCAGCTGATCCCGATTCTATAATCAAGTTAATCTCTTTGATTCCAGGATAGCGCCCCCCCCACAAACTTGATTGCAGAGTAACAAAACTCGACTTTGCCTATAATCTCTCTGGTTGCAGAAACATATATATATTAGCCACCAAATGCAGTTCCTCATGGATTTCAAAACTTTTTTTAATTGGAAAAACTCGAGCAATGTAGCTTCAGAAAGAGATTAGGTCATGCTGCATGAGAAAATTGAGAAGAAAGTCGAGCTTGAAAAGGATTTTCAAGGATCTCAGCTAGGTGCTTTCCAAAAAACAACGTAAAGCTTGAAAGGAAAAAATTGGAGGTCAAGGAGCATCATTTCACCAGAGGAGAGCAGAATGTGGTTATTATTTTCATCGGTAAGACAACACTACATTGGTCATTTATGCATTTATCAATAACTCGGATACTTTAACAATACACATTGCTCATCTGAAAAAGGTTTTCAGAAGCATACATGGGGAGGAATGAGCTTTCCTGGGTTCATGATGTTGTTTGGATCCACAGCTTGTTTTATTTTCTTCATCGTCCTCAGAGCCTCCATCCCGAGTTCCTCTTCGAGATACTGGAAAAATAAAGTGCAAACGTCATCTAAATGTATCACTACACAACCGACATAAACGGTTCTTACTTGAAGACAATCTCGCCTTAGAAGATGAAGACAAACATCATCAGAAAGTGTAGCGACGTACCTTCATCTTCCCAGTGCCAACCCCATGCTCACCAGTGCATGTTCCTGCTCAGTCACAAAAGCATGAGCTCAGAAAGACACATCACTACACATTCTTTTTTCGATCTACTTACAATGCAGTTGATCATATAATCCACACACAAACATAACAGAATTAGTAAAGGAGGAATTTGCCACACCACATTCCTCATCATAGAGGAATGGTGAAAGCAACCTTTCCCAATAAAGAAGAAGCTTCCCATTCTCCAAAACTATAGCCTGAGAGATGACATACCTTGCATTGACAAGGCCATGTGGACCATGAGATGGTTCAATCCCTCTGCTTCCTCCCGCTGATCATCTTTACTAGGGTCAAACATAATAAGCGTGTGGAAGTTCCCATCACCGGCATGAGCAACTACAGTGCTGTCATTACAAATCAAAACCACAGAAAAATATATATAATTCAGTCCTCACAATTACAAAGAGCAAACTCATTCCATTTAATTTACCATGAACATTATAGCTTGTACCAGGTAAGTTGTGATGCATCCAGCTCTTGTTTGGACCTTGCTATTAGTTCGGCAAGGTGAGACAAAGGGACGCAAACATCCTACAATGTTGAAGGTAATTAGTACAGGAAATTTTTAAAACTGCTTTTGTTGGGGACTCCATTAGTCTGTTACCAAATCTTTAAATGGATATAGAAGCCGTAAACCAAAGTGCCAATGCAGCTAGTAAATTGAACACACACATATAAGTCGAATGGAATGTTTTGCAACATAGTATGTGTTAAGTTACGTTAAGTGATTTCTACCCAGAAAGTATTGCTATCTATCTCTCTTTTCAACAAGTACCACACTTAACATGACAGGAAATTAGTAAGACCATCCTATGTATATCTGAATCATCTGCTCATAAGATCAAGTAGAACATAACAAAATTGGTGGCTTATGGTAAAGCAGAGAGATTAAATTTCAATAAAGCTTGTCACATGTGATGACATCTTATTGAGTTGAATCAACATTTGTATCTAGTCAGTGAAATAGATACATCTGATCCACTATTCCACAGATTCAGCTAACAGATTATGATATCTAGGCCTTTACCTGAACTGAGTCACAGAATTTGCTGAAGAATCTATTGATTTCAGCAATAATGATTTGTAGTAATACTCAAGCCAAAACAAATTGAAAAAAGATACAAAAACAAAACTCATTAAAATCCCCCAAGAAATTCGTTGATGAGGAGTAGATGAAAAGCAAAAGCTGAGGGTTGTTTCCTGTCACACATATTCAGAGACATTCTCTTGGTCTTTTCCATTCTTTCAAGCCATAAGAACATAATCTCTACTTTAGGGGGTACATTGCAGGGCATGTTGCGCACAAGCACAGAGTGAAAAACTATAGTACATAATAATAACAACAACAATAATAATGATAGTAATAATAATAACAATGACGACGACAACGAGAACAATAATTGAGATGTAATCAACAAATAGAGATCCTACGAACCGTAATCATAGCCTCGAAAGTGGGTTCCATAGCATAGCAAGCCCATAGAGCTTCCTTTCTTATCTGCATGTGCAAATATATATATAACCAAGTCTTATCTTGATGAAACCAATATCGAGACAGCAAAAAGTAGTTTTCTGTTATTAGTGACAAAGCAATCATACAAAGGAGAAGAAAATTGCTCCGACTGATCACTTGGGTACATAAATGGGCCTTAAACATGATTTGCAAGGGATTACATAAGCTATCTCAGGAACCAAAGACATCAGAATACCATGATCTAGTAAATATAAGACCTACCCAATCCATAGATAAGGCATATATAATAAAAAATAAAAGGTGCATAAAGGCGATGACTATCAGTACCAGAGGAAGAAAAAAAGGAGATATTATAAGCAGAGAACAACCACTGTATGCCCCTATGGCTAGTCCGACATGAAAAAGAGAGAGGCATGTTTTTATATGATACTAAACCAACAAGCATACCTTCCAAAGTTCCTTCTTGGCTTCAGGATCCTTTGCAAAAACAAAGTCCGAGCCATTGTGCTCTGAAACAATCTTCTGGACGACATTTGTTTGCTCGAGTGAATAAGCCTCTATACTACAGCAAAAATGAGATAAGCTTTGTGGCAACAGAACAAGGGTACAAAGGTGAAGAATTGCTTGCTCATTTGAGTATATTATGACTTGGTAGTCAAGAAAAAATCCAAAGGCATAAGTTAACTGCGGGGTGAAGGAGTAGAAAAGAGATCAATATTAAACATTCCAGTCACATTCCACCGAAAAAAGAAATACATTCAAGTCACCAAGCAGGAAAGATAGCCCTGTCGTTGCCACCGAGAAATGATCTTGTACTGAACTTAGCGACTCAGTTCCGACTAAATTCTTAAAACTACAAGCCATTGTGATTAGCTTTTAAATGCTAAGTACTATGTAATAACTTGTTTTATCTATGCGGTGAGAAAAGTCATAACTTATTCTAATAACACAACCTGATTCCCGAAACATCTTAAAGATCTAATGACAATAAAGAAGAATGTTATGCAGTACCAAAGACACATGCTCCTGGGCACGCATATGGAGAGGACAATACTACAACAAGCAGAAATCAATCGGTCCTGCTATGAATATCCCGCGCCACCCCACCCCCCGGGGCAGTTCTTAAGATTTTGGGCCTTGGATAACAGAAAGTAAGATGTTGAGCCAGGATGCTATTAGAAAATTAAATTTGAAAAAGAAATAATTGGTAAAAAGTGTCTTTTCACCTGTGCCAATAAATTCAAACATCAATGTAGGTAATTCAGGCAAATTCTTTCCATTAGCAAGATTAACAGCCTTCATTAGGACCTCATCCAACAGCTCAACCCTTGATACCTAATCAGGAAGGACAGAGGTTCAGCACACATTTGGTGGACCACACAATTTTGTGTAGATGAACAGAAAAAGTCAAGTGAAGCTAGAAAAGTGGATCAACCAGCTGCTACTACCTGTATACCCGAGTGCATAGTAGCAATAGCAACATCTGCCGCATCCTTCACAGAAGGGAAGTTACACATTGCAACCTACAGCAATTATCAGGATCCACCGACCGAAAAAGATCTCCATGAGTACGAGAGATTATATGAAGTCAATTGAACCACCCAGTTTTCTAAACATGAACATACAAATGATGTGAAGTACTCTTATCAGTTTCAATAAATGCAAATAAGCAGAGCACCAAACTTCATTGTGAAACACTTATTGCTCTAGAGGCTTTTGCAAATGAGCAACCCATTTCAAGAATCAACGTGTCCTTGCATGTTCTTATCCAGTCAAATAACAGATGGTAACAGATTGACAAATTACAAAGAGAGAATCCCAGTGTCTCAACATAAACACTTCTTCAGGTCATTTCTTTATCAATTATGGCACTAATCTACTTCTCTAACATTCTGACCTAACTCATTCAAAGTATTATCCACTTTAGCCCATCCTATACTAAGCTTCATGGTTTTTTCTTCTAAGTAAACGTAATCAAATTCCATAAGGTCATCTATTTTGATGATGCTCTCACCCAAGCTTGCTCGACATAGGAATTTCAATGCTAAACTATGTTCTTACACCAAAAGGCACCTATTGTGAAAATATATAGGTCATGAACACTCTATCCCCATGTAATTCGGTTCATTCATGCCCCTTTGGCATCCCATAATATGACGAGAGCCGCATCTTGTTCGAATCCTTCTTGGCCCCACAATCACTCCTTGCCCTCATCGGACTGGCGTCAATGAGACGAAATAATAACAAAAGAGGGGCAAAAGTGGGGTGTAAAATACTTCTCCCAATTGAATTTGAAGATTTTAGATGGTTGGACATATATTAAATATATATACTATTGACACATGCCGACGAAACTGAAGAGAGTCTCAAAATACCACTGAATGCTGTGGAATTTTCTGAAGCCGCAGGGTAACTTCTGTTATCACACCCAAAGTTCCTTCACTTCCAATAATCAGGCGGGTCAAGTCATACCTGTTATTTGAATAATCTCCAATGTCAGCAGCACATTGTAAAAATCAAATATAGCTGAAAGCTAACTAAAACTGACATTCTAGAGAGGAAGGTTTTTCAAATTTTTTAGCATTTGAGTCATATGTGTTCATTGCCACAATCCCTGAGGAATTAATTTTTCTGGAACTTGTAATATGTAAAACCTTTCTCTAATATCTCTAAATATTGTCATATGATTGTGCTCTCACATTCCACATGCTCAGTGGTCGAAATTATTTAAATTTAGATCCCAAGTAGTCAAGAATACAGAGAAAACCAGAAGAGAACCACCTGGACTGTAAATTCTGCCTAAATAAGAAAAAGAAATCCATTGGAAAGGCATTGAGATGGACTCTGTGTTCATAAAGGAAGCAAGAAAAAAGCTATAACCTTAGTTTAATCTGCACCTTAATATCAAGAGTGCCTTCTACTTAAATTAATAGCACGTCTAATCTATAATTTACACATTTCCCAACAATCATTTAATGAAATCTCCATATCTTCCTGTGGCTATAAATAGAGAGACACTGATACAAAACAATTCTACTTACAAATTCATAGGAATAGGGCTGATCTCATCAAATGACAGTTATCAGATTTCTTTATTTCAAGTTATGCCAGCATGACTAAGAGTGAAAATGGGCAGAAGACATATGACCAAGACAAACATTATGGAACTTTCAGATAGGTTCCATTATGCATACACATGAAAAGGCTTTAACAGTAGGCATACCTAAAACACAGCAAATACAGCATTCCAAACTTTCATTTCATTGAGAACTCTATAGGTAACATCCCACAATCCACCAACCTTTATTTTCTTCTTCTCTGCCTTTATATGGGCTTCACATATCTCTCTTATCAGGATCTATACGGACAGGAATATGAACCAAAGATCCATTATCAATTTTTTGCTTTTTGGTTGGTGGTGGATTACAGCACATCCAATCAAAGCTTGTACTCTTGCCATATCTCCTCTCACAGGCACGTAATAATCCCCTTTGTCAACCAGGTTTTAGTCAGCCCAACCCAACCACTCTTCCATCACAAACCACTTAGCTTTCTTTGGTTTTCCCTAATGCATTTCATTCTTTAATAAAATCAGTTCCTTCATAAAAGCATGTTTTCTTTAGATGAAAATAGCCTTTAAAACTAAGGGACAACACACTACATTTGGCATCCTCATTCCAACTTCAGACATGCGACCTAGCTAACCAATGCTATATAAAGTAAGGTACACAAACTTGCTAGAGGAAAAAGAAGCTGAGCGAAAAAATAACAGAACCAACCCTGCAGCACTCTTTCGAGCCCTAGAGGCAGTCTTCACCACATCTCCATTGGCCAGAACTACCTACAATACAAGCAGTCAGAGAAATCCTGCAGCACGTAAATGAAACAAAAGAAATCCTGCAGCATTATAATGAAACAAGGAAGAACTCCACAAACCTTAAGGTTGATAACATTGTCGCGCATAGTTCCATACCTACATGCTAAAAGCTTAAGTGATTTAAACCCAAAAAAATAGAATATTCTTTTAGGCAATATTGTAGAAATTCACCATAGAGAAAAAAGGAAAAAAAAGTTAACAGTCAAAGCGTAATAGCATGCACAACTTCCTATGGCAAAGGGTTAAATTCATATTTCATATAGAAAAAGGAAATCCAAAATCTGGCTGCCAGTATCAGCACCAATGGTATACTAAGGAACCACAAACCATAAGTACGCTACAGAACTATGGCTACTTGTTTGATAGGAACTTATATGTGAATATATTTTGCAAATGCGCTTGGACATCACTCGCCAAGAGAAAGAAACCCACTTAAGAGATTTTCTACGATGACCAGTTTCCAACTAGCAATTGCTTCATGTCATATTTAGCCGAAGTCAATTGCTTCATATCATATTTCACTGAAGTAAAAGGAAAAAGCTTCTTTTGAAACAGATCATCTCCATAATTCAGTATTCAAACAATCCATAAATATTGACTTGCTAAAGAATATACCACCGTGCGTCATCATCGAAGCACCTGCTCTCTTTGGAATTTAACATGGCCGCCTTTCTTGAAAGGCCATTTGGAATGACTTTTGCTTTTTACTTTTGCCTTTTCCTTCACTACTTTTGTTTGAATTGAACTTTTAGCAAATGTTGAATACCTAAAACTTTTCAACAAGCAAATATTGATATGTAGAGTTACTAACACTTTTTTCTTTTTCAAAAAATTCTTTTCAGCATCTTCAAAATTTAGGAGGAAAGTATTATTACTTTGTTTAAGCCCAAACAAACAGATGTCGTAGTTAATTTCAGTGGTGAATGTTCAGTTTTCACAGCATTCTAGTATTTATCATAAAATCAGGAACTATCCAACCCTTTCTGCCCATCATCACTTAAACAGGAAAAATAAGGTTCACTTATTGGAATATTCCCCATCCTAGAAAATATATCAGCAGGAAACAAGCGTGGAAACCTAATCAACATCCAAAGCATTCCATACCAATTAGCAGCTTGTTGATATTTTACATAAAAGGACAGCTATGGTCAAATTATAGCAACACCATTGCAATCATGATATAACATGTTGAAGAAAGCAAAGGAACTAACCTCACAGCCAAAGAACCCGAGCAACGAGTAGCACACATGCCACCGATGGTAGCGCCAGGACCTGTTTACCAGCGTACTTGAGAAACTTTGAGATATTCCACACTAAACCGTGCTACAGAAAGCACAAAGATCAACAAGGCAAAACCTCTTTTACAAGCAAATTCCCTAAGACAATTTTTAAATGTAACTAATGCATTGAAAATAACTATACAGTAGAAAATTAAGTCAAATAAGGAGGCCCCATAAGTTCCAAAATTAAGAATTGTACAAAGAACTGACATGAGGCATTGAAAAGTAAAGTGACCTGGATCAAGAGGAAAGAATAAGCCATAAGGTTCCAAATACTCATTAAGCTCCATCCAACCAATGCCAGGCTCAACGACCACATCCATGTCCTCAACATGCAATGCCTTGACCGTCTTCTCAAAAAAAAAAAAAAAAAAAAATAGTGTAATTTAAACATAAAAAATAAGGAATAAGAATAAAAATAAATCAGCCAATTATTTCAAACCAAGACAGGTACTTTATGATGCCTCTCTAAAGCAGTCTTTAAGAACATGGGGTAACATAAGTCACTGCAACATCACAGAAACTCTCTTGCCAAAAGTATTCCAGAGAAGCAAGACAAGGCCCAATCATGATCCGGTTATGAACAAGAATATAACTTCAAAAAGATGTTAAAACAAATATGATCGGCCTATGCCAGTAATGAAATTCCACGCAGCTTAAAATCCAAGATGAATGGGAAATGTGTGAGAACAAGCATGAGTAATTACAAGCAGGGAATAAATAAAAATAAATAAACTGACACCATAAATTAGGTCCTCAAAAGACAGCCTCATTTGTAGCAGAAAAACTGTGCATGCGGGTCGTGGAAGGAGGACCTAAATAGATGAAGAGTGATGGAGCTCATACTTGACAAGAAAGGGAATGATAATCAAAGCTCATACTTGACAAGAAAGGGAATGATAATCAAACATAGAACTGATTGAAGGAGGTGACAATCTAAATGCCCATTAATTCAGCCTATTCCCAAACCCAGAGGTCACAGAACCTAAAGCTACTTCATGAGCACTAGAGATGGACGATATTTAGAAAATTCACATCCATATGCTAAAGCTCAAAAACACAAGCATGAACTTCTAGGTTTTCTTTAATGACTCTCAGATGACATTAACCTCGAAACTATATCAGTAAAAGAAAGCAAAGTTTAAAGGCAGTAAGGGTTGTCACCTAATCTAATTTAAACCCAGGTGCATGATAGAACTCAAGAAAATGTATATTACATTTCATTATTCATTTTGAATGATTAATTTCATTAAAGGTACCAAGGGGGTAATCCCTATACAAACAGGTTCATAAGGAGCACCCAAAAATTTTACAATACTCATCTTTTTAATTCTACCTCTAACACATGATCACAGTATTTATACTTTAAAGACAGTAATGAGCAACCATGTCAAAAACAAAATCAACACCCAGATTATTACGAAATAGAAATCATGCAAAGTGAATTTGAAGGACGTTAAGAGTTCCATTGACTTGGGTTTCAATTGTAGAATTAAGTATCTGAATTTTCAGCATAATAGGGAGCTATTTAGGTAAAATATATAGTAAAGGTAACTACACATACTTTCATCAATGTCATATCAATGCAAACACCCCCATTGGGAGATAATGTGTGGCCTTCAATTGAGGTAGCTCCACCATATGGCATAATGGGCACCTGCTTGGGGAATTTTGAATGGAACAAGTTAACATTTAAAGCAGTCCAAGACTTAAATGTAAACGCGAGTACTTTCAGCAAGTAAATTAGGCCAGCAAAGGGCCATCTGCTTCCCAATCCATAGAATTATCTGAATTTTTTTAAAAATTAAAAGAGAGCCCCAGCCAATTACAAACACAAGAAGCCTGTGATAATAACAGAAATACTATAACCTAATGAATTTACTGAAATCACATTGAAGGATATAACCTTGTATTCATTGCAAGATTTGACTATCTTAGAGACTTCCTCCTCAGACCTGAAAGTCCATAATACACATTAGAAAAGTGGAAGTGCATGAAAATTTCATAATCTAAGCACAGGAAGCCGAGTTCAGGATTTTCCCATTAACTTCATTTTCTGAAGGAAAAGATAAGAGCTAAAAGTTCATTACAGCAGAAACTTGCATTTATGCATGCGTCCCCAAGAATTTCGGTTTATACAACCCGATAGAATCAAAAACGCCCATCTTGGGGCCAACTTATTTGTGTTTCATGTGAGTGTTTTGGACTCCTCATGATATCTGAAACTACTATTGAGACAACTTCTGCTCCAAGCTTTTCGCTAGTACTGTAGATTAGAATGCTAGACGCATATCACCTATTGTTCTCATCTTATGCATTTGATGAGCATGCACAAGCACATATGAGAAATCCCATTTGCTCCTAGTTTGATTGCTCGTATTACTTGTACGCAACCTCATCAACTCATGATCCGAACAGAGTAGAATCAGTTTATGGTCAATGAGATGAGAGGAAAATAGATATTGAAAGAATATGACAAAGAAGGAAATTCAACATGCAAACTAACTAAATTTTCATTGAGAATGAGAACGAGTAAATTTAAAAAAAGAAGATTAAAAAAAAGGAGGTTCGTCTAAGCATTCAAACGCATCATGTAATGAAAAACAGAATTGCTGCTGAGTAGGAATACACACTAATTTGCAGCAAAGTCTTTGAATATTTAATAGACAGGAAACTTAACATTGCTAACTTGCAAGAGAAGTTAACCAGAAAATTAACATATGAACAAAGTTTATTTCCCCTGTAGTGGTGAATAATCATGTTCATTAGTTAGAGATTATGTTATTAAACTATAGTTCGTGAAAAACATCTTCAAACCATAACCAAAGTTGGTTTTCCCCCTGTAATAGTAAATTTGATTTGTTATTGGTCGTGTTATTAAGCTATAATTCCTGTAAAACATCTTCAACACCAAAAGTATCCCGCTAAAATCATTCCCTCCTATTCCCCAGTATCTGTCTATCTGGTTGCTACACTAACTAAGAAGGACAACATTGTATCACCATTTTAACAAAAAATCGGTTGCCATCCCTCTTTATTTTTCCCCTGTAATAGTAAATTTCATCTGTTAGTGGTCGTGTTATTAAGCTATAATTCCTGAAAAACATCTTCAACACCAAAAGTATCCTGCTAAAATCATTCCCTCCTATTCCCCAGTATCTGTCTATCCGGTTGCTACACTAACTAATAAGGACGACATTTTATCACCATTTTAACAAAAAAGCGGTTGCCATCCCTCTTTACCTATTTCACCTGCACATCACATTAGCACTGATCAGATAGTTAGCCATTGATGTGATCCAGTGTAATTGAGCTAGGGTCTTGAATTTTCTTCTTAAAGTACTATTTGGATACAAAGGGTAAGATCTGGAAAGGCAGGTAAGCCAAGCCTTTCATTGGTGCATATGATGTACTGAACAAAGATGACCAATCTTACCTGGGAAAAACAATCACATCAGGAATATTCACTGCTTTGTGAAAACTGTGTTGGGGCTTTCCATGAAGAAACCTCTCTTCATAATCCATTGTCAAGTTCTCCTGCACAAGCAATATCACAATAAATCAACACTATAAGCAAGGATGTCCTCATCCAAGAGGTGACGAATCCTTGCCCTCATCCAAGAGGTGACGAACAATTTCAACAGATTGTCAAACATGAGAAAAAGTACCCCACAGATGGCCACAAGTTCGTCAATGAGCTCTTGTGGAACCTCCTTATGAGAGCCTTTCACCAGGTATGCCGTGCTGCCTTTGCCCCTGAGCTTGACACCTCTGACATCAAAAGAATAGTTGCCACCAAATCAAGATCCTTGCAAGCTCATTAAAAGTTGAATGGGAAGAAACTTCCATAAGCACTAGAAAACAAAAGATCCAGCACTGAAAATTCATCATCCCACTGTTCTTTGCTTAATTGCTGAGAAACTTCGGGAAAAACAG
Organism: Eucalyptus microcorys; assembly: GCA_014182515.1. Classification (NCBI taxonomy): domain Eukaryota; kingdom Viridiplantae; phylum Streptophyta; class Magnoliopsida; order Myrtales; family Myrtaceae; genus Eucalyptus; species Eucalyptus microcorys. The sequence continues at coordinate 29,387,201 of CM024562.1, read as the reverse complement.
AATAAGTTTGACTCCAAAACTTTCAGCATAAACTTATGGAAGACAAATATGTGTACACATTCCGCCAAAAAAAAGAAGAAGAGAATATATGTCCACAATATAAAATTTCAGAGACTTAAAGTAACCATAGGTAGCTCAATTACTTTCTTCTTATTCAAAAGTTGCCACCTTCTTACAGGGGAACAGAAGCTGAGTCTTGGACTGTAGCCAAAGCATTCAATAAATTGAAGTCCCAAATAATCGACAGCGAAGAACAAATAACCCGGACTCAAGCAGGTACTAAAAGTTTCTGGAGAATCACGGGAATTTGCCAGATACTAATTCCTGCAGTGGGATTTTTTACTACCTAAACAATCAATTGTTTTGTATGACGATATTGATCATTCATAGTCCACTCGCAGAATGAGCCCAGGCAACTTCCAAATCAGAAGTATCACAAAAAAAAAAAAAAAAAAAAAAGCAAAATTATAGCAGGGAATGTAACATGACACACGTCATTCGGAAGAACCCCAATTGTCAATGATTCAACAAAGTCTCGACAGAGCAAAAACTTTTTGCTTTATGTCACCAACAGTAAAAATCCTTGTTTATTTTCATAAGGATATAAGTTGAAGGGAAGATTCTCCTGCCACTAAGTTTAAAGATTTTACTTTTCCTAGTGTCATTTTCACTTCTGTTCTTCCATCTTTTTATCTGGACATGGAGCATCATCATTAACTGCCCGTGCACAAAGCTCGCACTCAATTTCTGCACTTAATCCCAACACTTCGCCAAAAACAGGACGAACATCGAAACCCAAATCGACGAGAAAGCTTCATACCCAGCATGGAGACCGGGAGCTTCGCAGAGCGACGGCTCCGGAGAAGACCGAAGAGCGAGCGATCCGGCCGAGGCGGCGACCGCCAGCGGGACCAAGGCGCTCGACCACAGCCAGAACCGGCGGTCGTCGCTTCCGCCCGAACCGGCGGCGGTCGCCCCGAGCGCCCTCTGAGCCGGAGCGGAAGAATGGCGGCCCCGGGAGGAGCCCGCGCGGGCGCCACGGAGACCGTCGAGGATGGCCTTGGAAGAAGAGGCGCGCAAGCGGCTGATCCAGGAATTGAAGGCCATGACGGCGACGGCGGCGACGGCGGAGAAGAGAAATGGGAGGAGCGCAAGGGCGTCGCCGGAAGGAAGTAGAGGAGGAGCTGATGGGATAAAGGACGGAACTTTGCAGGCTGGAGTGAGCGAACTGGAACTAAAAATCGAATCTTTACGTCAGAACTTGCTGCTGTGTCGACTGAATAAAAATAAAAATGAGTCGCCGTTACCCAGAAAGGATGGGACACGAACGTCAGAACTTGCTGCTTTCTCGACTGAATAAAATAAAAAAGGAGTCGCCGTTACCCGGAAAGGATCGGACACGAACGCCAGCCGAACCGATAACGTCTTTGTCTTTGCCGTGGATCGGACACGAACGCCTCCTCGTCGACATCAGATTCAAACGTATCGGACACATCCAAAGCCCCATTTTTCTTTGTTGCCCCTACGACATGCTTAAGACAGATCAAACGTGCTGAGACAATTGCCCAATCTTTCATCACTATCCTTTACTACTTCTATTCTCGTCGCTGTTCGTCCACGTAGCGGCCCGCCAACCCTCGCTTGTATTGGTCGCCGGTGACAGGTCTGCGCTAGCACATCTTCAACCCTCTCAAATTAAATCTATTTTCATTTCGATATTGATTTCGTGATTTCTTTTCATGACATGAAAATCTCGTTATCATCTTATAAACATTTTCAACCTTCTTAAATTAAGTCAACTTCCATTTTGATATTGATTTCAAGATTTTTTCCCGTGACACGAAAATCACGTTCTTATCTTCTAAACAAGCGCCGAATGATTTAACACTCTAGAACATTGCTCCGTCCTTGTAAATGCATGACATCATCTGTCGCTATCAAATTCCACTAATAACAAAATGTTAAATTATATTTTGAGGTAGAGCGTTTGTAAAACGCGATTCATTTGAATAAAATATTTTATTAATTGATCATGAAGATATTTTTTTGATAAAGATAATATTTAAGATTACATAGAAGAAAAGAAATTTAAAATTCCTTTTAGGTCTTGGATGTCTTTGGTCAACAAAAGAAGATTCATTGGACTCGTTTACAAAAGAGGAAATAATATAAAATAAAAGAAAAAGTATCAAGGGTCCTTTACCAGCAGAAAAAGCCTAGTTCACGTTGAAGATTTAAGTCGGAAGGTCCAGGTCAAATTTTTGACCTTGGGCACACATATAAAAAAGAATGCGTTCTTTCTTCAGAGGAGCCGCAAGACTTAAGAGCCACACGAGAAAGACTCCAAAAAAAGCTGCACGAAGCCTTGAACGAGAACGCAAAGTCGTATGTACACGGACTAAAGACGAACTTTGGAGTTCTTGATTTTGGTGTACATAGAGCGTTTTTGTTTTGAGAATAAATGCATGGTGATTTTGTGCTGTAAATTTATGTGCAAGTGAGTTATTTATTTATAAATACTTTGGGTTTGAGATTAAATTTAAGTGTGGGAAAATACTCGAGCATATAGACGATTGTAAACTCGATTCTCAAATTATAATGGATTATTTGCTGCTGGCTCTCCGTAATAGATCCACATGGTCAAGCCCCCTACCACAATCGATCTCGGCCGATCGGGATCAATCCACAATCGATCCACATGACCAAGGCCCTCGATCACAATCAATCCGCATGATACAAGATCAATCTCAGATTCTCCAATTATAGTGGATTATTTATTGCTTATTTTTATTATTCCTCATTTATTTATTTAGTGATTTTGCGTTGGCGTAAATGATCTTGTCATTTTTGCGGATCATATTCCAACACAAAAAGTGAATCAATAACTTGATGAATGACTTGGCTTGGCTTACTCCCTGCGGAAGTTATCGACTGTCAACATAAAATTCTCAAATTTTTATTTTATTCATTTGCCGACGTTTACTTAATTAGCACACCAAAATTAATCCACGTTTGTTTGGGGAGTTTATCAACGCGTCCAAGTTACAATCAAACCAGCAACGGCAACTGGACTCGAATAAGAATTGATAATTTTTTGTAAAAGCTAGTAACTTTATCACGCTTGAAACATCCACAAATAATTTGTCAGCAATTTGCCCACTTCCAATCTATCAACGAACTGTATAATCACAAAACACAAGCGATCTTCCACAACCTGTCAAACCTCGAATCCCAAAGTCTACATATTGCCGACACTGAACTTCCTCGTAAATGCTACAACTGATAAAAACTTCACCCTGTTCAACCGTTTCCGGAATTTCAAATGCAAGGGCTGCTCGACATAATGTTCTGTCCACAAAAGCTTAATGCCCTGTTCCTCGCGCATTGTCTATCCGGCATCCTTAAATATATCCAACCATATGCTTCGTTTGCCTATCCCAATACTCTTTAGACTGTTTCAGCATCTCGTCGCGTTCGGCGCCCGACCTCTCCTCCCAGTATTCCTTGCACCTGGATAGATATCGTTGGGAACACAAAGGCGTTGAATCTCCCTTTCTCGATCACAAGTAGAACCAGTAGAAAAGGTGAATTCGAGTTAGCTCACCTTTTCTTCAAGAGCAGATTTAGCACTGACATATGCACAGAATTATCATAGACTCCAGCCTGCAACATGACACATGATATCAAATAGTGGGGAAAAAAGATATTGCTGCAGAAGAAGTTATTCCACTTTCACATATAATCGACAAGAAAGAAGAAATCACGCAGGATGAAGGGGAAATGTCAAAGAAAAGTATCGACTGCTTGAAAGCCACTCTTCTTAATTTCCAGTCAGCATCAAGTAAGAAGCAGAGAGCCTGTTTTAAGACAGGCTATAAAGAATAATCAAAGTAGGTAACAGTAAATAGGCTCATGAGAACCCGAAACTAATCAAGCTTAACTTGATTGATAGACTGTGCTCAATGCATGGAGAGACCAGAATCATTGCTCCTGAGGATACGAGATTCAAAATGTTTACTGCCAGAATATTACTAATGAATCTGGGATGAAATTTAGAGAAGAAAAACTCTGCAGGCCTGTCCAGTATCGAATGCCCATATTTGGAGAGAATGCTGAATGTATGCATATTAGTATATTACAATTACAGGTATTTAATGAATGATATGCCTCTAAGCTGGTAATGATATGTAATGAGGAAAAGCATTTCTGCGGCCTTACATCCTGAAAGGAAATGAAAATCGTCTTGCGGCACAAAGTGAGAAGATCACCACATGAAGCACATAGAGACCACAAAATCAAAAAACGAATGGTCAAGCCCAACCCCTCCAAACTGGTTAGAAAACCAGATGTTAGGCAATTAGCCTGCTTCCAGTTGATTAGGATCATAAACCCCAAGCCTCAAGTAGACCTTTAGCACAATCAAGCACAAAATCACCCCCCAGCATACATGTGGCCCCTGAAAGCTATGTGGAGAATGATTACCCTCCCTGCCTAGGAGGAAGCATTCCCCTCGAAAGCCTTGATGCAGTCAGGCTGCCAACTGAAGATTTTATGAAGACCAAGCAACATAATACCTAACTTCTGCACCTCTTGAAGCTTATATTCTTTTGACTGGGTTCATGCATAGATAACTTACAGTGAAGGCCATTTTGAGCTAAGTCACTTGTGATAAAATTCAATTTCAGAAATAAAGACAGATTTCCAAAAGATACTATACATGAGGGTTAGCATCACCAGTGGCAGTTGGATACCACTACTCTATTTTCAACGCAAGGTATCAGATGTTATGCTAAGATAGCTTGCCTGGACCAAGCTAAAATTAAGATAGATGGTACACATAGTGGAAGAGTTGGTCATCCCAAAGAGTAGCTTATACCTCTGTGTCCGTTTGGGTTTCGTAATTATTGGAATTGACTCGATACAGTTATATGTTCAATCAATCTTTCACATATATAGTTCAAAGTTGTCTAAGGAAAAAGGGATGTGAATGAAGTCAGAAATCTCCGGGAGAGAAAGACAAAACACACTAATCTTTTGTCGAACTAGTCTCAAAGGAAAGTTTTACAGTATAGCAAGTTTCTTATGACTACTGAAATTAAGAAAACAACAATAAAATAAACAACTCATCTCCTTTGGGGAGTCAGAGAAGGGTCTCCTCTCTCCAGCAGCCTCGTGAATGGCAAAGAGATGAACAGACCAAAGTAAGAGTCTTGTTATTAGCCTTTGCTACAAAATTGAGTATCAACTCATATGCCTAGCTACAGATCAGAAACGACTTCTTGATAGAAAAATTTTTCATGACTGGAGTACCAAAAACTTCTCTCCTTTATTATTTTCGAAGAGAAAGGGGGTCTAAGCCATTCTAATTGCATATCATGCTTCTGGCCAAAAAGAAAGATGGTATCATGCTATCAATTTTAATTGCACACAGTTACAGCTGCCCTATGGGACATCAGCACACCATGTTAGCTTCAAAAAAATTCAACTGCTGACGCAATGAAAAGCACATACCTCTCTACAAACTGGACATTTGGCATCCTCACTTGCCGCCTTAAGTCCTTCGAAGATCATCACAGATGCCGCAGAGCAGGCGCATGACTTGCAAAAAAGATGACCACAGCTAAGTGCATATGGGTTAAAAACGGTGTCCTGTAAGATAACAAGCCCTTGAGATTTGTTAATACTGAAAACAGAGATTAAAAAATTTTTCTCCATTGAATACTAAAGTGAACAATACCAGGCAAATAGCGCAAGTCAGATCATATTCTAGCTTTATAGAACCCGCAAGTGACATTATCAAAGCAGACTTTGTCTCATCAAAATGAAATGAAAACTGAGTAGAAAACTCAGCACACTCTTCAGCGTCTAATCCTCTGGAATTTAAATAGAAAGCTCCCAGTTCTATTAGCCATGGTGACTGCAAGAGCTCTATATGCTCGGCCCGCATCTTAGATCTAAAATGCTCCCCATTGACAGAGCCATGAACCTATGACAGATTGAAAATTGGAGAATCCTCATCAAATAGCCAACTTGTAAGAGCACAATATAAAGATAGCTTATATGGACTATAAAAGTGCACACCTTGTCATACTTCTTGAGGATTTTTCTGATAGCAATTGCATTCATAGTGACATATTCTATCAACATTCTTCCTTCTTCTAACAGGACTTGTTGATCGCCCTTAAAACATGGACGAAAGCATTGTATGTACCTCTGAATCCCAGTTGCAACAAGAAGATGGAGAAGATGTCTAACTCTTGAATTAAAGCATCCTGCTATTTCTGAAGCTTCCTTCATCAACTCAGAGAAAAACATCTCATCACACACTGCAAAATGCAAGAATAGTCATCAATAAAATTTGCAATGTAATTTATAAGATACTAATGTCCTAAAGGTTAAAAAAAAGTATATTTTAGATATTCATGAGTAATAAAAGAAATACCAACTCATTCACATCAGCAAGAAAATAAGGCGCCAAATAAGTCCTCAAAATCTCCAAATTAATATGTCTGTTCCCTTTAATTAAATGTCATCGATGGGGTTTTAAAAAAGAAAAACCGAAACATGTAACATGAAGATCAAGTTCATATTGAACTACAGTGCATAGATAATTTAACTTCTTTAACCTAAGTTGTCCAACTACAAAAGTTTATAAAGAACTTCAAGAGTACGCTTGTCAAATGTTCCTTCAGGTTTATGCCAGATAAAAGCCAAAAATGACAAAGTTCTTCTTAAGTGAGGTTGCTACTTTGAGAACTTCCATAATCAAGCAGAATATGGCATCCAAAAGAATCCTCCACAGAGACTAACCATCAATATTTTTACTCTAACTGGGATAGTTTCTGTACTCAGCAAAAATTAACAGAACACTCACGCATGCACGCACAGATTTCTCATCATATCTTGTGGACTATCTCCCAACCTGTGCATCAAACAGCTCTTCTTCAATTATCTCATAAAAAAGTACCCTAAGAAAAACTGAAAATAACTTGACAAAATGCCTTTTTTTGATAAAAAAGAAATGTGCGTGTTTTACTTAAAGCCAAGTAATGTAAGGCTCTGATTTTGTGGATTAAGTACTGATAAGAAGTTGCACTTCATTTTATTTTATTTTTTAAATCTTAATTGCTTCTTCTGTTGTATGATGTGAATAACATGCTTTTGGGCTTGATTTTGCTATGCCAGGTTGACCATCTATATCTTCACTAAGCATCGAAAGATAGTCAATAACATATTCGGCGAAGGCATTGAGCGATACATTTACCCAAAATTTTGTTTGGTAACAGCAACTTCTTCATGAGTAATTGCTTGTCAAACAGCTGAGTAAAAAATTATAGGAATTTTTCCTGCATATATAGTGTTTTTAACCCCACCACGGTTTGTGTGCTGAACAATTCATTTGATAAGGCGCGATGTTCATATCCACGTCCCAAGGACTTACTTTTGTTCATGTTAAAAAGCGTTCTCAAATAAAGGACCCGTCCAAATATGTATAATAAATCATATACACAGGATTCCTTTGTATAATCACGTTGAATATCTGAGCCTTTTAGAGCACCCAACTAATCTGTCAGGCTACAGCTGAAGTAAGATGCCCCCAGAGGCAGCCCCAAGAAAATTGCCTTCACTGGGCATCCACCCATGGCCATGCTCATTGTCTGGGCTTGAGACTTATGCAGCTTGGCTAAAACGTTAGTCTCCCGTGCACACATACGAGGACCAGCTCGAAATATGATTCGGCAGGAAAAAAAAACGATACGCAAGTCTCCGGAAATGGAACAAAAGCTCACCCGGACAAGCTTCACATCGGCACAGCTGCAGCGACCCATCGGCCTCCTCCTCTCCTTGCCCCGCGTCACAAGGCCGGTGCAACGATTTGCAGGTGCGGCAGCTCTTGAGAACCTTCTTCAGCCGCTTGTACTCGACATGAGAGCACCTGCCCAGAAACCGCTCCTGCTCCCCATGCAGATACTCCATAAACGTCTCCCCGAACTTCATCCTTTCCGCTGTCGCGTCCGAGCCAACCGGAACCCAATAACAACAGGCCTTAGCAGCCGCACGTCCGAGAAAAAAACAGGGAGCTAACTCTCCGAAAAATCGACGAAACAAACGCTGGCCTGGTCCTAAATTCTCCTCCTCAATCGCTCGGACACGAGACAAACGCGAGCGAGGTTAGCCTGCGTCTATGAACCTCACGAGGACAAACGAGGCAACCAGCGAGACAGCGATTGACGAGAATGGGAGAGGATCGTAATCGCGGGCAGAGAAGTACCTGGAAGGAGATCGCGAGAAGTGGTCGCGTCGTCGAAGAAGATGGCGAGAGAGATGATGACGACGAAGAAGGAGCTTCAAGCCTTGAGGAAACCCCGCGAATTCCACGGGATTTTATTTAAGCCACCGCAGGGGTTGGAACTCGCACGCGCTCGGCCAGCGCATGCACCGCACGTGTACTGCACAAACCTGCCTCGTGATATTTAATTTTTACATAAATATTTTCGGGCCATTGTCATTGTGCAGGAGTCGGGGCCGGACCAAACTAATATATTCGGGTCGGGTCAGACCGAAGTCCAAGTTTAGGGAGACGAGACTCTTTCATACAAGTATACGGGCCGGTTGATTTAGGCTTTAGCATCCCGTTACTCATGCGGCCTTCGAAATTTCTTCCTAAGTCAGCTTTTCTAATTACGAATAAAGATCCTAGAAACTCTTGAAGAGAGAAGCACTATAATTCTATTACTTGTGAGATGATATAAATAAGAGGAGGAACCCTACATGTATAAGTATCCTTCTAATTACAACCACATATCTCCTTTCAATTTAATAGTAGTAAAGTCTTTATTTCCTATCTTCCAACTATCCACATTAATTATAAAATTTTTCTAGAATATGGTACATTATACATATTACCCACCCCTAAGAGTATTTTAAAGTACTTGACAAATCCTAGGACTTATTTCAATTCTTGCCCAACCTTCTTGGATGATTCACCATCCATGGTATGTTGAAAACCTCTTAACCGTGACACAAGGCTCCTAGACCATGACAAGTTGTTTGCCCTTTATCACATATCTCATCGAAAGTCAACGCTGGATTTTGTTTAAAAAAAAAAAATTGGGTCGGAATTAAAAAAGAAGTTAACAATTAAATTTTTAGATAATTCAAAGTAATATATATATATATATTTGAAAGCAAGCTTAGATTTTTCTTTTCGCTTTTAGTCATTTAAAAATTTTGTTGAAATTTGTATTCAAATTTTCACGATTGGATGTATTTTCTTCCTAAATTCTTTTAGAAAATCCCAACAAGCAATTTATTTCATTCTCTTTTTTTTCAAAAAATGCACACATAGAGACAACTAATCGTGAAAAGAAGAGTAATTTGATTCTCTCTTTTTTCTCATCAGCCAAAAAATGCACACATAGAGACAACTAATCGTGAAAAGAAGAGTAATTTGACTTATTTTATGGACTCAATTAAATTATCATAAGATATGAAAGAATTTATCTAAATACTCCAAAACGGGCGTTTTCAGAAAAAGTGTTTAAAAGTAGCATTTAACCGCGTAAATAGAAAAAAATTAGCAACTAGAAACAAGTTTGGTAAATTTGTATAATTTTTTATTTCTTTTAATTTTTTAATATTTTTATTTTCTTTTTTCTTTTTTTCTTATTTTTTTCTTTTTTTCTTTTTTTCTTTTTCCTTACAAATCAACCGCCTTAAGGAGTAATCTGTAAGTTTCCAAAAGTCGAAGGCCATTGTGCGAAGGTGTCAAAATTTAGGAGGCAATCACTAATTTTCCCAATTATGCCAAAGCTCGGGGAGCTTTTCAGAAACTCGCCCTCGCAAAAGGAAAACAAAGAGTCGTGGGCCTAAGGAGTCGGGCGTTGGCCCAACGGGCCCAGGATCTCCAATTCGGGGCGGGCACCGACCCGAAGTTCCGCGGGCCCCACCCCGAGAACGACGATCCTCGATCCGCTTCGCTCCCTGTCCCTGGATCGATCAAAATCCCATATCCACGAATCCTCCGCGTTTCCCCAGCACGTCTCCTCGTCCCCGAGCTTTCCCCTGCAACACCCAGGTTCGCTTCCACCGATCTCTGTTCGTCGTTCATTTCTCTCTCGACCCTCTGTTACTGCAATGGATTTGTGATGACCTCGCCTCTCGCTTCTTGGTTGGTAGGATTTGTCCAAGATTGCGCATGGTTACTGGCTCGAAATCGTGCTCTGTATGCTTGAGTTTGGATCTTATACGGAGAGAGAGAGAGAGAGAGAGAGAGAGAGAGGTTGTGATTTATCGATGTTGGGTATGTTTGCAACGATGTGGGCTGGGACTGTCCCGTATTGCAGTCTGAATTAGCGTGGAGGAGTTATGATGGCCTCGTTGCGCGATTCTCTCTTTTTTAAAAGTTTTTTTTTTTGGGCGGTGAAGTATGATGTTTCAGCCTGGTTTGCTATCTTCCCTCAGATCAATGGTGCTTGGGTTTGCTTTTGATCACTATAGCCGGTCGATTGCAGTGCAAGGTGGAAGATTTGGCGTGCTAGAGGGAGGAGGGGAGACCCTCATGACCGGTTCGGAGGGCGGGGATAGCTTCGTTTAAGCTAATACTCGAATAGATTAGATTCTCGAGCACGACTGCTGCCGACATGATTCCCTAGAGGAGATCCGAGATAGAAATTGATGCTTTCTGATAGGGATGGTTTGTAAAAACCCGAGTTCATAAAATCTCTCTAGTGAATTTGTTCAGTGAGCTCCAGTGACGTTTGAAGTTTGTGAGATGATTTTTCAATATTTTAGTGGATGCTCAGCTCTCTCTTTATATAAGTTAGACTAGATTGTCAATGCCGAGTTCGGGGTCATATAATAATCTAAAGCCTTGATGGCGGGGGAATGCTTGCATTTCATGCTTCGGGTGTTGTGCGATTGCTAATGCCTTCAGGCTCTTGGTGACCTTGAATTTCTCCTCATCTCCACTATTCCTATGCTGGATTAGATAGTCTAAAACAAGTGATGCACAGCCTCACAGAGCCTCTTTGCCTTCACAAATCACAGAGGCATGGAACAGATTGAACATGGCTGCAATTGACTTTTCATAAATGAACTCCTCTCTGTCTATCAGTTGCTACCGTTTATTTAAAGAGTCCATTGGTATTTTCTTGTTCTTCTGCTAGCACATCCCAATTTTTTCGCAGGTTTCATCACGGTGACTGTTGGTGTTGCTTAGTCTGGGTGTGCTTTAATTTTACAAGGACCATGCAGAATCTTTTGCTTTCTGTTACCTCAAATTTGTACAATAAGTATGAGTTCATCATGCTACTTTATAACCTTGTTATTCCGGCTTTACTTGTTAGGTCATTGATTTGCTTGAGCCAAAACTTATTCTGAACTAGTAGCAGCAGATGGTCAAGAAAAGGCAAAAACAGCAAGCCACGGAACACGGCAATGACTATGACTCTACCTGCGAGGTGGATCCCTACGAAGATACGAGCTGGGTGATTGTGAAAAAACAGAGGATCACTATTTTGGTGCCGCCTTTACCTGTTGCAGAAAAATCTGCAGTATCAAAGCCATCCTCGAGCCAGGTGCAAGACATACCTAGGGAACATGTGCCTGAGAAATCACCACTTCCAGCTGAGGGGAGTCCTGTAATGCCGTCCGTCAGTGAATACGAGAACGCGACATCATTGCCACTCGAGAATGACATATTCAGGGAGGTTTCTTCCCCACACCCGTCAGACCAACCTAGAATCTCGGGAATGGATTCCAGAACACAGTCCAAGAACCCTGCCAAAGTTTCTGGTCAGAAGTTACATGAAGTAGTGAAAACATCAGATACCTCAAAAAGTATCAACCGGGAGAGAATGTTGAATGGTCCTTGTTACTTCTCCAGCGGGGTGACGATCCTTCATCAACAGCTCAAAGCACGAAATCTCGAGAAGAAACTTCAGAAGGCTGGTGGACTGAGCAGCTGGCTGATGTCACTGGGGCTGGGGCAATTTGTGAGGATCTTCCGGTGTAGGCGCATCAATGAGTTTCAACTGGCCAACATGACAATGAAGAAGCTCAAAGATATGGGTGCTGCTGCCGTGGGGCCTCGGAGGAAATTGATGCACGCCATCGACTGCGTCTGCGATCCTTATCATCGAAGACTCGAAGTGCCTCCTAGGATCTGCTAAGCGTTTGAGCTATTCGAAAAGATACATGATCCAGTAACTGGAGCTAAGGCCAACTCCTTGTGAATCAGAAGCATGTGGACACCAGGACAAGAAAAGCATCTGGCGGCTTTAAAGGGTGTCCCCGCCCGCGAAGTTAAGCTGCTGGTATCTTCATCCTCGCTCTTGTACTAAGAGAAACGAACTCGGTTGCTCCATGTAATTAATTTTCTCTTGTTTCTTCCCCTTTTTAGGCCTGATCAAACACATTCGACCAATGCCACTAGTTCTACCCAATCGAAAGAGATTGTGTGCCTGTGTGGTGAAGAATTTTAGAGGCAGTAGAATTTCGGCTTAGATTGCTTTTCTCCTCGCTGCTCGGAGTTGCAGTGTCCTCGGGTTAAAGGGGAGAGTACAGTACGCTTGGGTCATTGCACTGACAATTAAAATTTAAGTCTCGAGGCTCCAGTTTGGTGAAGATAGAGAGCTTCCGGTTCTTGGGAAGTAATTAGCTTGAAATGGCCCAATTTCCTTAAAATTAACAACTTTGCATTGGGTTGTAACTTGGCTTCGTTACGTTTCTATCAAATGATATCCATGTAGGTTTGTCGTGTCATTTGACGTGTATATTTATCTCCACACCACTTGATGACATGGATTTGAAACACCCAAATGGCGCCATTTAAATCTAGAATAACTTTCTTTATTAGGAGGGTTATTCTTTCTTCATAATTTCTTGAAGTTAATTTTTGGGGAGAAGAAAAAGTGAGTTAATTGACCATTTTAATTTGATATAAAGACTAATTTCTTTCGTGCACTATTATTTTTCTGGAGAAATAAGATACTTAATGTTATTTTCTTTTCTTTTTTACCACTTAAAGGGATCTTATATAGAAAGCATGACGTTTTGCTATTGTTTTTAACCACTAAAAACAATATTTATCCAAAATTTACAAAGAAATTGAGAGGAAGATTATTAGAAAGCAAGCGAACTATCACTTAATGAGTGAGAATTACATATATTGGAGTGTACTTTTAAAAAATAAAAGTGACATAAACGATACTAAGTATATATAGGCTAGGCAATAGCACGTAATTAGAAGATCATGTAAACAAAAAAAAAAGAGTTATAATAATTTTGTTTATTTCACGAAAAATAAATGATAAAAAATTATTTTCCTAAAAATAAATTTATATCACTTACAAAAATAAAATGAATGAAAAATATTTTTACCATCCACAAAAATATTAAGATATAATAAAAAATATTATTTTGATTAATTATTTCAAATTATATAAATGATTACTTTTATAAAAAAATTCGAATTATTTATTTTTTGCGAAAAAAAATCTATGTACATCAAAATTTGAGGCCAACTTGTTCCAGTGACTGGTCCACGTGGACAAGATCCCCACCGTTGAGTAAGCCTCTTCACGTCCCTGATCGTAGACCGTGCATTTCGAAAGCAGGCGTTCGTTTCCCGCTCCGTCATCTTCAACGAAGCTCTCTCTGAGAATCCCAGGCAAAAGCTCAAAAAACAATGGAGGAGACGATAGCGGCGCTCGGCAAAAGCCTCGGCCAATTCTGCAACCACCTCCAGAGCAGCGTCGACGCCCTCCACCAATCCCTCGATCGCCGCCCCATCCCTCTCGGTCCTCTCTCTCTCTCCCTTCTTCCGATCCTTGTTCCATCCAGCGATGAAAGCTGCGAATCGCATCTTCGACCTTCATTCAGTGCCTGAACCGGCGCGTGTCGACCGCGAGCGGCGATCTCGATTTGCTCGACTCCATTATGTATCTCTGAGATCTCTGTGACTCCTATCAAGCATAGTTCTTTTTCACCCCACCCAATTTCCAAGTTTCAATACTATCCTTATAGAATTGTTTCTTGTTTTCCTTATGTATCTTTTCCATGTTTCAATACTATCCTTACATAATTGTTTCTTGTTTTCCTTATGTATCCTAGAGGTCTCTGTGACTCCCACCAAGCATATAGTTCTTTTCCACCCTACCCAATTTCCAAGTTTCAATACTATCCTGCGTGTGCACTTGCTATGATACCGTGATCTCCGTAAGTTTTCTGAAGCCTGGCTAGGTTCGAAATGGTGCTGCACGATTAAAAAACATCATGAAGTTCTAATCTTGATAGAGGTTGCACCATCAAAATCTTATGGAAATGAAATCTTAAAGAAAGAGCAAATGTCCAGCAACTCATAGCTCATAGCATCAAATAAAGCTATAAGTCATTGCGATCAGCTAAAATATAACTAGAACAGGCAACGCATAGCTGTACGAACCCTTCCACAAAAAGCACTGGGAAAACCAACCACGGCTCTCGTTAATTAGAGAAGCCTCTGCAAATTTCAAAGCAAAGGAAAACAGCACATACTTCTAAACCAATCATTCTCATTCTTGTAGAAGGGCGAAAGAATGGGTATCTAATGCAGGGAACAAGCAATGAAAAGGAGCTTATTCCTCTTTGTGCGCATATTTATCTTACAAGAAACAGAGAACAGAGAAAGGAATGCAGCAAAGATTAAAGAGAAAGGTAGCAGAATTCAGGCCACTTTTGCTTTATCTTTCATTGGACGAAGGTATTCCAAATCTAAATTGAATGGCATCAAATTACTTGCAGATTTCCACCAAGAATTCAGTGAACTATGCCACAGTTTGGAATAACGTTGTGCACACTCCATGGAACCATGTGTATTCCTATGTCTCTGCTTATATAACCTGGTAAAATCATGCTTCTTTGCCATCCTTCACCTGATAACTAGCTAGTTCCAGCATAGCGCTTATGCCAAACCTTCTCAAAAACCAATAACACCAATCACAACCATGACTGAGGTCGTCTCGAGCATCCTCGGACCTCTTTTAGAGAAACTAGCTTCACCAGCTATTGAAGAAATTCAACTGTCATGTGGCATTAAGGATGACCAAGAGAAGCTCAAGAGCAAGCTAGAGACAATCCAGAAGGTGCTCGTTGATGCTGAGCAGAAGCAAACAAAAGAGGCAGCTGTGAGGCTTTGGTTGTCGAAGCTTAAAAACTTTTGCTATGATATTGAGGATGCGCTAGACGAATTCGAAACCAGGGCCTTGTGGAGGCGGGTGCAATTGAACGAGCACTTGACCCTCAAAAGGAAGGTACGCTGCTTGTCCTCGTGGCTATCCAACTTCATTTTCCGATTTAAGATGGCACATAAAATGAAAGAACTGGAAAAGAGACTCGATGGGATCAATAAAGAGCAAACTAAGTTCAACTTGTCGAGTGATGTTTATGAAAAGGCTATAGTTCCACGGAGAGAAACTCATTCTTTTGCACCTGCTTCGAAAGTGATTGGAAGGAACAAAGAAAAGGAAGAAATAATAGAGTTTTTGATAGGGTCAGATGATGGTAGACCTAAAACGATAGCAGTATTTCCTATTCTTGGAATGGGAGGTATTGGAAAGACGACCCTCGCCAAATTGGTATACAATGATGATGAGGTTAAAAAACATTTTGATTGTAAAATTTGGTTATCCATGCCAGTACAATTCGATGTTACGAAGATAGTAAGAGACATCATCGAGTCTCTTGGCGACAAAGAAAAATATGATACATTTGACATGTTGCAAAATCGCCTAAGAAGTATGGTGGAGAACAAAAGGTGTTTGTTCATAATGGATGATGTGCGGGAGGTAACGCAAGAGGCTTGGGACAAATTGACAAAGTTGTTAGAAGGCGTTTTCGAAGGGAGTAAAGTCATCGTGACTTCACGAAACAAATCGATTGCCTCAATCATGGGCACTGTCCCCCCACATAATTTGGCCAACCTTTCACAAGAGGATTCTTTGACCTTATTTGTGGAGTACGCATTCGTTGAAGGCCAAGAGAAGAATCACCCAGACCTTATGGTAATTGGTAAGGAAATCGTGAGCAAGTGCACAGGAAATCCTATGGCGGTGAAGGCCTTGGGAAGCTTGTTGTATTCGACAAAAAATCGGAGCGACTGGGAATATGTAAGAGATAGTGAGATGTGGCAATTACAAATTGAAATTTTACCTTCATTGAGAATAAGCTATGATCTGATGCCGTCTCACTTGAAACGATGTTTCGCTTATTGCTCGATATTCCCGAAGAACCACAAGTTCGACAGCATTAATTTGATCCAACTGTGGATCTCAAACGGGCTTATCCGATCCAGTGGAAATAATCAGGAGCTGGAAGAGATTGGACGACAATACTTGGAGGAGCTGATGTCGAGATCCTTCTTTGATGTTGTCGAGGACATTGACCTTCTCCTGGCCTTCAAAATGCACGACCTCATCTATGAACTTGCCATTTCTGTGGCACAAACCGAATCGTCCAACATCAAAGTGTGGACACAAGATATTTCCTCAACAACTCAGCATATATCATTTCCTGACCCATCTGGTGTACCAAAAGATGAACTAAGCAGCTACTTGAGCAAACTGAGCCGCGTCCGTACCATCATGTGTGAGGAGTTGGGATCCTCTGCCTCTGCGAAGTTCTTTCTGGAGACGTGCATTTCGCGATTCAAGCACTTGCGAGCCTTATGGCTACGGGGCTCTAGCTTTGACCTACTGCCTACTTCCATTGGCAATCTAAAGCATTTGAGGTTTCTTAGTTTAAAGGGCAACAGTAATATCAAGAAACTCCCCAAATCAGTATGCGAGCTTCGCAATCTGCAGACCTTAGATCTTGGTGGGTGCAAGGACCTTGAGGAATTGCCTGCAAACATCAAGAATATGATCAACCTCCGCGTTTTGATAATAACCACGAATCAGCGGCGTTTCCTGGAGGGTGGCATAGGATGCTTGACCTCTCTGCGATGGTTAGCCATTGTAAGGTGCGAGAATTTGGAGGCTTTGTTCGATGATATCCAATTGCTTACATCGCTCCATATGTTGATCATTGGAGAATGTCCGAAGTTGGCCTCCTTACCACAAGGCATCAAGAATCTGAAGGCATTGGAGCATCTCTGCATTTATTACTGCAAGAGCTTGAGGCTGCCAGAGGGCGAAAGTAATGAGCCGGACTCCATGTCGAGGCTTCAATCCTTCACGCTCGCGGAATTACCGGAACTGGTTTCATTGCCCGGATGGCTAGAAGGTTCTACAAGTACACTGCAGAGCGTAACAATTGTGGGTTGTCCAAACTTGCGTGCATTGCCCGAGTGGCTGCAAAATTGTTCTTCTCTGAGAACACTGGAGATTCAAGACTGTCCTGAATTGTCCTCTCCGTTAGATGGCATTTGCCTCATCCCCACATTGACAGAGCTGCGGATAATTAATTGCGGGAAATTGAGCAGTTGGGAGAAGACTCAGAAGAACATAGTGGAGAAGACCCAGAAGATGATAATAGACAAGAATGATTAAAGTTGATCCATCGGTACAAGCAAACTTCCTTTTTTATGGCATGTTTATAAATTAAAAATTTGATGGTTTGAAATCGTTTTCCTTATATTGTCTTCATTTACTTGCATGGTCAACTGCCACGTGGCGCTTTCGAATCCGAAGGAACAATCCTTTCCACGAGAGCTGCAGACAATTTATTTGCGGGGGGGAATTGAGCAAGAACACCAATGTTTGAAGAAGAAGATAATTGCGAATAAATATCTAAATATGTATATGTTGTCCCGTAAGATATTTTCTTATAAGAATGTGAGTGGTAATGTCTAGCTAATAGCTTGACCACTCTAAAATATCTAGAAAGATATCTTTTTAGAAATATTTGTTTGCTTATGAGTGTGTAAAGAATTCTCTCAGCTAATATTGTAGAAAGCGCCTCTAATAAAAATGTGCGTTTTCTTTAAGTGACTTTTGTGTCTTTTTCATCTATTCATATAAGAGCTTTTGCTGCGTGCGTTCTATGATCACAGCTAGAAGTAGTGGATATGCATACAATTTATGAATCAAAATTGGACATGGATACGATTCAAATGATTGCTCATCCAATGACTTTCGGTTTGTTTATTTCATGAACAATGTTCTTATAAATCAAATTCTTCCAGAAAGTGTGCGATGCTATCTGCAAAGCAAAAGTGGCTATTTTGCATTTTGCAATTCCATCTAATTATTTATGCTGAGGGTTAATTTACCCCTCTAAATAATAAAATAAAAAAAATCGAAGCACCCCAAAATGTCCTGCTATTAGAAATTAAGAAGTCAGAATTTGAGGGTGAAAATATTTCAAGGCGCCTCCTACGCTTGGAGACTCGATTCAAAATGAGGCTTGCTAGTCACTTGACGCCCCGTGGATTTTTTTTTTTGGGTCTGTAAGTAGCATTCATTACTAAAACATTGTTGAAATGCAACTAAGTTCGGAATAAGTACATAATAAAGATCATAGTGGGTGGGGGATTATGCAGCCAACTATTTGGAAGAGTATTGTTCCAATGGGCTTTTGCGGCCCAATCGGCAGACTTCTTGGCTTCCCTAGGAATATAAGACACTGTTGGCATGTTTGATAACCGGCTAAACAGTATTTATTTATATTCTTTTGTTCTCGGGAGTAATTTTGAAACGAGAATCGCGTTTGGTGAAATTTTTGTTCCCGAAAACAGATTTGGAGTAGAATCAAGAAAAAAAAAAAAGTTGATTATTTGTTTCGGAAACAATTATAGAATCAAGTCTACTTATTTTTTTAGAAATGATTACTTGAATCGTTTATGAAAAAATATTTTATTATTTACGAAAATGTTTGGGCATAACTTATTATTAATGATAAAAATATTTTTTTATTAGTTAGTTATTTCAAATGATATAAATTATTATTTTTATAAAAAAAAAATTTCAAATCATTTTTTGCTTACGATGTAAGAGGGCGACCAAATTTGAGGCCAACTTGTTGTGGTGATTTGATCCACGTGGACAAGATCCCCACCGTTGAGTAAGCTTCTTTAAGTCCCTGATCTTATACCCTGCATTTCGAAAGCACGCGTTCGTTTCCCGCTCCGTCATCTTCAACGAAGCTCTCTCTCAGAATCGCAGGCAAAAGCTCCAAAAACAATGGAGGAGACGATAGCGGCGCTCGGCAAAAGCCTCGGCCAATTCTGCAACCACCTCCAGAGCAGCGTCGACGCCCTCCACCAATCCCTCGATCGCCGCCCCATCCCTCTCGGTCCTCTCTCTCTCTCCCTTTCTCTCCCTTCTTCCGATTCTCGTTCCATCCAGCGATGAAAGCTGCGAATCGCATCACTGAGTTGAATCTCTTCCCATTTCACTTGCTACTGCTAGTTTTCTTGCGTTTGCTTTGGGTATTGGGCCGAGAAAAGTTGCAAGGTCGCGCGTTTTCCTTATTTTCAGTCGATTGATTTTTTTTGGTGTTTTGATCGCAGATTCCGCTTCTTCGACCTTCATTCAGTGCCTGAACCGCCGCGTGTCGACCGCGAGCGGCGATCTCGATTTGCTCGACTCCATGACTTTCGGGACCGTGTCGTTTGAGGAGCTGTTGGGTCACTGCAACGAGGTCTTCAAGAAGAACCAGGGCGACCTCGCTCAGCTCGAAGAACGCCTTAAGAGCTTCGGCTACGTTCCCGGTAGTTTGAGCTCGACAATTTTTTCTGCCTGTGTATTTGATTGCGAATAATTGCATGGAAGTAGTTTACATGGGGTTGAAGTTTACATCAATATGCTGGATCGATAGGAGTTGAAAGGAATGAAAAGGTGCAAGTCAGTTATCTGCAGACTTTGATATCCTGGTTTTGTTTTGTAGATGTTGACGATGTTGAACGAGATCCGGTCAATGACTTATCCAGCCCTCTCGAACTTGATCCTAATTCTCCATTATCAAATGATGGATTTGACCAGCCATCTTCATGTTCGGGGCGACTTAATGCAGCGGCTTCTATGACGAAGAGTTTTGAAGAAGATTCTCTGTATCCTTGTCAGGTTTTAATATAGCAACTTTCTTTTATCCAAGTCTGAAATATTTAGCAAATTGTAGAATTCTAAGCCGATGAGGTTAAGAGGGATGGATCAATTGGCTGGACTCCACACCTGGCCAGAGCTTCTATCCCTTAGGAACAATCAGTAGACAGTTTGCTTGCTTTGAGTACAGGCCCTTTTCATGAGCCTACCCTGAGTAGGCTGAGTGAGGCAAGAGCACCCCTCAGTGGAGTCACTCGAAAGCCATGAGTCTATCTCCTGTCAGCTCTATTGGTTGTGTTTGATGCTGGTGTCAGAAAAATAATCTTGAACAGTGTTATTCCATTGCGACTTAAGAGTTTACGTACTGTCAACAACTACTGCTGAGCCATATCATTTGGCGGTATAGGTACTGCCTTATTATATCCAAGTTGCAAATAGTGGCGCAATATGTCAGCTTTGCAATATGCAAATTTTCATCCTAAATGACTGAAAAGTGAAAAAATGGCCAATCATGGTATACTATTTCCTAGCTTTTGTCTATTTGTCCTTCCTGAAGTTCTCTAGATTTGATGACTCCATCAGCTTGAAAAGACTCGGTATATCTGACGTAGCACTGGCCACATTAGCTTCAGAAGGTGAGGGAACTTTAAGGATGTGTTTGACATGCTCTGTGCTTTAAGTCCTTTGATTTTTCTTCATTGTCATTTGGAACGTCAAGTTAGTCCTTGTTGAGATGATTAGAGAGATAATTCGCTAGAAAGCAGTTGAATTCCTTATTAGCCAAGCAGCTTTATCTGACAATTTTTTCCTTCTATATCATTTCCAGCTAATGGTAAGACTCTTGAGCCAAATCCGTGTTTGAGACAACCTCAAAAGTATGTTGGTCCATGCTAGAGTTTTTCCTTCTTTCTCGGTCTTCTTTTTTTCCTTTTCCATTTTGGCTTTTTCTTCATTGAGGCATGAACCTCCTCTGCTATTAATCTTTCCTTCTCATCGCAATTAGAAATCAAGAGGATAAGATGCATGACCTCGAGGGGCTATATCATCCTGCTACAGTGAACTTGGGGGCAAGTGAAGGTACTGATACAAAATATATGCAAGGGTTATTGCTTAATTAGATTCTATTAAGTTCACTCTTCCTACTCCCGGACTTTATACTTACATGATTTGATACACTTGAAACCTGTTGAAGGTCCAAAATCTGTAGTTAAGGCATCAAAAGATGAGTACGAAAGTCTTCCTTCCTACATGAAAAGTCTTGCATCATGGGAGGTATGAAACTCTAACTTAAGCTTTGTATTTGCCTCTGACTCTTAGCAGATGCGCTGCAGGCAATCACTTTTATTTTATATTAAGCTGCTGTCATAAAACCATCAGGGTTAGTAGCTCATGAACCATATATTCTTTTGAAACAGAAATAGTGTGCTTGCTTGATTGGATTATTCCTACTAGTACAACATCTTAGAGAATTTTGGAAATGAAGTAGGTTAGATGGTTTCACTAGCATTAGAACATTGGCAAGCTGGTAAATGTTACTTGACGTGTGAAATCATCTTCCCACCGCAAGGTTCTGTATCCTTTCTCGCCATAATTTGCTGACAAGGGATCTGCTTTTTGTCCTAACCCATTTGCATTGTGCATTTTACCCTGCAGGATTTGCTTATAGCTATCAAGAAGATAAACTCATACCTAAGCAAGAAAGAGAACTGTTCAGAAAACAAGAGCTTCTTTCAAGACGAAATATCATCATTGGCATTGGGTGGGTATATAACATCAGTAGTGATATGAATCTCTGAGTGACCATGAAAGCATTTGCTGCAAACTGACGAGTGCTTGCCTTAACAAGCCTTTTGTCCGTAACTTGATGCCCTCTGAAATCTTTATTTTACCAAAATATGGATAGCCATCCTCGTAGTCTTTTTCTTCATTGAGTCTTATATTGGTATTTTCCCTGATCACTTAAGATGATTCATTTTTGCTGCTTATTGCAGGGCCCAAGGCAAGATCCTATCTGCTGCTGCTTACTCGCATGAAGCACCTGGTTGTTGAGACAGTTGATGGATTGATCTCGTACAGAGTTTTATAGAAGGAAGTACCTTTGCAGAAATATACTTGTTGGAATTACAGTGTACAGGTTGTATCAGCCTTTCAGACATGCATTGTTATGCACAAGGCTTGACATAAACATTTTTCTAAGCACAAGTTTTGTGGAGAAATCATCTTATGTTTTTATGATTACTTTATTACGGTACCCTGCAATTTTCATCTCAATTCCTACGGTCAATTAATCTGAAAATTGCTCAATTGCCATGTGATTCGACTCTCAAACAGTTACCAAAGAGTCATCTCCTTGTTTGTTGTGGTGAAGCGAAAGAGAGAAGAAAGTATTAAAGAGAAAATGCGGGGGAACATATGTTTTGATTGATCACTGAATGATCAATTTGCAGTCATTGGGCAGGCAACTAGCAGTTAGACTCATGCCCCGACTTTAGATGTTGAGGCATCTACATGGTTGGCATGTATGTTATCTGCTGCATTTTCGAGTTCTCCTGGTAGTTGTAGACTTGTAGCGTGGTCTTCTTATGTTAGACAACAGTTCCTTTGTAAAGCACATTCTTGAATGCAATCGATGATCACCGCATTTCATAGGGAAGCAGGGAAGATGCAATTTGGACCGGTGAATATACAATTTTTATGGGCATCCCACCCTTGACAAGAAACAAGCTGGAAGAGGCAAACTATGAACAATAAGTGATCGTTTCTTCTCCCTTTTGTTTGTTTAATCCAGTCTTTGTTGCCCTTTGACGTTTTAGTGAAGGATCAAGAAGACCGTGCAAAGCAAAGAGTACAAGACTCAACCTGCTGCACATCGAAAGTACATTCAGTTTAGTACCATCGATAGCAAAACCTAATCCGTGCGGGCACGCAGAATAAGCTTATGATAGAAATGTTTCTTGTTTTCGTTTCCTTTCTCACTTCTTTTAGCACTAAAAAAAATATTATCAAAGAATGCAGTATGAATAGAATGTTATCTATCTCAGAGGTCTCTATGACTCCCATCAAGCGTAGTTCTTTTCCACCCCACCCAAGTTACAGGGTTCAATCTCTTGGCTATTATCCTGTGTGCGCTTGCCATGATACTGCAATCTCTGTACGTTTTCTGAAGCCAGGGGACTGGCAAAGTTCGAAATGGTGCTGCGCGATTAAAAAACATCACGAAGTTCCAATCTTGATGGAAGCTGCCCTATCGAAATCTTATGGGAGTGAAATTATAAAGAAAAAGAAATCGCCAGCAACTCATGGCATCAAATAAAGCTAAGTCATTGCCATCGGCTAAATTATAACCAGAACAAAGCAAGAACAAGGAAGGCATAGCCTGTACGATCCCTTCCTCAAAAAGCACTGCGATCACCAGGACTCTCGCTTATTGGAGAAGCTTTGCAATTTTCACGGTAGAGGAAGACAGCACATACTTCTAAACCAATAATTCTCATTCTTGCAGAAGGGCGAAAGAGTGGGCCTCTAATACAATGATCAAGCAGTGAAAAGAGCTTATCTGTGCACATATTTGTCTTACAAGAAACAGAGTAAGAAAGAAAGGAATGTAGTAAAGATTAAAGAGAAAGGAAGCAACATTCAGGCCACTTTTGCTTTATCTTTCATCAGACGAAGGTATTCCAAATCTAATTGGAACGACATCGAATTGCTTGCAGATTTCCACCAAGAATTGAGTGAACTATGTAACAGTTTGGAATAACGTGCGCACAATCCATGGATTCATGTGTATTCCAAATTTTCAAAGCAGAGGAAAACAGCACATACTTCTAAACCAAAGAAGGGACAGGGATCAAGCAATAAAACGAGCTTACTCCTATCTGCGCACATATTTGTCTACAAGAAACAGAGTAACAAAGAAAGGAATGTATTAAAAATTAAAGAGAGAGGTAGCAGAATTCAGGCCACTTTTGCTTTATCTTTTATCAGACGAAGGTATTCCAAATCTAATTGGAACGGCATCGAATTGCTTGCAGATTTCCATCAAGAATTGAGAGAATTATGCAACAGTTTGGAATAACGTTGTGCTTACTCCATTTCACCATGTGTATTTCTGTCTCTGCCTATATAACCTGGTAAAATCATGCTTCTCTGCTATCCTTCTCCTGATAACTAGTTTAGTTCCTGCACAGCGGTGACCCCAAACCTCCTCGAGAACCAATAACACTAGACACTACCATGACTGAGGTTGTCTCCAGCATCCTCGGACCTCTTCTGCATAAACTAGCTTCATTGGCAGTTGAAGAAATTCAACTAGTATGTGGTGTCAAGGATGAACTAGAGAAGCTCAAAAGCACGCTAGAGATGATCCAGAAGGTGCTCGCCGATGCTGAGCAGAAACAAACAGAACAGGAAGCTGTGAGGCTTTGGTTGTCGGAACTTAAAGACTTCTGCTATGATGCCGAGGACGTGCTAGACGAATTTGTAACCAACGCTTTGTGTGGGCGGGTGAGGTGGACCGAGCACTCGACCCTCAAAAGGAAGGTACGCTACTTGTCCTTGTGGCTATCCAACTTCATTTTCCAGTTTAAGATGGCACATAAAATGAAAGAATTGGGAAAGAGACTTGATGGGATGAAAAAACAGAAAAATGAGTTCAACTTGTCGAGTGATATGCATGAAAAGGCTATTGTTCCGTGGAGAGAAACTTATTCTTTTGTACGCACTTCGGATATAATTGGAAGGGATAAAGAAAAGGAAAGGATAATTGAGCTGTTGAAAAGATCAGACGATGGTGGAGTTGGAATAGCAGTCATTCCGATTCTTGGAATTGGGGGTGCTGGAAAAACGACTCTTGCTCAATTGGTATACAATGATGATAGAGTAAACGAACATTTCGAAGGCAACAAAGTTTGGTTGTCCATGCCAATGCAATTCGATGTTGAGAAGATAATAAGAGACATGGTCAAGGCTCTTGATCCAGAAAAAAAAGATGATAGACTTGAAATGCAGCAAGTTGACCTAAGAAGAATGGTAGAGAACAAAAAGTATTTGTTTGTAATGGACGATGTGTGGCAAGTGACGAGGGAGGAATGGGTGCAATTGACAGATTTATTAGGAGGCGCTTCCAAAGAGAGTAAAATCATAGTCACTTCACGGGATCAAGCCATCGCCAAAATTATGGGCACTGTCTCCCCGCTTAATTTGGCCAACCTTTTGTGGGAGGATTCTTTGACTTTATTTGTGAATTGCGCGTTCGATCAAGGGAAAGAGAAGAATCACCCGGACCTTATGGTTATCGGTAAGCAAATTGTGAGGAAGTGCGGGGGAAATCCTTTGGCGGTGAAGACTTTGGGAAGGTTGTTGTATTCAGAACACAACCGGAGTGACTGGGAATACGTAAGAGATAGTGAGATTTGGCAATTAGAAACTGCTATTTTATCATCATTGAGAATAAGCTACGACTTAATGCCGTCTTACTTGAAACAGTGTTTCGCTTACTGCTCGATATTCCCAAAGAACTACATGTTCGACAACGTGGAACTGATCGGATTGTGGATCTCAAACGGTTTTATCCAACCCGGAAGAAAAAATCGGGAGCTGGAAGAGATTGGACGGCAGTACTTGAAGGAGCTGTTATCGAGATCCTTCTTCGATGTTGTCGAGGAAGATTATCCTCTACTGGAATTCAAGATGCATGATCTCATTCACGATCTTGCCATTTCAGTGGCACAAACCGAATCGTGCAGCATGACGAAAGAGTGCACGCAGGATATTTCCCCGAGCACTCGGCATATATCATTTTTCAACACATTCGATGTACCAAAAGATGAACTACGTGGTTGCTTGCGCAAACTCAGCCGTGTTCGTACCGTCATTTTTGAGAAGTCGGGTTCCTCTGAGGAGTTCTTTCTGGACGTGCATTGGGCGATTCAAGCACTTGCGAGTGCTAGTGCTACATCAATCCACCTTTGACCTACTGCCCAGTTCTATTGGCAGTCTAAAGCATTTGAGATATCTTCATTTATGCAATAGCCCTAATCTCAAGAAACTCCCCAAATCGGTCTGCAAGCTTCGCAATCTGCAGTGCTTAGGTCTTAGCGGGTGCAGGGAACTTGAGGAATTGCCCGCAGACATCAAGAATATGATCAACCTCCGTGTTTTGGCGATAACCACGAAACAGCAGCGTTTCTCGGAGAGTGGAATAGGATGCTTGACCTCTCTGCGGTGGCTATTCATTGTTCAGTGCATGAATTTGGAGACCTTGTTCGATGATATCCAATCGCTCACGTCGCTCCGTATATTGGTCATCGTAACTTGTCCGAAGTTGGCCTCTTTACCTCAAGGCATCAAGAATCTCCAGGCATTAGAGGATCTCCGGATTGAGGACTGCAAGATATTGAGGCTGCCAGAAGGCGAAAGTAATGAACCACGCTCCACGTCGAGGCTTCAATTCTTCATATTCAAGGAATTACCGGAATTAGTTTCGTTGCCCAGGTGGCTCCAAGGTTCTGCAAGCACACTGCGGAGGATAAGAATTGCGAAATGTCCCAAATTGAGGGTATTGCCCGAATGGCTGCAAAATTGTTCTTCTCTAAAAAAACTGGAGATTGAAAGTTGTCGTAGATTGTCCTCTTTACCAGAAGGCATTCGCCACGTCCCCACATTGACAGAGTTGCGGATATCTGATTGCGAGAAATTGAGTAGTCGTGGAGAAGACTAAGAAGATGATAATAGAGAAGAAGATTGATCCACTGGTACAACCAAACTCCCCCTTTTCTTCCGATACGTTTATAAATTAAAATTTAATTGTTTGAGATCATGTTCCTTATATTGTCTTGATTTACTTGCATGGTCAACAGCCACGCGGGGCCTTGGAATATGAAGAAACAATCATTTCCACGAGAGCGGCGGATATTTAATTGCGAGGGATTGAGCAAGGACACCGATGTTCGAAGAAGAAGATAATTGCGAATAAATATCTAACTATGTAGATGTTGTCTCGTAAGATATTTTCTTATAAGAATGAGAGTGGCAATATCTAGCCAACAGCTTGGCCACTCTAGAAATATCTGTTTGCTTATGAGTGTGTAAAGATTTCTCTTGGCCAATATTATAGAAAGTGCCTCTAATAAAAGTGTGTGTTTTCTTTAAATGACTTTTATGTCTTTTTCATCAATTGATAAAAGAGCTTTCGCTGCACGTGCTCTACAACCGTAGCTAGAAGCTATGGATGCTCGTCCTTGAGATTTACATTGGCGGAAGGAAGAGAATAAATTGATCCATCGGTATAAGCAAATTCCCCCTCTCTTTTGGCACATTTATGAATTTAAAATTGGGTATGCATATGATTCAAACGATTGCTAATCTAGTGACTTTCGATTTGTTTATTTCATGAACAATGTTCTTATAAGTCAAATTCTTCCAAAAAGTGAGCAATGCTATCGGCAAAGCAAAAGTGGCCATTGTGTATTTTGCAATTCCATTTAATTATTTATGTTGAGGATTAATTTACCCCTCTAAATAGTAATAAAAAAGTCAAAGCACCTCAAAATGTCTGTATATCATCCAGTTCAAACTCAATGTAAAGAAGAGGTTTAGAATACGAAAATCGAAAGCACAGAATGAACCAACGTGAATATTAACGCAGTTGAGTTCTGGTTCAAGACCCACTTGAATATATCACTAACATCCCTATGAATGTACGAAAAAGAAAAAAAAGATATTTTCCTTTTTGTTCCGATTCTTTATCTGAAAAAAAAAAAGAAAGGGATTTTTCTAGAAAAAGAAGAAGGATATTTCGTTCTTGATAGTGGCTAGGAGCATTGAAATTGCAGAGACTACTGCTTGATCATTTCTACCAACTTAAAGCTCCAATTACTGTTCTTTTTATGTTTTGCGAAAGCATCCCGTAGAAAACTACATAACATCCCAATTTCGAGAACCTCCATTTTGACTTCAATCTTGTAATTTGACTTCAAATCAGGCCAAATTGTTACTCTTTTTTTTTCCTAAAAATCACCTTATCATATTATTCATCCCATCTTGAGTTTCGTTTGTCGAAGGGTAACGTTTCTAGGTAGCCTTATCATATCATTCAACCCATTGAGAGTTTCAAAAGTTAAGGACGTAAAGTAGCATACATATTTGAGAAGGGTCGGAATTTACTCCAAAAACAACGGTCAAAAGTTGCACCTTTCATCAACCTGGGATTTTTTTTATCAGAATCAACCCAGGGTTAAGTTTTCAGAGAAATGCAGATACTATGAAGCACTTGATTTTGAAGTCATGCCTCCAGGCAAACCAGCAAGCTTATGACGTCCCTTTTGACATTAAAAACAACACTAAGAAACAAAATTCACGTCAAAAGAAGCGTCATCTATTTCTCTTGTCATGTAGGAAGGAAGACTTTCATACTTGGGGAGTAGAAGGGCTGAGTTACTTTCGAGGATATAGAGAGGCGGTGAATTGAGGAACGACGGTTGGGGAATATATAGGGGCGAGGAATCCAATTCGGGAAATACGCGTCGTCCACTCGTTTAACTATCGGCTGCCGTCAATTCATCAGTTCAGAATCTACTAAACTTAGTCTTGCTAGCAAAAATAGATTACTAAAATTAGTCACTATTCCTGCTCGGTCGTTCCATGTTCGCTAATGGCAAGACTCTTGAGCCAAATCCGTGTTCAAGGCAACCACAAAAGTATGTTGGTCCATGCTTGAGTTTTTCCTTCTTTCTCGGTCTTCTTTTTTCCTTTTGCATTTTTGCTTTTTCTTCATTGAGGCGTGAACCTCCTCTGCTATTAATCTTTCCTTCTCGTTCCAATTAGAAATCAAGAGGATAAGATGCATGACCTGGAAGGGCCATATCAACCTGCTATGGTGAACTTGGGGGCAAGTGAAGGTACTGATACAAAATATATGCATGGGTTATTGCTTAATTAGATTCTATTAAGTTCACCCTTCGTACTCCCGGACTTTATACTTACGTGATTCGATACACTTGAAACCAGTTAAAGGTCCAAAATCTGTAGTTAAGGCATCCAAAGATGAGTATGAAAGTCTTCCTTCCTACATGAAAAGTCTTGCATCATGGGAGGTATGAAACTCTAACTTAAGCTTTGTATTTGTCTCTGACTCTTAGCAGATGCACTGCAGGCAATCACTTTTATTTAATATTAAGCTGCTGTCATAAGACCATCAGGGTTAGTAGCGCGTGAACCATATATTCTTTTGAAACAGAAATAGTGTGCTTGCTTGATTGGATTATTCCTACTAGTACAACATCTTAGAGAATTTTGGAAATGAAGTAGGTTAGATGGTTTCACTAGCATTAGAACATTAGCAACCTAGTAAATGTTACTTGACATGTGAAATCATCTTCCCAGCGCAAGGTTCTGTATCCTTTCTCGCCATAATTTGCTGACAAGGGATCTGCTTTTTGTCCTAACCCATTTGCATTGTGCGTTTTACCCTGCAGGATTTGCTTATAGCTATCGAGAAGATAAACTCATACCTAAGCAAGAAAGAGAACTGTTCAGAAAACAAGAGCTTCTTTCAAGACGAAATATCATCATTGGCATTGGGTGGGTATATGACATCAGTAGTGATATGAATTTCTGAGTGACCATGAAAGCATTTGCTGCAAACTGACGAGTGCTTGCCTTAACAAGCCTTTTGTCTGTAACTTGATGCCCTCTGAAATCTTTATTTTACCAAAATATGGATAGCCATCCTCGTAGTCTTTTTCTTCATTGAGTCTTATATTGGTATTTTCCCTGTTCACTTAAGATGATTCATTGTTCTGCTTATTGCAGGGCCCAAGGCGAGATCCTATCTGCTGCTGCTTACTCGCATGAAGCACCTGGTTGTTGAGACAGTTGATGGATTGATATCGTACAGAGTTTTACAGAAGGAAGTACCTTTGCAGAAATATACTTGTTGGAATTGGGTGTCCAGTTTGTATCAGCCTTTCAGACATGCATTGTTATGCACAAGGCTTGACATAAACATTTTTCTAAGCACGAGTTTGGTGGAGAAATCATCTTATGTTTTTATGATTACTTTATTACGGTACCCTGCAATTTTCATCTCAATTCCTACGGCCAATTAATCTGAAAATTCCTCAATTGCCATGTGATTCGATTCTCAAACAGTTACCAAAGAGTCATCTCCTTGTTTGTTGTGGTGAAGCGAGAGAGAGAGGAAAGTATTGAAGAGAAAATGTGGGGGAACATATGTTTTGATTGATCACTGAATGATCAATTTGCAGTCATTGGGCAGGCAACTAGCGGTGAGACTCGTGCCCCGACTTTAGATGTTGAGGCATCTAAATGGTTAGCATGTATGTTATCTGCTGCATTTTCGAGTTCTCCTGATAGTTGTAGACTTGTCGCGTGGTCTTCTTATGTTAGACAACAGTTGCTTTGAAAAGCACATTCTTAAATACAATCAATGATCACCGCATTTCGTAGGGAAGCAGGGAAGATGCAATTTGGACTGGGGAATATACAATTTTTATGGGCATCCCACCCATGACAAGAACCAAGCTGGAAGAGGCAAACTATGAACAAGAAGTGATCGTTTCTTCTCCCTTTTATTTGTTTAATCCATTCTTTGTTGCCCTTGGACGTTTTAGTGAAGGATCAAGAAGACCGTGCAAAGCAAAGAGTACAAGAGTCAACCTGCTGCACACCGAAAATACATTCAGTTTCGTACCATCGATAGCAAGACCTAATATGTACGGGTACATGGAATAAGCTTATTATAGAAAGGTTTCTTGCTTCCGTTATCAAGCATAGTTCTTTTCCACCCCACCCAAGTTCCAAGGTTTGGCTACTATCCTGCTTGCGTGCCTAGGCTAAATGGAAGTTAGAAATAGTGCTGTGTGATTAAAAAGCATCATGAAGTTCCAATCTCGATAGGAGTTGCACCATCAAAATCTCATGGAAACGAAATCATAAAGGAAAAGGAAACATCCAGCAATTGATAGCATCAAATAAAGCTACGAGTCACCGCGATCAGCGAAAGTATAACTAGAACAATGAAGGCATAGTCTGGACGATCCCTTTCACGAAAAGCACTGGGAAAACCCACCAAGACTCTCGTTAATTTGAGAAGCCTCTGCAAATTTTAAAGCAGATGAAAGCAGCACATACTTCTAAACCAATCATTCTCATTCTTGTAGAAGGGCGAAAGAGTGGGCCTCTAATACAGGGGTCAAGCAATGAAAAGAGCTTATTCTTATCTGTGCACATATTTGTCTACAAGAAACAGAGTAACAAAGAAAGGAATGTAGTAAAGATTAAAGAGAAAGGTAGCAGAATTCAGGCCACTTTTGCCTTATCTTTCATCAGACGAAAGGTATTCCAAATCTAATTGGAACAGCATCGAATTGCTTGCAGATTTCCACCTGGAATTGAGAGAATTATGCAACAGTTTGGAACAACGGAGCGCCTGCTCCATTTCACCGTGTGTATTTCTATGTCTCTGCCTATATAACCTGGAACAATCATGCTTCTTTGCTATCCTTCTCCTAATAACTAGTTTAGTTCCTGCATTGCGGTCACACCAAACCTCCTCAAAAACCAATAACACCAGACACAACCATGACCGAGGTCGTCTCGAGCATCCTCGGACCTCTCCTGCAGAAACTAGCTTCATTGGCAGTTGAAGAAATTCAACTAGTATGGGGCGTCAAGGATGACCTAGAGCAGCTCAAAAGCACGCTAGAGATGATCCAGGAGGTGCTCGCCGATGCTGAGCAGAAACAAACAAAACAGGAAGCTGTGAGGCTTTGGTTGTCGAAACTTAAAGACTTCTGCTACGATGCTGAGGACGTGCTGGACGAATTCGAAAGTAGGGCTTTGTGGAGGTGGGCGAGGTCGACGGAGCACTCGACTTTCAAAAGGAAGGTATGCTACTTGTCCTCGTGGCTGTCCAACTTCAGTTTCCAATTTAAGATGGCACATAAAATGAAAGAACTGGGAAAGAGACTTGATAGGATCAATGAAGAGAAAATTAAGTTCAACTTGTTGAGTGATGTTCATGAAATGATTATACCTCCGCAAAGGGAAACTCATTCTTTTGTACCAGCTTCGAAAGTGATTGGAAGGAAAGTGGAAAAGGAAAAAATAATAGAGTTATTGATAGGGTTAGATGATGGTAGAGTTGGAAAGATAGGCATCATTCCGATTATTGGAATGGGGGCATTGGAAAGACGACCCTCGTTAAATTGGTATACAATGATGATCGAGTAAAAAAACATTTTGGACCAAACTTAGTTTGGTTATCCATGCCTGTAGAATTCCAAGTTAAGGAGATAATAACGGACATCATTAAGTCTCTTGGTCACAAAGAAAAATATGATAAACTTGACATGCTGCAAAATTGCCTAAGAAGCATGGTGGAGAACAAAAGGTGTTTGTTCGTAATGGACGATGTGTGGGAAGTAACGGAGGATGCTTGGAGAGAATTGACAGAGTTTCTAGAAGGCGTTTCTGAAGGGAGTAAAGTCATTGTGACTTCACGGAATAAATCGGTCGCCTCAATCATGGGCACTGTCCCTCCGCTTAAGTTGGCCGACCTTTCGAAGGAAGATTCTTTGACTTTATTTGTGAAGTGTGCATTCGATCAAGGGCAAGAGAAGAATCACCCAGACCTTATGGTGATCGGGGAG
The DNA here is from genome assembly GCA_014182515.1 of Eucalyptus microcorys. Classification (NCBI taxonomy): domain Eukaryota; kingdom Viridiplantae; phylum Streptophyta; class Magnoliopsida; order Myrtales; family Myrtaceae; genus Eucalyptus; species Eucalyptus microcorys. Next base: position 29,354,509 of record CM024562.1, on the reverse strand, counting down.
GAAATTGTGAGCAAGTGCAAGGGAAATCCTCTGGCGGTGACGACTTTGGGATGCTCATTGCATTCACAAAACAACCGGAAGGAGTGGGAACATGTAAGAGATAGTGAGATGTGGCAATTAAAAACTAATATTTTACCTTCCCTAAGAATAAGCTACGATCTAACGCCGTCATATTTGAAACAATGTTTTGCTTATTGCTCGATATTCCCGAAGAAGTGCAAGTTCGCCAACATCGATTTGATCCACCTGTGGATCTCGAACGGATTTATCCAATCAAGCGGAAATAAACAGGAGCTGCAAGAGATAGGACGGCAGTATTTGGAGGAGCTGCAATCGAGATCCTTCTTCAATGTTGTTGGGGAAGCATATCCATTGCTGATCATAAGGATGCACGACCTCATTTACGAACTTGCCATTTCGGTGGCACAACCCGAATCGTCCAACATCAGAGTGTGGACGCAGGATATTTCCTGGAGGACTCGGTTTATATCATTTCCCAACCCATCTGGTGTACCAAAAGATGAAGTAAGCGGCTGCTTAAGCAAACTGAGCCGTGTTCGTACAATTGTGTGTGAGGGGTTGGGATCCTCTGACTCTGAGGAGTTCTTTCTGGAGACATGCATTTCGCAATTCAAGCACTTGCGAGCCCTATGGCTAGATAATTCTAGCTTTCACCTACTGCCTTGTTCCATTGGCCGCCTAAAACACTTGAGGTTTCTTAGTTTAAACGGCAACAGTAATATCAAGAAACTCCCCGAATCGGTCTGTGAGCTTTACAATCTGCAGACCTTAGATCTTGGCGGGTGCAATGCACTTGAGGAATTGCCCGCAAGCATCAAGAATATGATCAGCCTCCGTGTTTTGTGGGTAACCACAAAACAGCAACATTTCCTGAAGAGCGGAATAGGATGCTTAACCTCTCTATGCTGGCTAGGCATTGTCAAGTGCAAGAATTTGGAGGCCTTGTTCGATGATATCCAATCGCTCACATCACTCCGTACGTTGTGGATTGTCGATTGTCCGAAGTTGACCTCCTTACCACAAGGCATCAAGAATCTGAAGGCATTGGAGGATCTCGTGATTTTGGACTGCGAGAGCTTGAGGCTGCCAGAAAGCGAAAGTAATGAACCACGCTCCATGTCGAGGCTTCAAACCTTCAGATTCGAGGGATTACCGGGATTAATTTCGTTGCCTGGGTGGCTCGAAGGTTCTGCAAGTACACTGCAGAGGATAAGAATTGTGGATTGTCCCAAATTGAGCGCATTGCCTGAGTGGCTGCAAAATTGTTCTTCTCTGAGGACATTGGAGATTGAAAGCTGTCCTGAATTGTCCTCTTTGCCAGATGGCATTCGCCTCATCCCCACATTGACAAAGTTGCGGATATCTGATTGCGAGAAATTGAGTAGTTGTGGAGAAGACTCAGAAGAATGTAGTGGAGAAGACTCAGAATCAGAAGAACGTAGTGGAGAAGACTCAGAAGATGATAATTGAGAAGAAGATTGATTAAATTTGATCCACTGGTACAACCAAACCCCCCCTTTTTTTCGATACGTTTATAAATTAAAATTTAATGGTTTGAGATCATGTTCCTTATATTGTCTTAATTTACTTGCATGGTCAACAGCCACGCAGAGCCTTGGAATATGAAGAAACAATCATTTCCACTGAGAGCGGCAGATATTTAATTGCGAGGGATTCAGCAAGGACGCCGATGTTCGAAGAAGAAGATAATTGCGAATAAATATCTAAATATGTAGATGTTGTCTCGTAAGATATTTTCTTATAAGAATGAGAGTGGTAATGTCTAGCCAACAGCTTGGCCACTCTAGAAATATCTGTTTGCTTATGAGTGTGTAAAGATTTCTCTTGGCCAATATTATAGAAAGTGCTTCTAATAAAAATGTGTGTTTTCTTCAAATGACTTTTATGTCTTTTTCATCGATTGATAAAAGAGCTTTCGCTGCGCGTGCTCTACAACCATAGCTAGAAGCTGTGGATGCTCGTCCTCATCCCTGAGATTTACATCGGCGGAAGGAAGAGAATAAATCCATCGGTATAAGCAAATTGCCCCTCTCTTTTGAGACATTTATGAATTTAAAATTTGGATATACATATGATTCAAACAATTGCTAATCTGGTCACTTTCAATTTGTTTATTTCATGAACAATGTTCTTATAAGTCAAATTCTTCTGGAAAGTGTGCAATGCTATCCGCAAAGCAAAAGTGGCCATTGTGTATTTTGCAATTCCATTTAATTATATATGTTGAAGATTAATTTACCCCTCTAAATAGTAATAAAAAAGTCAAAGCACCTCAAAATGTCGTGTTATCAGAAATTTAGAAGTTAGAATTTGAGGATGAAAAAATTTCAAGGCGCCTCCTATGCTTGGAGGCTTGATTCAAAATGAGATTTCCTCAGCCCATTGACATGTATGTGATAACCTTTCACATTATTTATGTAAATTGTAATTGTTGGATTTTGTCAGGAACACCTGACTACACAATGCCCGTCGCGGGATTAAGGATGGGCATTGGGACAATTGACTATGACATACAACACATCGGCACCTCTCAAGGATGAACCATTGTCGACTTCATGCCCGACCGAAAGGTACTCAAGTCCAATTGATGCTAATTGAAACTAATTAACTACCACTTGGGTTTGAATGACAGTGACCCAAGACCGTTCGCGATGGTAATTGCGTTAGAGATATGGATTAGGACGTTGTCGAGGTGATTTAATCTATTTCATCATCAAAAAAGAGGATTTTAAATGACATGTTGACTATAAAATACAAATATACAGGCCAATTTTGGTGAATTGACTCATTTTTAAAACTTTGTAAGAGTAGATTGACTATATATATATATATAATCAAAGAGAAAGTTTAAAGGGCCACTTTGCAATTTTTCTTTGAAATACGCAAATTTTCTTTTACTCGAGTGGGATAATTTTTGGAATAGTCTTCGACTATCTGAAAATCATAATTTTTGTTATATTTGTGTTCAAAAAATGCATGGTCATTATAAGCTCTGATTTTTCCCTACAAGCAAATACTATAACTTGAGGTTAAAGGAAATATGTACCTCGGAGAAAAATGAGAGCTCTGTTTTACGTTGCTAAACAATCACACCTCTTTTAATGAGGAGTTGTATGGAAATAAAATGACAATTGACTTATGTAATTTGAAACGCTGGCTATACTGTTTGGTTTTAATCTAATCCAATTGGTTGTTTGCTAGACCAATGATCTCTTGCTTTATGAATAAATGCATAGAGAAAAGATGAAATATCTGGTGAGACCCACGTGTGAGCTGTGTTCAAAAAGTTCTACGTCAGAGAATCGATTTTGTGTAGAGTAATCATTATATTCAAATTGATCCATAACTCATCAACTAAAACTTTTGAGTAAATATAATTCCAATAGAATACGAAGAAAAATTTAGACTTGAGCTACTACTTCTTATCGATTATTACCTGGGCCTGGATGAAGGTATTGGATTCTGCTCCTCCCTTCCAACAACATCCATATATCATCCAGTTCAAACTCAATGTAAAGAAGAGGCTTACAATACGAAAATCGTAAACACAAAATGGACCAACGTGAGCATTAACGCAGTAGAGTTTTGGTTCAACATGGCACAGCCTTCTTTTTTTTTAAAGACCCACTTGAATATATCACTAACGTCCCTATGAATGTACAAAAAAGAGAAAAAAGATTTTTTCCGTTTTGTTCCGATTCTTTATCTGAAAAAAAAAAAGGATTTTTCTAGAAAAAGAAGAAGGATATTTCTACCAACGTAAAGCTCCACTTACTGTTCTTTTTATGTTTTGCGAAAGAATCCCGTAGAAAACTACATAACATCCCAATTTCGAGAACCTCCATTTTGACTTCAATCTTGTAATTTGACTTCAAATCAGGCCAAATTGTTACTCTTTTTTTTTTTTTCCCAAAAATCACCTTTATCATATCATTCATCCCATCTTGAGTTTCGTTTGTCGAAGGGTAACGTTCCTAGGTAGCCTTATCATATCATTCCACCCATTGAGAGTTTCAATAGTTAAGGACGTAAAGTAGCATACATATTTGAGAAGGGTCGGAATTTACTCCAAAAACGGCGGTCAAAAGTTGCACCATTCATCAACCTAGGATTTTTTTTATCAGAATCAACCCAGGGTTAAGTTTTCAGAGAAATGCAGACACTATGAAGCACTTGATTTTGAAGTCATGCCTCCAGGCAAACCGGCAAGCTTATGACATCCCTTTTGACATGAAAAACAACACTAACAAACAAAATTCACATCAAAAGAAGCATCATCTATTTCTCTTGCTCCCATCCTCCCAATCGCATCCCTGGATCGTAGTTAGTGAATAGGCGAAACTCATTCCCAAGCTTGCTGGAATGCTTAGGCCGGAATATGCATGGATGCAAACCAAGAAGTTCTGCAGCTCTATCCTTTTGAACTTCTCCTGCAAGAATCTCAGAATTTGCCAGGCATTAGGAAGGGATATAAAGCATCCAGCATACTCCAAAAAGGGGGGAAAAAGAACTGCAGCAGTTCATAGCTATAACGTCACTGCAAATGAAAGACAATGAACCAAAAAGACAGGTTTAAAGGTGCCCCAGGAGGACTAACAGTCGATAAATACCTGTAAGTAAAAGCAAGTAAGCGTTTGACTGCGAGAGGAAAGATATGGTTTGAGCAACTTTCTCCAAGCACTCCCCACTCTGTGGTTCATAAAGAAAGGGATCAGAATGTATTCAGCCGATAATAGAAAGAGATACATAAGCGTGTCTACTAAAGGATCTGCCAGTTCTGGGACAAGATAAGAGATGGTAAGCATAGAATAGGGAGGCCTAAGCATTTATAGTTCACGAGGCCACATAAACGTACCAGGTATGGAGGATCTGCAACTATAACTTGGTAAGCATGCTTCATTTCAGTTGGCAACTCTTCTGGTTTATTGTAGTCATAAAACGTGAAGTCACTTCCGTATTGTTCAAAACGTTTGTCATACTCGAGTAGTCGCACAGATACACAGGGATCAATTCTCTGATATGATACCACAAATGAGTTACTTCAAAGACCTCATCTCATAATGACATACCAAATTCCAATGACATGCACACTCGATAATCTGAGAAACGAGTGTTGATGAAAAGAGTAAACCCATATCAATAGTTGATAAGATTGCTACCATAAATCATCTCATTATGCTCGAATCTTTTCTTAGACATCAAGGCTGGCCTAAATCATATGTCTGACAGGCACAGAAAATATTTTACCTTTACTACAACAAATGGCACGATGCAACACATATAGATTGTTCACACATTTCACGAAACTATCTTCCCATTTGATAGTTGACAAGACACCACAGACCCACCTACTAATTACATTATATAAAATAACCGCCACAGAAACTCAAAAGTTCCAAGCTTGAGTGTTCCGGCGTGGATAGGATCAACATACTAACAACCTTGAGGTTCTACTTCAAGAAAAAGGTTCCACAATAAGGGGACAAAGGCGATACGGCTTCCGAACAACAATAGTTTCGGTAACTGACCATTCACCTTCATTTCCCTAGAGAGACAACATATGTCAAAATGCCGAATAGGAAAGGACACTCCAATCTGAAATTTGCTTCCGTAAAATGGCGCTTGAAAACAACTTGCTTATTCCAAAGTCGAATCTCATTTGATTAATTGAGCAAGGGGTCACTGAACTTTGAAATGATCATCGCATTTTGCACGAGGCGTCGAGTAGCTAAAACTAAAAGGCAGTATCAAGAACATTAACCAGATCCTCATCGCTGGTCCTTTGCGATTACATGGAGTAACAATAACACCGACCGGAGGCTCATTGTTAACTGGCAAAACACAGAGCGCAGTTCAAAAAATCACAGTCGATCAGTCCGTCAATCCGGTTTCACAATTTTCACGATATTCATAATTTAAGCTTGAGCCACCCCCAAAAATAATGAGCGGAGAATTAAACCCTAACCCAATTTTTTCCCCCAAAAAAGAAATGCTCGACCACCGAAAAGCCGATGGAACCAAAACCATAAAAAGAAAAAAATGGCGCACCTTGAGATAAGCATAAAGCGTGGGGCAAGCGATGCAAGCAACGCGAGAGGGAGTGCCCGAACAGAGAGCGAGGACTTCGTTGGCGACGGCCTCGGCCGTCTCGCGGTCGTACCAGAACTGGCTCAGCCTCCAGTCCTCCGTCACCAGCGCCACCTCCGACTGGTCCGCCGGCGACTCGTTCTGGTTCTGGTTCTGGTTCTGCTCGCGGAGGAATTCCTGGAGTGCCGCGAGGGCTTGCGAGCTGAGCGTCGGCGCGTCGTCGTCGTCGTCGACGTCGACGCCGACGTTGCGATCCGCGACTCCTTCCATGGCTTTGGAATTGGAGAGGAACGGCGATGTGAGGACGGCGGGCGGGGTCGAGGAGCTACGGCAGAACTAGTAACCACTAACCACGGAAGGCGCACTCCTCTTCATTTTCTCTTTTTCTTAATTTATTGTTGTGCATTTTCTAAATTCTTAAAGTGAGAATTAGGTGAACAATTTTTTGCTTCATTCGAATTTACGAGTCTCGTAATTTAGATTTTATTTGATTCGAAATGCTTAAAACCTAAATATATTCACGTAGAGATACGCATATAACCCATATAGTTTTAACATAATGTCCAAAAAATTGAATCACTTTTATTTTGAAATTTTCAATTATTTCTAGAAAATAAATAATGATTTGCCTTTTCTAAGCAAAAGAGCAAAGACTCCGAACAATCTAGTAATCATGGTTTCAACTGCCTTTTCGGAGAAATTATTAAAAAGTCTTAAAGTTATTGTAATTATACCAATTCAATTATAAATATTTTATATTTGTATCACAATTCAATATATCCGGCCAATTCTGCCCCGCCAGTAGTAACATAACGCTACTTGCACTGACGAGATATTTTTAAAATAATATTTTAATATTTTTAAAATTTTTTATAATATTATCTTCTATTTTTTTCCCCCTTCTCCTTCACCTTCCCCTTGTCCTCCGTTAAGCTGCTGGTATCTTCGTCCTCGCTCTTGTACTAAGAGAAACGAACTCGGTTGCTCCGTGTAATTAATTTTCTCTTGTTTCTTCCCCTTTTCTAGGCCTGATCGAACACGTTCGACCAATGCCGCTAGTTCTACCCAATTGAAAGAGATTGTGTGGCTGTGGTGAAGAATTTTAGAGGGAGTAGAATTTGGGCTTAGATTGCTTTTCTCCTCGCTGCTCGGAGTTGCAGCATCCTCGGGTTAAAGGGGAGAGTACAGTACGCTAGGGTCATTCCACTGACAATTAAAATTTAAGTCTTAAGGCTCCAGTTTGTTGAAGATAGAGAGCTTCCGGTTCTTGGGAAGTAATTAGCTTGAAATGGCCCAATTTGCTTAAAATAAAAATTAACAACTTTGCATTGGGTTGTAACTGGCCTTTGTTACATTTCTGTCAAATGATATCCTTGTAGGTTTGCGTCATTTGACGTGGATATTTATTTCCACGCCACTTGATGACATGGATTTGAAACACCCGAATAGCACCGTTTAAATCCAGAATAACTTCCTTTATTCAGGAGCGTTATTCTTTCTTCATAATTTCTTGAAGGTAATTTTTGGGGAGAACAAAAAGTGAGTTAATTGACCGTTTTAATTTGATATAAAGACTAATTTCTTTCATGCACTATTATTTTTTGGAGAAATAAGATACTTAATGTTATTTTCTTTTCTTTTTTACCACTTAAAGGGATCTTATATAGAAAGCATGACATTTTGCTATTGTTTTTAACAACTAAAAACAATATTTATCCAAAATTTACAAAGAAATTAAGAGGAAGATTATTAGAAAGAAAGTGAACTATTTCTTAATGAGTGAGAATTACATATATTGCAGTGTATTTTTAGAAAATAAAAGTGAGATAAACAATACTTTTGACTTAAATATATATAGGCTAGGGCAATAGCACGTAATTAGAAGATCATGAAAACAGAAAAAAAAATGAGTTATTATAATTTTGTTTGTTTCACGAAAAATAAGTGATTTGAAAATTATACATCATTTACAAAAATAAAATGAATGAAAAATATTTTTATCATCAATAAAAATATTAAGATATAATAAAAAAATTATTTTGATTAATTATTTCAAATTATATAAATGATTACTTTTATAAAAAAATTCCAATTATTTATTTTTTGCGAAAAAATCTATGTACAAAGTTACGAACGAAATTTGAGGCCAACTTGTTCCAGTGACTGGATCCACGTGGACAAGATCCCCACCGTTGAGTAAGCCTCTTAATGTCCCTGATCGTAGACCGTGCAGTTCGAAAGCAGGTGTTCGTTTCCCGCTCCGTCATCTTCGACGAAGCTCTCTCTCTCAGAATCGCAGGCAAAAGCTCCAAAAACAATGGAGGAGACGATAGCGGCGCTCGGCAAAAGCCTCGGCCAATTCTGCAACCACCTCCAGAGCAGCGTCGACGCCCTCCACCAATCCCTCGATCGCCGCCCCATCCCTCTCGGTCCTCTCTCTCTCCCCTCTCTCTCTTTCTCTCCCTTCTTCCGATCCTCGTTCCATCCAGCGATGAAAGCTGCGAATCGCATCACTGAGTTGAATCTCTTCTCATTTCACTTGCTACTGCTGGTTGTCTTGCGTTTGCTTTGGGTATTGAGCCGAGAAAAGTTGCGAGGTCGCGTGTTTTCCTTCTTTTCAGTCGATTGACTTTTTTGGTGTTTTGATCGCAGATTCAGCTTCTTTGACCTTCATTCAGTGCCTGAACCACCGCGTGTCGACCGCGAGCGGCGATCTCGATTTGCTCGACTCCGTGACGTTCGGGACCGTGTCGTTTGAGGAGCTGTCGGGTCACTGCAACGAATTCTTCTAGAAGAACCAAAGCGACCTCGCTCAGCTTGAAGAGCGCCTTAAGAGCTTCGGCCACGTCCCTGGTACTTTGGGCTCGACCATTTTTCTGCCTGTGTATTTGATTGCGAACAATTGCATGGAAGCAGTTTACTTGGTGTTGAAGTGTACATTAATATGCTATATCGATAGGACAAGAATGCTGGGCCGATGGTAAAAGAACAATGAAATTAAGTAGGAGTTGAAATGAATGAAAACATGCAAGACCTTGATATCCTGGTTTTGTTTCAAAGATGTTGACGATGTTGAAGAAGATACAGTCGATGACTTATCGAGCCCTCTCGAGCTTGATCCAAATTTTCCACTATCAAAAAATGGATTTGACCAGCCATCTTCATGTTTGGGGCGACTTACTGCAGCGGTTTCTATGATGAAGAGTTTTGAAGAAGATTCTCTGTATCCTTGTCAGGTTTTGATATATCAACTTTCTTTGATCAATGTCTGAAATATTTGGCAAATTGTAGAATTCTAAGCTAAAGAGGTTAGGAGGGATAGAGCAATTGGCTAGACTCCACACCTGGCTGGAGCTTCTATCCCTTAGGAACAATCAGTAGACAGTTTGCTTGCTTTGAGTACAGGCCCTTTTCAGGAGCCTACCCTGACTGAGTGCGGCAACAGCAACCCCCAGTGGACTCACTCGAAATCCATGAGTCCATCACCTGTCAGCTCTAGTGGTTGTGTTTGATGCTGGTGTCAGCAAAGTAATCTTGAACAGTGTTTCCTCCATTGTGACTTAGAGTTTACGTACTGTCAACTCCTACCACTGAGCCATAACATTCGGTGGTATAGGTACTGCCTTATTATATCCAAGTTGCAAATAGTGGTGCAATATTTCAGCTTTGCAATATGCAAATTTTCATCTTAAATGACTGAAAAGTGAAGACATGGCCAATTATGGTATACTATTTGCTAGCTTTTGTCTATTTGTCCTTCCTGAAGTTCTCTAGGTTTGATGACTCCATCAGCTTTAAAGACTTGGTATATCTGACGTAGCTCTGGCCACATTAGCTTCGGAAGGTGAGGGAACTTTAAGGATGTGTTAGACATGCTCTGTGCTTTATGTCCTTTTGAATATCATTTGGGACAAGCTTTGCTCCTTTGATTTCTCTACAATGTCATTCAGAACGTCAAGTTGAGATGATATGAGAGATAATTTGCTAGAAGGCAGTTGGATTTCTTATTACTCGAGTAGTTTTATCTGACAAATTTTCCCTCCTATATCATTTGCAGCTAATGGTAAGACTGTTGAGCCAAATCTATGTTCGAGTGAACCACGAAAGTATGATGGTCCATGCTGAGTTTTTCCTTCTTTCTCTTTCTTCTGTTTTCCTTTTCCATTTTTGCTTCTTTTTTTTCCCATGAAGGCATGAACCTCCTCTGCTATTAGTCTTTCCTTCTCGTCCTAATTAGAAATCAAGAGGATAAGATGCATGACCTGGAGAGGCCATATCAACCCGCTACTTCAAGTCAAGTGAAGGTACTAATACAAAATATGTGCATGGGTTATTGGTTAATTAGATTCTTTTAGGTTCACTCTTCCTAGTGCCAGACTTTATGCTTACGTGATTCAATATACTTGAAACCAGTTGAAGGTCCAAAATCTGTAGTTAAGGTATCAAAAGATAAATATGAAAGTCTTCCTTCATACATGAAAAGTCTTGCTCCATGGGAGGCATGAAACTCTAACTTCAGCTTTGTATTTGTCTCAGACTCTCATCAGATGCACTGCAGGCAATAACTTTTAATTTGTACTAAGCTGCTGCATAAGACCACTAGGGTTTGTAGTGTGTGAACCATATATTCTTTTGAAACAGAAGCAGTGTGCTTGCTTGATAGGATTAATCCTACTTGTACAGCCTCCCAGAGAATTTGCGAAATGAAGAGGTTAGATAGTGTCACAAAGCTGATTAGAGAACCCGCAACAAATAGTAAGAGAGAAAGAAGAAGGGAGAAGGAATAGAGAAGAGGAGAAGGAGAATGTAAAATAAAGAAACAAAGAGGGGGCTGTAGATTTCTATAGTAACAGAAACCCTACACTCATTGTATTTATATTGAATATAAATTATATATGACAATAATACCTTATGTAAATAAAAAAGGAAATAAAACTCTGATAATAAAGGAAACTCAATTAAAGTAACTTAACACTCCCCCTCAAGCTGGAGCATATAAGTCACCCATGCCCAGTTTGGAACAACCAGCAACAAAAGCAAGACGAAATAATGCTTTGGTAAACATAATAGCAAACTGATCTCTAGAGGCAACGTAAGGAGTAGCAAGGAGTAGTAACCAGCTTTTGTTTCGCAGCATCCCGAACAAAGTGACAGTCAACTTCTATATGCTTATTTCGCTCTTGAAAAACAGGATTCCCAGCAATATAAATAGCCGCTTGATTATCACACATCATATCAATAGGTTAATTAATCGAAAATCCAAGCTCCTGGAGAAGAGATTTCAACCACAACAATTCGGCCACAGTATGTGCCATAGCACGATATTCAGCCTCGCACTAGACACGGCAATGGTAGTTTGTTTCTTGCTTCTCCAAGTAACCAAATTACCACCAATAAAGGTGCAATACCCAATTGTAGACCATCGATCATATGTTGACTCAGCCCAATCGGCATCAAAATAGCCAACCAAAGTGGAAGAACCATTAGATATATAAATTAGTCCCTTACCGAGAGAGCTTTTAAGATATCGAAGAATGCGACATACAACATCCCAATAAGCCTTCTTAGGTGACTCCATAAACCGACTCACCACACCAACAGCAAAAGAAATATCGGGACGTGTGTATAGTAAGATAAATTAGTTTCCTAACTAGACGTCGATATTGATGCTTGTCTTCAATTTCATTTCCATCATCAACTCCAAACTTTTGATTTGGATCCATAGGAGTATCAAGCGGCTTGGCAGCTAGTGTACTGTCTCGAGACAAAAGATCAAGAACATACTTTCGCTGAGATAAATTAATACCCTTTTTACTTTGTAAAACTTCAATACCCAGAAAATACCTAAGAGTTCCCAAGTCTTTAATCTGAAATTGCTGCTGAAGAAAGGACTTAACCTCGAAATGCCGGTCATATCACTACGAGAGATAATTATATCATCCACATATACCACAAGAATGACTACCCCCGATTCCTTCTTGCAAACAAAAATAGAATGATGAGAATAACATTGGTGAAAACCACATTTGGAAATCACTGAACTGAATTTTTCAAACCATGCTCTTGGAGACTGTTTCAACCCATAAATGGCCTTATATAGCCGACATACTTTACTACGATTCTCCCCCTGAGCAACATACGCAGGAGGTTGCTCCATATATACTTTTTCAAACAAATCACCATAAAGAAAAGCATTCTTGACATCCAATTGATATAATGGCCAATCGAAATTCACAGCAAGAGAAATAATAACACGAACAGAATTGAGACGTGCCACAAGGGGAAAAAGTCTCAAAATAATCCACTCCATAAGTTTGAGTAAAACCTTTAGCAACGAGTCGAGCTTTAAGACGCTCGATTGAGCCATCCGGATTGTACTTGATAGTGTACACCCAACGACACTTCACCACATCTTTCCCAAGGGGAAGATCAACCAATGACCACGTTTGGCGAGACCCTAGAGATTCCATTTCCACATCCATAGCTTTCTTCCACTCAAGGCGAGACAAAACCTCGGTGGTAGAAGTAGGAATTGTGTGAGTTTGTAATGATAGAGCAAAGTCATGTAATGAAGAAGGAAGATGTGAGAGAGACACATAACGCTCAATAGGGTAAGCCAAATAGGATTTTTGTGTGCAAGACCGAGTACCTTTGCGAAGGGCAATTGGAAGATTGTCCGGACCAGGAGACAAGGAGGAAGATTGATTGGAGGGCATGGAAGAGTTGGAGACTGGTGGTGCCGTAGACTGCTTTCGCCACTGATACACCTGCAACGGAGGAGATACTAGAGAAGGACTAACAGAATCTAGAGGGATTTGTTGTGGGATAGGAGGATCAGCTATAATGTCAGTTGAAAACTCTTTATCCTCAGTAGAATAGTATGGTGTGTCCTCGAAAAAGGTAACATTAGCACTAACATATTAGGTATAAGTTGTAGGATCATAACACTGATATCCCTTCTGTGTACGTGAATAGCCGAGAAAAATACATTTAGTAGCACGGGGGAGATAGTTTACCAGCAGAACCAGAACGTAGGTTATGAACAAAACAGACACACCCAAAGATGCGCGGGTAAGAGAGAATAACGGCTTGTCAGGAAATACAACACCGATTGGTGACTGATGATTGAGGACAGTGGAAGGCATACGATTTATAAGGTAACATGCGGTAAGGATAGCATCACTCCAAAATGATTTTGGCACATTCATATGAAATAAGAGTGAACGAGCAACTTCTAGAAGGTGACGGTACTTTTCTCCGCCACACCATTCTGTTGAGGGGTATAAGTATAACTTGTTTGATGTATAATGCCAAGATTAGAACAAAACAAAGAAATTGATTTCTGTGTATATTCTAAAGCATTATCTGTTCGTAGAATTTTAAGGGATGTATTGAACTGATTAGTAACCTCACGATGAAATAATTGGAAAACATGTAAAAATTCAGAACGGTCATGAAGCATATAGAGCCACGTTAAATGAGAATAATCATCCACAAAAGTAACAAAGTACTTAAAACCATTTCTACTAGCAATACGGGAAGGTCCCCAGATGTCCGAATGAACAAGTTCAAGTAAAGTAGATGCACGAGAATCATTACGACTAGGAAAAGAACTACGATGATGTTTCCCAAGTTCACAAGCCTCACACTCAAGAGTAGAAATTGATTTACACTTGGGAATTATTTGTTGTAACTTAAATAAAGATAAATGCCTTAAACGAGAATGCCATAATAGGGGTAATAGAACTAGCAGCTAGACCATTGGCATCAGCAGTGGAGACACCATTTAGATAGTAGTCCATCACGTTCATGCCTTCCACCAATCACCTTCTTTGTCTGAAGGTCCTGAAAAACGCAATGAGATGGGTAAAATGTAACCGAACAACTAAGAGCTTTAGTTAACTCACTAAAAGATAACAAATTTAAAGAAAGTTGGGGAACATGTAAAACAAAGGACATGTTGACACCTGATTTTTACTCGATAAAAAAAAAAAAAAAAAAAAAAAAATAAAAAATAAAAAATAAAAAATAAAAAATAAAATAATAGAGAGAAAATCCCAATTAGTTCGCAATTAATCGTCGCCGTTCATCAATAATGCATCATGGCCGTTGAAATAGACATGTGCTCAATTAGGGGAACTCTTAAACTATGAAGATCAAATCCTAGCCCTTAGTTCAATCCAAGGACCGAGATTTGATCGGTCTGAAAAATATATAAAGAGAAAAAAAAAAAAAAAAAGGGGGGGGCCATTGGACGGATCCATTTTCACTCTCGGACAACGGTTTCTCTCTCGCTCCCGCGCTCGCTCGAAAAACTCTCTGGGCTCTCTCTTTCTCTCGGACGCTCTCGATCGCTCTCTTTCTCTCTCTAAGCCTGGATGGAGCTTCCATGGCAGATCTCGAAACCCTAGCCTCGGACGATCCCGGAAGATATTCGCCATTCCTCACAAGAGAATCTCCGCCTCGCTCGACGTCCACCGGAAGAAGACCCCAGAGTCGGAGGTAGAAAGAGGAGCGAGGAAATTGCCCAGCAGCGAGGTCAAGAAGTCGTCGCCACCGTTGCGGAGTAGATCGAAAACGGCCGAACGGCCTCTCTCAAATGGGCTCTCTCGGCGCTTGACTCCGATCCCAGATCTTCAAGCCCCTCCCTTCGTGGCGGAGATTCGATTCGCGCGCCGCCGTTGCTGCAAGCCTGTCGCCGGAGTTCCGCCACTCGGAGGTTCGTGCTTCTGGATAGATAGAGTCGAAGGAGATGGAAAATAAGAAGAAATCGTTGGCGGTGTTTCTGGCCTTGAAGATGAAGAACTTGAAGCGGTCGTTGGCCTTGCTATATGCGATCCTCTTCGCGCTCGGCGTATTCCCATCCCCAATCGGTGATAGCCTCAAAGCAAAATCTCCTCCGCCGGTCGGTGCAAGCCGTGGTGACGTGATGTAACAGACGAACGCTCATCACTACCGATCAGGACAATCAGTGGATCCATCCGTCGCCGGAGCTTAACTTCTCCATATCTGATAATCCTCAACGATCCAAAGGTGCTCTAGTGGTCTAGCGTGTGCTTGATTGAGCTCGAATCGCTCAAAAGAGTCAAGAAATCCAGCTTATCTAAGATACGACGAATCCAGTTTCCGTTCGAACTTATCATCGCTAGTTCCAACCTCGTTCTTGGACGATCGTAAGAATCTTATTCTTCTTCTGGAACTCTTGTTGCAGTATCCGTATCACGATAAACCAGGTAAACTCATTCCCCTCTCTCCTACTCGTTGCAATGAGATGTGTAGAAGAATCACGTTCACGTAGTTCGGTGTAATTCACTTAAGATCTGAGCTGTAACTAGATGACTTGTGATGGCTCTGTGATTTTAATACTGATTTTAGAATGTTAGATGAGAACATGGCTTCAGTCCCGTTCCATAGCTTGAGTTAATCGTTTTGTTGTACGTGAAGTATTTGACGAAATACCTCAAAAGCATGAACGAGAAATAGATCATGATAATGTCAGATCTGAAAACGTGTTGATATGAAAAATTTCTTAGAAGTTGATTTACCAAGTATATAGATCTGATACCACTCATTGTGCCATTGTTACTGAACCTGTGTTGTTTATTGTGTTCTGTGTTCTGAATGACCTTCTGTGCAAATGACTTGATATGAGCTGGTTGCTGTGGTTTTTTGTGTTCGAAGTCTTCATGAAAGTCGAAGACGGTTCGAATATCTTCCCATTGAGCTATAGAATGCCCTGATTGAATCTCATTTGATATGGTTTTCACATGTCCAAAGTTCAGTCTAGAATCTGTCCTGTTTGAGACTTGATGCGTGTGCTCAAATTTGAGCTAGTAAACATGCTTTGCTGGAGTTGAATCTTTCATGAGAGTCATTAGAAATTTCATAAGCTTTCTAACAAGGTATAGATTGAATCAAATGGTCATCGTTAGCAAGGTCAATGGCTTCCATAAAGTCACGTTTGAGTTATTGCAATCTATAATGTTGGATTTTTGCTCTGTTTCTTTTCTGTTTTCATATAGATTTTTGTGAACAAAGTAGGATTTCGATGTCTCATGATAGATGATCAGGACATTTCCTTCTATATACTTGACTTTCATAGATTTTCTTTATGTCTTCATTTCAATGAATATCATCCATGTTTTGTGCAATCCCTGCTGTGATTTTAATTGATTGCGTTTATATGAAAATGTCTTCAATCAAGTTCCTTAAGAGCATATTTGATGCTTGATGCTTTCTAGACATACTTAGAGCATATCATAAGCTTTGCAATGATGTATGGCATGCCTCATTTGAAGATCATTGACCATGTAAAAACCATGCATCAAGTTGATATATCACAACTGAAATTGTCATGCATTTTGCTTCTAATGACAAGTCACATATCAATGTTAATGGATTTGTGTGACCTTTTGTACATAGATTTAGGGTTGAATGTCTAAATCAAACTTTTTCTTCACATTTAACCTTAGGTCATGTTCAAATTTCATGATTTTCATGCATTGATTAGATGATTTGGTAAGTTTGTTATCATGCATCATTTTCTAGTTTGCTTGTGATTGATTTGCATGCTTTAGCGATTGTTGCTTTTTGACCATGAATTTGATCTTATTTGAACTTGATACATCTTAGGAAATTTCATTCATGAAAGTTGTTCTTCATGAAATGCTTGATGTTCTGTGCTTTTCTTAGAATCAATCATACATGCATGGGTTTTACCCCAATTGCTTTGATCTTATTTGTGATGTTTGTTTCCTTCCACTTTGTATATACCTAGTTATAGGTTTCTTAGATTAGGTTTAGATTAGGAACCCAAAGATGGAGAAGGCATGAAGATGGTGGAGGTCGATGTCCACCTCGACCGTTGTCATGTAATATTCATTTTCCCGACATATGTATTGGGTTCCATTTGTTGTATAAAACCTGACGAGTTGCGGGTTTTTCTCTCTTTTTCTCATACATTTCTCTTTCATATTTTTAGGATTGCATGATAGATTTACTGTTTTTCCTTGATTGTTTACTTTATGTCTTGCAAATTTCAATTTCATTGATTGTTTTCCTTTCATTTTCTTAGAATTAGAATAGAATGAAAGTAATCCACCACGCATGATCACTTAGTATAAAAATGATGATCCCGAAAATGTAAAAAGAAATGCATGGACATGTTAGGAAAAACACAACATTTAGGTACCGAAATGGCGTTAATAGCAATATTAGCGTAACCCAAGTCCCCGAACTTAGATATCTGGTCGCGTAGGAATCGAGAGAACACTCCCAACCCTCGATTGGGTTTTCTAGCCGACCCCCAAAAACGAGGCTAGTGGCGACTCTTGTATATTCTTAGGTTGTTAAATACCTAAATCATATAAAAGTTGCTGTCACGCAGGATATGAGCTTGGGAGAGCTCGTGATCTCATGGAGGAAACTCTCATGATCAAAGTATTCATAAACTCGACCTTTTCCCCCTTGGACTTTTCAAGGGCGGCGAGATCAGGTCGCGACAGGACAAAGATAAGGAAGATGTAAGTGAAACAGTCCCTGATCCAACCACTTGAGTCGAGGAACCATTAGCTAAAATAACTTCTGATGAAGGACTAGAGTTATGGTAGGAAGAAAATAGTTCTTACTTACCCGTCATATGACTAGAAGCTCTCGAGTCAATGACCCAGGAAGTGTTAAGAGACAAAGTAGAGAAGGAGGCCATGTTACCTGTACGTGCAAGAGTGGCAGTGGATGAGAAATTGGAAGCCTCTAGTTGTTGGACACGCTTGATGAGTTGTGCAACCATATTATCTCGAGCCGTAGACTCAGAAGAACTACCCCTAGGTGGGATAGATGGGTTCATGTCGCTATAAGACACATTTCGAGCACTCCCTTCAGACACAGCAGTATTTGCAGTAACTAATTGTTGAGCCCACTCAGGCTTGCCATGCTTGGCCCAACAAGTGTCAACAATATGACCGGATTTGCCACAGTATATACACTGACGGCTATCTCGATCAGAACTTTGTCCACTACATCCACCACTAGGATCTCCCCCAAAACCACGATCTCTATTGGAAAATCCACCACGACCACAACCACCATTACTAGCCACAAATGCTGAATTGTCTTTAGATGACTTAGAAGACGGAGGGACAATGCGCTGAATTCGACAAAATGCTTCATTTATAGAAGGAACTCTCTCGCCAAAGAAGAAGCGACTCTTCACAGGCTGTAAGTCGGCATTCAAGTCAGATAAAAACTTGGCCACTTGAAATTCAGCTCGTTGTGTCTTAAGTCTCTCAAGATCAGTAGTGATGGGCTGATAAAGATTGAGTTCTTCCCACATACCTTTCAAAGCACTATAATAGTCTCCAAGAGACTTGTCTCCCTGTTTAAAATTAAAGATCTTCTCATATAGTTCATAAACTCTAAACATATTTTTGTCTTGTGAGTAACTCTCCATAAGATCATCTCATACTCCCTTAGCAGTTGTGTGGAACATGACATTAGCAATGATGGATGGTTCCATGCTATTCCATAACCACACCAGAAGTGTATCATTCTCTCTCGTCCAATCACTATAGTCTCTAGAATTTTCAGCAGGAGGGTCTGTGGTAAGATAATGAAGTTTCCTTTTAGCATTAACATAGACCTTCACAGCTTGGGCCCATAACAAGTAATTGGAGGATCCATTTAATTTAATAATGGTAATTTGAACATTGACACTATCTGTAGGAGCCTTAGTATCACTCATGACGATAATCTCAATATAAATATATCTACCACTAATCAAGTAGGCTGAAACTTTAGTGCAAGAAACAAAACAACAACAATGATGTATAATCAGATGTAATTGGCTCCATCAATTAACCAAAGGGATGCTGAAAACTCATAAATATAGATTGTTGTATAGAAGAAGATATCTGATCAGAAATCTCGATTCAAATAATTATATGCTTGACAGAAACCTAGCAAGACCAGTCAACCATAATCAATAAAGTACTCCGATTCTTGAATCCGCTGATCAGTAAGTGTTGTAATCCATGTTCACAAACCGAACCTGATGAATCTGATATCTTCCGATCTCATTTGTATCAAGACTTGAAGAGAAAATAGATAAAAATTACAGCTTTAGGTGGCTGTGCACCGGAGAAGAAGTAGGGTTACTAGGGGACTCTCAAACCAGCAATAGGATCAAGTAATCAGGTAGTTAGACCAGCTCTGATACCATGTCACAAAGCTGATTAGAGAACCCGCAGCAAATAGTAAGAGAGAAAGAAGAAGGGAGAAGGAATAGAGAAGAGGAGAAGGAGAATGTAAAAGAAAGAACAAAGAGGGGTTGTAGATTTCTGTAGTAATAGAAACCTTACACCCATTGTATTTATAGTGAATGTAAATTATATATGACAATAATACCCTTATGTAAGTAAAAAAGGAAATAAAACTCTGATAATAAAGGAAACTTAATTAAAGTAACTTAACAGATGGTATTGCTAGCATTAGCACATTGGCCTCCTAGTAAATGTCACTCTTGATGTGTAAAATCATCTTCCCACCGCAAGCTTTTGTATCCTTTCTCACCATAATTTGCTGACAAGAGATCTGGTTTTAGTCCTAACCCATTTGCATAGTGCGTTTTACTCTGCAGGATTTGCTTATACCTATTGAGGAGATAAACTCATACCTAAGCAAGAAAGAGAACAATTCGGAAAACAAGAGCTTCTTTCAAGACGAAATATCATCATTGGCATTGGGTGCGTATATAACATCGGTAGTGATATTAGTGAACATGAAAGCATTTGCTACAAACTAATGAGTGCTTTGCCTCGACAAGCCTGTTGTCTGTAACTTGATGCCCTCTGAAAACTTTATTTTACCAAAAAATGGATAGCCATCCTGGTGGTCTTTTTCCTCATTGAGTCTTATATTGGTATTTTTCCTAAGCACTTAAGATGATTCATTGTTACTGCTTATTGCAAGGCCCAACGCAAGATCCTATCTGCTGCTGCTTGCTCGCATGAAGCACCTGGTTGTTGAGACAGTTGATGGACTGATCTTGTACAGAGTTCTATAGAAGGAAATACCTTCGCAGAAATATAAGTGTTGGAATTACAGTGTTCAGTCTGTATTAGCCTTTCAGACATGCATTGTTCTGCACAAGGCTTGACATGAACATTTTTCTAAGCACTAGGTTTTGTAGAGATACCATCTCTTGTTAAATGATTACTTAATTACAATACACTGTAATTTTCATCTTAATTGCTACGGTCAATTAATCTGAAAATTGCTTAATTGCTATGTGATTTGACTCTCAACAGATACCAAAGAGTCCTCCCCTATATGCCTTGTTTGTCGTGGTGAAAGAAAGAGAGAAGAAAGTATCCAAGAGAAAATGCAGGGGAACATATGTTTAGATTGATCACTAAAGTTCTATACCCAGACTTTCAATTCACCATACAAAATAGAGCGAGGAAACACAAAATAGAACAAGGAAACAGCACTTTGTTTGGAGCATCTGAACCATTTAGAAACACAAGGGCATTTGGTAACGTTTGTGTTCCCAATAATAATGTCTGATTAGAAATTATGCTTTTTATTCTGTTTCAGGGAACAATTTTTAAGCATTTTAAGGCGTTTGATAATTGTCCAAAAATTTTATTCCCGGAATAGAATTGTGTTTGGTACCGTTTTTAAAATTTCTAATTTGATTAATTTTTTTTAATAATTTTATTACTTTTTTTTTTCATTCTTTTCTTTCTTTTCTTTTCTTTCTCTTCTTCTTCTTCAAGGTCTGCCGGTCGTCTTGGGATGACTGGCAACCGGCTAGACAAGGGCCAGTGACCTCACTAGAGCGTCGTTGGCCCTCGGCGAGGCCGCGCCTCGTCAGCCGAGCCTGCCGGCGGGGCTTGACCTCGCCAGATTTGGGAGAGGTCGAGCCTCGCCCGGCCAAGCAAGGCTCGTCGAAGGCCGGGAGGCTTGGACGAGGCCCACCTAGCCTCCAGCGAGCTCGCTAGGCCTCGCCGGACCTTGTCGAACCGGTTGCCGGCGATCGGCGGCGGTAGACAACAATGGTGATGGCGGCAGTAGTTGAAGAAGAATAGAGAGGCAAGAAGAGAAAAGAAAAAAAATAGGTTGGCTTGATTCTAGAATTGTTTCCGGGAGCAAAGAATCAACTTTTTTCTATTTCTCGATTCTACTCCAAATCTATTTCCGTGAACAAAAAAATAGAAATTTGTTCCCGAAAACAAAAATTTTATTAAACGGATTTTTGTTCCAAATCTATTTTCGTGAACAAAAGAATAGAAATTTTCGCCAAACAGAGCCTGAATGACCAATATGTAGTCATTGGACAGCCAACTAGCAGTTACACCCATGACTCAAATTTAGATGTCGAGGCATCTACATGGTTGCCATGTAGGTTATCTGCCGCATTTTCAAGTTCTCCTGGTAGTTGTAGACTTGTAGCGTGGTCATGGTCTTCTTATGTTAGACAACATTTGCTTTGTAAAGCACATTCTTGAATACGGTCAGCGATCACCATATTTCGTAGGGCAGCAGGGAAGATGCAATTTGGAGTGGAGAATGTACAATTTTTGTGGGCATCCCACCCTTGACAAGAACCAAGCTGGAAGAGGCAAAGATGGACGAGAAGCAATCCTTTCTTCTCCCTTTTATTCGTTTGATCAATTCTTCATTGCCCTTTGACATATTTGTGACGGCCCAAGCAATAGTGCGCGGGAAGGAGGGATGGCAGTGCATTCGCGCCTTGGTCCTCATATGTGCACAAGTGGGGATGCTTCTCTTGTCCCACATCGCCTAGGGAGGGAGTCCTAGGATGACTTATAAAGTTTTGGGTTCTCTATCCATATGTATATGTATTCTAGGCGAAACCCAAAGGAACAAAACCGTGATGGCCTAATGAGGCCCAAAGCAGACAATATGTGTGCACTAGCGACCCGATGTAGGGAGGGGGCACGTACCATCGTCATACTGAAAATACGTTCAGGTTCGTACCATTGACAGCAATACCTAATTTACCCTTCCACAAAAAGCACTGGGAAATCCAACCGCGGCTCTCGTTAATTAGAGAAGCCTTTGCAAATTTCAAAGCAAAGGAAAACAGCACATACTTCTAATCATTCTTGTAGAAGGGCGAAAGAATGGGCATCTAATACAGGGAACAAGCAATGGAAAGGAGCTTATTCTTCTTTGTGCGCATATTTATCTTACAAGAAACAGAGAACAGAGAAAGGAATGCAGCAAAGATTAAAGAGAAAGGTAGCAGAATTCAGGCCACTTTTGCTTTATCTTTCATTAGACAAAGGTATTCCAAATCTAAATGGAACGGCATCAAATTGCTTGCAGATTTCCACCCAGAATTGAGTGAACTATGCAACAGTTTGGAATAACGTTGTGCACACTCCATGGAACCATGTGTATTCCTACGTCTCTGCTTATATAACCTGGTAAAATCATGCTTCTTTGCCATCCTTCACCTGATAACTAGTTAGTTCCAGCATAGCGCTTATGCCAAACCTTCTTGAAAACCAATAACACCAATCACAACCATGACTGAGGTCGTCTCGAGCATCCTCGGACCTCTTTTAAAGAAACTAGCTTCACCAGCTATTGAAGAAATTCAACTGTTCTGTGGCGTTAAGGATGACCAAGAGAAGCTCAAGAGCAAACTAGAGATGATCCAGAAGGTGCTCGCCGATGCTGAGCAGAAGCAAACAAAAGAGGCACCTGTGAGGCTTTGGTTGTCGAAGCTTAAAAACTTTTGCTATGATATTGAGGATGCACTAAACGAATTCGAAACCAGAGCCTTGTGGAGGCGGGTGAGGTTGAACGAGCACTTGACCCTCAAAAGGAAGGTACACTACTTGTCTTCGTGGCTATCCAACTTCATTTTCCAATTTAAGATGGCACATAAAATGAAAGAACTGGAAAAGAGACTCGATGGGATCAATAAAGAGCAAACTAAGTTCAACTTGTCGAGTGATGTGCATGAAAAGGCTATAGTTCCACGGAGAGAAACTCATTCTTTTGCACCTGCTTCGAAAGTGATTGGAAGGAACAAAGAAAAGGAAGAAATAATAGAGTTTTTGATAGGGTCAGATGATGGTAGACCTAAAACGATAGCAATAATTCCTATTCTTGGAATGGGAGGTATTGGAAAGACGACCCTCGCCAAATTGGTATACAATGATGATGAGGTTAAAAAACATTTTGATTGTAAAATTTGGTTATCCATGCCAGTACAATTCGATGTTACCAAGATAGTAAGAGACATCATCGAGTCTCTTGGCGACAAAGAAAAATATGATAAATTTGACATGTTGCAAAATCGCCTAAGAAGTATGGTGGAGAACAAAAGGTGTTTGTTCATAATGGATGATGTGCGGGAAGTAACGCAAGAGGCTTGGGACGAATTGACAAAGTTGTTAGAAGGCGTTTTTGAAGGGAGTAAAGTCATCGTGACTTCACGAAACAAATCGATTGCCTCAATCATGGGCACTGTCCCCCCACATAATTTGGCCAACCTTTCACAAGAGGATTCTTTGACCTTATTTGTGGAGTACACATTCGTTAAAGGCCAAGAGAAGAATCACCCGGACCTTATGGTAATTGGTAAGGAAATCGTGAGCAAGTGCACGGGAAATCCTATGGCGGTGAAGGCCTTGGGAAGCTTGTTGTATTCGACAAAAAATCGGAGCGACTGGGAATATGTAAGAGATAGTGAGATGTGGCAATTACAAATTGAAATTTTACCTTCATTGAGAATAAGCTATGATCTGATGCCGTCTCACTTGAAACAATGTTTCGCTTATTGCTCGATATTCCCGAAGAACCACGAGTTCGACAGCATTAATTTGATCCAACTGTGGATCTCAAACGGGCTTATCCGATCCAGTGGAAATAATCAGGAGCTGGAAGAGATTGGACGACAGTACTTGGAGGAGCTGATGTCGAGATCCTTCTTTGATGTTGTCGAGGACATTGACCTTCTCCTGGCCTTCAAAATGCACGACCTCATCTATGAACTCGCCATTTCTGTGGCACAAACCGAATCGTCCAACATCAAAGTGTGGACACAAGATATGTCCTCAACAACTCAGCATATATCATTTCCTGACCCATCTGGTGTACCAAAAGATGAACTAAGCAGCTGCTTGAGCAAACTGAGCCGCGTCCGCACCATCATGTGTGAGGAGTTGGGATCCTCTGCCTCTGCGAAGTTCTTTCTGGAGACATGCATTTCGCGATTCAAGCACTTGCGAGTCTTATGGCTACGGGGCTCTAGCTTTGACCTACTGCCTACTTCCATTGGCAGTCTAAAGCATTTGAGGTTTCTTAGTTTAAAGGGCAACGGTAATATCAAGAAACTTCCCAAATCAGTATGCGAGCTTCGCAATCTGCAGACCTTAGATCTTGGTGGGTGCAAGGACCTTGAGGAATTGCCTGCAAACATCAAGAATATGATCAACCTCCGCGTTTTGATAATAACCACGAATCAGCGGCGTTTCCGGAGGGTGGCATAGGATGCTTGACCTCTCTGCGATGGTTAGCCGTTGTAAGGTGCGAGAATTTGGAGGCTTTGTTCGATGATATCCAATTGCTTACATCGCTCCATACGTTGATCATTGGAGAATGTCCGAAGTTGGCCTCCTTACCACAAGGCATCAAGAATCTGAAGGCATTGGAGCATCTCTGCATTTATTATTGCAAGAGCTTGAGGCTGCCAGAGGGCGAAAGTAATGAGCCGGACTCCATGTCGAGGCTTCAATCCTTCACGCTCGCGGAATTACCGGAACTGGTTTCATTGCCCGGATGGCTAGAAGGTTCTACAAGTACACTGCAGAGCGTAACAATTGTGGGTTGTCCAAACTTGCGTGCATTGCCCGAGTGGCTGCAAAATTGTTCTTCTCTGAGAACACTGGAGATTCAAGACTGTCCTGAATTGTCCTCTCCGTTAGATGGCATTTGCCTCATCCCCACATTGACAGAGCTGCGGATAATTAATTGCGGGAAATTGAGCAGTTGGGAGAAGACTCAGAAGAACATAGTGGAGAAGACCCAGAAGATGATAATAGACAAGAATGATTAAAGTTGATCCATCGGTACAAGCAAACTTCCTTTTTTATGGCATGTTTATAAATTAAAATTTGATGGTTTGAAATCGTTTTCCTTATATTGTCTTCATTTACTTGCATGGTCAACTGCCACATGGCGCTTTCGAATCCGAAGGAACAATCCTTTCCACGAGAGCTGCAGACAATTTATTTGCAGGGGGGAATTGAGCAAGAACACCAATGTTTGAAGAAGAAGATAATTGCGAATAAATATCTAAATATGTATATGTTGTCCCATAAGATATTTTCTTACAAGAATGTGAGTGGTAATGTCTAGCTAATAGCTTGGCCACTCTAAAATATCTAGAAAGATATCTTTTTAGAAATATTTGTTTGCTTATGAGTGTGTAAAGAATTCTCTCGGCCAATATTGTAGAAAGCGCCTCTAATAAAATTGTGCGTTTTCTTTAAGTGACTTTTGTGTCTTTTTCATCTATTCATATAAGAGCTTTTGCTGCGTGCGTTCTATGATCGCAGCTAGAAGTAGTGGATATGCATACAATTTATGAATCAAAATTGGACATGGATACGATTCAAATGATTGCTCATCCAATGACTTTCGGTTTGTTTATTTCATGAACAACATTCTTATAAATCAAATTCTTCCAAAAACTGTGCAATGCTATCTGCAAAGCAAAAGTGGCTATTTTGCATTTTGCAATTTCATCTAATTATTTATGTTGAGGGTTAATTTACCCCTCTAAATAATAAAAATAATAAAAGTCGAAGCACCCCAAAATGTCGTGCTATTGAAATTAAGAAGTCAGAATTTGAGGGTGAAAATGTTTCGAGGCGCCTCCTACGCTTGGAGACTCGATTCAAAATGAGGCTTGCTAGTCACTTGATGCCCCTTGGGTTTTTTTTTTTTTTTTTGGGTCTGTAAGTAGCATTCATTACTAAAACGTTTTTGAAATGCAACTAAGTTAGGAAGAAGTACATAATAAAGATCATAGTGGGTGGGGGATTATGCAGCCAACTATTTGGAAGAGTATTGTCCCAATGGGCTTTTGCGGCCCAATCGGCAGACTTATTGGCTTCCCTAGGAATATAAGATATTAAAGTCTGTTTGGTAACCTGGCCAAATAATATTTATTTATATTTTTTTATTCTCAAGAGTAGTTTTGAAACGAGAATCACGTTTGGTGAAATTTTTGTTTTAAACAGATTTAGAATAGAATCAAGAATTAAAAAAAATTTAATTATTTGTTTTCGGGAACAATTATAGAATCAAGTCTATCTATTTTTTTAGAAATGATTACTTGAATCATTTACGAAAAATATTTTTATTATTTACGAAAATGTTTGGGCATAACTTATTATCAATGATAAAAATATTTTTTTATTAGTTAGTTATTTCAAATCATATAAATTATTATTTTTATAAAAAAATTCAAATCATTTTTTGCTTACGATGTAAGAGAGCGACGAAATTTGAGGCCAACTTGTTGTGGTGATTTGATCCACGTGGACAAGATCCCCACCGTTGAGTAAGCCTCTTTACGTCCCTGATCGTATACCCTGCATTTCGAAAGCAGGCGTTAGTTTCCCGCTCCGTCATCTTCAACGAAGCTCTCTCTCGGAATCGCAGGCAAAAGCTCCGAAAACAATGGAGGAGACGATAGCGGCGCTCGGCAAAAGCCTCGGCCAATTCTGCAACCACCTCCAGAGCAGCGTCGACGCCCTCCACCAATCCCTCGATCGCCGCCCCATCCCTCTCGGTCCTCTCTCTCTCTCCCTTTCTCTCCCTTCTTCCGATTCTCGTTCCATCCAGCGATTAAAGCTGCGAATCGCATCACTGAGTTGAATCTCTTCTCATTTCACTTGCTACCGCTGGTTGTCTTGCGTTTGCTTTGGGTATTGAGCCAAGAAAAGTTGCAAGGTCGCTCGTTTTCCTTCTTTTCAGTCGATTGATTTTTTTTGGTGTTTTGATCGCAGATTCCGCTTCTTCGACCTTCATTCAGTGCCTGAACCGCCGTGTGTCGACAGCGAGCGGCGATCTCGATTTGCTCGACTCCATGACGTTCGGGACCGTGTCGTTTGAGGAGCTGTTGGGTCACTGCAACGAGGTCTTCAAGAAGAACCAAAGCGACCTCGCTCAGCTCGAAGAACGCCTTAAGAGCTTCGGCTACGTCCCCGGTAGTTTGAGCTCGACAATTTTTTCTGCCTGTGTATTTGATTGCGAATAATTGCATGGAACTAGTTTACCTGGGGTTGAAGTTTACGTCAATATGCTGGATCGCTAGGAGTTGAAAGGAATGAAAATGTGCAAGTCAGTTATCTGCAGACTTTGATATCCTGGTTTTGTTTTGTAGATGTTGACGATGTTGAAGAAGATACAGTCGACGACTTACCAAGCCCTCTCGAACTTGATCCTAATTCTCCACTATCAAATGATGGATTTGACCAGCCATCTTCATGTTCGGGGCGACTTACTGCAGCGTCTTCTATGACGAAGAGTTTTGAAGAAGATTCTCTGTATCCTTGTCAGGTTTTAATATAGCAACTTTCTTTTATCCAAGTCTGAAATATTTGGCAAATTGTAGAATTCTAAGCCGAAGAGGTTAAGAGGGATGGATCAATTGGCTGGACTCCACACCTGGCCGGAGCTTCTATCCCTTAGGAACAATCAGTAGACAGTTCGCTTGCTTTGAGTACAGGCCCTTTTCATGAGCCTACCCTGAGTAGGCTGAGTGCGGCAAGAGCACCCCTCAGTGGACTCACTCGAAAGCCATGAGTCCATCTCCCGTCAGCTCTATTGGTTGTGTTTGATTCTAGTGTCAGAAAAATAATCTTGAACAGTGTTTATTCCATTGTGACTTGAGAGTTTACGTACTGTCCACAACTACTGCAATGCCATATCATTTGGCAGTATAGGTACTGCCTTATTATACCCAAGTTGCAAATAGTGTTGCAATATGCAAATTTTCATCCTAAATGACTGAAAAGTGAAAAAATGGCCAATTATGGTATACTATTTCCTAGATTTTGTTGATTTGTCCTTCCTGAAGTTCCCTAGATTTGATGACTCCATCAGCTTGAAAAGACTCGGTATATCTGACGTAGCTCTGGCCACATTAGCTTTGGAAGGTGAGGCAACTTTGAGGATGTGTTTGACATGCTCTGTGCTTTATGGAAAAGACGTGATTTTTCTTCATTGTCATTTGGAACATCAAGTTAGTCCTTGTTGAGATGATTAGAGAGATAATTTGTGAGAAGGCAGTTGAATTCCTTATTAGCCAAGCAGTTTTTGTCTGACAATTTTTCCCTTCTATATCATTTCCAGCTAATGGCAAGACTCTTGAGCCAAATCCATGTTCGAGACAACCACGAAAGTATGTTTCGGTACAGTTTCTGAACAACAATAGTTTCGGTAACTGACCATTCACCTTCATTTCCCTAGAGAGACAACATATGTCAAAATGCCAAATAGGAAAGGATATTCCAATCTGAAATTTGCTTCCGTAAAATGGCGCTTGAAAACAACTTGCTTATTCCAAAGTCGAATCTCATTTGATTAATTGAACAAGGAGTCACTGAACTTTGAAATGATCATCGCATTTTGCACGAGGCGTCAAGGAGCTAAAACTAAAAGGCAGTATCAAGAACATTAACCAGATCCTCATCGCTGGTCCTTTGCGATTACATGGAGTAACGATAACACCGACCGGAGGCTCATTGTTAACTGGCAAAACACAAACCGCGGTTCAAAAAATCACAGTCGATCAGTTTGTCAATCCGGTTTCACAATTTTCACGATATTCATAATTCAAGCCTGAGCCACCCCCAAAAATAATGAGCGGAGAATTAAACCCTAACCCAATTTTTCCCCCAAAAAGAAATGCTCGACCACCGAAAAGCCGATGGAACCAAAACCCAAAAAAAAAAAAAAAAAAATGGCGCACCTTGAGATAAGCATAAAGCGTGGGGCAAGCGATGCAAGCAACGCGAGAGGGAGAGCCCGAACAGAGAGCGAGGACTTCGTCGGCGACGGTCTCGGCCGTCTCGCGGTCGTACCAGAACTGGCTCAGCCTCCAGTCCTCCGTTACCAGCGCCACCTCCGACTGGTCCGCCGGCGACTCGTTCTGGTTCTGGTTCTGCTCGCGGAGGAATTCCTGGAGTGCCGCGAGGGCTTGCGAGCTGAGCGTAGGCGCGTCGTCGTCGTCGTCGACGTCGACGCCGACGTTGCGATCCGCAAGTTCTTCCATGGCTTTGGAATTGGAGAGGGACGGCGATGTGAGGACGGCGGGCGGGGTCGAGGAGCTAAAGCACTAGTGACCACGGAAGGCGCAGTCATCTTCATTTTTCTGTCTTTCTGAATTTATTGTTGTGCATTTTCTAATTTCTTAAAGTGAGAATTGGGTGAACAATTCTTTGCTTCATTCGAATTTACGAGTCTCATAATTTAAATTTTATTTGATTCGAAATGCTTAAAACCTAAATATATTCACGTAGAGATGCACATATAACACATATAGTTTTAACATAATGTCCAAAAAATTGAATCACTTTTATTTTGAAATTTTCAATTATTTCTGGAAAATAAATCATGATTTGCTTTTTTCTAAGCAAAAGAGCAAAGACTCTGAACAATCTCATAATCATGGTGTCAATTGCCTTTTCAGGGAAATTATTAAAAAAAAGTCTTAAATTTATTATAATTGTGACAATTCAATTATAAATCTTTTATATTTGTGTCATAGTTCAGTAAATCCAACCAATTCTGCCCAGCCAACAATAACATAATACTACTTGCACTGACGTGATATTTTCAAAATATTATTTTAATATTTTATTCTATTTTCTTTATTTTTTTCCCCTTCTCCTTCCCCCGCTCCTTGTCCTCCCTTTAGCTCGACAAAGGTCACTGACCATAGGCGAGGGCATCGCGGCCCTCGCTAGTTTGGGCGAGGGATGCCGAGCGATGCCCTTAACCACTACCAATGAGGACATTATAGCCCTCGCCTGTGGCCAGTGAGAGTCGGCTGGCAACCCTTGCCCGTCCTAAGGGTAGGGAAAGGGAAAAAGAATAAAGAATAAATTATAAATAGATTCAAAATATATTTAAAATATTATTTTAAAAATGCCATATCAGCGACGGTAACACCACGTTAGCGCCGACCGGTTAAAATTGATCGGATGAACTGAACTGACATATATGCAAAAACTTTAGAACCTAATTAGCTAAAAAAAATTATAACTGAATTGGTACAATTATAATAGATTTAAGACTTTTTCATAATTCTCCCTGCTTTTTCTATAAACAATGAACAAGCTATGAGTGCCAAATTGTTAGAATATCCAAGGACACATTTTGATTCGGTTAATCACAAATTCACAAAGAAGGTAAACATATTGAACGGGCAGAGAGTAAGAAAAGCCGTAAGAGATCCAAGCGATGAACTCAGCCATCTATTTTGAAATGCGATTCCAAAAGCGAAACAACAAAATCTGATCCTGTTGCACTAGCCGTCGATGATACATGAAGTTCGCTCGAAATTAGCTACAAGGACCAAGGAACCCCCTCCCAAGAGAAGAAATGAACACGACATTGAAGCTGATAATTAGAAGCAAACATCATTCCAGAGACGGTGGCCAAACAAAGCTGCTTTTGTGTGACATGTCGCCATTGCCCAGCTGTCTCCGCTTTTATTGACTTGCATTTAACTCGCTTTGCAAATCACAAAACTCGAGAAAATATTTAGTAGTATAACATTATCACTTCATGCAATGATAGTTATAAGGCACTATATGCTTAGTTAGATACTGACACGCAGCAAGTAATTTGAAATTAAATCAGGATATATTGAAAGTTTGTCAGGACAGGTCGGAAAATAAAACAAACTAATTATGTAGGTTTGATAATGTTATACTGATGCCAGCCCCGACCTTCTCTTGGACCTTCTGGCCGTAACTCACTCTGATTTCCTTCGCTCTTTTGCTCTTTTTTATGTTTAGAAATCTCTTTTCATTAACTTTCTCCGATTCCTATTTGGTTTACCAAGGAAAAACGAAATTAGAGAAACTCATGAGCTAAGTAGCACTGACACATAACATACGACACGATACAACACGATATGTCAACATGTCATTTCCCAAAAATAGAGAATTCTAATACGTTGAGGCACGTTGTATATTAAATGAATATTTTTACTTTTAATTAATTTAATTCAAATTCATAATCAAGTAAAAGTTTTTTAATTATGATGGCCTTGTTTTTTAATTATGATGGGCTTGTTGCGTGATTCTCTCTTTTTAGAATTTTTTTTTTTTTTTTTTTTTGGCGGTGAAGTATGTTGTTTCAGCCTGGTTTGCTATCTTCCCTCAGATTAATGGTGCTTGGGTTTGCTTTTGATCTCTATAGCCGGTCGATTATAGTGCTAGGTGGAAGATTTTGCGTGCTAGAGGGAGGAGGGGAGACCCTCACGACCGGTTCAGAGGGCGGGGATAGCTTCGTTTAAGCTAATACTTGAATAGATTAGATTCTCGAGCACGACTGCCGCCGACATGATCTCCTGTAGATGCCGAGTTCATAGGATCTGTCTAGCGCATTTGTTCAGTAAGCTCCAGTGATGTTTGAACTTTGTGAGATGATTTTTCAATATTTTAGTGGATGCTCAGCTCTCTCTTTATATAAGTTAGACTAGATTGTCAATGCCGAGTTCGGGGTCATATAATAATCTAAAGCCTTGACGGCGGGGAGTGCTTGCATTTCATGCTTTGGGTGTTGTGCGATTGCTAATGCCTTCAGGCTCTTGGTGACCTTGAATTTCTCCTCATCTCCACTATTCCTATGCTGGATTAGATAGTCTAAAACAAGTGATGCACAGCCTCATAGAGCCTCTTTGCCTTCACAAATCACAGAAGGTGACGGCATGGAACAGATTGAACATGGCTGCAGTTGACTTTTCATAAATGAACTCCTCTCTGTCTATCAGTCGCTACCGTTTATTTAAAGAGTCCATTGGTATTTTCTTGGCCTTCTGCTAGCACATCCCAATTTTTTCGCAGTTGTCTCAGGTTTCATCAAGGTGACTGTTGGTGTTGCTTAGTCTGGGTGTGTGTTTTAATTTTACAAAGACCATGCAGAATCTTTTGCTTTCTGTTGCCTCAAATACGTACAATAAGTATGAGTTCATTATGCTCCTTTATAACATTGTTATTCCGGCTTTACTTTTTAGGTCGTTGATTTGCTTGAGCCAAAGCTTATTCTGAACTAGTAGCAGCAGATGGTCAAGAAAAAGCAAAAACAGCAAGCCATGGAACACGGCAATGACTATGATTCTACCTGCGAGGTGGATCCCTACGAAGATACGAGCTGGGTGATTGTGAAAAAACAGAGGATCACTATTTTGGCGCCGCCTTTACCTGTTGCAGAAAAATCTGCAGTATCAAAGCCATCCTCGAGCCAGGTGCAAGACATACCTAGGGAACATGTGCCAGAGAAATCAACACTTCCAGCCGAGGGGAGTCCTGTAATGCCGTCCGTCAGTGAATACGAGAAGGCGACATCATTGCCACTTGAGAATGACATATTCAGGGAGGTTTCTTCTCCACACCCGTCAGACCGACCTAGAATCTCGGGAATGGATTCCAGAACACAGTCCAAGAACCCTGCCAAAGTTTCTGGTCAGAAGTTACACGAAGTAGTGAAAACATCAAATACCTCAAAAAGTATCAACCGGGAGAGAATGTTGAATGGTCCTTGTTACTTCTCCAGCGGGGTGACGATCCTTCACAAATCAGCAACGGTTGCCGATCGTGGGATCGCAACCGTTGCTGATCCTTATTCTCATGCACGATCGAGCACGATCGTGCATGAATGGAACGGTCAGCAACCGCTGACCGTTTATGCACGATTTCGTGCGTGATGGTCAGCGGTTGCTGACCATCCATGCACGAACAAAATGCGTGTATGATGGTCAGCAACCGCTGACCATCATGCACGAATTCGTGCGTACACGTGCAAGTATTCGTGTGAAATGGTCAGCAAAAATTGCTGACCATTTCCACTTTAATTAATCAATTAATTAATTAATCAATTAATTAATTAATTAATTAAATGAATAAAATAATTAATTAATCAATCCCCTTAAAAATAAAAATAATATAATCTTTATATGTGAATTTTGGAATACATTAATATGTATTAGCTTTGGGCATGCGTGTGCATCATATGCACGTAGGCTCGTGACTATAATACAAATTAAATTAAATCTTATTTAATTTAATTTTGAATCGATTCAATTCGATTGCAGTAATTGCAAACACATTTGCAACAATATTTCTCTCTTGTTCCACATTATCCTAATTATTTATGGTGTGTGACATCCCTAGCTTCATCACTAAACTGGTAGTAAGACTTGTACTAACACATTAGTACTCCCAAAAGAATTAATTGTCCCAATTAATCTTTGGGTCCTACAAGCCATGATATGAATGGACCTAGACTTAGAACTAGGGAAGGAGAGTAAATATCCGGTTCTAACAGGAGGTGCCAATGGATCGAAAGGTCTGAACCTTCCTTCTTCAAGAAGCTGGATTTGCCTCTTGAGCTTTTCTATTTCAGGCTTTGGATTTTCAAGATAATGATACCCTAGATGTTGTCCTGATTCCAAGGCGTGAAGCCTTTTCTGGAATTCAGACAGTATCTTTTTGGTACTTTCATCATACCTTTGGAGATCTTGTTGCACATTTCCGATCTTGGAATCAATTGCCTTGAAGGCATTGTTTTGTGCTAACAAAGTCTCTGATTGCCAATTTAGAACAGCTTCAGCAGCAGGAGTCTTTCTTTGTCTCCCATGTTCATCCACATCAGTGGGGGTAGATATCTTAGGAACGTGACGATATCTGCCTTGTGGATCAATGAACTCTTCTGCGGCAGGAAACGAGAGTTTAGAACTTTCTCTGACAAGAGGGGGAAAGTCTGTTTCTTGGAACATGGTGATAGAAGAAGTGGGAGGTGTTTCTGCTGGAGCCTCAAGTGGGTAAGAATGTTTCTTAGCCCATTTTAAGATTGGCTTATAAAACGGGGAAAGAGCTTGTCTTTTCTGAGGAGGAGATGGGGGAGGAGATTTTGGTGGATCTGGTGAAACTTGGGTCGTAGTTTCGAATTCTAGTGGTGGAGGTGGTGCATAAGAAACCATGAACTGGTATTTATCACACTCACCAAGAGTATCTGAGAGGGATCTCCGTTTAAGTATCTTTGGTACACCTTATCCTTAGGTTTCTTTCTCCGAGGTGGAGATCTCGCAAAAGGATCTACTTCGTTAGGGGAGTTTGTGCAATAAGAACATTGGCAAAAAGGATCCCAAAAACAATGACCATAGTTGTCTTTGTAGTAATGGACAGGATGTCCATCACTATTGAAATGTCAAACAAGCTTTTTGGATCTGGCTCGGAAATTGACCGAGGAACACATGGTTCAATCATGAAGAGGGTCCGGAAGATAGAAGGACTTTCTTCATTTTCCTTGCCAAATTTGATGGAAACAGTTCCATCTTTTTTCCGTACGAACTCCGAGTCTATGGATTTGGAAAGGCTTGTTATCTTTGGTGTAGCTTTTCATAGTTGGTGATCCAAGTCTCTCGGAAGGAGCTTGGCCAATGTATCCTTGGGGATCTATCTGGGAACATGGATGCAGGATGCCTGATCATTCTGCATTGATATAAACAATGCATCTTCATTACCATCAATGAAGTTGAGGTCAAGAGCATGATTCTGCACTCGATAAACCATCTGGTAATGTAGGGTTGCAGCTACAGAGTCAGCAGTTTGAGGGGCTCCAGTAAGTTGGACTTGGATTTTTAAGAAAGAAAGTGGCGAGGGTGAAAGAGCTATGTTGAAGTTTGGATATAGAGTAACAAAGACTGTTCCAAAGCATTCAAAGTAGTTTGAACAGACCGATGCAAGCATGCTGGTATTGTAAAAATCTGGTATCTAACGGTGCGATTCTTGCCACAACCGGCAAACCCTTTGGCCATGAAAGGTAAGAGCAAGTCGGACAGCTCCATAATGGACATGAGTGTATCCTTGTTGAGCCCATTGTCAGGAAATTCTGGAGGGATTTGAAGAGTAACGAAGTACTCCTTTTCGGTGGCGAGGAATGGGATGCTGGTCGAATTTGGAGGACTGGACGTATTCCTTTACTTGCTTTGGGGTTTGGTGAATAAGCTGGTGGATGGAGCGGATAGGTGAAAATGATGAGTTTGGTTTGGCAAAAGCAGAATAAGGGTTCATGAGAGGAAGTTGGGTTTCAAAAATCTTGGTTTCATCACTAAGAGAGACTTCATAAAGATAGTCTATTTTCGAGGCATTGGACACACGAAATTCTGGAGGGGTTGAGGATGAGGAAGATGGAGCAAGAGAAACGGGTGCTTCGAGGATTTCTGGTTCTGCAGACATGATGAGAAGGGATCTTCTCAGCACTGGATTCACCTATCAAGCGCATGGAATGGATAATATTAAAAATGAAACCATGGCTAGCAATATGTTATGGCTACCCAGATAGTGTGAATACTTTAAAAACATAATGAACCTGTCAGCTTTGGCTACAGTGTAATTCAATCCCTCTGTCTTACTATGTCCCGATCAAACAAAGACCATGGAATATTTGTTAAGTCATTAATTCGATCATATGCACAAATCTAATTTACATGCATTTTATTCGAGACATAAACAATTTGTTCTCAGTTACAACCCCGGCCGAGGATTTCAATGCAGTGTTACAATTAGATCGCATAGGACATCATTATTATACCTTGCATGTAACAAGGAGACGGATTCCATATTGCGTACACTTGCAACTTCGTATATGAACGAACTATGACCATCAAGTATAAAGACGGATCAACAACCCGGCATTATGAGCACCCGTAAATCATAGTTGTTCAATACACAAGTTAACATTGTGCCTCAGGTCTAAGGATTATTTACACAAGACCAAAGCATGAACAATTAGACATTGACCACGCTAAAAGCTTCCAGGTCGCTAATCATTCCATATGCGTCACGTTCGGTGAACTTGTCTAATACAAACACCTGTGTTCTAACTCAGGCATCATAATACCCAATAACATGTGACTCATCATTCCCTTAAGTATCCAATACTTAATGGCGAAGTTAAGGACACAATGGTCTCAACAGGATTATTAATATCCATTCAATAATTCATCGATCGGGAACGATTTAAAGATTCAGTCTAACTATGAACCCGTCACATATATTCTTGATGTATCAAGAATAGGTCTAGTTGCAACTGATCTTATGGAATCATTCATAAATATAAAATAATTTGACAAATGAATGAATACATCATTGCCAGTAATTAAATAATAATAATGAAAGTACAACTTAAATCCCTAATATGTAACTATTACATAATAACTTTAGAGCATACATCCAACAATTGATGCACGCCATCGACTGCGTCTGCGATCCTTATCATTGAAGACTCGAAGTGCCTCCTAGGATTTGCTAAGCATTTGAGCTATTCGAAAAGATACATGATCCAGTAACTGGAGCTAAGGCCAACTCCTTGTGAATCAGAAGCATGTGGACACCAGGACAAGAAAAGCATCCGGCGGCTTTAAAGGGTGTCCCCGCCCGCGAACTTAAGTTGCTGGTATCTCCGTCCTCGCTCTTATACTAAGAGAAACGAACTCGGTTGCTCCTTGTAATTAATTTTCTCTTGTTTCTTCCCCTTTTCTAGGCAGGATCGAACACGTTCGACCAATGCCACTAGTTCTACCCAATTGAAAGAGATTGTGTGCCTGTGTGGTGAAGAATTTTAGAGGCAGTAGAATTTCGGCTTAGATTGCTTTTCTCCCCGCTGCTCGGAGTTGCAGCATCCTCGGGTCAAAGGGGAGAGTACAGTACGCTAGGGTCATTGCACTGACAATTAAAACTTAAGTCTTAAGGCTCCAGTTTGTTGAAGATAGAGAGCTTCCGGTTCTTGGGAAGTAATTAGCTTGAAATGGCCCAATTTGCTTAAAATAAAAATTAACAACTTAGCATTGGGTTGTAACTAGCCTTTGTTACGTTTCTGTCAAATGATATCCTTGTAGGTTTGCTGTGTAAATTTATCTCCACACCACTTGATGACATGGATTTGAAACACCCGAACCGCGCGGTTTAAATCTAGAATAACTTTCTTTATTAGGAGGGTTATTCTTTCTTCATAATTTGTTGGAAGGTAATTTTTGGGGAGAACAAAAAGTGAGTTAATTGACCGTTTTAATTTGATATAAAGACTAATTTCTTTCATGCACTATTATTTTTCTGGATAAATAAGATACTTAATGTTATTTTCTTTTCTTTTTTACCACTTAAAGGGATCTTATATAGAAAGCATGGTGTTTTACTGTTGTTTTTAACAACTAAAAACAATATTTATCCAAAATTTACAAAGAAATTGAGAGGAAGATTATTAGAAAGCAAGTGAATTATTACTTAATGAGTGAGAATTACAAATATTGGAGTGTATTTTTAGAAAATAAAAGTGAGATAAACGATGCTTTTGACTTAAATATATATAGGCTAGGGCAATAGCACGTAATTAGAAGATCATGTAAACAAAAGCAAAAAATGAGTGATTATAATTTTGTTTGTTTTACAAAAAATAAATTATTTGAAAATTATTTTTCTAAAAATAATTTTACATCACTTACAATAATAAAATGAATGAAAAATATTTTTATCATCCACAAAAATATTAAGATATAATAAAAAAATCTTATTTTGATTAATTATTTCAAATTATATAAATGATTACTTTTATAAAAATTCAAATTATTTATTTTTTGCCAAAAAAAAATCTTTGTACAACGAAATTTGAGGCCAACTTTTTCCAATGACTGGTCCACGTGGACAAGATCCCCACCGTTGAGTAAGCCTCTCTATGTGCCTGATCTTAGAACGTGCAGTTCGAAAGCAGGTGTTCGTTTCCCGCTCCGTCATCTTCAACGAAGCTCTCTCTCGGAATCGCAGGCAAAAGCTCCAAAAACAATGGAGGAGACGATAGCGGCGCTCGGCAAAAGCCTCGGCCAATTCTGCAACCACCTGCAGGGCAGCGTCGACGCCCTCCACCAACCCCTCGATCGCCGTCCCATCCCTCTCGGTCTCTCTCTCTCCCCCTTCTTCCGATCCTCGTTCCATCCAGCGATGAAAGCTGCGAATCGCATCACTGAGTTGAATCTCTTCTCATTTCACTTGCTACTGTTAGTTACTTTGCGTTTGCTTTGGGTATTGGGCAGAGAAAAGTTGCAAGGTCGCGCGTTTTCCTTCTTACCAGTCGATTGATTTTTTTGGTGTTTTGATCGCAGATTCCGCTTCTTCGACCTTCATTCAGTGCCTGAACCGCCGCGTGTCGACCGCGAGCGGCGATCTCGATTTGCTCGACTCCATGACGTTCGGGACCGTGTCGTTCGAGGAGCGACCTCGCTCAGCTCGAAGAGTGCCTTAAGAGCTTCGGCTACGTCCCCGGTAGTTTGAGCTCGACAATTTTTCTGCCTTTGTATTTTATTGCGAATGATTGCATGGAAGTAGTTTACTTGGGGTTGAAGTGTACATCAATATGCTGGATCGCTAGGAGTTGAAAGGAATGAAAAGGTGCAGGTCAGTTATCTGCAGACTTTGATATCCTGGTTTTGTTTTGTAGATGTTGACGATGTTGAAGAAGATACAGTCGATGACTTATCGAGCTCTCTCGAACTTGATCCTAATTCTCCATTTTCAAATGATGGATTTGACCAGCCATCTTCATGTTCGGGGCGACTTACTGCAGCGGCTTCTATGACAAAGAGTTTTGAAGAAGATTCTCTGTATCCTTGTCAGGTTTTGGTATAGCAACTTTCTTTTATCCAAGTCTGAAATATTTGGCAAATTGTAGAATTCTAAGCCGAAGAGGTTAAGAGGGATGGATCAATTGGCTAGACTCCACACCTGGCCGGAGCTTCTATCCCTTAGGAACAATCAGTAGACAGCTTGCTTGCTTTGAGTACAGGCCCTTTTCATGAGCCTACCCTGACTGAGTGCGGCAACAGCAACCCTCAGTGGACTCACTCGAAAGCCATGAGTCTATCTCCTGTCAGCTCCATTGGATGCGTTTGATGCTGGTGTCAGAAAAATAATCTTGAACAGTGTTTATTCCATTGTGACTTGAGAGTATACGTACCGTCGACAACTACTGCTAAGCCATATCATTTGGCAGTACAGGTACCGCCTTATTATATCCAAGTTGCAAATAGTGTTGCAATATGTCAGCTATGCAATATGCAAATTTTCATCCTAAATGACTGAAAAGTGAAAAAATGGCCAATTATGGTATACTTTTTCCTAGATTTTGTTGATTTGTCCTTCCTGAAGTTCCCTAGATTTGATGACTCCATCAGCTTGAAAAGACTTGGTATATCTGACGTAGCTCTGGCCACATTAGCTTCGGAAGGTGAGGGAACTTTAAGGATGTGTTTTAGTAATCTATTTTTGCTAGCAAAGACTAAGTTTAGTAAATTCTGAACCGATGAATTGACGGCAGCCGATAGTTAAACGAGCGGACGAAGCGTATCTCCCGAATTGGATTCCTCGCTCCTATATATTCCCCGACCGTCGTTCCTCGATTCACCGCCTCTCTATATCCCTCGAAAATAACTCAGCTCTTCTACTCCCCAAGAAATGGCCTCCGACAGGAGGGTTGCTGCTCCGTGAGTTGCGATTCCACCAGTCGATAGGAATGAAGAAAGAAGAGCCAGGGAGCGAGAGATACAGAACTTCATCATGATCGTGGCTATTCTTCTTGCAGCTATGTCCTTCCAGGCGGCTATCAGCCCGCCAGGTGGGGTTCATTCCGAAGCCGCCGGCAAAAACGCTGGAAGAGCCGTCATGGCAAAAACACTGGAGGATGCTGGAAGAGCCCACCAGCGTTTTTGCCGGCGGCTTCGGAATGAACCCCACCTGGCGGGCTGATAGCCGCCTGGAAGGACATAGCTGCAAGAAGAATAGCCACGATCATGATGAAGTTCTGTATCTCTCGCTCCCTGGCTCTTCTTTCTTCATTCCTATCGACTGGTGGAATCGCAATTCGCGGAGCAGCAACCCTCCCATCAGAGGCCATTTCTTGGGGAGTAGAAGAGTTGAGTTACTTTCAAGGGATATAGAGAGGCGGTGAATCGAGGAACGACGGTCGGGGAATATATAGGAGCGAGGAATCCAATTCAGGAGATACGCGTCGTCCGCTTGTTTAACTATCGGCTGCCGTCAATTCATCGGTTCAGAATTTTCTAAACTTAGTCTTGCTAGCAAAAATAGATTACTAAAATTAGTCACTATTCCTGCTCGGTCGTTCCATGTTCGCTAATGGCAAGACTCTTGAGCCAAATCCGTGTTCAAGGCAACCACAAAAGTATGTTGGTCCATGCTTGAGTTTTTCCTTCTTTCTCGGTCTTCTTTTTTCCTTTTCCATTTTTGCTTTTTCTTCATTGAGGCGTGAACCTCCTCTGCTATTAATCTTTCCTTCTCGTTCCAATTAGAAATCAAGAGGATAAGATGCATGACCTGGAAGGGCCATATCAACCTGCTATGGTGAA
Organism: Eucalyptus microcorys; assembly: GCA_014182515.1. NCBI lineage: Eukaryota > Viridiplantae > Streptophyta > Magnoliopsida > Myrtales > Myrtaceae > Eucalyptus > Eucalyptus microcorys. Next base: position 29,313,684 of record CM024562.1, on the reverse strand, counting down.
CTTGGGGGCAAGTGAAGGTACTGATACAAAATATATGCATGGGTTATTGCTTAATTAGATTCTATTAAGTTCACCCTTCCTACTCCCGGACTTTATACTTACGTGATTCGGTACATTTGAAACCAGTTAAAGGTCCAAAATCTGTAGTTAAGGCATCCAAAGATGAGTATGAAAGTCTTCCTTCCTACATAAAAAGTCTTGCATCATGGGAGGTATGAAACTCTAACTTAAGCTTTGTATTTGTCTCTGACTCTTAGCAGATGCACTGCAGGCAATCACTTTTATTTAATATTAAGCTGCTGTCATAAGACCATCAGGGTTAGTAGCGCGTGAACCATATATTCTTTTGAAACAGAAATAGTGTGCTTGCTTGATTGGATTATTCCTACTAGTACAACATCTTAGAGAATTTTGAAAATGAAGTAGGTTAGATGGTTTCACTAGCATTAGAACATTGGCAAGCTAGTAAATGTTACTTGACATGTGAAATCATCTTCCCAGCGCAAGGATCTGTGTCCTTTCTCGCCATAATTTGCTGACAAGGGATCTGCTTTTTGTCCTAACCCATTTGCATTGTGCATTTTACCCTGCAGGATTTGCTTATAGCTATCGAGAAGATAAACTCATTCCTAAGCAAGAAAGAGAACTGTTCAGAAAACAAGAGCTTCTTTCAAGACGAAATATCATCATTGGCATTGGGTGGGTATATAACATCAGTAGTGATATGAATCTCTGAGTGACCATGAAAGCATTTGCTGCAAACTGACGAGTGCTTGCCTTAACAAGCCTGTTGTCCGTAACTTGATGCCCTCTGAAATCTTTATTTTACCAAAATATGGATAGCCATCCTCGTAGTCTTTTTCTTCATTGAGTCTTATATTGGTATTTTCCTGTTCACTTAAGATGATTCATTGTTCTGCTTATTGCAGGGCCCAAGGCGAGATCCTATCTGCTGCTGCTTACTCGCATTAAGCACTTGGTTGTTGAGACAGTTGATGGATTGATATCGTACAGAGTTTTATAGAAGGAAGTACCTTTGCAGAAATATACTTGTTGGAATTGGGTGTCCAGTTTGTATCAGCCTTTCAGACATGCATTGTTATGCACAAGGCTTGAAATAAACATTTTTCAAAGCACGAGTTTTGTGGAGAAATCATCTTATGTTTTTATGATTACTTTATTACGGTACCCTGCAATTTTAATCTCAATTCCTACGGTCAATTAATCTGAAAATTCCTCAATTGCCATGTGATTCGACTCTCAAACAGTTACCAAAGAGTCATCTCCTTGTTTGTTGTGGTGAAGCGAGGGAGAGAAGAAAGTATTAAAGAGAAAATGTGGGGGAACATATGTTTTGATTGATCACTGAATGATCAATTTGCAGTCATTGGGCAGGCAACTAGCGGTGAGACTCGTGCCCTGAATTTAGATGTCGAGGCATCTACATGGTTGGCATGTACGTTATCTGCTGCGTTTTCGAGTTCTCCTGGTAGTTGTAGACTTGTCGCGTGGTCTTCTTATGTTAGACAACAGTTGCTTTGAAAAGCACATTCTTGAATACAATCAATGATCACCGCATTTCGTAGGGAAGCAGGGAAGATGCAATTTGGACTGGTGAATATACAATTTTTATGGGCATCCCACCCATGACAAGAACCAAGCTGGAAGAGGCAAACTATGAACAAGAAGTGATCGTTTCTTCTCCCTTTTATTTGTTTAATCCGTTTTAGTGAAGGATCAAGAAGACCGTGCAAAGCAAAGAGTACAAGACTCAACCTGCTGCACACCGAAAATACATTCAGTTTCGTACCATCGATAGCAAGACCTAATCTGTACGGGTACATGGAATAAGCTTATTATAGAAATGTTTCTTGTTTCCGTTATCATCTCAGAGGTCTCTGTGACTCCCATCAAGCATAGTTCTTTTCCACCCCACCCAAGTTCCAAGGTTTGGCTACTATCCTGCTTGCGTGCCTAGGCTAAATGGAAGTTAGAAATAGTGCTGTGTGATTAAAAAGCATCATGAAGTTCCAATCTCGATAGGAGTTGCACCATCAAAATCTCGTGGAAACGAAATCATAAAGGAAAAGGAAACATCCAGCAATTGATAGCATCAAATAAAGCTACGAGTCACCGCGATCAGTGAAAGTATAACTAGAACAAGAAGGCATAGTCTGGACGATCCCTTTCACGAAAAGCACTGGGAAAACCCACCAAGACTCTCGTTAATTTGAGAAGCCTCTGCAAATTTTAAAGCAGATGAAAACAGCACATACTTCTAAACCAATCATTCTCATTCTTGTAGAAGGGCGAAAGAGTGGGCCTCTAATGCAGTGATCAAGCAATGAAAAGAGCTGATTCTTATCTGAGCACATATTTGTCTACAAGAAACAGAGTAACAAAGAAAGGAATGTAGTAAAGATTAAAGAGAAAGGAAGCAAGATTCGGGCCACTTTTGCTTTATCTTTCATAGACGAAGGTATTCCAAATCTAATTGGAACGACATCGATTTGCTTGCAGATTTCCGCCAAGAATCGAGTGAACTATGTAACAGTTTGGAATAGCGTTGTGCACCCTCCATGGGACCATGTGTACTCCAAATTTTCAAAGCAGAGGAAAACAGCACATACTTCTAAACCAATCATTCTCATTCTTGTAGAAGGGCGAAAGAGTGGGCCTCTAAGACAGGGGTCAAGCAATGAAAAGAGTTTATTCTTATCTGTGCACATATTTGTCTACAAGAAACAGAGTAACAAAGAAAGGAATGTAGTAAAGATTAAAGAGAAAGGTAGCAGAATTCAGGCCACTTTTGCCTTATCTTTCCATCAGACGAAGGTATTCCAAATCTAATTGGAACGGCATCGAATTGCTTGCAGATTTCCACCTGGAATTGAGAGAATTATGCAACAGTTTGGAACAACGGAGCGCCTGCTCCATTTCACCGTGTGTATTTCTATGTCTCTGCCTATATAACCTGGAACAATCATGCTTCTTTGCTATCCTTCTCCTAATAACTAGTTTAGTTCCTGCATTGCGGTCACACCAAACCTCCTCAAAAACCAATAACACCAGACACAACCATGACTGAGGTCGTCTCGAGCATCCTCGGACCTCTTCTGCAGAAACTAGCTTCACCCGCAGTTGAAGATTTTCAACTGGTATGGAGCGTCAAGGATGACCGAGTGAAGCTCAAGAGCACGCTAGAGATGATCCAGAAGGTGCTTGCTGATGCTGAGCAGAAACAAACAAAAGAGGAAGCTGTGAGGCTTTGGTTGTCGAAGCTTAAAGACTTCTGCTATGATGCTGAGGATGTGCTAGACGAATTTGAAAGTAGGGCTTTATGGAGGTGGGCTAGGTCGACGGAGCACTCGACTTTCAAAAGGAAGGTATGCTACTTGTCCTCGTGGCTGTCCAACTTCAGTTTCCAATTTAAGATGGCACATAAAATGAAAGAACTGGGAAAGAGACTTGATAGGATCAATGAAGAGAAAATTAAGTTCAACTTGTTGAGTGATGTTCATGAAATGACTATAGTTCCGCAAAGGGAAACTCATTCTTTTGTACCCGCTTCGAAAGTGATCGGAAGGAATGTGGAAAAGAAAAAAATAATAGAGTTGTTGATGGGGTCAGATGATGGTAGAATTGGAAAGATAGGCGTCATTCCGATTATTGGAATGGGGGGCAGTGGAAAGACGACCCTCGTTAAATTGGTATACAATGATGATGAAGTAAAAAACATTTTGATTGCCTAGTTTGGTTATCCATGCCAGTAGAATTCCAAGTTAAGAAGATAATAACAGACGTCATTAAGTCTCTTGGTCACAAAGTAAAATATGATAAACTTGACATGCTGCAAAATTGCCTAAGAAGCATGGTGGAGAACAAAAGGTGTTTGTTCATAATGGACGACGTGTGGGAAGTAACGGAGGATGCTTGGAGAGAACTGACAGAGTTTCTAGAAGGCATTTCCGAAGGGAGTAAAGTCATTGTGACTTCACGGAATAAATCAGTCGCCTCAATCATGGGCACTGTCCCCCCGCTTAAGTTGGCCAACCTTTCGAAGGAAGATTCTTTGACTTTATTTGTGAAGTGTGCATTCGATCAAGGGCAAGAGAAGAATCGCCCGGACCTTATGGTGATTGGGGAGGAAATTGTGACCAAGTGCAAGGGAAATCCTCTGGCGGTGACGACTTTGGGACGCTCATTGCATTCAAAAAACAACCAGAAGGAGTGGGAATATGTAAGAGATAGTGAGATGTGGCAATTAAAAACTAATATTTTGCCTTCCCTAAGAATAAGCTACGATCTAATGCCGTCATACTTGAAACAATGTTTTGCTTATTGCTCGATATTCCCGAAGAAGTACGAGTTCAACCACATTGATTTGATCCAATTGTGGATCTCGAACGGATTTATCCAATCAAGCGAAAATAATCAGGAGCTGCAAGAGATAGGACGGCAGTATTTGGAGGAGCTGCGATCGAGATCCTTCTTCAATGTTGTTGAGGAGGCATATCCGTTGCTGTTCATAAGGATGCACGACCTCATTTACGAACTTGCCATTTCGGTGGCACAACCCGAATCGTCCAACATCAGAGTGTGGACGCAGGATATTTCCTGGAGGACTCGGTTTATATCATTTCCCAACCCATCTGGTGTACCAAAAGATGAAGTAAGCGGCTGCTTAAGCAAACTGAGCCGTGTTCGTACAATTGTGTGTGAGGGGTTGGGATCCTCTGACTCTGAGGAGTTCTTTCTGGAGATATGCATTTCGCAATTCAAGCACTTGCGAGCCCTATGGCTAGATGATTCTAGCTTTCACCTACTGCCTTGTTCCATTGGCCGTCTAAAACACTTGAGGTATCTTAGTTTAAACGGCAACAGTAATATCAAGAAACTCCCCGAATCGGTCTGTGAGCTTTACAATCTGCAGACCTTAGATCTTGCCGAGTGCAATGAACTTGAGGAATTGCCCGCAAGCATCAAGAATATGATCAGCCTCCGTTTTTTGTGGGTAACCACAAAACAGCAACATTTCCTGAAGAGCGGAATAGGATGCTTAACCTCTCTATGGTGGCTAGGCATTGAAGAGTGCAAGAATTTGGAGGCCTTGTTCGATGATATCCAATCGCTCACATCACTCCGTACGTTGTGGATTTTCGATTGTCCGAAGTTGACCTCCTTACCACAAGGCATCAAGAATCTGAAGGCATTGGAGGATCTCGTGATTTTGGACTGCGAGAGCTTGAGGCTGCCAGAAAGCGAAAGTAATGAACCACTCTCCATGTCGAGGCTTCAATCCTTCAGATTCGAGGGATTACCGGGATTAATTTCGTTGCCTGGGTGGCTCGAAGGCTCTGCAAGTACACTGCAGAGGATAAGAATTGTGGATTGTCCCAAATTGAGCGCATTGCCTGAGTGGCTGCAAAATTGTTCTTCTCTGAGGACACTGGTGATTGGAAGCTGTCCTGAATTGTCCTCTTTGCCGGATGGCATTCGCCTCGTCCCCACATTGACAAAGTTGCTGATATTTGATTGCGAGAAATTGAGTAGTTGTGGAGAAGACTCAGAAGAACATAGTGTAGAATACTCAGAAGATGATAATAGAGAAGAAGATTGATTAAAATTGATCCACAGGTACAACCAAACTCCCGCTTTTTTTCCGATACGTTTATAAATTAAAATTTAATGGTTTGAGATCATGTTCCTTATATTGTCTTAATTTACTTGCATGGTCAACAGCCACGTGGGGCCTTGGAATATGAAGAAACAATCATTTCCACGAGAGCGGCGGATATTTAATTGCGAGAGATTGAGCAAGAACACCGATGTTCGAAGAAGAAGATAATTGCGAATAAATATCTAAATATGCATATTTTCTTATAAGAATGAGAGTGGTAATGTCTAGCCAACAGCTTGGCCACTCTAGAAATATATGTTTGCTTATGAGTGTGTAAAGATTTCTGTTGGCCAATATTATAGAAAGTGCCTCTAATAAAAATGTGTGTTTTCTTTAAATGACTTTTATGTCTTTTTCATCAATTGATAAAAGAGCTTTCGCTGTGCGTGCTCTACGACCGTAGCTAGAAGCTGTGGATGCTCGTCCTCGTCCCTGAGATTTACATTGGCAGAAGGAAGAGAATAAATCGATCCATCAGTATAAGTAAATTCCCCCTCTCTTTTGACACATTTATGAATTTAAAATTGGATATGCATATGATTCAAACGATTGCTAATCTGGTGACTTTCAATTTGTTTATTTCAAGAACAATGTTTTTATAAGTCAAATTCTTCTAGAAAGTGTGCAATGCTATCCGCAAAGCAAAAGTGGCCATGTGTATTTTGCAATTCCATTTAATTATTTATGTTGAGGATTAATTTACCCCTCTAAATAGTAATAAAAAAGTCAAAGCACCTCAAAATGTCGTGTTATTAGAAATTTAGAAGTTAGAAATTGAGGATGAAAAAATTTCAAGGCGCCTCCTATGCCTGGAGGCTTGATTCAAAATGAGATTTCCTTAGCCCATTGACATGTATGTGATAACCTTTCACATTATTTATGTAAATTGTAATTGTTGGATTTTGTCAACAACACCTGACTACACAATGCCCGTCGCGGGATTAAGGATGGGCATTGGGACACTTGACTATGACATACAACACATCGGCACCGCTCAAGGATGAACCATTGTCGACTTCATGCCCGACCGAAAGGTACTCAAGTCAAATTGATGCTAATTGAGACTAATTAACTGCCACTTGGGTTTGAATGACAGTGACCCAAGACCGTTCGCGATGGTAATTGCATTAGAGATATGGATTAGGACGTTCTCGAGGTGATTAATATTTCACCATCAAAAAAGAGGATTTTAAATGACATGTTGACTATAAAATACAAATATACAGGCCAATTTTGGTGAATTGACTCATTTTTAAAACTTTGTAAGAGTAGATTGACTACATATATATATAGAATCAAAGAGAAAGTTTAAAGGGCCACTTTGCAATTTTTCTTTGAAATACGCAACTTGGATAATTTTCACATTTGCATCTTTAAATTTACCGTTCGAAGACTAGAGAAAAATCTATGATGCAAATTTCTTTTACTCGAGTAGGATAATTTTTGGAATAGTCTTCGACTATCTGAAAATCATAAGTTTTGTTATATTTGTGTTCAAAGAATGCATGGTCATTATAAGCTCTGATTTTTCCCTACAAGCAAATGCTATAACTTGAGGTTAAAGGAAATATGTACCTCGGCGAAAAATGAGAGCTCTGTTTTACATTGCTAAACGATCACGCCTCTTTTAATGAGGATTTGTATGGAAATAAAATGATAATTGACTTATGTAATTTGAAACATTGACTATACCATTTGGTTTTAATCTAATCCAATTGGTTGTTTGCTAGACCAATGATCTCTTGCTTTATGAAGAAATGTATGGAGAAAAGATGAAATATCTGGTGAGACGCACCTGTGAGCTATCTTCAAAAAGTTCTACGTCAAAGAAATCGACTTTGTGTAGAGTAATCATTATATTCAAATCGATCTATAACTCATTAACTAAAACTTTTGAGTAAATATAGTTTCAGTAGAATACGTAGAAAAATTTAGACTTGAGCTACTTTTTGTTGATTACCCTGGATGAAGGTATTGGATTCTACTTCTCCCTTCCAACAATATCCGTATATCATCCAGTTCAAACTCAAAGTAAAGAAGGGGTTTACAATATGAAAATAGGAAACACATAATGAACCAACGTGAGCATTAACGCAGTTGAGTTCTGGTTCAACATGGCACAGCCTTTTTTTTTTTCAAAGACACACTTGAACATATCACTAACGTCCCTATGAATGTACAAAAAAGAGAAAAGATCTTTTCCTTTTTGTTGCGATTATTTATCTGAAATAAAAAAGGGATTTTTCTAGAAAAAGAAGAAGGATATTTCGTTCTTGATAGTGGCTAGGAGCATTGAAATTGTAGAGACTACTGCTTGATCATTCCTACCAACTTAAAGCTTCAATTACTGTCCTTTTTATGTTTTGCAAAAGCATCCCGTAGAAAACTACATAACATCCCAATTTGGGAGAATTACCAAAAAAATCCTAGACCTATTATAATTGTGTCAATTCAGTCATAAACTCTTTTTTTTGGCCAATTTAGCCCTAAACCTATCAAAATTGTGCCAATTTAGTCCATCCGGCCAAAATTAGCTAGCCAAAGCGCGTGGATGTCGACGGGGACAGCCAGCCCGGCGAGACAATTTTTAAATATTTTTAAATATTTTTAAAATTTTTATTTCTTTTTTTCTCACATTCTTCTTCCTCGGCCGCCGGCGCCGGCTGAGACGAGGGCCGGCGAGGTCGGCCTCGCCGGCCATGGGCGAGGTCGCCCTCGCCGGCTAGAGGCGAGAGCCGGCGAGGTCGGCCTCGTCGGCCACCGGCGAGGGCAAGGCCTCGCTAGATCTGGTGAGCTCGGCCCTCGCCAAGGCGGCCAAGGCCGAGCCTCACCGGATCCGGCGAGTCGGCCCTTGCCAAGGCTAGGCGAGGCTGCCATTGCTAAGGGCTTCGGCGGAGGCGAGGAGGGAGAGGATGAGGAGGAGGAGGAGGAGGAGGAGGTGGCGGAGCGGCTGCGGAGAGGCGAAGAGGGGCGTTACGGCTGCGGCGGCGACAGCGGGGAGAGCGAGGTGGGAGGGGAGATCTATGTACGAGTGCGAGGACGATGGCGATAGCGACAACAACGACGAGGATGTCAGGTTTGTCTCGCGCTGGAGCAATGCCCCCATCTCCGTAGCCACTTCGCCGCCTCCTCCTCCTCCTCCTCATCCTCTCCCTCGCCGCCTCCGCCGTAGCCCTTGGCGAGGGCCGAGCTTGCCGGATCCGGCGAGGCTCGACCTCGCCCGGCCTTGGTGAGGGTAGACTCGCCGGATCTAGTGGGGCCTCGCCCTCGCCGGCCCTCGCCTCCGGCCGGCGGGGGCGAGCCTCGCCAATGGTCGGCGCTAGCGACCAGAGGAAGAAGAAGGTGAAAAAAGAAAAAGGAAAATAAAATAATTTTTTTTTTAAATTCAAAAAAATTCAAAAAAATCAAAAAAATTCAAAAATATATATTTAAAAAATTGTCTCGCCAGCCGGGCTGTCCCCCGCCGGCATCCACGTCGCTCCGGCCAGCCAACTTTAGCCGGATGGACTGAATTAGCACAATTTTAAAAGATTTAGGACTAAATTGACCTAAAAAAAAAAATTAGAACTAAATTGGCACAATTGCATAGATTTAAGACTTTTTTGGTAATTCTCCCTCCCAATTTCGAGAACCTCCATTTTGACTTCAATCTTGTAATTTGACTTCAAATCAGGCCAAATTGTTACTTTTTTTTTTTTTCCCAAAAATCACCTTATCATATCATGCATCCCATCTTGAGTTTCGTTTGTCGAAGGGTAACGTTTCTAGGTAGCCTTATCATATCATTCAACCCATTGAGAGTTTCAAAAGTTAAGGACGTAAAGTAGCATACATATTCGAGAAGGGTCGGAATTTACTCCAAAAACGGCGGTCAAAAGTTGCACCATTCATCAACCTACGATTTTTTTATCAGAATCAACCTAGGGTTAAGTTTTCAGAGAAATGCAGATACTATGAAGCACTTGATTTTGAAGTCATGCCTCCAGGCAAACCGGCAAGCTTATGACATCCCTTTTGACATGAAAAACAACACTAACAAACAAAATTCACATCAAAAGAAGCATCATCTATTTCTCTTGCTCCCATCCTCCCAATCGCATCCCAGGATCGTAGTTAGTGAATAGGCGAAACTCATTCCCAAGCTTGCTGGAATGCTTAGGCCGGAATATGCATGGATGCAAACCAAGAAGTTCTGCAGCTCTATCCTTTTGAACTTCTCCTGCAAGAATCTCAGAATTTGCCAGGCATTAGGAAGGGATACAAAGCATCCAGCATACTCCAAAAAGGGGGGAAAAAGAACTGCAGCAGTTCATAGCTATAACGTCACTGCAAATGAAAGACAATGAACCAAAAAGACAGGTTTAAAGGTGCCCCAGGAGTACTAACAGTCGATAAATACCTGTAAGTAAAAGCAAGTAAGCGTTTGACTGCGAGAGGAACGATATGGTTTGAGCAACTTTCTCCAAGCACTCCCCACTCTGTGGTTCATAAAGAAAGGGATCAGAATGTATTCAGCCGATAATGGAAAGAGATACATAAGCATGTCTACTAAAGGATCTGCCAGTTCTGGGACAAGATAAGAGATGGTAAGCATAGAATAGGGAGGCCTAAGCATTTATAGTTCACGAGGCCACATAAACTTACCAGGTATGGAGAATCTGCAACTATAACTTGGTAAGCATGCTTCATTTCAGTTGGCAACTCTTCTGGTTTATTGTAGTCATAAAACGTGAAGTCACTTCCGTATTGTTCAAAACGTTTGTCATACTCGAGCAGTTGCACAGATACACTGGGATCAATTCTTTGATATGATACCACAAATGAGTTACTTCAAAGACCTTATCTCATAATGACATACCGAATTCCAATGACATGCACACTCGATAATCGGAGAAACGAGTGTTGATGAAAAGAGTAAACCCATACCAATAGTTAATAAGATTGCTACTATAAATCATCTCATTATGCCCGAATCTTTTCTTAGACATCAAGGCTGCCCTAAATCATAGGTCTGACAGGCACAGAAAATATTTTACCTGTACTACAACAAATGGCATGATGCAACACATATAGATTGTTCACACATTTTACGAAACTATCTTCCCATTTGATAGTTGACAAGACACCACAGACCCACCTACTAATTACATTATATAAAATAACCGCCACAGAAACTCAAAAGTTCCAAGCTTGAGTGTTCCGGCGTGGATAGGATCAACATACTAACAACCTTGAGGTTCTACTTCAAGAAAAAGGTTCAACAATAAGGGGACAAAGGCGATACAGCTTCTGAACAACAATAGTTTCGGTAACCGACGATTCACCTTCATTTCCCTAGAGAGACAACATATGTCAAAATGCCAAATAGGAAAGGATATTCCATTCTGAAATTTGCTTCCCTAAAATGGCGCTTGAAAACAACTTGCTTATTCCAAAGTCGAATCTCATTTGATTAATTGAGCAAGGAGTCACTGAACTTTGAAATGATCATCGCATTTTGCACGAGGCGTCAAGGAGCTAAAACTAAAAGGCAGTATCAAGAACATTAACCAGATCCTCATCGCTGGTCCTTTGCGATTACATGGAGTAACGATAACACCGACCGGAGGCTCATTGTTAACTGGCAAAACACAAACCGCGGTTCAAAAAATCACAGTCGATCAGTTTGTCAATCCGGTTTCACAATTTTCACGATATTCATAATTCAAGCCTGAGCCACCCCCAAAAATAATGAGCGGAGAATTAAACCCTAACCCAATTTTTCCCCCAAAAAAGAAATGCTCGACCACCGAAAAGCCGATGGAACCAAAACCAAAAAAGAAAAAAATGGCGCACCTTGAGATAAGCATAAAGCGTGGGGCAAGCGATGCAAGCAACGCGAGAGGGAGAGCCCGAACAGAGAGCGAGGACTTCGTCGGCGACGGTCTCGGCCGTCTCGCGGTCGTACCAGAACTGGCTCAGCCTCCAGTCCTCCGTTACCAGCGCCACCTCCGACTGGTCCGCCGGCGACTCGTTCTGGTTCTGGTTCTGCTCGCGGAGGAATTCCTGGAGTGCCGCGAGGGCTTGCGAGCTGAGCGTAGGCGCGTCGTCGTCGTCGTCGACGTCGACGCCGACGTTGCGATCCGCAAGTTCTTCCATGGCTTTGGAATTGGAGAGGACGGCGATGTGAGGACGGCGGGCGGGGTCGAGGAGCTAAAGCACTAGTGACAACGGAAGGCGCAGTCATCTTCATTTTCTCTCTTTCTGAATTTATTGTTGTGCATTTTCTAATTTCTTAAAGTGAGAATTGGGTGAACAATTCTTTGCTTCATTCGAATTTACGAGTCTCAATTATTTCTGGAAAATAAATCATGATTTGCTTTTTCTAATGCAAAAAGAATCACTTTTATTTTGCAAAGACTCTTTTTTAAGCAAAAGAGCAAAGAACAATCTCATAATCACGGTTTCAACGGCCTTTTCGGGGAAATTATTAAAAAAATGTTAAATTTATTGTAATTGTGACAATTCAGTTATAAATCTTTTATATTTGTGTTAGTGTTCAATATATCCAACCAATTCTGCCCGGCCAACAATAACATAACGCTACTTGCACTGACATAATATTTTTAAAATACTATTTTAATGTTTTCTAAATTTTTATAATATTTTCTTCTATTTTCTTTATTTTTTCCCCTTCTCCTTCCCCTTCTCCTTGTCCTCCCTTTAGCTCGACAAAGGTCACCGACCATAGCCCCTCGCCTAGTTTGGGCGAGGGATGCCGAGCAATGCCCTTACCCACTACCCATGAGGACATTATAGCCCTCGCCTGTGGCCAGCGAGGGTTAGCTGGCAACCCTTGCCCGCCCTAAGGGTAGGGAAAGGGAAAAAAATCAAAAAATAAAATCAAAAAATTCAAAAAATATTTAAAACATTATTTTTAAAATGTCATATCAACGATGGTAACACCACGTCAACGCCGACCGGTCGAAATTGATCGGATGAAATGAACTGACATAAATGCAAAAACTTTAGAACTAAATTAGCCAAAAAAAAAAAAAATTAACTAAATTAACATAATTATAATAGGTTTAAGACTTTTTCATAATTCTCTCCTGCTTTTTCTATAAACAATAAAACAAGCTATGAGTGCCAAATTGTTAGAATATCCAAGGACACATTTTGATTCGGTTAATCACAAATTCACAACGAAGGTAAACATATTGAACGGGCAGAAAGTAAGAAAAGCCGTAAGAGATCCAAACGATGAACTCAGTCATTGAAATGCAATTCCAAAAGCAGAACAACAAAATCTAATCCTGTTGCACTAGCCGTTGATGATACATGAAGTATACATTTGCTCAAAATTAGCTAACAAGGACCCAGGAGCCCTCCCAAGATAAGAAATGAACACGACATTGAGGTTGATAATTAGAAGCTAACATCATTCCAGAGACGGAGGCCAAACAAAGCTGCTTTTGTGTGACATGTCGCCATTGCCCAACTGTTTCCGCTTTTATTGACTTGCATTTAACTCGCTTTGCAAATCACAAAACTCGAGATAATATTTAGGGCGCGCGCATGATAAAATTTATGTTTCTTGATTTCTTTGTTTCTCTGTTCCTCGGAACGGGTTTGGAAATGTAAAATCCGTTTGATAACGCAATTTGATTTCTCTATTTGAAACAGATTTCTATTCCGAAATAGAGAAATCGAATAAATCGAAGTTGAAATTTTTAACTTCTCAATTTTTTAAATAGAAATAAAAAAAAAATTTCTCAACTTTTCAATTTAGTTAATTTAGTCCAAAATATTTTAATGATTTTTTGATATAATCATTTCAATCAATATTGATTGAAAATCTTAAGCATTGGGCCAGATGGTGGGAATTGAATGAACAAGGCTTCATTTGTTGCACGCAAGAGATTTCACGCATGGTAACAGTCAACTTGCCATATTCATATCTAACGAGTCTTTCTTCACCTACTCTTCTATAGTATGCCAGACAACGGCTCTATTTGGATAACTATTTTTTTAATCATAAACTTCATATTGAAGCGATAAAAAGGGCTCAAATCATTAGGGTTTCATCTGATTTTTCTTTTATATAGTGTCCTCACTTATCAAGACGCAGGTAAAAAGAGATCTAATAAAGAATTTGTTGTTCTTGTAAGAGTGTTGATGAAAATACAGATTTTGATAATAAATTTTTAAATGATCCTAGTGTTGATAATTTTGATAAAAAAAAAAATGGTGACGATTTTTGAACATGGTAAGGATTCTTTTAACAAAATTTGGAAAGAAATTGGAATTAGACTTGAAGTTAGGATTTTTTTTGTTTTTTAGGAGATTAGACTATTATAATCATGGCTATCATTAGACTTATTTGATTAATGTGAAATCAATTTTGGCAAAAACATAACAACATATTCACTACAATTGAATTTCAATTGATTTTTTTTTTTTGCCACGTTGTTTATTTTTCAAAAGAAAATATTATGTAATAGGAAACGTAAGCATATGTAATAGGAAATTCCATGAAATTGTATTTTCAACTTTTGTAACGGATATGTGCAACAAGATCTTCAAAAGTATGATGATACCACTAAGAAGATGCTTTCTGAGTTTCAAAAGAGGCTTCATGCCTTGGAATCAGGACAACATTTAGGGTATCATTATCTAGAGAGTCCCTTGAAGTAAAATGAGTACTTTGTGAAAAATCTCTCTATGGCTTTCTAAACTCCTCTTCTTCTCCGTCTGGTAGGATCATTCAAGAAATGTAGCTTGGATAGGTTAGAAACGTTTCCATCCTGGCATCTCTCGGGTGTCTCTAGGCTCGAACTAAAGGATCGAGTGGTTTTTTGCTAAAAGGTTATCCTTGAAGGGCTTGAACGGGAGTTGTTCGCCCTTTGTGGGAAGGCATACCGCAAAAATTGACTTCGTCCTCCCTGGTTCTAAGTCTAGGTCCATTCATGGTATCAGAGCCATGGTTTCGTTTGTAATGTTATCGATTCCATGCGCTTGGTAGGTGAACCCAGTGCTGAGAAGATCTCATCACATCATGTCTACAGAACCAGAAATTCTTGAAGCACCAGTTTCTCTTGCCGCTTCTCCATCATCCTCAACCCACTCAGATTTTCGTGTTTCCAATACTTCTAAGATAGATTATCTTTATGAAGTCTCTCTTAGTGATGAAACCAAAATTTCTGACACCCAGCTTCCTCTTATGAACCCATACTCCGCTTTTGCAGAACCTAACTCGTCATTTTCCCCCATTCGTTCTATTCGTCAACTCATTCGTCAAACCCCGAAGGAAGTAAAGGAGTATGTGCAGTCCTCCAAGTTCGACCAGCACCCCATTCTTGCTACCGAAAAGGAATATTTTGTTACTCTCGGATCCCTCCAGAATTTCCCAGACAATGGGCTCAACAGGGATATACTCATGTTCATTATGACATTGTTTGTCTTGCTCTCACTTTCCATGGTCGTAAAGGTTTGCCAGTTGTGGCAAGAATTGCGTTATTGGATACCAGGTTTTTACAATACCAGCATGCCTGCATCGGTACAGTCCAAACTACTCTAAATGCTGGAACAGTCTTTGTGACTCTATATCCAAACTTCAACATCGCTCTTTCAGATCCCTAGCTACTCTCTTTCTTAAAAGTCCAAGTTCAGCTCACTGGAGCCCCTCAAACTACTGACTTTGTAGCTGCAACTCTACATTCCCATATGGTTTATCGAGTGCAGAACCATGCTCTTGATCTAAACTTCAACAATGGTAATGAAGATGCTTTGTTTATCTCCATGCAAAATGATCAGGCATCTTGCATCCATGTTCCTAGACAGATCCCGAAGGACACGCTGGCCAAGCTCCTTTTAGAGACTTGGATCACCAACTATGAAAAGCTACACCAGCATAACAAGCCTTTCCAGTCTACGGACTCTGAATTTGTTCGGAAAAAAGATGGAACCGTTTCCATCAAATTTGGCAAGGAAAAGGAAGAAAGTCCATCTATCTTCCAAACCCTCTTCATGATTGAACCATGTGTTCCAGAATCAATTTCCGAGCAGATTCAAAAAAACTTGTTCGACACTTCAATGGTGATGGACATCCTGTCCATTACTATAAAGACCAGTATGGTCACTGTTTTTGAGATCCTTTTTGCCAATGTTCCTATTGTACAAACTCCCCTAATGAGGTAGATCCTTTTGTAAAACCTCCACCTCGGCGAAAAAGGCCAAAGGATAAGGTGTACCAAAGGTACTTAAACGGATATCCCTCCGTTGATACTCTTGGTGAATGTGATAAGTACTAGTTCATGGTTTCTTATGCACCACCTCCACCACCACAGTTCAGTACTACACCCCAAGTTTCACCAGATCCACCAAAATCACCTCCACCATCTCATCCTCAGAAAAAACAAGCTCTCTCCCCGTTTTATAAGCCAATCCTAAAGTGGGCCAAGAAGCACTCCTACCTACTTGAGGTTCCAGTAGAAACACCATCCACTTCTTCCATTGCTATGTTCCATGATACAGACTTTCCCCCCCTTGTTCGAGAAAGTCCTAAACTCTCATTTCCTGCTCTAGAAGAGTTTATAGATCCACAAGGCGATACCGTTATATTCCTAAGATACCTGCCCCCACCGATGTAGACGAACATGGAAGACAGAAAATGACTCCACACTCTTTTGAAGCTGTCCTAAATTGGCAATCGAGACTCTATTGGCACAAAATAATGCGTTCAAAGTAATCGATTCCAGAATCGGATATGTGCAACAAGATCTAACAGATCCTGAATAAGATTTGTCAAAGCTTCTCTGCTATCCAAGTGAGGTTTGTAGGATATGGTTCCTATTTCATGTGGGGGTATTAATGATGTTGCCATTATTTCTGAAAAAATGCCATGGACGTCGGAAAAACAGGATGGTATGAACTTCAGGATTTGGTGTCATGATTCTTAGTTCTTTCTCCAAGAGATGTTTCCAGTGAGTAGGAGGAAAGAACCAGTTGAGAAAGTCTAAAAGATTTTAATCACTTTCTTTTTCAATATTTCTCCCAAGTAAGAATATTCTGGTGAGGTTGGCAATGAATTTTCGAGTTGGAATTTCAATAGCTATCAAGTATTTATTGGTTAAGTACCATAATAACGTCTTGAGCTGATCGGGAAATCATCTTCTTTCCGGATAAGAGGATGTATGAATGGATAATCCGAATTTAATCCAAAAGGATAAAGAATCGAACCCCATTGAATGCGAAGCATTTGTGTGGCATTGCCACATAAGATTTTCCAGGTTCTCAGCAAGACTGTCATTCTGGATTTGTTGAATAATCTCCTGGGGATATTTCCAACTTGGCAAATCTTTGATCTTCTCAATCTTGTATTTCACGCCATGATTGAGTATATAGAAACAGGCCTTTTGATGTACATGTTGATTATTTGGTGCTTTTGGCCTTGACAAGAAGTCAACAAGCACATTCTTTTTCTAGGAATATGTTTGGTTTCAAAAGAGTATTTTGAAAACCATTCAGCCCATCGAAGCAGTTGAGAATTTGGAATCTACCTACGTTTAAACTTGGTCATTTGAGGGAAAGATGCCATGTCTAATTCTACCGGGAAGTGATGGCCAATAAGATGGAATTCAAACTTTTTTATTCCATTTTTTACTGCCAGGATTTCTTTAAAAGTGGAATGATAATGCATTTCAGCTTGGGAAAACTTTCCACTTTTATAGGCACAGAAGTGTCTCTTACCATCAATTTTTTCAAGCAGAATGGCCGCCCAGTATTCATCACTGGCGTCAGTTTGGAGGATTCTCTTTCCTGTTGATGGTATTTGCAATGGTGAGAGATTTTGCATAATCTCCTTAAGCTCAGCTACAGCTTTAGTCTGAGAATTTCCCCAAGGTGGGGGATTCTTCTTCAGCATAGATTGCAAAGGAATCAAGAGTTTTGCAATGTTTGGGACAAAATCCCACGAGATAATTGATTACCCCAAGAAATTGTTGAACTTGTTTTGTAGTGAAGTTATCTTCGGGAAACTTCAATAACTCTTGAGCAATATGTGGCCCTGAATAGTATGTGCCTTTGTTAAGGTACATACCAAGGAATTCAATTTCTGTCTGAGCAATATTCATCTTTCTTTGAGAAAGCATGATGCCACGCTTTTTCACGATTTCTACAAACTGCTCAAGAATTTGGCAATGCGACTGCTCATCAGGGTTGTAGAGCAGGATATCATCAATGTATACGGCTGCATTTGACAGGATTGGTTGGAAAATTCGACACATGGCCTTTTGAAAAAGGGATGGTACTACTTTTAGACCAAAGGGAAGAACTTTCCATTGGAAGTGCTGATTTGGGACACAAAACCCTGTTTTGGGTCTGTCTTCAGGATGAATACCCAATTGCCAAAATCCAGCTTTGAGGTCGAATTTGGAGTAGATCTGGGCCTTGGATAATCCAGTAAAAATGGAATTTCTGGATGGTAGAGGGAATTTATCATCTTGGAGGAAAAGGTTAAGGGGTTGGTAATTGATTATCAATCTCATTTTTCCTCTATTCTGCTCAGCACGTTTATTGACATAAAATGCTTCACAAGCCCATTGAAAATTTGAGATTTCAATGAGGCATTGTTGTAATAATTCTAAGCATTCCTTTTAAGCTAAAGCCAAGTGTTCTGGCTTCATTCCCATGTGACTCACCTTTGTTGGATTGATATCTTCATTCTTTTTTAATGGAAGGCGTACAAAGAACTCGGGTTTTCCCATAGAGGATGAGAACATTTCTGGGCGAATTCAGAATGGGCTTCTAAACAAGATTCCAACAACTTTTACATGATTGGGTTTAACAGACTCATTTGGATGGAAAAGAGTCTCTGGATACTAACAAATTCAGAGAATTGGTCTTTAAACTTAAGACCTTTTTCCAGGAATGATGCGAAGCTGTGAGATATGAGTCATAATGTCCCAACCAATGATTAAATTTTTGTTGGAAAGATTGGATCCAAAGATTTTTGTGGTTAAGGAACACTGGGGGAAGAACCGAACAGTCACGGGAGTAGTTCGACATTTGTAGAGAAAGTGTCTCCTAAGGCGGAGTTGAAATACCGGACATAAGGAGTCCAATATTCTTCAGGAAGAACTTTAGTATCCAGAATTGAACAACTTGCTCCAGTGTCAATTAGAGCAATAACAGTGATTGGTTTGGCGAACTTTGAGGTGAAGATTTTTACTGGAAAATGGGGATAATGAGTTTAACTTGAGAATATGTCAAGGCTTGGTTCGGGAGACGTGGGTGATATGTGAAAAATATCTTCGGACTCGAATCGATTCGGGTTCACTGGAAGTTTGGTAACAAGGGATGACGCAAAGGGTTTGTTCAATTGGTTCTTCATCAGCAGAGAACAAGGATTCAATGTCATCATTTTCAAGAGAAATACCAGTCTTATTCTCAATATGATGAATTAGATGATTCGACCTTTTCTTGCTTGGGGACAATTTTTTGCAAAATGTCATTTCGATTGCGAGATAAAGTATCGATTTGATTTTTGTGGCACGTCTTTTGTCTTTCCTTTTGCGTAGGTATTGTCATTTCTTCTTTCTTCGGAAGTTCTTGTGGCCATGATTGGATTTCTTTATCCAGAACTTCTTGAAGTGCTTCTTTTTCCGGGAAACTTTTCCACAAGTACCATCGCAGTCACATTTGGAGCATTTGATCTTTAGCTTCTGACAAGAACAAGCTGTCTCTAGTTCTCTGTCATCTGTGATGTAAGTTCGGACCATTTGGCACTTTAGGCACAATTCTTCAAGGCACAAATGGATTTCTTGTTGGATTTCTCCCAATGGAATCTCCTATATTCTTCTCTTTGTTCTCCAAGGAAAGATCTTTCAACTATCTACGAGATAACTCCTTGGGGATAGAAGTCGTAGACATGCTTTAGATTTGGATTAGCTCCAATCTGGTAAAAGAGTTTAAGCATTTCTCGATAATGCTTATCAAGATATTTTTTGTGGAGAGAGCAGCACTTTCTTTCAAAGAATTCTCTCCTTTTTTATCTCAATGAGATCAGTAGGTTTTCCAACAAAGAAGTGGTATAAAAGAGTGATGGCATGACTAAAATCAGGTGAGCAAAGGAAATGGATTTGGTCTTGTTCGGCCACTAATTTCCACCAAAGTTTGAGACTGCCCGTGAATCTTGTGACAAAGTTAAAAAGGACATCATTCATATCATGGTTGGTGATGGCTTGAGTATTCAACCAAGTATGAAATTCCTCAAGTCGTTCTAGCCATTTGTGATAAGGGATATCATCAATGGTGAAAAACTGTTTTGATGTCCCGGACAGATTTTGTTCAGGATTTCTTGTTTGAACAAGTTCAGGTTCGGAATAATTTGATTCCATTTCTTGATCTAGCGGATCAGCCATAATATTGTTGAAGTTACTAGAGCAATAGGAGGGGAATCAATGACGGGGATGGAGAAAAATGAAGAGGATGAAAGGGATACCAAATCGATTCAAGTATCAAAGATATTTTGGAAAGTACGTTCTGCTGGGAACAGGATCTGGTTGTCCTACGGAATGACAGGATCAATTTGCTGGATAGGATCGAGTTGTTCTTGATTGCTCAAATCCTTCAAAAAGGATTCCAATGGATTAGACAACATCATCTGATCTGGTTTTTCCCTTATAACAACACTGGATTGTGGCGGCAATTATTTCTCTTTCCCTCTTTCTTTCCTTGCTCGGTCCAATTCTCGAGACGACTTCGCATTTCTGCCACACTCGTTTCCTTCTTGTAAGGATCTAGTGTGATGTTGGCAAAGATGGACGTCTAGGGTGGTGGAGGCGGATATTTTGTCCGTCTTTGGGATTGGAAATGGATTGAACTGGTTGAACCTTCCTTCTTCAAGAATCTGGATCGCCGTTTGAGCTTTTCTATTTCGACTATTATTTTGTATTTAAGGATTTCCTACGTTATTTTAATATTATTTCAACTATTATTTTGTATTTGAGGATTTCTTATGTTGTTATCTAATCAATTTCTATTCCTAGAAATAGAAATTTTATTCTATTATCAAACGGATTTCTATTCTAAAAATAGAAATTTTGAGTCGTTATCAAATAGGTTTCTTTGCTCGAAACTTGTTCGGGGAATAGAAATTGAGAAATCAATTTCTAGAACAGAAATTTTGTCATGCGCGCCCTTAGTAGTATAACATTATCACCTCATGCAATGATAGTGATATGGCATTATATGCTTAGTTAGATCCTGACACGCGGCAAGTAATTTAAAATTAAATCAGGATATATTGAAAGTTTGTCAGGACAGGTCGGAAAAGAAAAGAAACTAATTATGTAGGTTTGATAAATGCCTTTGAAATTGAAATGGCCGTAACTCACTCTGATTTCCTTCGCTCTTTTGCTCTTTTTATGTTTAGAAATGTCTTTTCATTAACTTTCTCCGATTCCTATTTCGTTTACGAAGGAAAAATGAAATTAGAGAAACTCATGAGCTAAATAGCACCGACACGTGACATACGACACGACAAGACACGATATGTCGACACGTCATTTCTCAAAAATAGAGAATTCTAACGCGTTGAGACACATTGTATATTAAATAAATATTTTTACTTTTAATTAATTTAATTCAAATTCATAATCAAGTAAAAGTTTTTTAATTATGATGGCCTTGTTTTTTAATTGTGATGGCCTTGTTGCGTGATTCTCTCTTTTTTAAAAGTTTTTTTTTTTTTTTTTTTTGGCGGTGAAGTATGTTGTTTCAGCCTGGTTTGCAATCTTCCCTCGGATTAATGGTGCTTGGGTTTGCTTTTGATCACTATAGCCGGTCGATTATAGTGCTTGGTGGAAGATTTTGCGTGGTAGAGGGAGGAGGGGAGACCCTCACAACCAGTTCGGAGGGCGGGGATAGCTTCGTTTAAGCTAATACCTGAATAGATTAGATTCTCAAGCACGACTGCCGCCGACATGATTCCCTACAGGAGATCCGAGATAGAAATTGATGCTTTCTGATAGGGATGGTCGTAAAAACCCGAGTTCATAGGATCTGTCTAGTACATTTGTTCAGTGAGCTCCGGTGATGTTTGAACTTTGTGAGATGATTTTTCAATATTTTAGTGGATGCTCAGCTCTCTCTTTATATAAGTTAGACTAGATTGTCAATGCCGAGTCGGGGTCATATAATAATCTAAAGCCTTGACGGCGGGGGAGTGCTTGCATTTCATGCTTTGGGTGTTGTGCGATTGCTAATGCCTTCAGGCTCTTGGTGACCTTGAATTTCTCCTCATCTCCACTATTCCTATGCTGGATTAGATAGTCTAAAACAAGTGATGCACAGCCTCATAGAGCCTCTTTGCCTTCACAAATCACAGAAGGTGACGGCATGGGGCACATTGAACATGGCTGCAATTGACTTTTCATAAATGAACTCCTCTCTGTCTATCAGTTGCTACCGTTTATTTAAAGAGTCCATTGGTATTTCCTTGGCCTTCTGCTAGCACATCCCAATTTTTTCGCAGTTGTCCCAGGTTTCATCAAGGTGACTGTTTGTGTTGCTTAGTCTGGGTGTGCTTTAATTTTACAAAGACCATGCAGAATCTTTTCCTTTCTGTTGCCTCAAATTTGTACAGTAAGTATGAGTTCATCATGCTCCTTTATAACATTGTTATTCCGGCTTTACTTGTTAGGTCGTTGATTTGCTTGAGCCAAAGCTTATTCTGAACTAGTAGCAGCAGATGGTCAAGAAAAAGCAAAAACAGCAAGCCATGGAACACGGCAATGACTATGATTCTACCTGCGAGGTGGATCCCTACGAAGATACGAGCTGGGTGATTGTGAAAAAACAGAGGATCACTATTTTGGCGCCGCCTTTACCTGTTGCAGAAAAATCTGCAGTATCAAAGCCATCCTCGAGCCAGGTGCAAGACATACCTAGGGAACATGTGCCAGAGAAATCAACACTTCCAGCCGTGGGGAGTCCTGTAATGCCGTCCGTCAGTGAATACGAGAAGGCGACATCATTGCCACTTGAGAATGACATATTCAGTGAGGTTTCTTCTCCACACCAGTCAGACCGACCTAGAATCTCGGGAATGGATTCCAGAACACAGTCCAAGAACCCTGCCAAAGTTTCTGGTCAGAAGTTACACGAAGTAGTGAAAACATCAAATACCTCAAAAAGTATCAACCGGGAGAGAATGTTGAATGGTCCTTGTTACTTCTCCAGCCGGGTGACGATCCTTCATCAACAGCTGAAAGCACGAAATCTCGAGAAGAAACTTCAGAAGGCTGGTGGACTGAGCAGCTGGCTGATGTCACTGGGGCTGGGGCAATTTGTGAGGATCTTCCGGTGTAGGCGCATCAATGAGTTTCAGCTGGCCAACATGACAATGAAGAAGCTCAAAGATATGGGTGCTGCTGCCGTGGGGCCTCGGACGAAATTGATATTGGGGTTTCGTGAATCATGTATAGGTAAAATTAATATAAAGAACGCAGCGGAAACAAACATATATTTTATACATGATTTTCCGAAGGCATTGTTCGTGCGTTTTAATCAAAAATTTGAATATAAAAGGGAGTTAAACAAATTACCTCTCGAAACGTGCTTTAAAACGAATCGGTTCAGATGTTCTTCGCCCGAGTCCCACAAGCGTCGGACCTCTAATTCGAGACACACCAATAACGAACGTCGAATGGATGAGAAAACTTTCGGATATACACCACTATGATCGTGCTAGCAATCTCGTGGAGATAATCCGCCATATTCTTGATATTTTAGTCACAGCCCGGATGAGAGAAACCTCTTCTTTTTTTTGCGTCTCGAAAACAACACAAGAAAGAACACGCACACACTTTCTCTATTTTCGAGAACAAGCCCTTTTTCTCACGCAACATCTTTCTTTGCGGACTTTTTCTTTGTTTATTCACAAATCAGCAACGGTTGCCGATCGTGGGATCGCAACCGTTGCTGATCCTTATTCTCATGCACGATCGAGCACGATCGTGCATGAATGGAACGGTCGGCAACCGCGGACCGTTTATGCACGATTTCGTGCGTGATGGTCAGCGGTTGCTGACCATCCATGCACGAACCGCTGACCATCATGCACGAATTCGTGCGTGCACGTGCACGTGTTCGTGTGAAATGGTCAGCAAAAATTGCTGACCATTTCCACTTTATTTAATCAATCAATCAATTAATTAATTAATTAATTAATTAATTAATTAATTAATCAATCCCCTTAAAAATAAAAATAACATAATCTTTATATGTGCATTTGGAATACATTAATATGTATTCGCTTTGGGCATGCGTGTGCATCATATGCACGTAGGCTCGTGACTATAATACAAATTAAATTAAATCTTATTTAATTTAATTTTGAATCGACTCAATTCGATTGCAGTAATTGTAAACACATTTGCAACAATATTTCTCGTAGAGATGCACATATAACACATATAGTTTTAACATAATGTCCAAAAAATTGAATCACTTTTATTTTGAAATTTTCAATTATTTCTAGAAAATAAATAATGATTTGCCTTTTCTAAGCAAAAGAGCAAAGACTCCGAACAATCTAGTAATCATGGTTTCAACTGCCTTTTCGGAGAAATTATTAAAAAAGTCTTAAAGTTATTGTAATTATACCAATTCAATTATAAATATTTTATATTTGTATCACAATTCAATATATCTGGCCAATTCGCCCCGATAGTAACATCACGCTACTTGCACCTTGACGAGATATTTTTAAAATAATATTTTAATATTTTTAAAATTTTTATAATATTATCTTCTATTTTTTCCCCCTTCTCCTTCACCTTCCCCTTGTCCTCCGTTAAGCTGCTGGTATCTTCGTCCTCGCTCTTGTACTAAGAGAAACGAACTCGGTTGCTCCGTGTAATTAATTTTCTCTTGTTTCTTCCCTTTTCTAGGCCTGATCGAACACGTTCGACCAATGCCGCTAGTTCTACCCAATTGAAAGAGATTGTGTGGCTGTGGTGAAGAATTTTAGAGGGAGTAGAATTTGGGCTTAGATTGCTTTTCTCCTCGCTGCTCGGAGTTGCAGCATCCTCGGGTTAAAGGGGAGAGTACAGTACGCTAGGGTCATTCCACTGACAATTAAAATTTAAGTCTTAAGGCTCCAGTTTGTTGAAGATAGAGAGCTTCCGGTTCTTGGGAAGTAATTAGCTTGAAATGGCCCAATTTGCTTAAAATAAAAATTAACAACTTTGCATTGGGTTGTAACTGGCCTTTGTTACATTTCTGTCAAATGATATCCTTGTAGGTTTGCGTCATTTGCGTGGATATTTATTTCCACGCCACTTGATGACATGGATTTGAAACACCCGAACAGCACCGTTTAAATCCAGAATAA
The DNA here is from genome assembly GCA_014182515.1 of Eucalyptus microcorys. NCBI lineage: Eukaryota > Viridiplantae > Streptophyta > Magnoliopsida > Myrtales > Myrtaceae > Eucalyptus > Eucalyptus microcorys. The sequence goes on along the minus strand of CM024562.1, from coordinate 29,288,626 downwards.
CTTCCTTTATTCAGGAGCGTTATTCTTTCTTCATAATTTCTTGAAGGTAATTTTTGGGGAGAACAAAAAGTGAGTTAATTGACCGTTTAATTTGATATAAAGACTAATTTCTTTCATGCACTATTATTTTTTTGGAGAAATAAGATACTTAATGTTATTTTCTTTTCTTTTTACCACTTAAAGGGATCTTATATAGAAAGCATGACATTTTGCTATTGTTTTTAACAACTAAAAACAATATTTATCCAAAATTTACAAAGAAATTAAGAGGAAGATTATTAGAAAGAAAGTGAACTATTTCTTAATGAGTGAGAATTACATATATTGCGGTGTATTTTTAGAAAATAAAAGTGAGATAAACAATACTTTTGACTTAAATATATATAGGCTAGGGCAATAGCACGTAATTAGAAGATCATGAAAACAGAAAAAAATGAGTTATTATAATTTTGTTTGTTTCACGAAAAATAAGTGATTTGAAAATTATACATCATTTACAAAAATAAAATGAATGAAAAATATTTTTATCATCAATAAAAATATTAAGATATAATGAAAAAAATTATTTTGATTAATTATTTCAAATTATATAAATGATTATTTTTATAAAAAAATTCAATTATTTATTTTTTGAAAAAAAAATCGATGTACAAAGTTACGAACGAAATTTGAGGCCAACTTGTTCCAGTGACTGGATCCACGTGGACAAGATCCCCACCGTTGAGTAAGCCTCTTAATGTCCCTGATCGTAGACCGTGCAGTTCGAAAGCAGGTGTTCGTTTCCCGCTCCGTCATCTTCGACGAAGCTCTCTCTCAGAATCGCAGGCAAAAGCTCCAAAAACAATGGAGGAGACGATAGCGGCGCTCGGCAAAAGCCTCGGCCAATTCTGCAACCACCTCCAGAGCAGCGTCGACGCCCTCCACCAATCCCTCGATCGCCGCCCCATCCCTCTCGGTCCTCTCTCTCTCCCCTCTCCCTTTCTCTCCCTTCTTCCGATCCTCGTTCCATCCAGCGATTAAAGCTGCGAATCGCATCACTGAGTTGAATCTCTTCTCATTTCACTTGCTACTGCTGGTTGTCTTGCGTTTGCTTTGGGTATTGAGCCGAGAAAAGTTGCGAGGTCGCGTGTTTTCCTTCTTTTCAGTCGATTGATTTTTTTTGGTGTTTTGATCGCAGATTCAGCTTCTTTGACCTTCATTCAGTGCCTGAACCACCGTGTGTCGACCGCGAGCGGCGATCTCGATTTGCTCGACTCCATGACGTTCGGGACCGTGTCGTTTGAGGAGCTGTTGGGTCACTGCAACGAGGTCTTCAAGAAGAACCAAAGCGACCTCGCTCAGCTCGAAGAGCGCCTTAAGAGCTTCGGCTACGTCCCTGGTAGTTTGGGCTCGACCATTTTTTTCTGCCTGCGTATTTGATTGCGAACAATTGCATGGAACAGTTTACCTGGTGTTGAAGTTTACATCAATATGCTATATCGATAGGACAAGAATGCTGGGCCGATGGTAAAAGAACAATGAAAAAGTAGGAGTTGAAATGAATGAAAACATGCAAGACCTTGATATCCTGGTTTTGTTTCAAAGATGTTGACGATGTTGAAGAAGATACAGTCGATGACTTATCAAGCCCTCTCGAGCTTGATCCAAATTTTCCACTATCAAAAAATGGATTTGACCAGCCATCTTCATGTTTGGGGCGACTTACTGGAGCGTTTCTATGACGAAGAGTTTTGAAGAAGATTCTCTGTATCCTTGTCAGGTTTTGATATATCAACTTTCTTTGATCAATGTCTGAAATATTTGGCAAATTGTAGAATTCTAAGCTAAAGAGGTTAAGAGGGATGGATCAATTGGCTGGACTCCACACCTGGCTGGAGCTTCTATCCCTTAGGAACAATCAGTAGACAGTTTGCTTGCTTTGAGTACAGGCCCTTTTCAGGAGCCTACCCTGAGAGGCTGAGTGCGGCAAGAGCACCCCCAGTGGACTCACTCGAAAGCCATGAGTCCATCTCCTGTCAGCTCTAGTGGTTGTGTTTGATGCTGGTGTCAGAAAAATAATCTTGAACAGTGTTTATTCCATTGTGACTTGAGAGTTTACGTACTGTCACAACTACTGCAATGCCATAACATTTGGCAGTATAGGTACTGCCTTATTATACCCAAGTTGCAAATAGTGCTTTGCAATATGCAAATTTTCATCTTAAATGACTGAAAAGTGAAAAAATGGCCAATTATGGTATACTATTTCCTAGATTTTGTTGATTTGTCCTTCCTGAAGTTCTCTAGGTTTGATGACTCCATCAGCTTGAAAAGACTTGGTATATCTGACGTAGCTCTGGCCACATTAGCTTTGGAAGGTGAGGCAACTTTGAGGATGTGTTTGACATGCTCTGTGCTTTTTGGAAAAGACTTTGCTCCTTTTTTCTTCATTGTCATTTGGAACATCAAGTTAGTCCTTGTTGAGATGATTAGAGAGATAATTTGTGAGAAGGCAGTTGAATTTCTTATTACCAAGTAGTTTTATCTGACAAATTTTCCCTTCTATATCATTTCCAGCTAATGGTAAGACTCTTGAGCCAAATCTATGTTCGAGACAACCACGAAAGTATGTTTCGGTACAGTTTCTGAACAACAATAGTTTCGGTAACTGACCATTCACCTTCATTTCCCTAGAGAGACAACATATGTCAAAATGCCAAATAGGAAAGGATATTCCAATCTGAAATTTGCTTCCGTAAAATGGCGCTTGAAAACAACTTGCTTATTCCAAAGTCGAATCTCATTTGATTAATTGAACAAGGAGTCACTGAACTTTGAAATGATCATCGCATTTTGCACGAGGCGTCAAGGAGCTAAAACTAAAAGGCAGTATCAAGAACATTAACCAGATCCTCATCGCTGGTCCTTTGCGATTACATGGAGTAACGATAACACCGACCGGAGGCTCATTGTTAACTGGCAAAACACAAACCGCGGTTCAAAAAATCACAGTCGATCAGTTTGTCAATCCGGTTTCACAATTTTCACGATATTCATAATTCAAGCCTGAGCCACCCCCAAAAATAATGAGCGGAGAATTAAACCCTAACCCAATTTTCCCCCAAAAAAGAAATGCTCGACCACCGAAAAGCCGATGGAACCAAAACCCAAAAAAAAAAAAATGGCGCACCTTGAGATAAGCATAAAGCGTGGGGCAAGCGATGCAAGCAACGCGAGAGGGAGAGCCCGAACAGAGAGCGAGGACTTCGTCGGCGACGGTCTCGGCCGTCTCGCGGTCGTACCAGAACTGGCTCAGCCTCCAGTCCCTCCGTTACCAGCGCCACCTCCGACTGGTCCGCCGGCGACTCGTTCTGGTTCTGGTTCTGCTCGCGGAGGAATTCCTGGAGTGCCGCGAGGGCTTGCGAGCTGAGCGTAGGCGCGTCGTCGTCGTCGTCGACGTCGACGCCGACGTTGCGATCCGCAAGTTCTTCCATGGCTTTGGAATTGGAGAGGGACGGCGATGTGAGGACGGCGGGCGGGGTCGAGGAGCTAAAGCACTAGTGACCACGGAAGGCGCAGTCATCTTCATTTTTTTCTGTCTTTCTGAATTTATTGTTGTGCATTTTCTAATTTCTTAAAGTGAGAATTGGGTGAACAATTCTTTGCTTCATTCGAATTTACGAGTCTCATAATTTAAATTTTATTTGATTCGAAATGCTTAAAACCTAAATATATTCACGTAGAGATGCACATATAACACATATAGTTTTAACATAATGTCCAAAAATTGAATCACTTTTATTTTGAAATTTTCAATTATTTCTGGAAAATAAATCATGATTTGCTTTTTTCTAAGCAAAAGAGCAAAGACTCTGAACAATCTCATAATCATGGTGTCAATTGCCTTTTCAGGGAAATTATTAAAAAAAAGTCTTAAATTTATTATAATTGTGACAATTCAATTATAAATCTTTTATATTTGTGTCATAGTTCAGTAAATCCAACCAATTCTGCCCAGCCAACAATAACATAATACTACTTGCACTGACGTGATATTTTCAAAATATTATTTTAATATTTTATTCTATTTTCTTTATTTTTTTCCCCTTCTCCTTCCCCCCCGCTCCTTGTCCTCCCTTTAGCTCGACAAAGGTCAGCGACCATAGGCGAGGGCATCGCGGCCCTCGCTAGTTTGGGCGAGGATGCCGAGCGATGCCCTTAACCACTACCAATGAGGACATTATAGCCCTCGCCCGTGGCCGGTGAGAGTTGGTGGCAACCCTTGCCCGTCCTAAGGGTAGGGAAAGGGAAAAAGAATAAAGAATAAATTATAAATAGATTCAAAATATATTTAAAATATTATTTTAAAAATGCCATATCAGCGACGGTAACACCACGTTAGCGCCGACCGGTTAAAATTGATCGGATGAACTGAACTGACATATATGCAAAAACTTTAGAACCTAATTAGCTAAAAAAAATTATAACTGAATTGGTACAATTATAATAGATTTAAGACTTTTTTCATAATTCTCCCTGCTTTTTCTATAAACAATGAACAAGCTATGAGTGCCAAATTGTTAGAATATCCAAGGACACATTTTGATTCGGTTAATCACAAATTCACAAAGAAGGTAAACATATTGAACGGGCAGAGAGTAAGAAAAGCCGTAAGAGATCCAAGCGATGAACTCAGCCATCTATTTTGAAATGCGATTCCAAAAGCGAAACAACAAAATCTGATCCTGTTGCACTAGCCGTCGATGATACATGAAGTTCGCTCGAAATTAGCTACAAGGACCAAGGAACCCCCTCCCAAGAGAAGAAATGAACACGACATTGAAGCTGATAATTAGAAGCAAACATCATTCCAGAGACGGTGGCCAAACAAAGCTGCTTTTGTGTGACATGTCGCCATTGCCCAGCTGTCTCCGCTTTTATTGACTTGCATTTAACTCGCTTTGCAAATCACAAAACTCGAGAAAATATTTAGTAGTATAACATTATCACTTCATGCAATGATAGTTATAAGGCACTATATGCTTAGTTAGATACTGACACGCAGCAAGTAATTTGAAATTAAATCAGGATATATTGAAAGTTTGTCAGGACAGGTCGGAAAATAAAACAAACTAATTATGTAGGTTTGATAATGTTATACTGATGCCAGCCCCGACCTTCTCTTGGACCTTCTGGCCGTAACTCACTCTGATTTCCTTCGCTCTTTTGCTCTTTTTTATGTTTAGAAATCTCTTTTCATTAACTTTCTCCGATTCCTATTTGGTTTACCAAGGAAAAACGAAATTAGAGAAACTCATGAGCTAAGTAGCACTGACACATAACATACGACACGATACAACACGATATGTCAATATGTCATTTCCCAAAAATAGAGAATTCTAATACGTTGAGGCACGTTGTATATTAAATGAATATTTTTACTTTTAATTAATTTAATTCAAATTCATAATCAAGTAAAAGTTTTTAATTATGATGGCCTTGTTTTTTAATTATGATGGGCTTGTTGCGTGATTCTCTCTTTTTTAGAATTTTTTTTTTTTTTTGGCGGTGAAGTATGTTGTTTCAGCCTGGTTTGCTATCTTCCCTCAGATTAATGGTGCTTGGGTTTGCTTTTGATCTCTATAGCCGGTCGATTATAGTGCTAGGTGGAAGATTTTGCGTGCTAGAGGGAGGAGGGGAGACCCTCACGACCGGTTCAGAGGGCGGGGATAGCTTCGTTTAAGCTAATACTTGAATAGATTAGATTCTCGAGCACGACTGCCGCCGACATGATCTCCTGTAGATGCCGAGTTCATAGGATCTGTCTAGCGCATTTGTTCAGTAAGCTCCAGTGATGTTTGAACTTTGTGAGATGATTTTTCAATATTTTAGTGGATGCTCAGCTCTCTCTTTATATAAGTTAGACTAGATTGTCAATGCCGAGTTCGGGGTCATATAATAATCTAAAGCCTTGACGGCGGGGGAGTGCTTGCATTTCATGCTTTGGGTGTTGTGCGATTGCTAATGCCTTCAGGCTCTTGGTGACCTTGAATTTCTCCTCATCTCCACTATTCCTATGCTGGATTAGATAGTCTAAAACAAGTGATGCACAGCCTCATAGAGCCTCTTTGCCTTCACAAATCACAGAAGGTGACGGCATGGAACAGATTGAACATGGCTGCAGTTGACTTTTCATAAATGAACTCCTCTCTGTCTATCAGTCGCTACCGTTTATTTAAAGAGTCCATTGGTATTTTCTTGGCCTTCTGCTAGCACATCCCAATTTTTTCGCAGTTGTCTCAGGTTTCATCAAGGTGACTGTTGGTGTTGCTTAGTCTGGGTGTGCTTTAATTTTACAAAGACCATGCAGAATCTTTTGCTTTCTGTTGCCTCAAATACGTACAATAAGTATGAGTTCATTATGCTCCTTTATAACATTGTTATTCCGGCTTTACTTTTTAGGTCGTTGATTTGCTTGAGCCAAAGCTTATTCTGAACTAGTAGCAGCAGATGGTCAAGAAAAAGCAAAAACAGCAAGCCATGGAACACGGCAATGACTATGATTCTACCTGCGAGGTGGATCCCTACGAAGATACGAGCTGGGTGATTGTGAAAAAACAGAGGATCACTATTTTGGCGCCGCCTTTACCTGTTGCAGAAAAATCTGCAGTATCAAAGCCATCCTCGAGCCAGGTGCAAGACATACCTAGGGAACATGTGCCAGAGAAATCAACACTTCCAGCCGAGGGGAGTCCTGTAATGCCGTCCGTCAGTGAATACGAGAAGGCGACATCATTGCCACTTGAGAATGACATATTCAGGGAGGTTTCTTCTCCACACCCGTCAGACCGACCTAGAATCTCGGGAATGGATTCCAGAACACAGTCCAAGAACCCTGCCAAAGTTTCTGGTCAGAAGTTACACGAAGTAGTGAAAACATCAAATACCTCAAAAAGTATCAACCGGGAGAGAATGTTGAATGGTCCTTGTTACTTCTCCAGCGGGGTGACGATCCTTCACAAATCAGCAACGGTTGCCGATCGTGGGATCGCAACCGTTGCTGATCCTTATTCTCATGCACGATCGAGCACGATCGTGCATGAATGGAACGGTCAGCAACCGCTGACCGTTTATGCACGATTTCGTGCGTGATGGTCAGCGGTTGCTGACCATCCATGCACGAACAAAATGCGTGTATGATGGTCAGCAACCGCTGACCATCATGCACGAATTCGTGCGTACACGTGCAAGTATTCGTGTGAAATGGTCAGCAAAAATTGCTGACCATTTCCACTTTAATTAATCAATTAATTAATTAATCAATTAATTAATTAATTAATTAAATGAATAAAATAATTAATTAATCAATCCCCTTAAAAATAAAAATAATATAATCTTTATATGTCAATTTTGGAATACATTAATATGTATTAGCTTTGGGCATGCGTGTGCATCATATGCACGTAGGCTCGTGACTATAATACAAATTAAATTAAATCTTATTTAATTTAATTTTGAATTGATTCAATTCGATTGCAGTAATTGCAAACACATTTGCAACAATATTTCTCTCTTGTTCCACATTATCCTAATTATTTATGGTGTGTGACATCCCTAGCTTCATCACTAAACTGGTAGTAAGACTTGTACTAACACATTAGTACTCCCAAAAGAATTAATTGTCCCGATTAATCTTTGGGTCCTACAAGCCATGATATGAATGGACCTAGACTTAGAACCAGGGAAGGAGAGTAAATATCCGGTTCTAACAGGAGGTGCCAATGGATCGAAAGGTCTGAACCTTCCTTCTTCAAGAAGCTGGATTTGCCTCTTGAGCTTTTCTATTTCAGGCTTTGGATTTTCAAGATAATGATACCCCGAGATGTTGTCCCGATTCCAAGGCGTGAAGCCTTTTCCCGGAATTCGACAGTATCTTTTTGGTACTTTCATCATACCTTTGGAGATCTTGTTGCACATTTCCGATCTTGGAATCAATTGCCTTGAAGGCATTGTTTTGTGCTAACAAAGTCTCGATTGCCAATTTAGAACAGCTTCAAGCAGCGAGTCTTTCTTTGTCTCCCATGTTCATCCACATCGGTGGGGGTAGATATCTTAGGAACGTGACGATATCCGCCCGTGGATCAATGAACTCTTCGCGGCAGAAACGAGAGTTTAGAACTTTCTCGACAAGAGGGGGAAAGTCTGTTTCTTGGAACATGGTGATAGAAGAAGTGGGAGGTGTTTTCGCTGGAGCCTCAAGTGGGTAAGAATGTTTCTTAGCCCATTTTAAGATTGGCTTATAAAACGGGGAAAGAGCTTGTCTTTTCTGAGGAGGAGATGGGGGAGGAGATTTTGGTGGATCTGGTGAAACTTGGGTCGTAGTTTCGAATTCTAGTGGTGGAGGTGGTGCATAAGAAACTATGAACTGGTATTTATCACACTCACCAAGAGTATCTACAGAGGGATCTCCGTTTAAGTATCTTTGGTACACCTTATCCTTAGGTTTCTTTCTCCGAGGTGGAGATCTCGCAAAAGGATCTACTTCGTTAGGGGAGTTTGTGCAATAAGAACATTGGCAAAAAGGATCCCAAAAACAATGACCATAGTTGTCTTTGTAGTAATGGACAGGATGTCCATCACTATTGAAATGTCAAACAAGCTTTTTTGGATCTGGCTCGGAAATTGACTGAGGAACACATGGTTCAATCATGAAGAGGGTCTGGAAGATAGAAGGACTTTCTTCATTTTCCTTGCCAAATTTGATGGAAACAGTTCCATCTTTTTTCCGTACGAACTCCGAGTCCGTGGATTTGGAAAGGCTTGTTATCTTTGGTGTAGCTTTTCATAGTTGGTGATCCAAGTCTCCGGAAGGAGCTTGGCCAATGTATCCTTGGGGATCTATCGGGAACATGGATGCAGGATGCCTGATCATTCTGCATTGATATAAACAATGCATCTTCATTACCATCAATGAAGTTGAGGTCAAGAGCATGATTCTGCACTCGATAAACCATCTGGTAATGTAGGGTTGCAGCTACAGAGTCAGCAGTTTGAGGGGCTCCAGTAAGTTGGACTTGGATTTTTAAGAAAGAAAGTAACTGAGGGTCTGAAAGAGCTATGTTGAAGTTTGGATATAGAGTAACAAAGACTGTTCCAGCATTCAAAGTAGTTTGAACAGTACCGATGCAAGCATGCTGGTATTGTAAAAATCTGGTATCTAATAAAGTGTGATTCTTGCCATTAACCGGCAAACCCTTTCGGCCATGAAAGGTAAGAGCAAGTCGGACAGCTCCATAATGGACATGAGTGTATCCTTGTTGAGCCCATTGTCTAGGAAATTCTGGAGGGATTTGAAGAGTAACGAAGTACTCCTTTTCAAAGCGGGAATGGGATTTGGTCGAATTTGGAGGACTGGACGTATTCCTTTACTTGCTTTGGGGTTTGGTGAATAAGTGGCGGATGGAGCGGATAGGTGAAAATGATGAGTTTGGTTTGGCAAAAGCAGAATAAGGGTTCATGAGAGGAAGTTGGGTTTCAAAAATCTTGGTTTCATCACTAAGAGAGACTTCATAAAGATAGTCTATTTTCGAGGCATTGGACACACGAAATTCTGGAGGGGTTGAGGATGAGGAAGATGGAGCAAGAGAAACAGTGCTTCGAGGATTTCTGGTTCTGCGAGACATGATGAGAAGGGATCTTCTCAAAGACTGGATTCACCTATCAAGCGCATGGAATGGATAATATTAAAAATGAAACCATGGCTAGCAATATGTTATGGCTACCCAGATAGTGTGAATACTTTAAAAACATAATGAACCTGTCAGCTTTGGCTACAGTGTAATTCAATCCCTCTGTCTTACTATGTCCCGATCAAACAAAGACCATGGAATATTTGTTAAGTCATTAATTCGATCATATGCACAAATCTAATTTACATGCATTTTATTCGAGACATAAACAATTTGTTCTCGATTACAACCCCGGCCGAGGATTTCAATGCGGTGTTACAATTAGATCGCATAGGACATCATTATTATACCTTGCATGTAACAAGGAGACGGATTCCATATTGCGTACACTTGCAACTTCGTATATGAACGAACTATGACCATCAAGTATAAAGACGGATCAACGACCCGGCATTATGAGCACCCGTAAATCATAGTTGTTCAATACACAAGTTAACATTGTGCCTCAGGTCTAAGGATTATTTACACAAGACCAAAGCATGAACAATTAGACATTGACCACGCTAAAAGCTTCCAGGTCGCTAATCATTCCATATGCGTCACGTTCAGTGAACTTGTCTAATACAAACACCTGTGTTCTAACTCAGGCATCATAATACCCAATAACATGTGACTCATCATTCCCTTAAGTATCCAATACTTAATGGCGAAGTTAAGGACACAATGGTCTCAACAGATTATTAATATCCATTCAATAATTCATCGATCGGGAACGATTTAAAGATTCAGTCTAACTATGAACCCGTCACATATATTCTTGATGTATCAAGAATAGGTCTAGTTGCAACTGATCTTATGGAATCATTCATAAATATAAAATAATTTGACAAATGAATGAATACATCATTGCCAGTAATTAAATAATAATAATGAAAGTACAACTTAAATCCCTAATTTGTAACTATTACATAATAACTTTAGAGCATACATCCAACAATTGATGCACGCCATCGACTGCGTCTGCGATCCTTATCATTGAAGACTCGAAGTGCCTCCTAGGATTTGCTAAGCATTTGAGCTATTCGAAAAGATACATGATCCAGTAACTGGAGCTAAGGCCAACTCCTTGTGAATCAGAAGCATGTGGACACCAGGACAAGAAAAGCATCCGGCGGCTTTAAAGGGTGTCCCCGCCCGCGAACTTAAGTTGCTGGTATCTCCGTCCTCGCTCTTATACTAAGAGAAACGAACTCGGTTGCTCCTTGTAATTAATTTTCTCTTGTTTCTTCCCCTTTTCTAGGCAGGATTGAACACGTTCGACCAATGCCACTAGTTCTACCCAATTGAAAGAGATTGTGTGCCTGTGTGGTGAAGAATTTTAGAGGCAGTAGAATTTCGGCTTAGATTGCTTTTCTCCCCGCTGCTCGGAGTTGCAGCATCCTCGGGTCAAAGGGGAGAGTACAGTACGCTAGGGTCATTGCACTGACAATTAAAACTTAAGTCTTAAGGCTCCAGTTTGTTGAAGATAGAGAGCTTCCGGTTCTTGGGAAGTAATTAGCTTGAAATGGCCCAATTTGCTTAAAATAAAAATTAACAACTTAGCATTGGGTTGTAACTAGCCTTTGTTACGTTTCTGTCAAATGATATCCTTGTAGGTTTGCTGTGTAAATTTATCTCCACACCACTTGATGACATGGATTTGAAACACCCAAACCGCGCGGTTTAAATCTAGAATAACTTTCTTTATTAGGAGGGTTATTCTTTCTTCATAATTTGTTGGAAGGTAATTTTTGGGGAGAACAAAAAGTGAGTTAATTGACCGTTTTAATTTGATATAAAGACTAATTTCTTTCATGCACTATTATTTTTCTGGATAAATAAGATACTTAATGTTATTTTCTTTTCTTTTTTACCACTTAAAGGGATCTTATATAGAAAGCATGGTGTTTTACTGTTGTTTTTAACAACTAAAAACAATATTTATCCAAAATTTACAAAGAAATTGAGAGGAAGATTATTAGAAAGCAAGTGAATTATTACTTAATGAGTGAGAATTACAAATATTGGAGTGTATTTTTAGAAAATAAAAGTGAGATAAACGATGCTTTTGACTTAAATATATATAGGCTAGGGCAATAGCACGTAATTAGAAGATCATGTAAACAAAAGCAAAAAATGAGTGATTATAATTTTGTTTGTTTTACAAAAATAAATTATTTGAAAATTATTTTTCTAAAAATAATTTTACATCACTTACAATAATAAATGAATGAAAAATATTTTTATCATCCACAAAAATATTAAGATATAATAAAAAAATCTTATTTTGATTAATTATTTCAAATTATATAAATGATTACTTTTATAAAAATTCAAATTATTTATTTTTTGCCAAAAAAATCTTTGTACAACGAAATTTGAGGCCAACTTTTTCCAATGACTGGTCCACGTGGACAAGATCCCCACCGTTGAGTAAGCCTCTCTATGTGCCTGATCTTAGAACGTGCAGTTCGAAAGCAGGTGTTCGTTTCCCGCTCCGTCATCTTCAACGAAGCTCTCTCTCGGAATCGCAGGCAAAAGCTCCAAAAACAATGGAGGAGACGATAGCGGCGCTCGGCAAAAGCCTCGGCCAATTCTGCAACCACCTGCAGGGCAGCGTCGACGCCCTCCACCAACCCCTCGATCGCCGTCCCATCCCTCTCGGTCCTCTCTCTCTCTCCCCCCCTTCTTCCGATCCTCGTTCCATCCAGCGATGAAAGCTGCGAATCGCATCACTGAGTTGAATCTCTTCTCATTTCACTTGCTACTGTTAGTTACTTTGCGTTTGCTTTGGGTATTGGGCAGAGAAAAGTTGCAAGGTCGCGCGTTTTCCTTCTTACCAGTCGATTGATTTTTTTGGTGTTTTGATCGCAGATTCCGCTTCTTCGACCTTCATTCAGTGCCTGAACCGCCGCGTGTCGACCGCGAGCGGCGATCTCGATTTGCTCGACTCCATGACGTTCGGGACCGTGTCGTTCGAGGAGCGACCTCGCTCAGCTCGAAGAGTGCCTTAAGAGCTTCGGCTACGTCCCCGGTAGTTTGAGCTCGACAATTTTTCTGCCTTTGTATTTTATTGCGAATGATTGCATGGAAGTAGTTTACTTGGGGTTGAAGTGTACATCAATATGCTGGATCGCTAGGAGTTGAAAGGAATGAAAAGGTGCAGGTCAGTTATCTGCAGACTTTGATATCCTGGTTTTGTTTTGTAGATGTTGACGATGTTGAAGAAGATACAGTCGATGACTTATCGAGCTCTCTCGAACTTGATCCTAATTCTCCATTTTCAAATGATGGATTTGACCAGCCATCTTCATGTTCGGGGCGACTTACTGCAGCGGCTTCTATGACAAAGAGTTTTGAAGAAGATTCTCTGTATCCTTGTCAGGTTTTGGTATAGCAACTTTCTTTTATCCAAGTCTGAAATATTTGGCAAATTGTAGAATTCTAAGCCGAAGAGGTTAAGAGGGATGGATCAATTGGCTAGACTCCACACCTGGCCGGAGCTTCTATCCCTTAGGAACAATCAGTAGACAGCTCGCTTGCTTTGAGTACAGGCCCTTTTCATGAGCCTACCCTGACTGAGTGCGGCAACAGCAACCCTCAGTGGACTCACTCGAAAGCCATGAGTCTATCTCCTGTCAGCTCCATTGGATGCGTTTGATGCTGGTGTCAGAAAAATAATCTTGAACAGTGTTTATTCCATTGTGACTTGAGAGTATACGTACCGTCGACAACTACTGCTAAGCCCTATCATTTGGCAGTACAGGTACCGCCTTATTATATCCAAGTTGCAAATAGTGTTGCAATGTGTCAGCTATGCAATATGCAAATTTTCATCCTAAATGACTGAAAAGTGAAAAAATGGCCAATTATGGTATACTTTTTCCTAGATTTTGTTGATTTGTCCTTCCTGAAGTTCCCTAGATTTGATGACTCCATCAGCTTGAAAAGACTTGGTATATCTGACGTAGCTCTGGCCACATTAGCTTCGGAAGGTGAGGGAACTTTAAGGATGTGTTTTAGTAATCTATTTTTGCTAGCAAAGACTAAGTTTAGTAAATTCTGAACGGATGAATTGACGGCAGCCAATAGTCTCGACGACGCGTATCTCCCGAATTGGATTCCTCGCTCCTATATATTCTCCGACTGTCGTTCCTTGATTCACCGCCTCTCTATATCCCTCGAAAGTAACTCAGCTCTTCTACTCCCCAAGAAATGGCCTCCGACGGGAGGGTTGCTGCTCCGTGAGTTGCGATTCCACCAGTCGATAGGAATGAAGAAAGAAGAGCCAGGGAGCGAGAGATACAGAACTTCATCATGATCGTGGCTATTCTTCTTGCAGCTATGTCCTTCCAGGCGGCTATCAGCCCGCCAGGTGGGGTTCATTCCGAAGCCGCCGGCAAAAACGCTGGCGGGCTCTTCCAGCATCCTCCAGCGTTTTTGCCGCCAGCGTTTTTGCCGCCAGCATTTTTGCCGGCGGCTTCGGAATGAACCCCACCTGGCGAGCTGATAGCCGCCTGGAAGGACATAGCTGCAAGAAGAATAGCCAGATCATGATGAAGTTCTGTATCTCTCGCTCCCTGGCTCTTCTTTCTTCATTCCTATCGACTGGTGGAATCGCAACTCGCGGAGCAGCAACCCTCCCATCAGAGGCCATTTCTTGGGGAGTAGAAGAGTTGAGTTACTTTCGAGGGATATAGAGAGGCGGTGAATCGAGGAACGACGGTCGGGGAATATATAGGAGCGAGGAATCCAATTCGGGAGATACGCGTCGTCTGCTCGTTTAACTATCGGCTGCCGTCAATTCATCGGTTCAGAATTTTCTAAACTTAGTCTTGCTAGCAAAAATAGATTACTAAAATTAGTCACTATTCCTGCTCGGTCGTTCCATGTTCACTAATGGCAAGACTCTTGAGCCAAATCCGTGTTCAAGGCAACCGCAAAAGTATGTTGGTCCATGCTTGAGTTTTTCCTTCTTTCTCGGTCTTCTTTTTTTCCTTTTCCATTTTTGCTTTTTCTTCATTGAGGCGTGAACCTCCTCTGCTATTAATCTTTCCTTCTCGTTCCAATTAGAAATCAAGAGGATAAGATGCATGACCTGGAAGGGCCATATCAACCTGCTATGGTGAACTTGGGGGCAAGTGAAGGTACTGATACAAAATATATGCATGGGTAATTGCTTAATTAGATTCTATTAAGTTCACCCTTCCTACTCCCGGACTTTATACTTACGTGATTCGATACACTTGAAACCAGTTAAAGGTCCAAAATCTGTAGTTAAGGCATCCAAAGATGAGTATGAAAGTCTTCCTTCCTACATAAAAAGTCTTGCATCATGGGAGGTATGAAACTCTAACTTAAGCTTTGTATTTGTCTCTGACTCTTAGCAGATGCACTGCAGGCAATCACTTTTATTTAATATTAAGCTGCTGTCATAAGACCATCAGGGTTAGTAGCGCGTGAACCATATATTCTTTTGAAACAGAAATAGTGTGCTTGCTTGATTGGATTATCCCTACTAGTACAACATCTTAGAGAATTTTGGAAATGAAGTAGGTTAGATGGTTTCACTAGCATTAGAACATTGGCAACCTAGTAAATGTTACTTGACATGTGAAATCATCTTCCCACCGCAAGGTTCTGTATCCTTTCTCGCCATAATTTGCTGACGAGGCATCTGGTTTTAGTCCTAACCCATTTGCATCGTGCATTTTACCCTGCAGGATTTGCTTATAGCTATCGAGAAGATAAACTCATACCTAAGCAAGAAAGAGAACTGTTCAGAAAACAAGTGCTTCTTTCAAGACGAAATATCATCATTGGCATTGGGTGGGTATATAACATCAGTAGTGATATGAATCTCTGAGTGACCATGAAAGCATTTGCTGCAAACTGGCGAGTGCTTGCCTTAACAAGCCTGTTGTCCGTAACTTGACGCCCTCTGAAATCTTTAGTTTACCAAAATATGGATAGCCATCCTCGTAATCTTTTTCTTCATTGAGTCTTATATTGGTATTTTCCCTGATCACTTAAGATGATTCATTTTTGCTGCTTATTGCAGGGCCCAAGGCGAGATCCTATCTGCTGCTGCTTACTTGCATGAAGCACCTGGTTGTTGAGACAGTTGATGGATTGATCTCGTACAGAGTTTTATAGAAGGAAGTACCTTTGCAGAAATATACTTGTTGGAATTACAGTGTACAGGTTGTATCAGCCTTTCAGACATGCATTGTTATGCACAAGGCTTGACATAACATTTTTCTAAGCACGAGTTTTGTGGAGAAATCATCTTATGTTTTTATGATTACTTTATTATGGTACCCTGCAATTTTCATCTCAATTCCTACGGTCAATTAATCTGAAAATTGCTCAATTGCCATGTGATTCGACTCTCAAACAGTTACCAAAGAGTCATCTCCTTGTTTGTTGTGGTGAAGCGAAAGAGAGAAGAAAGTATTAAAGAGAAAATGCGGGGGAACATATGTTTTGATTGATCACTGAATGATCGATTTGCAGTCATTGGGCAGGCAACTAGCAGTTAGACTCATGCCCCGACTTTAGATGTTGAGGCATCTACATGGTTGGCATGTATGTTATCTGCTGCATTTTCGAGTTCTCCTGGTAGTTGTAGACTTGTAGCGTGGTCTTCTTATGTTAGACAACAGTTCCTTTGTAAAGCACATTCTTGAATACAATCGATGATCACCGCATTTCCTAGGGAAGCAGGGAAGATGCAATTTGGACCGGTGAATATACAATTTTTATGGGCATCCCACCCTTGACAAGAAACAAGCTGGAAGAGGCAAACTATGAACAAGAAGTGATCGTTTCTTCTCCCTTTTGTTTGTTTAATCCAGTCTTTGTTGCCCTTTGACGTTTTAGTGAAGGATCAAGAAGACCGTGCAAAGCAAAGAGTACAAGACTCAACCTGCTGCACATCGAAAATACATTCAGTTTAGTACCATCAATAGCAAAACCTAATCTGTGCGGGCACACAGAATAAGCTTATGATAGAAATGTTTCTTGTTTTCGTTTCCTTTCTCACTTCTTTTAGCACTCGAAAAAATATTATTAAAGAATGCAGTATGAATAGAATGTTATCTATCTCAGAGGTCTCTATGACTCCCATCAAGCATAGTTCTTTTCCACCCCACCCAAGTTGCAGGGTTCAATCTCTTGGCTATTTTCCTGTGTGCGCTTGCCATGATACCGCAATCTCTGTAAGTTTTCTGAAGCCAGGGGACTGGCTAAGTTCGAAATGGTGCTGCGCGATTAAAAAACATCACGAAGTTCCAATCTTGATGGAAGCTGCCCTATCGAAATCTTATGGGAGTGAAATTATAAAGAAAAAGAAATCGCCAGCAACTCATGGCATCAAATAAAGCTATGTCATTGCCATCGGCTAAATTATAACCAGAACAAAGCAAGAACACGGAAGGCATAGCCTGTACGATCCCTTCCTCAAAAAGCACTGCGATCACCAGGACTCTCGCTTATTGGAGAAGCTTTGCAATTTTCACAGTAGAGGAAGACAGCACATACTTCTAAACCAATAATTCTCATTCTTGCAGAAGGGCGAAAGAGTGGGCCTCTAATACAGTGATCAAGCAATGAAAAGAGCTTATCTGTGCACATATTTGTCTTACAAGAAACAGAGTAAGAAAGAAAGGAATGTAGTAAAGATTAAAGAGAAAGGAAGCAACATTCAGGCCACTTTTGCTTTATCTTTCATCAGACGAAGGTATTCCAAATCTAATTGGAACGACATCAAATTGCTTGCAGATTTCCACCAAGAATTGAGTGAACTATGTAACAGTTTGGAATAACGTGCGCACAATCCATGGATTCATATGTATTCCAAATTTTCAAAGCAGAGGAAAACAGCACATACTTCTAAACCAAAGAAGGGACAGGGATCAAGCAATAAAACGAGCTTCCTCCTATCTGCGCACATATTTGTCTACAAGAAACAGAGTAACAAAGAAAGGAATGTATTAAAAATTAAAGAGAGAGGTAGCAGAATTCAGGCCACTTTTGCTTTATCTTTTATCAGACGAAGGTATTCCAAATCTAATTGAACGGCATCGAATTGCTTGCAGATTTCCATCAAGAATTGAGAGAATTATGCAACAGTTTGGAATAACGTTGTGCTTACTCCATTTCACCATGTGTATTTCTGTCTCTGCCTATATAACCTGGTAAAATCATGCTTCTCTGCTATCCTTCTCCTGATAACTAGTTTAGTTCCTGCACAGCGGTGACCCCAAACCTCCTCGAGAACCAATAACACTAGACACTACCATGACTGAGGTTGTCTCCAGCATCCTCGGACCTCTTTTGCATAAACTAGCTTCATTGGCAGTTGAAGAAATTCAACTAGTATGTGGTGTCAAGGATGAACTAGAGAAGCTCAAAAGCACGCTAGAGATGATCCAGAAGGTGCTCGCCGATGCTGAGCAGAAACAAACAGAACAGGAAGCTGTGAGGCTTTGGTTGTCGGAACTTAAAGACTTCTGCTATGATGCCGAGGACGTGCTAGACGAATTTGTAACCAACGCTTTGTGTGGGCGGGTGAGGTGGACCGAGCACTCGACCATCAAAAGGAAGGTACGCTACTTGTCCTTGTGGCTATCCAACTTCATTTTCCAGTTTAAGATGGCACATAAAATGAAAGAATTGGGAAAGAGACTTGATGGGATGAAAAAGCAGAAAAATGAGTTCAACTTGTCGAGTGATATTCATGAAAAGGCTATTGTTCCGCGGAGGGAAACTTATTCTTTTGTACGCACTTCGGATATAATTGGAAGGGATAAAGAAAAGGAAACGATAATTGAGCTGTTGAAAAGATCAGACGATGGTGGAGTTGGAATAGCAGTCATTCCGATTCTTGGAATTGGGGGTGCTGGAAAACGACTCTTGCTCAATTGGTATACAATGATGATAGAGTAAACGAACATTTCGAAGGCAACAAAGTTTGGTTGTCCATGCCAATGCAATTCGATGTTGAGAAGATAATAAGAGACATGGTCAAGGCTCTTGATCCAGAAAAAAAAGATGATGGACTTGAAATGCAGCAAGTTGACCTAAGAAGAATGGTAGAGAACAAAAAGTATTTGTTTGTAATGGACGATGTGTGGCAAGTGACGAGGGAGGAATGGGTGCAATTGACAGATTTATTAGGAGGCGCTTCCAAAGAGAGTAAAATCATAGTCACTTCACGGGATCAAGCCATCGCCAAAATTATGGGCACTGTCTCCCCGCTTAATTTGGCCAACCTTTTGTGGGAGGATTCTTTGACTTTATTTGCGAATTGCGCGTTCGATCAAGGGAAAGAGAAGAATCACCCGGACCTTATGGTTATTGGTAAGCAAATTGTGAGGAAGTGCGGGGGAAATCCTTTGGCGGTGAAGACTTTGGGAAGTTTGTTGTATTCAGAACACAACCAGAGTGACTGGGAATACGTAAGAGATAGTGAGATTTGGCAATTAGAAACTGCTATTTTATCATCATTGAGAATAAGCTACGACTTAATGCCATCTTACTTGAAACAGTGTTTCGCTTACTGCTCGATATTCCCAAAGAACTACATGTTCGACAATGTGGAACTGATCGGATTGTGGATCTCAAACGGTTTTATCCAATCCGGAAGAAAAAATCGGGAGCTGGAAGAGATTGGACGGCAGTACTTGAAGGAGCTGTTATCGAGATCCTTCTTCAATGTTGTCGAGGAAGATTATCCTCTACTGGAATTCAAGATGCATGATCTCATTCACGATCTTGCCATTTCAGTGGCACAAACCGAATCGTGCAGCATGACGAAAGAGTGCACGCAGGATATTTCCCCGAGCACTCGGCATATATCATTTTTCAACACATTCGATGTACCAAAAGATGAACTACGTGGTTGCTTGCGCAAACTCAGCCGTGTTCGTACCGTCATTTTTGAGAAGTCGGGTTCCTCTGAGGAGTTCTTTCTGGAGACGTGCATTGGGCGATTCAAGCACTTGCGAGTGCTAGTGCTACATCAATCCACCTTTGACCTACTGCCCAGTTCTATTGGCAGTCTAAAGCATTTGAGATATCTTCATTTATGCAATAGCCCTAATCTCAAGAAACTCCCAAATCGGTCTGCAAGCTTCGCAATCTGCAGTGCTTAGGTCTTAGCGGGTGCAGGGAACTTGAGGAATTGCCCGCAGACATCAAGAATATGATCAACCTCCGTGTTTTGGCGATAACCACGAAACAGCAGCGTTTCTCGGAGAGTGGAATAGGATGCTTGACCTCTCTGCGGTGGCTATTCATTGTTCAGTGCATGAATTTGGAGACCTTGTTCGATGATATCCAATCGCTCACGTCGCTCCGTATATTGGTCATCGTAACTTGTCCGAAGTTGGCCTCTTTACCTCAAGGCATCAAGAATCTCCAGGCATTAGAGGATCTCCGGATTGAGGACTGCAAGATATTGAGGCTGCCAGAAGGCGAAAGTAATGAACCACGCTCCACGTCGAGGCTTCAATTCTTCATATTCAAGGAATTACCGGAATTAGTTTCGTTGCCCAGGTGGCTCCAAGGTTCTGCAAGCACACTGCGGAGGATAAGAATTGCGAAATGTCCCAAATTGAGGGTATTGCCCGAATGGCTGCAAAATTGTTCTTCTCTAAAAAAACTGGAGATTGAAAGTTGTCGTAGATTGTCCTCTTTACCAGAAGGCATTCGCCACGTCCCCACATTGACAGAGTTGCGGATATCTGATTGCGAGAAATTGAGTAGTCGTGGTGAAGACTAAGAAGATGATAATAGAGAAGAAGATTGATCCACTGGTACAACCAAACTCCCCCTTTTCTTCCGATACGTTTATAAATTAAAATTTAATTGTTTGAGATCATGTTCCTTATATTGTCTTGATTTACTTGCATGGTCAACAGCCACGCGGGGCCTTGGAATATGAAGAAACAATCATTTCCACGAGAGCGGCGGATATTTAATTGCGAGGGATTGAGCAAGGACACCGATGTTCGAAGAAGAAGATAATTGCGAATAAATATCTAACTATGTAGATGTTGTCTCGTAAGATATTTTCTTATAAGAATGAGAGTGGCAATATCTAGCCAACAGCTTGGCCACTCTAGAAATATCTGTTTGCTTATGAGTGTGTAAAGATTTCTCTTGGCCAATATTATAGAAAGTGCCTCTAATAAAAGTGTGTGTTTTCTTTAAATGACTTTTATGTCTTTTTCATCAATTGATAAAAGAGCTTTCGCTGCACGTGCTCTACAACCGTAGCTAGAAGCTATGGATGCTCGTCCTTGAGATTCACATTGGCGGAAGGAAGAGAATAAATTGATCCATCGGTATAAGCAAATTCCCCCTCTCTTTTGGCACATTTATGAATTTAAAATTGGGTATGCATATGATTCAAACGATTGCTAATCTAGTGACTTTCGATTTGTTTATTTCATGAACAATGTTCTTATAAGTCAAATTCTTCCAAAAAGTGAGCAATGCTATCGGCAAAGCAAAAGTGGCCATTGTGTATTTTGCAATTCCATTTAATTATTTATGTTGAGGATTAATTTACCCCTCTAAATAGTAATAAAAAAGTCAAAGCACCTCAAAATGTCTGTATATCATCCAGTTCAAACTCAATGTAAAGAAGAGGTTTAGAATACGAAAATCGAAAGCACAGAATGAACCAACGTAAATATTAACGCAGTTGAGTTCTGGTTCAAGACCCACTTGAATATATCACTAACATCCCTATGAATGTACGAAAAAGAAAAAAAAGATATTTTCCTTTTTGTTCCGATTCTTTATCTGAAAAAAAAAGAAAGGGATTTTTCTAGAAAAAGAAGAAGGATATTTCGTTCTTGATAGTGGCTAGGAGCATTGAAATTGCAGAGACTACTGCTTGATCATTTCTACCAACTTAAAGCTCCAATTACTGTTCTTTTTATGTTTTGCGAAAGCATCCCGTAGAAAACTACATAACATCCCAATTTCGAGAACCTCCATTTTGACTTCAATCTTGTAATTTGACTTCAAATCAGGCCAAATTGTTACTCTCTTTTTTTTTCCTAAAAATCACCTTATCATATTATTCATCCCATCTTGAGTTTCGTTTGTCGAAGGGTAACGTTTCTAGGTAGCCTTATCATATCATTCAACCCATTGAGAGTTTCAAAAGTTAAGGACGTAAAGTAGCATACATATTTGAGAAGGGTCGGAATTTACTCCAAAAACAACGGTCAAAAGTTGCACCTTTCATCAACCTGGGATTTTTTTTATCAGAATCAACCCAGGGTTAAGTTTTCAGAGAAATGCAGATACTATGAAGCACTTGATTTTGAAGTCATGCCTCCAGGCAAACCAGCAAGCTTATGACGTCCCTTTTGACATTAAAAACAACACTAAGAAACAAAATTCACGTCAAAAGAAGCGTCATCTATTTCTCTTGTCATGTAGGAAGGAAGACTTTCATACTTGGGGAGTAGAAGGGCTGAGTTACTTTCGAGGATATAGAGAGGCGGTGAATTGAGGAACGACGGTTGGGGAATATATAGGGGCGAGGAATCCAATTCGGGAAATACGCGTCGTCCACTCGTTTAACTATCGGCTGCCGTCAATTCATCAGTTCAGAATCTACTAAACTTAGTCTTGCTAGCAAAAATAGATTACTAAAATTAGTCACTATTCCTGCTCGGTCGTTCCATGTTCGCTAATGGCAAGACTCTTGAGCCAAATCCGTGTTCAAGGCAACCACAAAAGTATGTTGGTCCATGCTTGAGTTTTTCCTTCTTTCTCGGTCTTCTTTTTTTCCTTTTGCATTTTTGCTTTTTTTCTTCATTGAGGCGTGAACCTCCTCTGCTATTAATCTTTCCTTCTCGTTCCAATTAGAAATCAAGAGGATAAGATGCATGACCTGGAAGGGCCATATCAACCTGCTATGGTGAACTTGGGGGCTAGTGAAGGTACTGATACAAAATATATGCATGGGTTATTGCTTAATTAGATTCTATTAAGTTCACCCTTCGTACTCCCGGACTTTATACTTACGTGATTCGATACACTTGAAACCAGTTAAAGGTCCAAAATCTGTAGTTAAGGCATCCAAAGATGAGTACGAAAGTCTTCCTTCCTACATGAAAAGTCTTGCATCATGGGAGGTATGAAACTCTAACTTAAGCTTTGTATTTGTCTCTGACTCTTAGCAGATGCACTGCAGGCAATCACTTTTATTTAATATTAAGCTGCTGTCATAAGACCATCAGGGTTAGTAGCGCGTGAACCATATATTCTTTTGAAACAGAAATAGTGTGCTTGCTTGATTGGATTATTCCTACTAGTACAACATCTTAGAGAATTTTGGAAATGAAGTAGGTTAGATGGTTTCACTAGCATTAGAACATTGGCAACCTAGTAAATGTTACTTGACATGTGAAATCATCTTCCCAGCGCAAGGTTCTGTATCCTTTCTCGCCATAATTTGCTGACAAGGGATCTGCTTTTTGTCCTAACCCATTTGCATTGTGCGTTTTACCCTGCAGGATTTGCTTATAGCTATCGAGAAGATAAACTCATACCTAAGCAAGAAAGAGAACTGTTCAGAAAACAAGAGCTTCTTTCAAGACGAAATATCATCATTGGCATTGGGTGGGTATATGACATCAGTAGTGATATGAATTTCTGAGTGACCATGAAAGCATTTGCTGCAAACTGACGAGTGCTTGCCTTAACAAGCCTTTTGTCTGTAACTTGATGCCCTCTGAAATCTTTATTTTACCAAAATATGGATAGCCATCCTCGTAGTCTTTTTCTTCATTGAGTCTTATATTGGTATTTTCCCTGTTCACTTAAGATGATTCATTGTTCTGCTTATTGCAGGGCCCAAGGCGAGATCCTATCTGCTGCTGCTTACTCGCATGAAGCACCTGGTTGTTGAGACAGTTGATGGATTGATATCGTACAGAGTTTTACAGAAGGAAGTACCTTTGCAGAAATATACTTGTTGGAATTGGGTGTCCAGTTTGTATCAGCCTTTCAGACATGCATTGTTATGCACAAGGCTTGACATAAACATTTTTCTAAGCACGAGTTTGGTGGAGAAATCATCTTATGTTTTTATGATTACTTTATTACGGTACCCTGCAATTTTCATCTCAATTCCTACGGCCAATTAATCTGAAAATTCCTCAATTGCCATGTGATTCGACTCTCAAACAGTTACCAAAGAGTCATCTCCTTGTTTGTTGTGGTGAAGCGAGAGAGAGAGGAAAGTATTGAAGAGAAAATGTGGGGGAACATATGTTTTGATTGATCACTGAATGATCAATTTGCAGTCATTGGGCAGGCAACTAGCGGTGAGACTCGTGCCCCGACTTTAGATGTTGAGGCATCTAAATGGTTAGCATGTATGTTATCTGCTGCATTTTCGAGTTCTCCTGATAGTTGTAGACTTGTCGCGTGGTCTTCTTATGTTAGACAACAGTTGCTTTGAAAAGCACATTCTTAAATACAATCAATGATCACCGCATTTCGTAGGGAAGCAGGGAAGATGCAATTTGGACTGGGGAATATACAATTTTTATGGGCATCCCACCCATGACAAGAACCAAGCTGGAAGAGGCAAACTATGAACAAGAAGTGATCGTTTCTTCTCCCTTTTATTTGTTTAATCCATTCTTTGTTGCCCTTGGACGTTTTAGTGAAGGATCAAGAAGACCGTGCAAAGCAAAGAGTACAAGAGTCAACCTGCTGCACACCGAAAATACATTCAGTTTCGTACCATCGATAGCAAGACCTAATATGTACGGGTACATGGAATAAGCTTATTATAGAAAGGTTTCTTGCTTCCGTTATCAAGCATAGTTCTTTTCCACCCCACCCAAGTTCCAAGGTTTGGCTACTATCCTGCTTGCGTGCCTAGGCTAAATGGAAGTTAGAAATAGTGCTGTGTGATTAAAAAGCATCATGAAGTTCCAATCTCGATAGGAGTTGCACCATCAAAATCTCATGGAAACGAAATCATAAAGGAAAAGGAAACATCCAGCAATTGATAGCATCAAATAAAGCTACGAGTCACCGCGATCAGCGAAAGTATAACTAGAACAATGAAGGCATAGTCTGGACGATCCCTTTCACGAAAAGCACTGGGAAAACCCACCAAGACTCTCGTTAATTTGAGAAGCCTCTGCAAATTTTAAAGCAGATGAAAGCAGCACATACTTCTAAACCAATCATTCTCATTCTTGTAGAAGGGCGAAAGAGTGGGCCTCTAATACAGGGGTCAAGCAATGAAAAGAGCTTATTCTTATCTGTGCACATATTTGTCTACAAGAAACAGAGTAACAAAGAAAGGAATGTAGTAAAGATTAAAGAGAAAGGTAGCAGAATTCAGGCCACTTTTGCCTTATCTTTCATCAGACGAAAGGTATTCCAAATCTAATTGGAACAGCATCGAATTGCTTGCAGATTTCCACCTGGAATTGAGAGAATTATGCAACAGTTTGGAACAACGGAGCGCCTGCTCCATTTCACCGTGTGTATTTCTATGTCTCTGCCTATATAACCTGGAACAATCATGCTTCTTTGCTATCCTTCTCCTAATAACTAGTTTAGTTCCTGCATTGCGGTCACACCAAACCTCCTCAAAAACCAATAACACCAGACACAACCATGACCGAGGTCGTCTCGAGCATCCTCGGACCTCTCCTGCAGAAACTAGCTTCATTGGCAGTTGAAGAAATTCAACTAGTATGGGGCGTCAAGGATGACCTAGAGCAGCTCAAAAGCACGCTAGAGATGATCCAGGAGGTGCTCGCCGATGCTGAGCAGAAACAAACAAAACAGGAAGCTGTGAGGCTTTGGTTGTCGAAACTTAAAGACTTCTGCTACGATGCTGAGGACGTGCTGGACGAATTCGAAAGTAGGGCTTTGTGGAGGTGGGCGAGGTCGACGGAGCACTCGACTTTCAAAAGGAAGGTATGCTACTTGTCCTCGTGGCTGTCCAACTTCAGTTTCCAATTTAAGATGGCACATAAAATGAAAGAACTGGGAAAGAGACTTGATAGGATCAATGAAGAGAAAATTAAGTTCAACTTGTTGAGTGATGTTCATGAAATGATTATACCTCCGCAAAGGGAAACTCATTCTTTTGTACCAGCTTCGAAAGTGATTGGAAGGAACGTGGAAAAGGAAAAAATAATAGAGTTATTGATAGGGTTAGATGATGGTAGAGTTGGAAAGATAGGCATCATTCCGATTATTGGAATGGGGGGCATTGGAAAGACGACCCTCGTTAAATTGGTATACAATGATGATCGAGTAAAAAAACATTTTGGACCAAACTTAGTTTGGTTATCCATGCCTGTAGAATTCCAAGTTAAGGAGATAATAACGGACATCATTAAGTCTCTTGGTCACAAAGAAAAATATGATAAACTTGACATGCTGCAAAATTGCCTAAGAAGCATGGTGGAGAACAAAAGGTGTTTGTTCGTAATGGACGATGTGTGGGAAGTAACGGAGGATGCTTGGAGAGAATTGACAGAGTTTCTAGAAGGCGTTTCTGAAGGGAGTAAAGTCATTGTGACTTCACGGAATAAATCGGTCGCCTCAATCATGGGCACTGTCCCTCCGCTTAAGTTGGCCGACCTTTCGAAGGAAGATTCTTTGACTTTATTTGTGAAGTGTGCATTCGATCAAGGGCAAGAGAAGAATCACCCAGACCTTATGGTGATCGGGGAGGAAATTGTGAGCAAGTGCAAGGGAAATCCTCTGGCGGTGACGACTTTGGGATGCTCATTGCATTCACAAAACAACCGGAAGGAGTGGGAACATGTAAGAGATAGTGAGATGTGGCAATTAAAAACTAATATTTTACCTTCCCTAAGAATAAGCTACGATCTAACGCCGTCATATTTGAAACAATGTTTTGCTTATTGCTCGATATTCCCGAAGAAGTGCAAGTTCGCCAACATCGATTTGATCCACCTGTGGATCTCGAACGGATTTATCCAATCAAGCAGAAATAAACAGGAGCTGCAAGAGATAGGACGGCAGTATTTGGAGGAGCTGCAATCGAGATCCTTCTTCAATGTTGTTGGGGAAGCATATCCATTGCTGATCATAAGGATGCACGACCTCATTTACGAACTTGCCATTTCGGTGGCACAACCCGAATCGTCCAACATCAGAGTGTGGACGCAGGATATTTCCTGGAGGACTCGGTTTATATCATTTCCCAACCCATCTGGTGTACCAAAAGATGAAGTAAGCGGCTGCTTAAGCAAACTGAGCCGTGTTCGTACAATTGTGTGTGAGGGGTTGGGATCCTCTGACTCTGAGGAGTTCTTTCTGGAGACATGCATTTCGCAATTCAAGCACTTGCGAGCCCTATGGCTAGATAATTCTAGCTTTCACCTACTGCCTTGTTCCATTGGCCGCCTAAAACACTTGAGGTTTCTTAGTTTAAACGGCAACAGTAATATCAAGAAACTCCCCGAATCGGTCTGTGAGCTTTACAATCTGCAGACCTTAGATCTTGGCGGGTGCAATGAACTTGAGGAATTGCCCGCAAGCATCAAGAATATGATCAGCCTCCGTGTTTTGTGGGTAACCACAAAACAGCAACATTTCCTGAAGAGCGGAATAGGATGCTTAACCTCTCTATGCTGGCTAGGCATTGTCAAGTGCAAGAATTTGGAGGCCTTGTTCGATGATATCCAATCGCTCACATCACTCCGTACGTTGTGGATTGTCGATTGTCCGAAGTTGACCTCCTTACCACAAGGCATCAAGAATCTGAAGGCATTGGAGGATCTCGTGATTTTGGACTGCGAGAGCTTGAGGCTGCCAGAAAGCGAAAGTAATGAACCACGCTCCATGTCGAGGCTTCAAACCTTCAGATTCGAGGGATTACCGGGATTAATTTCGTTGCCTGGGTGGCTCGAAGGTTCTGCAAGTACACTGCAGAGGATAAGAATTGTGGATTGTCCCAAATTGAGCGCATTGCCTGAGTGGCTGCAAAATTGTTCTTCTCTGAGGACATTGGAGATTGAAAGCTGTCCTGAATTGTCCTCTTTGCCAGATGGCATTCGCCTCATCCCCACATTGACAAAGTTGCGGATATCTGATTGCGAGAAATTGAGTAGTTGTGGAGAAGACTCAGAAGAATGTAGTGGAGAAGACTCAGAATCAGAAGAACGTAGTGGAGAAGACTCAGAAGATGATAATTGAGAAGAAGATTGATTAAATTTGATCCACTGGTACAACCAAACCCCCCCTTTTTTTCGATACGTTTATAAATTAAAATTTAATGGTTTGAGATCATGTTCCTTATATTGTCTTAATTTACTTGCATGGTCAACAGCCACGCAGAGCCTTGGAATATGAAGAAACAATCATTTCCACTGAGAGCGGCAGATATTTAATTGCGAGGGATTCAGCAAGGACGCCGATGTTCGAAGAAGAAGATAATTGCGAATAAATATCTAAATATGTAGATGTTGTCTCGTAAGATATTTTCTTATAAGAATGAGAGTGGTAATGTCTAGCCAACAGCTTGGCCACTCTAGAAATATCTGTTTGCTTATGAGTGTGTAAAGATTTCTCTTGGCCAATATTATAGAAAGTGCTTCTAATAAAAATGTGTGTTTTCTTCAAATGACTTTTATGTCTTTTTCATCGATTGATAAAAGAGCTTTCGCTGCGCGTGCTCTACAACCATAGCTAGAAGCTGTGGATGCTTGTCCTCATCCCTGAGATTTACATCGGCGGAAGGAAGAGAATAAATCCATCGGTATAAGCAAATTGCCCCTCTCTTTTGACACATTTATGAATTTAAAATTTGGATATACATATGATTCAAACAATTGCTAATCTGGTCACTTTCAATTTGTTTATTTCATGAACAATG
This sequence comes from Eucalyptus microcorys, assembly GCA_014182515.1. Lineage (NCBI taxonomy): Eukaryota > Viridiplantae > Streptophyta > Magnoliopsida > Myrtales > Myrtaceae > Eucalyptus > Eucalyptus microcorys. Next base: position 29,260,006 of record CM024562.1, on the reverse strand, counting down.
TTCTTATAAGTCAAATTCTTCTGGAAAGTGTGCAATGCTATCCGCAAAGCAAAAGTGGCCATTGTGTATTTTGCAATTCCATTTAATTATATATGTTGAAGATTAATTTACCCCTCTAAATAGTAATAAAAAAGTCAAAGCACCTCAAAATGTCGTGTTATCAGAAATTTAGAAGTTAGAATTTGAGGATGAAAAAATTTCAAGGCGCCTCCTATGCTTGGAGGCTTGATTCAAAATGAGATTTCCTCAGCCCATTGACATGTATGTGATAACCTTTCACATTATTTATGTAAATTGTAATTGTTGGATTTTGTCAGGAACACCTGACTACACAATGCCCGTCGCGGGATTAAGGATGGGCATTGGGACAATTGACTATGACATACAACACATCGGCACCTCTCAAGGATGAACCATTGTCGACTTCATGCCCGACCGAAAGGTACTCAAGTCCAATTGATGCTAATTGAAACTAATTAACTACCACTTGGGTTTGAATGACAGTGACCCAAGACCGTTCGCGATGGTAATTGCGTTAGAGATATGGATTAGGACGTTGTCGAGGTGATTTAATCTATTTCATCATCAAAAAGAGGATTTTAAATGACATGTTGACTATAAAATACAAATATACAGGCCAATTTTGGTGAATTGACTCATTTTTAAAACTTTGTAAGAGTAGATTGACTATATATATAATCAAAGAGAAAGTTTAAAGGGCCACTTTGCAATTTTTCTTTGAAATACGCAAATTTTCTTTTACTCGAGTGGGATAATTTTTGGAATAGTCTTCGACTATCTGAAAATCATAATTTTTGTTATATTTGTGTTCAAAAATGCATGGTCATTATAAGCTCTGATTTTTCCCTACAAGCAAATACTATAACTTGAGGTTAAAGGAAATATGTACCTCGGAGAAAAATGAGAGCTCTGTTTTACGTTGCTAAACAATCACACCTCTTTTAATGAGGAGTTGTATGGAAATAAAATGACAATTGACTTATGTAATTTGAAACGCTGGCTATACTGTTTGGTTTTAATCTAATCCAATTGGTTGTTTGCTAGACCAATGATCTCTTGCTTTATGAATAAATGCATAGAGAAAAGATGAAATATCTGGTGAGACCCACGTGTGAGCTGTGTTCAAAAAGTTCTACGTCAGAGAATCGATTTTGTGTAGAGTAATCATTATATTCAAATTGATCCATAACTCATCAACTAAAACTTTTGAGTAAATATAATTCCAATAGAATACGAAGAAAAATTTAGACTTGAGCTACTACTTCTTATCGATTATTACCTGGGCCTGGATGAAGGTATTGGATTCTGCTCCTCCCTTCCAACAACATCCATATATCATCCAGTTCAAACTCAATGTAAAGAAGAGGCTTACAATACGAAAATCGTAAACACAAAATGGACCAACGTGAGCATTAACGCAGTAGAGTTTTGGTTCAACATGGCACAGCCTTCTTTTTTTTTAAAGACCCACTTGAATATATCACTAACGTCCCTATGAATGTACAAAAAAAGAGAAAAAGATTTTTTCCGTTTTGTTCCGATTCTTTATCTGAAAAAAAAAAAAAAAAGGATTTTTCTAGAAAAAGAAGAAGGATATTTCTACCAACGTAAAGCTCCACTTACTGTTCTTTTTATGTTTTGCGAAAGAATCCCGTAGAAAACTACATAACATCCCAATTTCGAGAACCTCCATTTTGACTTCAATCTTGTAATTTGACTTCAAATCAGGCCAAATTGTTACTCTTTTTTTTTCCCAAAAATCACCTTTATCATATCATTCATCCCATCTTGAGTTTCGTTTGTCGAAGGGTAACGTTCCTAGGTAGCCTTATCATATCATTCCACCCATTGAGAGTTTCAATAGTTAAGGACGTAAAGTAGCATACATATTTGAGAAGGGTCGGAATTTACTCCAAAAACGGCGGTCAAAAGTTGCACCATTCATCAACCTAGGATTTTTTTTATCAGAATCAACCCAGGGTTAAGTTTTCAGAGAAATGCAGACACTATGAAGCACTTGATTTTGAAGTCATGCCTCCAGGCAAACCGGCAAGCTTATGACATCCCTTTTGACATGAAAAACAACACTAACAAACAAAATTCACATCAAAAGAAGCATCATCTATTTCTCTTGCTCCCATCCTCCCAATCGCATCCCTGGATCGTAGTTAGTGAATAGGCGAAACTCATTCCCAAGCTTGCTGGAATGCTTAGGCCGGAATATGCATGGATGCAAACCAAGAAGTTCTGCAGCTCTATCCTTTTGAACTTCTCCTGCAAGAATCTCAGAATTTGCCAGGCATTAGGAAGGGATATAAAGCATCCAGCATACTCCAAAAAGGGGGGAAAAGAACTGCAGCAGTTCATAGCTATAACGTCACTGCAAATGAAAGACAATGAACCAAAAAGACAGGTTTAAAGGTGCCCCAGGAGGACTAACAGTCGATAAATACCTGTAAGTAAAAGCAAGTAAGCGTTTGACTGCGAGAGGAAAGATATGGTTTGAGCAACTTTCTCCAAGCACTCCCCACTCTGTGGTTCATAAAGAAAGGGATCAGAATGTATTCAGCCGATAATAGAAAGAGATACATAAGCGTGTCTACTAAAGGATCTGCCAGTTCTGGGACAAGATAAGAGATGGTAAGCATAGAATAGGGAGGCCTAAGCATTTATAGTTCACGAGGCCACATAAACGTACCAGGTATGGAGGATCTGCAACTATAACTTGGTAAGCATGCTTCATTTCAGTTGGCAACTCTTCTGGTTTATTGTAGTCATAAAACGTGAAGTCACTTCCGTATTGTTCAAAACGTTTGTCATACTCGAGTAGTCGCACAGATACACAGGGATCAATTCTCTGATATGATACCACAAATGAGTTACTTCAAAGACCTCATCTCATAATGACATACCAAATTCCAATGACATGCACACTCGATAATCTGAGAAACGAGTGTTGATGAAAAGAGTAAACCCATATCGATAGTTGATAAGATTGCTACCATAAATCATCTCATTATGCTCGAATCTTTTCTTAGACATCAAGGCTGGCCTAAATCATATGTCTGACAGGCACAGAAAATATTTTACCTTTACTACAACAAATGGCACGATGCAACACATATAGATTGTTCACACATTTCACGAAACTATCTTCCCATTTGATAGTTGACAAGACACCACAGACCCACCTACTAATTACATTATATAAAATAACCGCCACAGAAACTCAAAAGTTCCAAGCTTGAGTGTTCCGGCGTGGATAGGATCAACATACTAACAACCTTGAGGTTCTACTTCAAGAAAAAGGTTCCACAATAAGGGGACAAAGGCGATACGGCTTCCGAACAACAATAGTTTCGGTAACTGACCATTCACCTTCATTTCCCTAGAGAGACAACATATGTCAAAATGCCGAATAGGAAAGGACACTCCAATCTGAAATTTGCTTCCGTAAAATGGCGCTTGAAAACAACTTGCTTATTCCAAAGTCGAATCTCATTTGATTAATTGAGCAAGGGGTCACTGAACTTTGAAATGATCATCGCATTTTGCACGAGGCGTCGAGTAGCTAAAACTAAAAGGCAGTATCAAGAACATTAACCAGATCCTCATCGCTGGTCCTTTGCGATTACATGGAGTAACAATAACACCGACCGGAGGCTCATTGTTAACTGGCAAAACACAGAGCGCAGTTCAAAAAATCACAGTCGATCAGTCCGTCAATCCGGTTTCACAATTTTCACGATATTCATAATTTAAGCTTGAGCCACCCCCAAAAATAATGAGCGGAGAATTAAACCCTAACCCAATTTTTTCCCCCAAAAAAGAAATGCTCGACCACCGAAAAGCCGATGGAACCAAAACCATAAAAAGAAAAAAATGGCGCACCTTGAGATAAGCATAAAGCGTGGGGCAAGCGATGCAAGCAACGCGAGAGGGAGTGCCCGAACAGAGAGCGAGGACTTCGTTGGCGACGGCCTCGGCCGTCTCGCGGTCGTACCAGAACTGGCTCAGCCTCCAGTCCTCCGTCACCAGCGCCACCTCCGACTGGTCCGCCGGCGACTCGTTCTGGTTCTGGTTCTGGTTCTGCTCGCGGAGGAATTCCTGGAGTGCCGCGAGGGCTTGCGAGCTGAGCGTCGGCGCGTCGTCGTCGTCGTCGACGTCGACGCCGACGTTGCGATCCGCGACTCCTTCCATGGCTTTGGAATTGGAGAGGAACGGCGATGTGAGGACGGCGGGCGGGGTCGAGGAGCTACGGCAGAACTAGTAACCACTAACCACGGAAGGCGCACTCCTCTTCATTTTTCTCTTTTTCTTAATTTATTGTTGTGCATTTTCTAAATTCTTAAAGTGAGAATTAGGTGAACAATTTTTTGCTTCATTCGAATTTACGAGTCTCGTAATTTAGATTTTATTTGATTCGAAATGCTTAAAACCTAAATATATTCACGTAGAGATACGCATATAACCCATATAGTTTTAACATAATGTCCAAAAAATTGAATCACTTTTATTTTGAAATTTTCAATTATTTCTAGAAAATAAATAATGATTTGCCTTTTTCTAAGCAAAAGAGCAAAGACTCCGAACAATCTAGTAATCATGGTTTCAACTGCCTTTTCGGAGAAATTATTAAAAAAGTCTTAAAGTTATTGTAATTATACCAATTTAATTATAAATATTTTATATTTGTATCACAATTCAATATATCCGCCATTTCCCGCCCGCCAGTAGTAACATAACGCTACTTGCACTGACGAGATATTTTTAAAATAATATTTTAATATTTTTAAAATTTTTTATAATATTATCTTCTATTTTTTTCCCCTTCTCCTTCACCTTCCCCTTGTCCTCCGTTAAGCTGCTGGTATCTTCGTCCTCGCTCTTGTACTAAGAGAAACGAACTCGGTTGCTCCGTGTAATTAAGTTTCTCTTGTTTCTTCCCCTTTTCTAGGCCTGATCGAACACGTTCGACCAATGCCGCTAGTTCTACCCAATTGAAAGAGATTGTGTGGCTGTGGTGAAGAATTTTAGAGGGAGTAGAATTTGGGCTTAGATTGCTTTTCTCCTCGCTGCTCGGAGTTGCAGCATCCTCGGGTTAAAGGGGAGAGTACAGTACGCTAGGGTCATTCCACTGACAATTAAAATTTAAGTCTTAAGGCTCCAGTTTGTTGAAGATAGAGAGCTTCCGGTTCTTGGGAAGTAATTAGCTTGAAATGGCCCAATTTGCTTAAAATAAAAATTAACAACTTTGCATTGGGTTGTAACTGGCCTTTGTTACATTTCTGTCAAATGATATCCTTGTAGGTTTGCGTCATTTGACGTGGATATTTATTTCCACGCCACTTGATGACATGGCGATTTGAAACACCCGAACAAAGACGTTTAAATCAGGAATAACTTCCTTTATTCGGGAGCGTTATTCTTTCTTCATAATTTCTTGAAGGTAATTTTTGGGGAGAACAAAAAGTGAGTTAATTGACCGTTTTAATTTGATATAAAGACTAATTTCTTTCATGCACTATTATTTTTTTGGAGAAGTAAGATACTTAATGTTATTTTCTTTTCTTTTTTACCACTTAAAGGGATCTTATATAGAAAGCATGACATTTTGCTATTGTTTTTAACAACTAAAAACAATATTTATCCAAAATTTACAAAGAAATTAAGAGGAAGATTATTAGAAAGAAAGTGAACTATTTCTTAATGAGTGAGAATTACATATATTGCGAGTGTATTTTTAGAAAATAAAAGTGAGATAAACAATACTTTTGACTTAAATATATATAGGCTAGGGCAATAGCACGTAATTAGAAGATCATGAAAACAGAAAAAAATGAGTTATTATAATTTTGTTTGTTTCACGAAAAATAAGTGATTTGAAAATTATACATCATTTACAAAAATAAAATGAATGAAAAATATTTTTATCATCAATAAAAATATTAAGATATAATAAAAAAATTATTTTGATTAATTATTTCAAATTATATAAATGATTACTTTTATAAAAAAATTCCAATTATTTATTTTTTGCGAAAAAAATCTATGTACAAAGTTACGAACGAAATTTGAGGCCAACTTGTTCCAGTGACTGGATCCACGTGGACAAGATCCCCACCGTTGAGTAAGCCTCTTAATGTCCCTGATCGTAGACCGTGCAGTTCGAAAGCAGGTGTTCGTTTCCCGCTCCGTCATCTTCGACGAAGCTCTCTCTCAGAATCGCAGGCAAAAGCTCCAAAAACAATGGAGGAGACGATAGCGGCGCTCGGCAAAAGCCTCGGCCAATTCTGCAACCACCTCCAGAGCAGCGTCGACGCCCTCCACCAATCCCTCGATCGCCGCCCCATCCCTCTCGGTCTCTCTCTCTCCCCTCTCTCTCTTTCTCTCCCTTCTTCCGATCCTCGTTCCATCCAGCGATGAAAGCTGCGAATCGCATCACTGAGTTGAATCTCTTCTCATTTCACTTGCTACTGCTGGTTGTCTTGCGTTTGCTTTGGGTATTGAGCCGAGAAAAGTTGCGAGGTCGCGTGTTTTCCTTCTTTTCAGTCGATTGACTTTTTTGGTGTTTTGATCGCAGATTCAGCTTCTTTGACCTTCATTCAGTGCCTGAACCACCGCGTGTCGACCGCGAGCGGCGATCTCGATTTGCTCGACTCCGTGACGTTCGGGACCGTGTCGTTTGAGGAGCTGTCGGGTCACTGCAACGAATTCTTCTAGAAGAACCAAAGCGACCTCGCTCAGCTTGAAGAGCGCCTTAAGAGCTTCGGCCACGTCCCTGGTACTTTGGGCTCGACATTTTTCTGCCTGTGTATTTGATTGCGAACAATTGCATGGAAGCAGTTTACTTGGTGTTGAAGTGTACATTAATATGCTATATCGATAGGACAAGAATGCTGGGCCGATGGTAAAAGAACAATGAAATTAAGTAGGAGTTGAAATGAATGAAAACATGCAAGACCTTGATATCCTGGTTTTGTTTCAAAGATGTTGACGATGTTGAAGAAGATACAGTCGATGACTTATCGAGCCCTCTCGAGCTTGATCCAAATTTTCCACTATCAAAAAATGGATTTGACCAGCCATCTTCATGTTTGGGGCGACTTACTGCAGCGGTTTCTATGATGAAGAGTTTTGAAGAAGATTCTCTGTATCCTTGTCAGGTTTTGATATATCAACTTTCTTTGATCAATGTCTGAAATATTTGGCAAATTGTAGAATTCTAAGCTAAAGAGGTTAGGAGGGATAGAGCAATTGGCTAGACTCCACACCTGGCTGGAGCTTCTATCCCTTAGGAACAATCAGTAGACAGTTTGCTTGCTTTGAGTACAGGCCCTTTTCAGGAGCCTACCCTGACTGAGTGCGGCAACAGCAACCCCCAGTGGACTCACTCGAAATCCATGAGTCCATCACCTGTCAGCTCTAGTGGTTGTGTTTGATGCTGGTGTCAGCAAAGTAATCTTGAACAGTGTTTCCTCCATTGTGACTTAGAGTTTACGTACTGTCAACTCCTACCACTGAGCCATAACATTCGGTGGTATAGGTACTGCCTTATTATATCCAAGTTGCAAATAGTGGTGCAATATTTCAGCTTTGCAATATGCAAATTTTCATCTTAAATGACTGAAAAGTGAAGACATGGCCAATTATGGTATACTATTTGCTAGCTTTTGTCTATTTGTCCTTCCTGAAGTTCTCTAGGTTTGATGACTCCATCAGCTTTAAAGACTTGGTATATCTGACGTAGCTCTGGCCACATTAGCTTCGGAAGGTGAGGGAACTTTAAGGATGTGTTAGACATGCTCTGTGCTTTATGTCCTTTTGAATATCATTTGGGACAAGCTTTGCTCCTTTGATTTCTCTACAATGTCATTCAGAACGTCAAGTTGAGATGATATGAGAGATAATTTGCTAGAAGGCAGTTGGATTTCTTATTACTCGAGTAGTTTTATCTGACAAATTTTCCCTCCTATATCATTTGCAGCTAATGGTAAGACTGTTGAGCCAAATCTATGTTCGAGTGAACCACGAAAGTATGATGGTCCATGCTGAGTTTTTCCTTCTTTCTCTTTCTTCTGTTTTCCTTTTCCATTTTTGCTTCTTTTTTTCCCATGAAGGCATGAACCTCCTCTGCTATTAGTCTTTCCTTCTCGTCCTAATTAGAAATCAAGAGGATAAGATGCATGACCTGGAGAGGCCATATCAACCCGCTACTTCAAGTCAAGTGAAGGTACTAATACAAAATATGTGCATGGGTTATTGGTTAATTAGATTCTTTTAGGTTCACTCTTCCTAGTGCCAGACTTTATGCTTACGTGATTCAATATACTTGAAACCAGTTGAAGGTCCAAAATCTGTAGTTAAGGTATCAAAAGATAAATATGAAAGTCTTCCTTCATACATGAAAAGTCTTGCTCCATGGGAGGCATGAAACTCTAACTTCAGCTTTGTATTTGTCTCAGACTCTCATCAGATGCACTGCAGGCAATAACTTTTAATTTGTACTAAGCTGCTGCATAAGACCACTAGGGTTTGTAGTGTGTGAACCATATATTCTTTTGAAACAGAAGCAGTGTGCTTGCTTGATAGGATTAATCCTACTTGTACAGCCTCCCAGAGAATTTGCGAAATGAAGAGGTTAGATAGTGTCACAAAGCTGATTAGAGAACCCGCAACAAATAGTAAGAGAGAAAGAAGAAGGGAGAAGGAATAGAGAAGAGGAGAAGGAGAATGTAAAATAAAGAAACAAAGGGGGCTGTAGATTTCTGTAGTAACAGAAACCCTACACTCATTGTATTTATATTGAATATAAATTATATATGACAATAATACCTTATGTAAATAAAAAAAGGAAATAAAACTCTGATACTAAAGGAAACTCAATTAAAGTAACTTAACACTCCCCCTCAAGCTGGAGCATATAAGTCACCCATGCCCAGTTTGGAACAACCAGCAACAAAAGCAAGACGAAATAATGCTTTGGTAAACATAATAGCAAACTGATCTCTAGAGGCAACGTAAGGAGTAGCAAGGAGTAGTAACCAGCTTTTGTTTCGCAAAGCATCCCGAACAAAGTGACAGTCAACTTCTATTTGCTTATTTCGCTCTTGAAAAACAGGATTCCCAGCAATATAAATAGCCGCTTGATTATCACACATCATATCAATAGGTTAATTAATCGAAAATCCAAGCTCCTGGAGAAGAGATTTCAACCACAACAATTCGGCCACGTATGTGCCATAGCACGATATTCAGCCTCGCACTAGACCGGCAATGGTAGTTTGTTTCTTGCTTCTCCAAGTAAACAAATTACCACCAATAAAGGTGCAATACCCAATTGTAGATCATCGATCATATGTTGACTCAGCCCAATCGGCATCAAAATAGCCAACCAAAGTGGAAGAACCATTAGATATATAAATTAGTCCCTTACCGAGAGAGCTTTTAAGATATCGAAGAATGCGACATACAACATCCCAATAAGCCTTCTTAGGTGACTCCATAAACCGACTCACCACACCAACAGCAAAAGAAATATCGGGACGTGTAACGAAGTAAGATAAATTAGTTTCCTAACTAGACGTCGATATTGATGCTTGTCTTCAATTTCATTTCCATCATCAACTCCAAACTTTTGATTTGGATCCATAGGAGTATCAAGCGGCTTGGCAGCTAGTGTACCTGTCTCGAGACAAAAGATCAAGAACATACTTTATTTGAGATAAATTAATGCCCTTTTTACTTTGTAAAACTTCAATACCCAGAAAATACCTAAGAGTTCCCAAGTCTTTAATCTGAAATTGCTGCTGAAGAAAGGACTTAACCTCAGAAATGCCGGTCATATCACTACCAGAGATAATTATATCATCCACATATACCACAAGAATGACTACCCCCGATTCCTTCTTGCAAACAAAAATAGAATGATGAGAATAACATTGGTGAAAACCACATTTGAAAATCACTGAACTGAATTTTTCAAACCATGCTCTTGGAGACTGTTTCAACCCATAAATGGCCTTATATAGCCGACATACTTTACTACGATTCTCCCCCTGAGCAACATACGCAGGAGGTTGCTCCATATATACTTTTTCAAACAAATCACCATAAAGAAAAGCATTCTTGACATCCAATTGATATAATGGCCAATCGAAATTCACAGCAAGAGAAATAATAACACGAACAGAATTGAGACGTGCCACAGGGGAAAAAGTCTCAAAATAATCCACTCCATAAGTTTGAGTAAAACCTTTAGCAACGAGTCGAGCTTTAAGACGCTCGATTGAGCCATCCGGATTGTACTTGATAGTGTACACCCAACGACACTTCACCACATCTTTCCCAAGGGGAAGATCAACCAATGACCACGTTTGGCGAGACCCTAGAGATTCCATTTCCACATCCATAGCTTTCTTCCACTCAAGGCGAGACAAAACCTCGGTGGTAGAAGTAGGAATTGTGTGAGTTTGTAATGATAGAGCAAAGTCATGTAATGAAGAAGGAAGATGTGAGAGAGACACATAACGCTCAATAGGGTAAGCCAAATAGGATTTTTGTGTGCAAGACCGAGTACCTTTGCGAAGGGCAATTGGAAGATTGTCCGGACCAGGAGACAAGGAGGAAGATTGATTGGAGGGCATGGAAGAGTTGGAGACTGGTGGTGCCGTAGACTGCTTTCGCCACTGATACACCTGCAACGGAGGAGATACTAGAGAAGGACTAACAGAATCTAGGGGATTTGTTGTGGGATAGGAGGATCAGCTATAATGTCGTTGAAAACTCTTTATCCTCGTAGAATAGTATGGTGTGTCCTCGAAAAAGGTAACATTAGCACTAACATATTAGGTATAAGTTGTAGGATCATAACACTGATATCCCTTCTGTGTACGTGAATAGCCGAGAAAAATACATTTAGTAGCACGGGGAGATAGTTTACCAGAACCAGAACGTAGGTTATGAACAAAACAGACACACCCAAAGATGCGCGGGTAAGAGAGAATAACGGCTTGTCAGGAAATACAACACCGATTGGTGACTGATGATTGAGGACAGTGGAAGGCATACGATTTATAAGGTAACATGCGGTAAGGATAGCATCACTCCAAAATGATTTTGGCACATTCATATGAAATAAGAGTGAACGAGCAACTTCTAGAAGGTGACGGTACTTTCTCTCTGCCACACCATTCTGTTGAGGGGTATAAGTATAACTTGTTTGATGTATAATGCCAAGATTAGAACAAAACAAAGAAATTGATTTCTGTGTATATTTTAAAGCATTATCTGTTCGTAGAATTTTAAGGGATGTATTGAACTGATTAGTAACCTCACGATGAAATAATTGGAAAACATGTAAAAATTCAGAACGGTCATGAAGCATATAGAGCCACGTTAAATGAGAATAATCATCCACAAAAGTAACAAAGTACTTAAAACCATTTCTACTAGCAATACGGGAAGGTCCCCAGATGTCCGAATGAACAAGTTCAAGTAAAGTAGATGCACGAGAATCATTACGACTAGGAAAAGAACTACGATGATGTTTCCCAAGTTCACAAGCCTCACACTCAAGAGTAGAAATTGATTTACACTTGGGAATTATTTGTTGTAACTTAAATAAAGATAAATGCCTTAAACGAGAATGCCATAATAGGGGGTAATAGAACTAGCAGCTAGACCATTGGCATCAGCAGTGGAGACACCATTTAGATAGTAGTCCATCACGTTCATGCCTTCCACCAATCACCTTCTTTGTCTGAAGGTCCTGAAAAACGCAATGAGATGGGTAAAATGTAACTGAACAACTAAGAGCTTTAGTTAACTGACTAACAGATAACAAATTTAAAGAAAGTTGGGGAACATGTAAAACAGAGGACATGTTGACACCTGATTTTTACTCGATAAAAAAAAAAAAATAAAAAATAAAAAATAAAAAATAAAATAATAGAGAGAAAATCCCAATTAGTTCGCAATTAATCGTCGCCGTTCATCAATAATGCATCATGGCCGTTGAAATAGACATGTGCTCAATTAGGGGAACTCTTAAACTAGGAAGATCAAATCCTAGCCCTTAGTTCAATCCAAGGACCGAGATTTGATCTGGTCCGAAAAATATATAAAAAGAAAAAAAAAGGGGGGGGCCATTGGACGGATCCATTTTCACTCTCTGGACAACGGTTTCTCTCTCGCTCCCGTGCTCGCTCGAAAAACTCTCTGGGCTCTCTCTTTCTCTCGGACGCTCTCGATCGCTCTCTTTCTCTCTCTAACTGCTGGATGGAGCTTCCATGGCAGATCTCGAAACCCTAGCCTCGGACGATCCCGGAAGATATTCGCCATTCCTCACAGGAGAATCTCCGCCTCGCTCGACGTCCACCGGAAGAAGACCCCAGAGTCGGAGGTAGAAAGAGGAGCGAGGAAATTGCCCAGCAGCGAGGTCAAGAAGTCGTCGCCACCGTTGCGGAGTAGATCGAAAACGGCCGAACGGCCTCTCTCAAATGGGCTCTCTCGGCGCTTGACTCCGATCCCAGATCTTCAAGCTCCTCCCTTCGCGGCGGAGATTCGATTCGCGCGCCGCCGTTGCTGCAAGCCTGTCGCGGAGTTCCGCCACTCGGAGGTTCGTGCTTCTGGATAGATAGAGTCGAAGGAGATGGAAAATAAGAAGAAATCATTGGCGGTGTTTCTGGCCTTGAAGATGAAGAACTTGAAGAGGTTGTTGGCCTTGCTATACTGATCCTCTTCGCGCTCGGCGTATTCCCATCCCCAATCGGTGACAGCCTCAGCAAAATCTCCTCCGCCGGTCAGTGCAGCCGTGGCTGTGACAGAATAGACGAACGCTCATCACTACCGATCAGGACAATCAGTGGATCCATCCGTCGCCGGAGCTTAACTTCTCCATATCTGATAATCCTCAACGATCCAAAGGTGCTCTAGTGGTCTAGCGTGTGCTTGATTGAGCTCGAATCGCTCAAAAGAGTCAGGAAATCCAGCTTCTCTAAGATACGACGAATCCAGTTTCCGTTCGAACTTATCATCGCTAGTTCCAACCTCGTTCTTGGACGATCGTAAGAATCTTATTCTTCGTCTGGAACTCTTGTTGCGATATCCGTATCAGCGATAAACCGAGGTAAACTCATTCCCCTCTCTCCTACTCTGTTTGCAATGAGATGTGTAGAAGAATCACGTTCACGTAGTTCGGTGTAATTCACTTAAGATCCGAGCTGTAACTAGATGACTTGTGATGGCTCTGTGATTTTAATACTGATTTTAGAATGTTAGATGAGAACATGGCTTCAGTCCCATTCCATAGCTTGAGTTAATCGTTTTGTTGTATGTGAAGTATTTGACGAAATACCTCAAAAGCATGAACGAGAAATAGATCATGATAATGTCGATCTGAAAACGTGTTGATATGAAAAATTTCTTAGAAGTTGATTTACCAAGTATATAGATCTGATACCACTCATTGTGCCATTGTTACCGAACCGTGTTGTTTATTGTGTTACGTGTTCTGAATGACCTTTCGTGCAAATGACTTGATATGAGCTGGTTGCTGTGGTTTTTTGTGTTCGAAGTCTTCATGAAAGTCGAAGACGGTTCGAATGTCTTCCCATTGGGCTATAGAATGCCCTGATTGAATCTCATTTGATATGGTTTTCACATGTCCAAAGTTCAGTCTAGAATCTGTCCTGTTTGAGACTTGATGCGTGTGCTCAAATTTGAGCTAGTAAACATGCTTTGCTGGAGTTGAATCTTTCATGAGAGTCATTAGAAATTTCATAAGCTTTCTAACAAGGTATAGATTGAATCAAATGGTCATCGTTAGCAAGGTCAATGGCTTCCATAAAGTCACGTTTGAGTTATTGCAATCTATAATGTTGGATTTTTGCTCTGTTTCTTTTCTGTTTTCATATAGATTTTTGTGAACAAAGTAGGATTTCGATGTCTCATGATAGATGATCAGGACATTTCCTTCTATATACTTGACTTTCATAGATTTTCTTTATGTCTTCATTTCAATGAATATCATCCATGTTTTGTGCAATCCCTGCTGTGATTTTAATTGATTGCGTTTATATGAAAATGTCTTCAATCAAGTTCCTTAAGAGCATATTTGATGCTTGATGCTTTCTAGACATACTTAGAGCATATCATAAGCTTTGCAATGATGTATGGCATGCCTCATTTGAAGATCATTGACCATGTAAAAACCATGCATCAAGTTGATATATCACAACTGAAATTGTCATGCATTTTGCTTCTAATGACAAGTCACATATCAATGTTAATGGATTTGTGTGACCTTTTGTACATAGATTTAGGGTTGAATGTCTAAATCAAACTTTTTCTTCACATTTAACCTTAGGTCATGTTCAAATTTCATGATTTTCATGCATTGATTAGATGATTTGGTAAGTTTGTTATCATGCATCATTTTCTAGTTTGCTTGTGATTGATTTGCATGCTTTAGCGATTGTTGCTTTTTGACCATGAATTTGATCTTATTTGAACTTGATACATCTTAGGAAATTTCATTCATGAAAGTTGTTCTTCATGAAATGCTTGATGTTCTGTGCTTTTCTTAGAATCAATCATACATGCATGGGTTTTACCCCAATTGCTTTGATCTTATTTGTGATGTTTGTTTCCTTCCACTTTGTATATACCTAGTTATAGGTTTCTTAGATTAGGTTTAGATTAGGAACCCAAAGATGGAGAAGGCATGAAGATGGTGGAGGTCGATGTCCACCTCGACCGTTGTCATGTAATATTCATTTTCCCGACATATGTATTGGGTTCCATTTGTTGTATAAAACCTGACGAGTTGCGGGTTTTTCTCTCTTTTTCTCATACATTTCTCTTTCATATTTTTAGGATTGCATGATAGATTTACTGTTTTTCCTTGATTGTTTACTTTGTCTTGCAAATTTCAATTTCATTGATTGTTTTCCTTTCATTTTCTTAGAATTAGAATAGAATGAAAGTAATCCACCACGCATGATCACTTAGTATAAAAATGATGATCCCAAAAATGTAAAAAGAAATGCATGGACATGTTAGGAAAAACACAACATTTAGGTACTGAAATGGCGTTAATAGCAATATTAGCGTAATCCAAGTCCCCGAACTTAGATATCTGGTCGCGTAGGAATCGAGAGAACACTCCCAACCCTCGATTGGGTTTTCTAGCCGACCCCCAAAAACGAGGCTAGTGGCGACTCTTGTATATTCTTAGGTTGTTAAATACCTAAATCATATAAAAGTTGCTGTCACGCAGGATATGAGCTTGGGAGAGCTCGTGATCTCATGGAGGAAACTCTCATGATCAAAGTATTCATAAACTCGACCTTTTCCCCCTTGGACTTTTCAAGGGCGGTGAGATCAGGTCGCGACAGGACAAAGATAAGGAAGATGTAAGTGAAACAGTCCCTGATCCAACCACTTGAGTCGAGGAACCATTAGCTAAAATAACTTCTGATGAAGGACTAGAGTTATGGTAGGAAGAAAATAGTTCTTACTTACCCGTCACATGACTAGAAGCTCTCGAGTCAATGACCCAGGAAGTGTTAAGAGACAAAGTAGAGAAGGAGGCCATGTTACCTGTACGTGCAAGAGTGGCAAAGTGGATGAGAAATTGGAAGCCTCTAGTTGTTGGACACGCTTGATGAGTTGTGCAACCATATCATCTCGAGCCGTAGACTCGGAAGAACTACCCCCTGTGTGGGATAGATGGGTTCATGTCGCTATAAGACACATTTCGAGCACTCCCTTCGAGACACGGCAGTATTTGCGGTAACTAATTGTTGAGCCCACTCGGGCTTGCCATGCTTGGCCCAACAAGTGTCAACAATATGACCGGATTTGCCACGGTATATACACTGACGGCTATCTCGATCAGAACTTTGTCCACTACATCCACCACTAGGATCTCCCCCAAAACCACGATCTCTATTGGAAAATCCACCACGACCACAACCACCATTACTAGCCACAAATGCTGAATTGTCTTTAGATGACTTAGAAGACGGAGGGACAATGCGCTGAATTCGACAAAATGCTTCATTTATAGAAGGAACTCTCTCGCCAAAGAAGAAGCGACTCTTCACAGTGTAAGTCGGCATTCAAGTCAGATAAAAACTTGGCCACTTGAAATTCAGCTCGTTGTGTCTTAAGTCTCTCAAGATCAGTAGTGATGGGCTGATAAAGATTGAGTTCTTCCCACATACCTTTCAAAGCACTATAATAGTCTCCAAGAGACTTGTCTCCCTGTTTAAAATTAAAGATCTTCTCATACAGTTCATAAAATCTAAACATATTTTTGTCTTGTGAGTAACTCTCCATAAGATCATCTCATACTCCCTTATCAGTTGTGTGGAACATGACATTAGCAATGATGGATGGTTCCATGCTATTCCATAACCACACCAGAAGTGTATCATTCTCTCTCGTCCAATCACTATAGTCTCTAGAATTTTCAGCGGGAGGGTGTGGTAAGATAATGAAGTTTCCTTTTAGCATTAACATAGACCTTCACAGCTTGGGCCCATAACAAGTAATTGGAGGATCCATTTAATTTAATAATGGTAATTTGAACATTGACACTATCTGTAGGAGCCTTAGTATCACTCATGACGATAATCTCAATATAAATATATCTACCACTAATCAAGTAGGCTGAAACTTTAGTGCAAGAAACAAAACAACAACAATGATGTATAATCAGATGTAATTGGCTCCATCAATTAACCAAAGGGATGCTGAAAACTCATAAATATAGATTGCTGTATAGAAGAAGATATCTGATCAGAAATCTCGATTCAAATAATTATATGCTTGACAGAAACCTAGCAAAACCAGTCAACCATAATCAATAAAGTACTCCGATTCTTGAATCCGCTGATCAGTAAGTGTTGTAATCCATGTTCACAAACCGAACCTGATGAATCTGATATCTTCCGATCTCATTTGTATCAAGACTTGAAGAGAAAACAGATAAAAATTACAGCTTTAGGTGGCTGTGCACCAGAGAAGAAGTAGGGTTACTAGGGGACTCTCAAACCAGCAATAGGATCAAGTAATCAGGTAGTTAGACCAGCTCTGATACCACGTCACAAAGCTGATTAGAGAACCCGCAGCAAATAGTAAGAGAGAAAGAAGAAGGGAGAAGGAATAGAGAAGAGGAGAAGGAGAATGTAAAAGAAAGAACAAAGAGGGGTTGTAGATTTCTGTAGTAATAGAAACCTTACACCCATTGTATTTATAGTGAATGTAAATTATATATGACAATAATACCCTTATGTAAGTAAAAAAGGAAATAAAACTTTGATAATGAAGGAAACTTAATTAAAGTAACTTAACAGATGGTATTGCTAGCATTAGCACATTGGCCTCCTAGTAAATGTCACTCTTGATGTGTAAAATCATCTTCCCACCGCAAGCTTCGTATCCTTTCTCACCATAATTTGCTGACAAGAGATCTGGTTTTAGTCCTAACCCATTTGCATAGTGCGTTTTACTCTGCAGGATTTGCTTATACCTATTGAGGAGATAAACTCATACCTAAGCAAGAAAGAGAACAATTCGGAAAACAAGAGCTTCTTTCAAGACGAAATATCATCATTGGCATTGGGTGCGTATATAACATCGGTAGTGATATTAGTGAACATGAAAGCATTTGCTACAAACTAATGAGTGCTTTGCCTCGACAAGCCTGTTGTCTGTAACTTGATGCCCTCTGAAAACTTTATTTTACCAAAAAATGGATAGCCATCCTGGTGGTCTTTTTCCTCATTGAGTCTTATATTGGTATTTTTCCTAAGCACTTAAGATGATTCATTGTTACTGCTTATTGCAGGGCCCAACGCAAGATCCTATCTGCTGCTGCTTGCTCGCATGAAGCACCTGGTTGTTGAGACAGTTGATGGACTGATCTTGTACAGAGTTCTATAGAAGGAAATACCTTCGCAGAAATATAAGTGTTGGAATTACAGTGTTCAGTCTGTATTAGCCTTTCAGACATGCATTGTTCTGCACAAGGCTTGACATGAACATTTTCTAAGCAATAGGTTTTGTAGAGATACCATCTCTTGTTAAATGATTACTTAATTACAATACACTGTAATTTTCATCTTAATTGCTACGGTCAATTAATCTGAAAATTGCTTAATTGCTATGTGATTTGACTCTCAACAGATACCAAAGAGTCCTCCCCTATATGCCTTGTTTGTCGTGGTGAAGCGAAAGAGAGAAGAAAGTATCCAAGAGAAAATGCAGGGGAACATATGTTTAGATTGATCACTAAAGTTCTATACCCAGACTTTCAATTCACCATACAAAATAGAGCGAGGAAACACAAAATAGAACAAGGAAACAGCACTTTGTTTGGAGAGCATCTGAACCATTTAGAAACACAAGGGCATTTGGTAACGTTTGTGTTCCCAATAATAATTTCTGATTAGAAATTATGTTTTTTATTCTGTTTCAGGGAACAATTTTTAAGCATTTTAAGGCGTTTGGTAATTGTCCAAAAATTTTATTCCTGGAATAGAATTATGTTTGGTACCGTTTTAAAATTTTCTAATTTGATTAATTTTTTTAATAATTTTATTACTTTTTTTTTTTTTTTTTTCTTTTCTTTCTTTTCTTTTCTTTCTCTTCTTCTTCTTCAAGGTCTGCCGGTCATCTTGGGATGATTGGCAACCGGCTAGACAAGGGCCAGTGACCTTGCTAGAGCGTCGTTGGCCCTCGGCGAGGCCGCGCCTCGTCAGCTGAGCCTCGCCGGCGGGGCTTGACCTCGCCAGATTTGGGAGAGGTCGAGCCTCGCCCGGCCAGGCAAGGCTCGTCGAAGGCCGGGGAGGCTTGGACGAGGCCCACCTAGCCTCCAGCGAGCTCGCTAGGCCTCGCCGGACCTTGTCGAACCGGTTGCCGGCGATCGGCGGCGGTAGACAACAATGGTGATGGCGGCAGCAGTTGAAGAAGAATAGAGAGGCAAGAAGAGAAAAGAAAAAAAATAGGTTGGCTTGATTCTAGAATTGTTTCCGGGAGCAAAGAATCAACTTTTTCTATTTCTCGATTCTACTCCAAATCTATTTCCGTGAACAAAAAAATAGAAATTTGTTCCCGAAAACAAAAATTTTATTAAACGGATTTTTGTTCCAAATCTATTCTCGTGAACAAAAGAATAGAAATTTTCACCAAACAGAGCCTGAATGACCAATATGTAGTCATTGGACAGCCAACTAGCAGTTACACCCATGACTCAAATTTAGATCTCGAGGCATCTACATGGTTGCCATGTAGGTTATTTGCCGCATTTTCAAGTTCTCCTGGTAGTTGTAGACTTGTAGCGTGGTCATGGTCTTCTTATGTTAGACAACATTTGCTTTGTAAAGCACATTCTTGAATACGGTCAGCGATCACCATATTTCGTAGGGCAGCAGGGAAGATGCAATTTGGAGTGGAGAATGTACAATTTTTGTGGGCATCCCACCCTTGACAAGAACCAAGCTGGAAGAGGCAAAGATGGACGAGAAGCAATCCTTTCTTCTCCCTTTTATTCGTTTGATCAATTCTTCATTGCCCTTTGACATATTTGTGACGGCCCAAGCAATAGTGCGCGGGAAGGAGGGATGGCAGTGCATTCGCGCCTTGGTCCTCATATGTGCACAAGTGGGGATGCTTCTCTTGTCCCACATCGCCTAGGGAGGGAGTCCTAGGATGACTTATAAAGTTTTGGGTTCTCTATCCATATGTATATGTATTCTAGGCGAAACCCAAAGGAACAAAACCGTGATGGCCTAATGAGGCCCAAAGCAGACAATATGTGTGCACTAGCGACCCGATGTAGGGAGGGGGCACGTACCATCGTCATACTGAAAATACGTTCAGGTTCGTACCATTGACAGCAATACCTAATTTACCCTTCCACAAAAAGCACTGGGAAATCCAACCGCGGCTCTCGTTAATTAGAGAAGCCTTTGCAAATTTCAAAGCAAAGGAAAACAGCACATACTTCTAATCATTCTTGTAGAAGGGCGAAAGAATGGGCATCTAATACAGGGAACAAGCAATGGAAAGGAGCTTATTCTTCTTTGTGCGCATATTTATCTTACAAGAAACAGAGAACAGAGAAAGGAATGCAGCAAAGATTAAAGAGAAAGGTAGCAGAATTCAGGCCACTTTTGCTTTATCTTTCATTAGACAAAGGTATTCCAAATCTAAATGGAACGGCATCAAACTGCTTGCAGATTTCCACCCAGAATTGAGTGAACTATGCAACAGTTTGGAATAACGTTGTGCACACTCCATAGAACCATGTGTATTCCTACGTCTCTGCTTATATAACCTGGTAAAATCATGCTTCTTTGCCATCCTTCACCTGATAACTAGTTAGTTCCAGCATAGCGCTTATGCCAAACCTTCTTGAAAACCAATAACACCAATCACAACCATGACTGAGGTCGTCTCGAGCATCCTCGGACCTCTTTTAAAGAAACTAGCTTCACCAGCTATTGAAGAAATTCAACTGTTCTGTGGCGTTAAGGATGACCAAGAGAAGCTCAAGAGCAAACTAGAGATGATCCAGAAGGTGCTCGCCGATGCTGAGCAGAAGCAAACAAAAGAGGCACCTGTGAGGCTTTGGTTGTCGAAGCTTAAAAACTTTTGCTATGATATTGAGGATGCACTAAACGAATTCGAAACCAGAGCCTTGTGGAGGCGGGTGAGGTTGAACGAGCACTTGACCCTCAAAAGGAAGGTACACTACTTGTCTTCGTGGCTATCCAACTTCATTTTCCAATTTAAGATGGCACATAAAATGAAAGAACTGGAAAAGAGACTCGATGGGATCAATAAAGAGCAAACTAAGTTCAACTTGTCGAGTGATGTGCATGAAAAGGCTATAGTTCCACGGAGAGAAACTCATTCTTTTGCACCTGCTTCGAAAGTGATTGGAAGGAACAAAGAAAAGGAAGAAATAATAGAGTTTTTGATAGGGTCAGATGATGGTAGACCTAAAACGATAGCAATAATTCCTATTCTTGGAATGGGAGGTATTGGAAAGACGACCCTCGCCAAATTGGTATACAATGATGATGAGGTTAAAAAACATTTTGATTGTAAAATTTGGTTATCCATGCCAGTACAATTCGATGTTACCAAGATAGTAAGAGACATCATCGAGTCTCTTGGCGACAAAGAAAAATATGATAAATTTGACATGTTGCAAAATCGCCTAAGAAGTATGGTGGAGAACAAAAGGTGTTTGTTCATAATGGATGATGTGCGGGAAGTAACGCAAGAGGCTTGGGACGAATTGACAAAGTTGTTAGAAGGCGTTTTTGAAGGGAGTAAAGTCATCGTGACTTCACGAAACAAATCGATTGCCTCAATCATGGGCACTGTCCCCCCACATAATTTGGCCAACCTTTCACAAGAGGATTCTTTGACCTTATTTGTGGAGTACACATTCGTTAAAGGCCAAGAGAAGAATCACCCGGACCTTATGGTAATTGGTAAGGAAATCGTGAGCAAGTGCACGGGAAATCCTATGGCGGTGAAGGCCTTGGGAAGCTTGTTGTATTCGACAAAAAATCGGAGCGACTGGGAATATGTAAGAGATAGTGAGATGTGGCAATTACAAATTGAATTTTACCTTCATTGAGAATAAGCTATGATCTGATGCCGTCTCACTTGAAACAATGTTTCGCTTATTGCTCGATATTCCCGAAGAACCACGAGTTCGACAGCATTAATTTGATCCAACTGTGGATCTCAAACGGGCTTATCCGATCCAGTGGAAATAATCAGGAGCTGGAAGAGATTGGACGACAGTACTTGGAGGAGCTGATGTCGAGATCCTTCTTTGATGTTGTCGAGGACATTGACCTTCTCCTGGCCTTCAAAATGCACGACCTCATCTATGAACTCGCCATTTCTGTGGCACAAACCGAATCGTCCAACATCAAAGTGTGGACACAAGATATGTCCTCAACAACTCAGCATATATCATTTCCTGACCCATCTGGTGTACCAAAAGATGAACTAAGCAGCTGCTTGAGCAAACTGAGCCGCGTCCGCACCATCATGTGTGAGGAGTTGGGATCCTCTGCCTCTGCGAAGTTCTTTCTGGAGACATGCATTTCGCGATTCAAGCACTTGCGAGTCTTATGGCTACGGGGCTCTAGCTTTGACCTACTGCCTACTTCCATTGGCAGTCTAAAGCATTTGAGGTTTCTTAGTTTAAAGGGCAACGGTAATATCAAGAAACTTCCCAAATCAGTATGCGAGCTTCGCAATCTGCAGACCTTAGATCTTGGTGGGTGCAAGGACCTTGAGGAATTGCCTGCAAACATCAAGAATATGATCAACCTCCGCGTTTTGATAATAACCACGAATCAGCGGCGTTTCCCGGAGGGTGGCATAGGATGCTTGACCTCTCTGCGATGGTTAGCCGTTGTAAGGTGCGAGAATTTGGAGGCTTTGTTCGATGATATCCAATTGCTTACATCGCTCCATACGTTGATCATTGGAGAATGTCCGAAGTTGGCCTCCTTACCACAAGGCATCAAGAATCTGAAGGCATTGGAGCATCTCTGCATTTATTATTGCAAGAGCTTGAGGCTGCCAGAGGGCGAAAGTAATGAGCCGGACTCCATGTCGAGGCTTCAATCCTTCACGCTCGCGGAATTACCGGAACTGGTTTCATTGCCCGGATGGCTAGAAGGTTCTACAAGTACACTGCAGAGCGTAACAATTGTGGGTTGTCCAAACTTGCGTGCATTGCCCGAGTGGCTGCAAAATTGTTCTTCTCTGAGAACACTGGAGATTCAAGACTGTCCTGAATTGTCCTCTCCGTTAGATGGCATTTGCCTCATCCCCACATTGACAGAGCTGCGGATAATTAATTGCGGGAAATTGAGCAGTTGGGAGAAGACTCAGAAGAACATAGTGGAGAAGACCCAGAAGATGATAATAGACAAGAATGATTAAAGTTGATCCATCGGTACAAGCAAACTTCCTTTTTTATGGCATGTTTATAAATTAAAATTTGATGGTTTGAAATCGTTTTCCTTATATTGTCTTCATTTACTTGCATGGTCAACTGCCACATGGCGCTTTCGAATCCGAAGGAACAATCCTTTCCACGAGAGCTGCAGACAATTTATTTGCAGGGGGGAATTGAGCAAGAACACCAATGTTTGAAGAAGAAGATAATTGCGAATAAATATCTAAATATGTATATGTTGTCCCATAAGATATTTTCTTACAAGAATGTGAGTGGTAATGTCTAGCTAATAGCTTGGCCACTCTAAAATATCTAGAAAGATATCTTTTTAGAAATATTTGTTTGCTTATGAGTGTGTAAAGAATTCTCTCGGCCAATATTGTAGAAAGCGCCTCTAATAAAATTGTGCGTTTTCTTTAAGTGACTTTTGTGTCTTTTTCATCTATTCATATAAGAGCTTTTGCTGCGTGCGTTCTATGATCGCAGCTAGAAGTAGTGGATATGCATACAATTTATGAATCAAAATTGGACATGGATACGATTCAAATGATTGCTCATCCAATGACTTTCGGTTTGTTTATTTCATGAACAACATTCTTATAAATCAAATTCTTCCAAAAACTATGCAATGCTATCTGCAAAGCAAAAGTGGCTATTTTGCATTTTGCAATTCCATCTAATTATTTATGTTGAGGGTTAATTTACCCCTCTAAATAATAAAAATAATAAAAGTCGAAGCACCCCAAAATGTCGTGCTATTGAAATTAAGAAGTCAGAATTTGAGGGTGAAAATGTTTCGAGGCGCCTCCTACGCTTGGAGACTCGATTCAAAATGAGGCTTGCTAGTCACTTGATGCCCCTTGGGTTTTTTTTTTTTTTTTTTTTTGGGTCTGTAAGTAGCATTCATTACTAAAACGTTTTTGAAATGCAACTAAGTTAGGAAGAAGTACATAATAAAGATCATAGTGGGTGGGGGATTATGCAGCCAACTATTTGGAAGAGTATTGTCCCAATGGGCTTTTGCGGCCCAATCGGCAGACTTATTGGCTTCCCTAGGAATATAAGATATTAAGGGTCTGTTTGGTAACTGGCCAAATAATATTTATTTATATTTTTTTATTCTCAAGAGTAGTTTTGAAACAGAATCACGTTTGGTGAAATTTTTGTTTCCGGAAACAGATTTAGAATAGAATCAAGAATTAAAAAAAAATTTAATTATTTGTTTTCGGGAACAATTATAGAATCAAGTCTATCTATTTTTTTAGAAATGATTACTTGAATCATTTACGAAAAATATTTTTATTATTTACGAAAATGTTTGGGCATAACTTATTATCAATGATAAAAATATTTTTTTATTAGTTAGTTATTTCAAATCATATAAATTATTATTTTTATAAAAAAAAATTCAAATCATTTTTTGCTTACGATGTAAGAGAGCGACGAAATTTGAGGCCAACTTGTTGTGGTGATTTGATCCACGTGGACAAGATCCCCACCGTTGAGTAAGCCTCTTTACGTCCCTGATCGTATACCCTGCATTTCGAAAGCAGGCGTTAGTTTCCCGCTCCGTCATCTTCAACGAAGCTCTCTCTCGGAATCGCAGGCAAAAGCTCCGAAAACAATGGAGGAGACGATAGCGGCGCTCGGCAAAAGCCTCGGCCAATTCTGCAACCACCTCCAGAGCAGCGTCGACGCCCTCCACCAATCCCTCGATCGCCGCCCCATCCCTCTCGGTCCTCTCTCTCTCTCCCTTTCTCTCCCTTCATCCGATTCTCGTTCCATCCAGCGATTAAAGCTGCGAATCGCATCACTGAGTTGAATCTCTTCTCATTTCACTTGCTACCGCTGGTTGTCTTGCGTTTGCTTTGGGTATTGAGCCAAGAAAAGTTGCAAGGTCGCTCGTTTTCCTTCTTTTCAGTCGATTGATTTTTTTTGGTGTTTTGATCGCAGATTCCGCTTCTTCGACCTTCATTCAGTGCCTGAACCGCCGTGTGTCGACAGCGAGCGGCGATCTCGATTTGCTCGACTCCATGACGTTCGGGACCGTGTCGTTTGAGGAGCTGTTGGGTCACTGCAACGAGGTCTTCAAGAAGAACCAAAGCGACCTCGCTCAGCTCGAAGAACGCCTTAAGAGCTTCGGCTACGTCCCCGGTAGTTTGAGCTCGACAATTTTTTCTGCCTGTGTATTTGATTGCGAATAATTGCATGGAACTAGTTTACCTGGGGTTGAAGTTTACGTCAATATGCTGGATCGCTAGGAGTTGAAAGGAATGAAAATGTGCAAGTCAGTTATCTGCAGACTTTGATATCCTGGTTTTGTTTTGTAGATGTTGACGATGTTGAAGAAGATACAGTCGACGACTTACCAAGCCCTCTCGAACTTGATCCTAATTCTCCACTATCAAATGATGGATTTGACCAGCCATCTTCATGTTCGGGGCGACTTACTGCAGCGTCTTCTATGACGAAGAGTTTTGAAGAAGATTCTCTGTATCCTTGTCAGGTTTTAATATAGCAACTTTCTTTTATCCAAGTCTGAAATATTTGGCAAATTGTAGAATTCTAAGCCGAAGAGGTTAAGAGGGATGGATCAATTGGCTGGACTCCACACCTGGCCGGAGCTTCTATCCCTTAGGAACAATCAGTAGACAGTTCGCTTGCTTTGAGTACAGGCCCTTTTCATGAGCCTACCCTGAGTAGGCTGAGTGCGGCAAGAGCACCCCTCAGTGGACTCACTCGAAAGCCATGAGTCCATCTCCCGTCAGCTCTATTGGTTGTGTTTGATTCTAGTGTCAGAAAAATAATCTTGAACAGTGTTTAGTCCATCTCCCGGACCTTATGGTGATCGGGGAGGAAATTGTGACCAAGTGCAAGGGAAATCCTCTGGCGGTGACGACTTTGGGACGCTCATTGCATTCAAAAAACAACCAGAAGGAGTGGGAATATGTAAGAGATAGTGAGATGTGGCAATTAAAAACTAATATTTTACCTTCCCTAAGAATAAGCTACGATCTAATGCCGTCATATTTGAAGCAATGTTTTGCTTATTGCTCGATATTCCCGAAGAAGTACGAGTTCGCCAACATTGAATTGATCCACCTGTGGATCTCGAACGGATTTATCCAATCGAGCGGAAATAATCAGGAGCTGCAAGAGATAGGACGGCAGTATTTGGAGGAGCTGCGATCGAGATCCTTCTTCAATGTTGTTGAGGAGGCATATCCGTTGCTGTTCATAAGGATGCATGACCTCATTTACGAACTTGCCATTTCGGTGGCACAACCCGAATCGTCCAACATCAGAGTGTGGACGCAGGATATTTCCTGGAGGACTCGGTATATATCATTTCCCAACCCATCTGGTGTACCAAAAGATGAAGTAAGCGGCTGCTTAAGCAAACTGAGCCGTGTTCGTACAATTGTGTGTGAGGGGTTGGGATCCTCTGACTCTGAGGAGTTCTTTCTGGAGACATGCATTTCGCAATTCAAGCACTTGCGAGCCCTATGCCTAGAAATTTCTAGCTTTCACCTACTGCCTTGTTCCATTGGCCGTCTAAAACACTTGAGGTATCTTAGTTTAAACGGCAACAGTAATATCAAGAAACTCCCCAAATCGGTCTGTGAGCTTTACAATCTGCAGACCTTAGATCTTGGCGGGTGCAATGAACTTGAGGAATTGCCCGCAAGCATCAAGAATATGATCAGCCTCCGTTTTTTTGTATGTAACCACAAAACAGCAACATTTCCTGAAGAGCGGAATAGGATGCTTAACCTCTCTATGGTGGCTAGGCATTGACACGTGCAAGAATTTGGAGGCCTTGTTCGATGATATCCAATCGCTCACATCACTCCGTACGTTGTGGATTGTCGATTGTCCGAAGTTGACCTCTGTTGGAAATAACGGATCCCCGAAAACCGGATTCGACACTAAATCAAATCCCTAAATCAATGCGGAAGACGAAGCCCGGGAATAACACGTATCACCGATCCTAAAGCACACCACGGATTCGAGCGTACCTTTTAAGCCACAGATTAAACACCGACGCCGATAGAGGAAGATAAACTTGGTCATGTTCGATCCGGTGAAGCAAATTCGCCTTCGCGCTTCACTGTTTGGGAGAGAAAGCGAGGGAGAGAAAAAGAAAATGGGAGGGATGCGTACGTACGTTTTCTGTTTTCAACAGGTATATTCTCTCTCTCTCTCTCCTCCCTTTTATATGTCCCTCCATCCACGGGCCGTATTCCCGTGGGCCAGGCTTTTTGGGCCCAACTTAGGCGGACGGGCCTTAAGCCCATCACTAATAAAACCATCATCTCCCACTCGTACATGGTGGGCCGAACAGGATTCTCTTTACCTCTCTTCAACATTCATACCGGTGAATAATCCGTGCGATCAACATATTTTGAGAGCTCGTTGCTATACATCTGTTAGGAATATATAGCAGCTCATAATGGGCGTCACGCTTTGAGTAGATTTAGTATGCAGTACCCTAGATCGATCGATCACATTTTATATCTCTCTTGATCTCTTTTAAACATGATATATATATATATATATATATATATATATATATATCGTATTCACAATTATAATTATCCCAAAGACAGTCATAATTGGTCGACCCGGTGAATACAAAACTACAATGTGATTCCCCAAAATCGATCTTCCTCTTTCCTTCAAACTCTCAATTTCAGTTCAGCTTACTTTTCTAGAAATGTCCCATTAGATCGAATCAACTCATGACCATTGGCAACATCCTAAGATAACAAACACTAAATAGAAACCTTGAGAATAAGTAAAAAGTCATGAGGGCACTAAAAATTTTGAGGAACTCTTTTCCTCAAGAGTCTCACACGTCATAAAAGTTGAGATCAAACTTTTTGCCACTCTTATTGGTCGGCTTATGCATACGTAGTATGAAATACGTATTACGATATTAACTCATTTCCCATGGAGCGTATGTCTACACCTTTCAATACCGTACAGATGATAGTTCAGACATACCCAATGTCTAACTTGAGTTCAAGTATCTACTCATTCACAAAATTCATCGAACTCACATCCGGCATCATAGACAGGATAAAGTAAAATATGTGGGGTATTTTACTTTCGGACATAGTAAGTATTATGCCCTCATCTTAACACCCAGTTAAGGCGACATACGTATTTTAAGCTTTAGCTCTTGATTATCACCTAGATAATAAGCTTAAAACAATCTCATCTCTATTTATCACACAGTAAATAGAGGCGATTACTCGTGTGAGTGGGCTAATCTTATATCTGTCCGACATACTTTCTTAACTTAAAATAATGCACCGAGCATTAAGATGCATAAAGATCAAACAAAGATTCATAGGCATTAATAATGAAACAACACTAGTTCATAAATGTGAACAACTCAGGGAAATTACAATCCAAGACATCGAGACTCTACGCAATCCTAGAGATTTTACATGACCACAAAACACATCTCTAGGTATTGGCTTTGTCATAGGATCTGCTACCATTCTATGCGTAGATATGTACTGTAAGTTCACATCCTTTCGTGCAACCATATCCTTGACAAAGTTATACTTGGTATCTATATGTTTGGTCTTGCCATGATATTTTGGATCTTTGGTGTACGCTATAGCTGCTTGGCTATCACGGTTAACCAACAATGGATTCGCAACTTTCTCATTAACACCTAAATGATCCAAAAATCTCTTAAGCCAAACTCCTTCTTGTACCCGCTGCGATAATGCCACGAACTCAGCTTCCATCGTGGACAAGGCTATACACGTTTGCTTCTTACTTTGCTCCATGATATGGCGCCATTGTTCGCAAGAAAGCAAATCCCGAGGTAGATTTTCTTTCATCTAAATCTCCTCCCCAATCAGCATCCGAATAGCCTTCAAGTCGCAGATCCTTTCCTTGGTAATTCAACTTGAAATCAGCAGTTCCCTTCGATACCTCGGTACTCTCTTAACGGCCTTCCAATGTCTTTGGACTGGATTGGATTGGTATCTACTCACCATTCCAACTGCAAAACATATGTCGGGTCTTGTACACATCATAGCGTACATCAAGCTCCCAACAGCACTAGCATAAGAAACATGTTTCATTTGTTCCTTCTCTTGTGGAGTCCTTGGACACAGTCTATGGCTCAATCTTTCACCTTTTGCAATAGGAGTGTCTATGGGTTTACAATCTTGCATACGAAATCGTTCAAGAATCTTATTTATATAGGTTTCTTGTGAAAGAGATAACGATCTCTTGAAATCTTAACTCCAAGAATGTATGCAGCCTCACCCATATCCTTCATCTCAAAGTTGGAAGACAACCAACTCTTGACAATATTAACAAACTCCATATTGCTTCCGGCAATCAGTATATCATCAACATATAATGATATGATCACAAATTGATCCTTGGATCTTTTGATATATACACAATGATCATCATCAATCATCGTAAAATCATATGCCATTATGGCATTATGAAAACGTATATACCATTGTCTTGATGATCGCTTTGCTTAAGACCATATATCGACCTCAAAAGTCGACATACCTTTTCTTCTTGGCCTTTCACTATGAAACCAACAGGTTATTCCATATATATTTCTTCCTCTAATTCTCCATTGAGGAAAGTAGTCTTTACATCCATCCGATGTAACTCAAAATCCATACTAGCTACTATTGCCAGAATAATGCGAATCGAGGTAAATCTCACTACAGGAGAAAACGTATCTTCATAATCAATTCATTCCTGTTGATTATACCCCTTCGCCACAAGGCGAGCCTTATGCCTCTCTATCGAGCCATCAGCCTTTCGCTTTATTTTGAGAATCCACTTGTTCCCAATGGCTGCGTCCTTTTGGAAGATCAACCAGTTCCCAGACTTGGTTTGATTTCATTGACTCCATTTCCTCTTCCATTGCATGAATCCATTTTTCCTTACTAGGGCAATTCAGAGCCTCATTAATATTTCTTGGCTCATCCTCATCTTGTGGAGCAACCATAAAAGTTTCCCCTTCAATGCCAAAACGTCGACGGGGAATACTTTGGCGACTTGTTCGCCGTATGGGAGATTGTACACTTTGTACATCATTCCTCATTATGCTCCCACTAGGATTAGATAATGATGATGTCGTCTCATCATGTGGTTGTAATTGAGAATGGGTTGAATTCAATTCATCACTTCTCATATTACTCCCACTTGGACGAACTCCACTAATATCATTATCTTGATCCATGGTTTCAAATAGGGAGTAATCTTCCCTATTTCACCCTTCTTAGGAAATTCATCTTCTAAGAATGTGATATCCCGTGATTCAAATTCAGTTATACTCCCACTTTCCTGCTTACCTATGAACACATACCCTTTCGAGTGTTCCGAGTATCTTATGAAAATACTCTTCTTTCCTCTGGGACCCAATTTCCCAAACTTGTGAGAGGACTCATGTGTATAGGCAGCACAACCCCATGGCTTAAGAAAACTTAAGTCCGGTTTTCTACCTGTCCATAATTCATATGGAGTGGAAGTAACTGATTTGGTAGGCACACGGTTAAATATATAGGCAGCAGTTAACAACGCTTCACTCCAAAAGGTAATAGGTAAGTTAGCATGCGCCATCATGGACCTAACCATTTCCAGTAGGGTTCTGTTTCTTCTCTCCGTAACACCATTTTGTTGAGGAGTATAAGAAATAGACAATTGTCTTTCTATTCCTTTTTCATCACATAATTTTCTGAACTCATCAGATAAATATTCACGACCTCGATCGGATCTTAATGCTTTTATTTTCTTGTCTAATTGATTTTCTACCAGGTTCATAAATCTTTTGAAACAACTTATTGCTTCAGATTTATGAGAAATCAAATAGACATATCCGAATCGAGTGTAATCATCTATAAAAGTGATGAAATAAACAGCCACATGCCTTCCTTTCACATTCATTGGACCACAGACATCAGAATGGATTAAATGCAGAGGAAATTCAGCTCTTTTTCCTTTTCCAAATGGTTTCCTTGTCGTTTTCCCTTCTAGGCAATGCTTACATATGGGCAAATCGACTTTTTCAATGTTGCCCAACAAGCCCTCTTTGGCTAGTCTATTTATACGCTGTTGGCCAATGCGACCAAGTCTTGCATGCCACACTTTCACATCATTATCATATTTATTAGGAGATATGAGAAGGGAATAACAAACATTTGCATTAACATAATCAATATCTAATACAATGAAACCATCCAGAAAATAACCACAACCATAGTAATTTGTATCCAAAAACAAATTCACACCTCTACTATAGAAGTTCATATTAAAACCTAGCTTGACCAACATTAAAACAGACACTAAATTCCGACGAATTTCCGGAGCATACAATACATCATGTAGGAACAAAGTGCGTCCACCACGCATGTTTAGTTGGCAAGTGCCAATTCCTTTTACTTCAGCTCTGGAGTTGTTTCCCACATAGATCCACTTAGTTCTAGTTGGTACTCGTCGGAATTCCACGAAGGATTCTCTATCCTTCGCTACATGGTCTGTCGCTCCTGAATCTACAGTCCACAAAGGATTAGACTCGTTAAGAATACAGAACTTGACACATAAGTAAAGTTCTCAAAAGTACAAGGGGTGTGTACCTTCTTTGGCTCGCGACAATCGCGGGCATAATGACCATTCTGGTCACAGTTGTAACACTTCACCCTTGTCAGCTTCTTCATTCGAGGACGCTTTCCTCTTTCATGTTGGTCAACCTTTGGTTTCTTCCCCGAAGAAGTTGCTCCATTGCCTTTTCTTTTACCAAACCAGTTAGGACGTTTGCGCTTGGAGCTCGAAGCTCCATGTGAGCTAAAACCAGCATAATAAATTTCAGTTTCCGGCTTAGCCGCCAAGAGGCAGTCCTCTTCCAGCTCAAGATGACACACTGCATCCTTAAAGGTTTTGATATTCTCATTATGGGTCGGGTGCACCTTCATATGCTCCCAACTCGAGGCAAGGAACGAATCACTTTGCTTGCACTTGCTGCTCATCGGTCGAGGACATGGCCAGCATCTTTCGGCTCATTAATCATGTTTGACATCTTTCTAAGATGTTGCTTCATAGTCGACCATGAGGCTTCTTATAGGAGTCAAACCTAATAGTGAGTGTCTCGGTCCGGTCACCGAAGTATGACCAAATCTAGATGCCAATGCCTCCCACATTTCCTTGGCATTGTCAAAACGCCTAAACTCTCGCATGACGTCATTTTCCATGCTACTCAGCAACGTGATGCGAGCAAGAGAGTTCTTTCGTTTCCATGCAGCAAAAGCTTCCTTATCTCTTTTGTCTTTGTGCAAGTATTTCCTTCTTCGAGGTTCTACCATGGTTAGGTTAAGAGCCTCAAGTGCCTCTTGCTCTTCCAAAGACATATTGGATTTTCATGTGCCATATCTCATAGTTGTCACCATTGAGCTTTTCACCTTTGTTCAGCTCGGCAACTATGCTCTTCGTGGTCTGAAGCCATTGATCCGAACACATCGACATATATCCACGAATTATTAATGCCTATCATTTATGCATCCCTATTTGCATAGACCCATCATATTAATGAATAATTTCAAGTAAGGCTTCAGAATCAAAAGGTCACTATGTTTCCAATCATCCTCCAAAATCCTAACTTAAAACTATCATTAATATAATTGTCTTATGCAAAATAAATTCTATGAAGTTACAAAAACTTCTATAACTACCCACTGACTAACTACCCACAAAGAATCGGCAATAACAGAAAGCAAAGATAATTGACATACAATATAATAATGCTTTCATATAATACAACTAACATATAGGTTGCTACATCAACAACAATCAGGTAGTAAGCATTACATAAGATGTCCACAAAGCACACTTAACTAAGAAAACCAACCAATACATCTAACACCAAAACAAAGACACGAACCTGGGAAAGATCCTCTTTTGTTCAATTTCTTGATCTTTTCCCTTGTAACAATGCAGTAATATTCATTTACAAAATCCATCACAATTTTCTTATATGAAGCAGCTCCGTTGACATCCCATATGCGATTCAACACATCTTGCCATTCAGGTGGAAGAGTGTTTATAAAAAATCGCACCATCTCTAACTGTGGCATAGGACGACCATTCCATATGACCTGTTGAATTTTCCCGTTAACTTCCAGGACGTGATCAATTAAGTCACCACTCTCCCATCGATGATCGTCGCTCGCCTATCAACTTAGACGGCCTATCCTTTTGTTCATCCAGAATCGCGCGAATAGGTGTGCGCAACCTCGGGAGGCATTGTTCGTGCAACAAATGCAGAACAAATAAGGAATCACAAATAATCCACATAGACTTAATTGAAAAAGAAACACATTCTTTTCCTCCTTTTTTTTTTTTTTTTTGGGTCAACGGTCAACGGTCAACGGTCAACGGTCGTCGGTCAACGGTCAACGGTCAACGGTCGTCGGACCGGTCGGACCGGACAGAACGGTCGGACCGGTCGGGCCGATTCGAGCGAAACGACGGCACGTGCCGCGCGCGTGCGGGGCGTCCGCGGTTCGGGTCGGGTCGGGTCTCCGGTCGGGTCGCCGGCCGGTGACCGCCCGGCCAGCCATCGTCGTGCCGATGTCATCGATGACGTCACCCCCGGTTACCGTTCTTGTTGTTGGGTGACATCAGCACGCGTCTGTTCGCCGATCGGCGCGTGCCGGTTCGGGCGGCCGGCGCGTGTGTCACACGCGGGCGGGCGAGCCAAGCACTTCCCGGCGCGTGCGGCGTCTCCCGGCGGCGCTCGACGTATCGCCAGACTCGTCTCAACGTGGCCTTTCTTCCTATACCATTATAATTCGATTTCAACTTACGAAAACTCAGAAAAAATGCCGAACAGCGCTCGGGTGTCGGGATTTCTCGCCCCGATCCGTACAGCCGAATTGCTTTTGCGAAAAATCAATCAAAAACATCAAACAGGTCGGGAAAAACGTGAACTAGGGCTCGATACCAATGTTGGAAATAACGGATCCCGAAAACCGGATTCGACACTAAATCGAACCCCTAAATCAATGCGGAAGACGAAGCCCGGGAATAACAAGTATCACCGATCCTAAAGCACACCACGGATTCGAGCGTACCTTTTAAGCCACGAGATTAAACACCGACGCCGATAGAGGAAGAGAAACTTGGTCTGTTCGATCCGGTGAAGCAAATTCGCCTTCGCGCTTCACTATTTGGGAGAGAAAGCGAGGGAGAGAAAAAGAAAAGGGGAGGGATGCGTACGTACATTTTCTGTTTTCAACAGGTATATTCTTTCTCTCTCTCCTCCCTTTTATATGTCCCTCCATCCACGGGCCGTATTCCCGTGGGCCAGGCTTTTTGGGCCCAACTTGGGCGGACGGGCCTTAAGCCCATCACTAATAAAACCATCAACCTCCTTACCACAAGGCATCAAGAATCTGAAGGCATTGGAGGATCTCGTGATTTTGGACTGCGAGAGCTTTAGGCTGCCAGAAAGCGAAAGTAATGAACCACACTCCATGTCGAGGCTTCAAACCTTCAGATTCGAGGGATTACCGGGATTAATTTCGTTGCCTGGGTGGCTCGAAGGTTCTGCAAGTACACTGGAGATGATAAGAATTGCGTATTGTCCCAAATTGAGCGCATTGCCTGTGTGGCTGCAAAATTGTTCTTCTCTGAGGACCCTGGAGATTGGAAGCTGTCCTGAATTGTCCTCTTTGCCAGATGGCATTCGCCTCATCCGCACATTAGGCACATTGACAAAGTTGCGGATATTCGATTGCGAGAAAGTGAGTAGTTGTGGAGAAGACTCAGAAGAACATAGTGGAGAAGATTGATTAAAATTGATCCACTGGTACAACCAAACTCCCCCTTTTTTTTCCGATACGTTTATAAATTAAAATTTAATGGTTTGAGATCATGTTCCTTATATTGTCTTGATTTACTTGCATGGTCAACAGCCACGCCGGGCCTTGGAATATGAAGAAACGATCATTTCCACGAGAGCGGCGGATATTTAATTGCGAGGGATTGAGCAAGAACGCCGATGTTTGAAGAAGAAGATAATTGCGAATAAATATCTAAATATGTAGATGTTGTCTCATAAGATATTTTCTTATAAGAATGAGGGTGGTAATGTCTAGCTAACAGCTTGGCCACTCTAAAAATATCTATTTGCTTATGAGTGTGTAAAGATTTCTGTTGGCCAATATTATAGAAAGCGCCTCTAATAAAAATGTGTGTTTTCTTTAAATGACTTTTATGTCTTTTTCATCGTTTGATAAAAGAGTTTTCGCTGCGCGTGCTCTACGACCGTAACTAGAAGCTATGGATGCTCATCCTCGTCCCTGAGATTTACATCGGCAGAAGGAAGAGAATAAATTGATCCGTCGGTATAAGTAAATTCCCCCTCTCTTTTGACACATTTATGAATTTAAAATTGGATATGCATATGATTCAAACGATTGCTAATCTGGTGACTTTCGATTTGTTTATTTCGTGAACAATGTTCTTATAAGTCAAATTCTTCCAGAAAGTGAGCAATGCTATCTGCAAAGCAAAAGTGGCCATTGTGTATTTTGCAAATCCATTTAATTATTTATGTTGAGGATTAATTTACCCCTCTAAATAGTAAGAAAAAAGTCAAAGCACCTCAAAATGTCGTGTTATTAGAAATTTAGAAGTTAGAATTTGAGGATGAGAATTTGAGGATGAAAAAATTTCAAGGCGCCTCCTGTGCTTGGAGGCTTGATTCAAAATGAGATTTCCTTAGCCCATTGACATGTATGTGATAACCTTTTCACATTATTTATGTAAATCGTAATTGTTGGATTTTGTCGACAACACCTGACTACACAATGCCCGTCGCGGGATTAAGGATGGGCATTGGGACAATTGACTATGACATACAACACATCGGCACCGCTCAAGGATGAACCATTGTCGACTTCATGCCCGACCGAAAGGTACTCAAGTCAAATTGATGCTAATTGAGACTAATTAACTGCCACTTGGGTTTGAATGACAGTGACCCAAGACCGTTCGCGATGGTAATTGCATTAGAGATATGGATTAGGACGTTCTCGAGGTGATTTAATATTTCACCATCAAAAAAGAGGATTTTAAATGACATGTTGACTATAAAATACAAATATACAGGCCAATCTTGGTGAATTGACTCATTTTTAAAACTTTGTAAGAGTAGATTGACTACATATATATATAGAATCAAAGAGAAAGTTTAAAGGGCCACTTTGCAATTTTTCTTTGAAATACGCAACTTGGATAATTTTCACATTTGCATCTTTAAATTTACCGTTCGAAGACTAGAGAAAAATCTATGATGCAATTTTCTTTTACTCGAGTAGGATAATTTTTGGAATAGTCTTCGACTATCTGAAAATCATAAGTTTTGTTATATTTGTGTTCAAAGAATGCGTGGTCATTATAAGCTCTGATTTTTCCCTACAAGCAAATGCTATAACTTGAGGTTAAAGGAAATATGTACCTCGGAGAAAAATGAGAGCTCTGTTTTACATTGCTAAACGATCACGCCTCTTTTAATGAGGATTTGTATTTAAATAAATTGATAATTGACTTATGTAATTTGAAACATTGACTATACCATTTGGTTTTAATCTAATCCAATTGGTTGTTTGCTAGACCAATGATCTCTTGCTTTATGAAGAAATGCATGGAGAAAAGATGAAATATCTGGTGAGATGCACATGTGAGCTATGTTCAAAAAGTTCTACGTCAAAGAAATCGACTTTGTGTAGAGGAATCATTATATTCAAATCGATCCATAACTCATTGACTAAAACTTTTGAGTAAATATAGTTCCAGTAGAATATGTAGAAAAATTTAGACTTGAGCTACTTTTTATCGATTACCCTGGATGAAGGTATTGGATTCTACTTCTCCCTTCCAACAATATCCGTATATCATCCAGTTCAAACTCAAAGTAAAGAAGAGGTTTACAATACGAAAATCGGAAACACAGAATGAACCAACGTGAGCATTAACGCAGTTGAGTTCTGGTTCAACATGGCACGGCCTTTTTTTTTTTTAAAGACACACTTGAACATATCACTAACGTCCCTATGAATGTACAAAAAAGAGAAAAGATCTTTTCCTTTTTGTTGCGATTATTTATCTGAAATAAAAAAAAGGGATTTTCTAGAAAAAGAAGAAGGATATTTCGTTCTCGATAGTGGCTAGGAGCATTGAAATTGTAGAGACTACTGCTTGATCATTCCTACCAACTTAAAGCTTCAATTACTGTCCTTTTTATGTTTTGCAAAAGCATCCCGTAGAAAACTACGTAACATCCCAATTTGGGAGAATTACCAAAAAAATCCTAAACCTATTATAATTGTGTCAATTCAATCCTAAACTTTTTTTTTTGGCCAATTTAGCCCTAAACCTATTAAAATTGTGTCAATTTAGTCCATCCGGCCAAAATTAGCTAGCCAGAGCTGATATGGATGTCGACGGGGGACAGCCAGCCGGCGAGACAATTTTTAAATATTTTTTAAAATTTTTATTTCTTTTTTTCTCACCTTCTTCTTCCTCTCGGCCAACCGGTGCCGGCCAGAGGCGAGGGCTGGGCCGAGGTCAGCCTCGCCGGCCATGGGCGAGGGTCTCCCCCGCCGGCTAGAGGCGAGGGCCGGCGAGGTCAGCCTCGTCGGCCACTGGCAAGGGCAAGGCCCCGCCAGATCTGGTGAGCTCAGCCCTCGCCAAGGCTGGCCGAGGCCAAGCCTCGCCAGATCCGGTGAGTCAGCCCTTGCCAAGGCTGGGCGAGGCTGCCGTCACCAAGGGCTTCGGCGGAGGCGAGGAGCGAGAGGATGAGGAGGAGGAGGAGGAGGCGGCGGAGCGGCTGCGGAGAGGCGAAGAGGGGTGCTATGGCTACGGCGGCGGCGGCGGGGAGAGCGAGGTGGGGGCGGAGATCTATGTACAAGTGCGAGGACGATGGTGACGGCGACGACAACAACGAGGATGTCGGGTTTCTCTCGCGCTGGAGCAACGCCCCCATCTCCGTAGCCACTCCGCCGCCTCCTCCTCCTCCTCCTCATCCTCTCCCTCGCCACCTTCGCCGTAGCCCTTGGTGAGGGCCGAGCTCACCCAGATCCGGCGAGGCTTGACCTCGCCCGGCCTTGGTAAGGGCTAACTTGTCGGATCTAGCGGGGCCTCGCCCTCGCCGGCCCTCACCTCGGCCGGCGGGGCGAGCCTCACCAATGGCCGGCGCGGCGGCGGAGGAAGAAGAAGGTGAAAAAGAAAAAGGAAAATAAAATAATTTTTTTTTTTTAAATTCCAAAAAGATTCCAAAAAATATTTAAAAATTGTCTCGCCAGCCTGGCTATCCCCGCGGCATCCACGTCCCTCCGGCCGGCCAACTTTAGCCGGATGGACTGAATTAGCACAATTTAAAAAGATTTAGGACTAAATTGACCAAAAAAAAAAAGTTTAGAACTAAATTGGCACAATTACAATAGATTTAAGACTTTTTTGGTAATTCTCCCTCCCAATTTCGAGAACCTCCATTTTGACTTCAATCTTGTAATTTGACTTCAAATCAGGCCAAATTGTTACTTTTTTTTTTTCCCAAAAATCACCTTATCATATCATGCATCCCATCTTGAGTTTCGTTTGTCGAAGGGTAACGTTTCTAGGTAGCCTTATCATATCATTCAACCCATTGAGAGTTTCAAAAGTTAAGGACGTAAAGTAGCATACATATTCGAGAAGGGTCGGAATTTACTCCAAAAACGGCGGTCAAAAGTTGCACCATTCATCAACCTACGATTTTTTTATCAGAATCAACCTAGGGTTAAGTTTTCAGAGAAATGCAGATACTATGAAGCACTTGATTTTGAAGTCATGCCTCCAGGCAAACCGGCAAGCTTATGACATCCTTTTGACATGAAAAACAACACTAACAAACAAAATTCACATCAAAAGAAGCATCATCTATTTCTCTTGCTCCCATCCTCCCAATCGCATCCCTGGATCGTAGTTAGTGAATAGGCGAAACTCATTCCCAAGCTTGCTGGAATGCTTAGGCCAGAATATGCATGGATGCAAACCAAGAAGTTCTGCAGCTCTATCCTTTTGAACTTCTCCTGCAAGAATCTCAGAATTTGCCAGGCATTAGGAAGGGATATAAAGCATCCAGCATACTCCAAAAAGGGGGGAAAAAGAACTGCAGCAGTTCATAGCTATAACGTCACTGCAAATGAAAGACAATGAACCAAAAAGACAGGTTTAAAGGTGCCCCAGGAGGACTAACAGTCGATAAATACCTGTAAGTAAAAGCAAGTAAGCGTTTGACTGCGAGAGGAAAGATATGGTTTGAGCAACTTTCTCCAAGCACTCCCCACTCTGTGGTTCATAAAGAAAGGGATCAGAATGTATTCAGCCGATAATAGAAAGAGATACATAAGCATGTCTACTAAAGGATCTGCCAGTTCTGGGACAAGATAAGAGATGGTAAGCATAGAATAGGGAGGCCTAAGCATTTATAGTTCACGAGGCCACATAAACTTACCAGGTATGGAGGATCTGCAACTATAACTTGGTAAGCATGCTTCATTTCAGTTGGCAACTCTTCTGGTTTATTGTAGTCATAAAATGTGAAGTCACTTCCGTATTGTTCAAAACGTTTGTCATACTCGAGCAGTTGCACAGATAAACTGGGATCAATTCTCTGATATGATACCACAAATGAGTTACTTCAAAGACCTTATCTCATAATGACATACCGAATTCCAATGACATGCACACTCGATAATCGGAGAAACGAGTGTTGATGAAAAGAGTAAACCCATACCAATAGTTAATAAGATTGCTACTATAAATCATCTCATTATGCCCGAATCTTTTCTTAGACATCAAGGCTGCCCTAAATCATAGGTCTGACAGGCACAGAAAATATTTTACCTGTACTACAACAAATGGCATGATGCAACACATATAGATTGTTCACACATTTTACGAAACTATCTTCCCATTTGATAGTTGACAAGACACCACAGACCAACCTACTAATTGCATTATATAAAGTAACCGCCACAGAAATTCAAAAGTTCAAAAGTTCCAAGCTTGAGTGTTCCAGCGTGGATAGGATCAACATACTAACAACCTTGAGGTTCTACTTCAAGAAACAGGTTCAACAATAAGGGGACAAAGGCGATACGGCTTCCGAACAACAATAGTTTCGGTAACTGACGATTCACCTTCATTTCGCTAGAGAGACAACATATGTCAAAATGCCGAATAGGAAAGGATACTCCAATCTGAAATTTGCTTCCGTAAAATGGCGCTAAAAAACAACTTGCTTATTCCAAAGTCGAATCTCATTTGATTAATTGGGCAAGGGGT
The DNA here is from genome assembly GCA_014182515.1 of Eucalyptus microcorys. Taxonomy (NCBI): domain Eukaryota; kingdom Viridiplantae; phylum Streptophyta; class Magnoliopsida; order Myrtales; family Myrtaceae; genus Eucalyptus; species Eucalyptus microcorys. The sequence continues at coordinate 29,219,592 of CM024562.1, read as the reverse complement.
CACTGAACTTTGAAATGACCATCGCATTTTGCACGAGGCGTCAAGTAGCTAAAACTAAAAGGCAGTATCAAGAACATTAACCAGATCCTCATGGCTGGTCCTTTGCGATTACATGGAGTAACAATAACACCGACCGGAGGCTCATTGTTAACTGGCAAAACACAAACCGCGGTTCAAAAAATCACAGTCGATCAGTTTGTCAATCCGGTTTCACAATTTTCAAGATATTCATAATTTAAGCCTGAGCCACCCCCAAAAATAATGAGCGGAGAAATAAACCCTAACCCAATTTTTTCCCCCAAAAAGAAATGCTCGACCACCGAAAAGCCGATGGAACCAAAACCAAAAAAGAAAAAAATGGCGCACCTTGAGATAAGCATAAAGCGTGGGGCAAGCGATGCAAGCAACGCGAGAGGGAGAGCCCGAACAGAGAGCGAGGACTTCGTCGGCGACGGTCTCGGCCGTCTCGCGGTCGTACCAGAACTGGCTCAGCCTCCAGTCCTCCGTTACCAGCGCCACCTCCGACTGGTCCGCCGGCGACTCGTTCTGGTTCTGGTTCTGCTAGCGGAGGAATTCCTGGAGTGCCGCGAGGGCTTGCGAGCTGAGCGTAGGCGCGTCGTCGTCGTCGTCGACGTCGACGCCGACGTTGCGATCCGCAAGTTCTTCCATGGCTTTGGAATTGGAGAGGGACGGCGATGTGAGGACGGCGGGCGGGCTCGAGGAGCTAAAGCACTAGTGACCACGGAAGGCGCAGTCATCTTCATTTTCTCTCTTTCTGAATTTATTGTTGTGCATTTTCTAATTTCTTAAAGTGAGAATTGGGTGAACAATTCTTTGCTTCATTCGAATTTACGAGTCTCATAATTTAAATTTTATTTGATTCGAAATGCTTAAAACCTAAATATATTCACGTAGAGATGCACATATAACACATATAGTTTTAACATAATGTCCAAAAATTGAATCACTTTTATTTTGAAATTTTCAATTATTTCTGGAAAATAAATCATGATTTGCTTTTTTCTAAGCAAAAGAGCAAAGACTCTGAACAATCTCATAATCACGGTTTCAACAGCCTTTTCGGGGAAATTATTAAAAAAATGTTAAATTTATTGTAATTGTGACAATTCGGTTATAAATCTTTTATATTTGTGTTAGTGTTCAATATATCCAACCAATTCGCCCAGCCAACAATAACATAACGCTACTTGCACTGACATGATATTTTTAAAATACTATTTTAATGTTTTCTAAATTTTTATAATATTTTCTTCTATTTTCTTTATTTTTTCCCCTTCTCCTTCCCCTTCTCCTTGTCCTCCCTTTAGCTCGACAAAGGTCACCGACCATAGCCCCTCGCCTAGTTTGGGCGAGGGATGCCGAGCAATGCCCTTACCCACTACCCATGAGGACATTATAGCCCTCGCCTGTGGCCAGCGAGGGTCACTGGCAACCCTTGCCCGCCCTAAGGGTAGGGAAAGGGAAAAAAATAAAAAAAAATAAAATAAAAAATTCAAAAAATATTTAAAATATTATTTTAAAAATGTCATATCAACAGCGGCAACACCACGTCAACGCCGACCGGTCGAAATTGATCGGATGAAATGAACTGACATAAATGCAAAAACTTTAGAACTAAATTAGCCAAAAAAAATTAACTAAATTAACACAATTATAATAGGTTTAAGACTTTTTTCATAATTCTCCCCTGCTTTTTCTATAAACAATGAACAAGCTATGAGTGCCAAATTGTTAGAATATCCAAGGACACATTTTGATTCGGTTAATCACAAATTCACAAAGAAGGTAAACATATTGAACGGGCAGAAAGTAAGAAAAGCCGTAAGAGATCCAAACGATGAACTCAGCCATTGAAATGCGATTCCAAAAGCGGAACAACAAAATCTAATCCTGTTGCACTAGCCGTCGATGATACATGAAGTCTACATTTGCTCGAAATTAGCTAACAAGGACCCAGGAGCCCTCCCAAGATAAGAAATGAACACGACATTGAGGCTGATAATTAGAAGCTAACATCATTCCAGAGACGGTGGCCAAACAAAGCTGCTTTTGTGTGACATGTCGCCATTGCCCAGCTATCTCCGCTTTTATTGACTTGCATTTAACTCGCTTTGCAAATCACAAAACTCGAGATAATATTTAGGGCGTGCATGATAAAATTTATGTTTCTTAATTTCTTTGTTTCTCTATTCCTCGGAACGGGTTTGGGGCAATCCGTTTGATAACGCAATTTGATTTCTCTATTTCAAACAGATTTCTATTCCGAAATAGAGAAATCGAATAAATCGAAGCTGAAATTTTTAACTTCTCAGTTTTTGAAATAGAAATAAAAAAAAAAATTCTCAACTTTTCAATTTAGTTAATTTAGTCCAAAATATTTTAATGATTTTTTGATATAATCATTTCAATCAATATTGATTGAAAATCTTAAGCATTGGGCCGATGGTGGGAATTGAATGAACAAGGCTTTATTTGTTGCACGCAAGAGATTTCACGCATGGTAACAGTCAACTTGCCATATTCATATCTAACGAGTCTTTCTCCACCTACTCTTCCGTAGTATGCCAGACAACGGCTCTATTTGGATAACTATTTTTTTAATCATAAACTTCATATTGAGGCGATAAAAAGGGGTCAAATCATTAGGGTTTCATCTGATTTTTCTTTTATATAGTGTCCTCACTTATCAAGACGCAGGTAAAAAGAGATCTAATAAAGAATTTGTTGTTCTTGTAAGAGTGTTGATGAAAATACAGATTTTGATAATAAATTTTTAAATAATCCTAGTGTCGATAATTTTGATAAAAAAAAAATGGTGACGATTTTTGAACATGGTGAGGATTCTTTTAACAAAATTTGGAAAAAAATTAGAATTACACTTGAAGTTAGGATTTTTTTATAGGAGATTAGACTATTATAATCATGGCTATCATTAGACTTATTTGATTAATGTGAAATCAATTTTGGTAAAAACATAACAACATATTCACTACAATTGAATTTCAATTGATTTTTTTTTTGCCACGTTGTTTATTTTTCAAAAGAAAATATTATGTAATAGGAAACGTAAGCATATGTAATAGGAAATTCCATGAAATTGTATTTTCAACTTTTGTAATGGATATGTGCAACAAGATCTTCGAAAGTATGATAATACCACTAAGAAGATGCTTTCTGAGTTTCAAAAGAGGCTTCATGCCTTGGAATCAGGACAACATTTAGGGTATCATTATCTAGAGAGTCCCTTGAAGTAAAATGAGTACTTTGTGAAAAATCTCTCTATGGCTTTCTAAACTCCTCTTCTTCTCCAGTCTGGTAGGATCATTCAAGAAATGTAGCTTGGATAGGTTAGAAACGTTTCCATCCTGGCATCTCTAGGTGTCTCTAGGCTCTGAACTAAAGGGCTGAGTGGTTTTTTGCTAAAAGGTTGTCCTTGAAGGGCTTAAACGGGAGTTGTTCGCCCACTGTGGGAAGGCATACCTGCAAAAAATTGACTTCGTCCTCCCTGGTTCTAAGTCTAGGTCCATTCATGGTTTCGTTTGTAATGTTATCGATTCCATGCGCTTGGTAGGTGAACCCAATGCTGAGAAGATCTCATCACATCATGTCTACAAAACCAGAAATTCTTGAAGCACCAGTTTCTCTTGCCGCTTCTCCATCATCCTCAACCCACTCAGATTTTCGTGTTTCCAATGCTTCTAAGATAGATTATCTTTATGAAGTCTCTTTTAGTAATGAAACCAAAATTTCTGACACCCAGCTTCCTCTCATGAACCCATACTCCGCTTTTGCAGAACCTAACTCGTCATTTTCCCCCATTCGTTCTATTCGTCAACTCATTCGTCAAACCCCGAAGGAAGTAAAGGAGTATGTGTAGTCCTCCAAGTTTGACCAGCACCCCATTCCCGCTCGAAAAGGAATATTTTGTTACTCTCCGATCCCTCCGAATTTCCCAGACAATGGGCTCAACAGGGATATACTCATGTTCATTATGACACTGTTTGTCTTGCTCTCACTTTCCATGGTCGTAAAGGTTTGCCAGTTGTGGCAAGAATTGCGTTATTGGATACCAGGTTTATACAATACCAGCATGCCTGCATCGGTACAATCCAAACTACTCTAAATCTTTGGAACAGTCTTTGTGACTCTATATCCAAACTTCAACATCGCTCTTTCGGATCCTTAGCTACTCTCTTTCTTAAAAGTCCAAGTTCAGCTCACTGGAGCCCCTCAAACTACTGACTTTGTAGCTGCAACTCTACATTCCCATATGGTTTATCGAGTGCAGAACCATGCTCTTGATCTAAGCTTCAACAATGGTAATGAAGATGCTTTGTTTATCTCCATGCAGAATGATCAGGCATCTTGCATCCATGTTCCTAGACAGATCCCGAAGGACACGCTGGCCAAGCTCCTTTTAGAGACTTGGATCACCAACTATGAAAAGCTACACCAAAGATAACAAGCCTTTCCAGTCTACGGACTCGAATTTGTTCGGAAAAAGATGGAACTGTTTCCATCAAATTTGGCAAGGAAAAGGAAGAAAGTCCATCTATCTTCCAAACCCTCTTCATGATTGAACCATGTGTTCCCGAATCAATTTCTGAGCCAGATCCAAAAAAACTTGTTCGACACTTCAACAGTGATGGACATCCTGTCCATTACTATAAAGACCAGTATGGTCTTGTTTTGGGATCCTTTTTGCCAATGTTCCTATTGTACAAACTCCCCTGATGAGGTAGATCCTTTTGTAAAACCTCCACCTCGGCGAAAAAGGCCAAAGGATAAGGTGTACCAAAGGTACTTAAACGGATATCCCTCCGTTGATACTCTTGGTGAATGTGATAAGTACTAGTTCATGGTTTCTTATGCACCACCTCCACCACCAGAGTTCAGTACTACACCCCAAGTTTCACCAGATCCACCAAAATCACCTCCACCATCTCCTCCTCAGAAAAAACAAGCTCTCTCCCCGTTTTATAAGCCAATCCTAAAGTGGGCCAAGAAGCACTCCTACCCACTTGAGGTTCCAGTAGAAACACCATCCACTTCTTCCATTGCTATGTTCCATGATACAGACTTTCCTCCCCTTGTTCGAGAAAGTCCTAAACTCTCATTTCCTGCTCTAGAAGAGTTTATAGATCCACAAGGCAGATACCGTTATGTTCCTAAGATACCTACCCCCACTGATGTAGACGAACATGGAAGACAAAAAATGACTCATGCTGCTGAAGCTGTCCTAAATTGGCAATCGGAGACTCTATTGGCACAAAATAATGCGTTCAAAGCAATCGATTCCAGAATCGAATATGTGCAACAAGATCTAACAGATCCTGAATAAGATTTGTCAGAGCTTCTCTGCTATCCAAGTGAGGTTTGTAAGATGTGGTTCCTATTTCATGTGGGGGCATTAATGATGTTGCCATTATTTCTGAAAAAATGCCATGGACGTCCGAAAAACAGGATGGTATGGACTTCAGGATTTGGTGTCATGGTTCTTAGTTCTTTCTCCAAGAGATGTTTCCAGTGAGTAGGAGGATAGAACCAGTTGAGAAAGTCTAAAAGATTTTAATCACTTTCTTTTTCAATATTTCTCCCAAGTAAGAATATTCTGGTGAGGTTGGCAATGAATTTTCGAGTTGGAATTTCAATAGCTATCAAGTACTTATTGGTTAAGTACCACAATAACGTCTTGAGCTGATCAGGGAAATCATCTTCTTTCCAGATAAGAGGATGTATGAATGGATAATCCGAATTTAATCCAAAATGATAAAGAATTGAACCCCCATTGAATCTGAACAGATTTGTGTGGCATTGCCACATAAGATTTTCCAAGTTCTTAGCGAGACTGTCATTCTGGATTTGTTGAATAATCTCCTGGGGATATTTCCAACTTCGCAAATCTTTGATCTTCTCAATCTTGTATTTCACGCCATGATTGAGTATATAGAAAGCAGGCCTTTTGATGTACATGTTGATTTCGGCTGGTGCTTTTGGCCTTGACAAGAAGTCAGCAAGCACATTCTTTTTTCCAAGAATATGTTTGGTTTCAAAAGAGTATTTTGAAAACCATTCAGCCCATCGAAGTAGTTGAGAATTTGGAATCTGCTTCTGTTTAAACTTGGTCATTTGAGGGAAATATGCCATGTCTAATTCTACCGGGAAGTGATAGCCAATGAGATGGAATTCAAACTTTTTTATTCCATTTTTTACTGCCAGGATTTCTTTAAAAGTGGAATGATAATGCATTTCAGCTTAGGAAAACTTTCCACTTTTATATGCACAGAGGTGTCTCTTACCATCAATTTTTTCAAACAGAATGACCGCCCAGTATTCATCACTAGCGTCAGTTTGAAGGATTCTCCTTCTTGTTGATGGTATTTGCAATGGTGAGAGATTTTGCATAATCTCCTTAAGCTCAGCTACAGCTTTAGTCTGAGAATTTCCCCAAGGTAGGGGATTCTTCTTCAGCATAGATTGCAAAGGAATCAAGAGTTTTGCAATGTTTGGGACAAAATCCCTAAGATAATTTATTACCCCAAGAAATTGCTGAACTTGTTTTATAGTGAAGTTATCTTCGGGAAACTTCAATAACTTTTGAGCAATATGTGGCCCTGAATAGTATGTGCCTTTGTTAAGGTGCATACAAAGGAATTCAATTTCTGTTTGAGCAATATTCATCTTTTTTTGAGAAAGCATGATGCCATGCTTTTTCACGATTTCTACAAACTGCTCAAGAAGTTGGCAATGCGACTGCTCATCAGGATTGTAGAGCAGGATATCATCAATGTATATGGCTGCACTTGATAGGATTGGTTGGAAAATTCGACACATGGCCTTTTGAAAAAGGGATGGTACTACTTTTAGACCAAAGGGAAGAACTTTCCATTGGAAGTACTGTTTTGGGTCTGTCTTCAGGATGAATACCCAATTGCCAAAATCCAGCTTTGAGGTCGAATTTGGAGTAGATCTGGGCCTTGGATAATCCAGTAAAAAGGGAATTTCTGGATGGTAGAGGGAATTTATCATCTTGGAGGAAAAGGTTAAGGGGTTGGTAATTGATTACCAATCTCATTTTTCCTCTATTCTGCTCAGCACGTTTATTGACATAAAATGCTTCACAAGCCCATTGAAAATTTGAGATTTCAATGAGGCATTGTTGTAATAGTTCTAAGCATTCCTTTTGAGCTAAAGCCAAGTGTTATGGCTTCATTCCCATGTGACTCACCTTTGTTGGATTGATATCTTCATTCTTTTTTAATGGAAGGCGTACAAAGAACTCTGGGTTTTCCCATAGAGGATGAGAACATTTCTGGGCGAATTCGGAATGGGCTTCGAACAAGATTCCAACAACTTTTACATGATTGGGTTTAACAGACTCATTTGGATGGAAAAGAGTCTCTGGATACTAACAAATTCAGAGAATTGGTCTTTAAACTTAAGACATTTTCCAGGAATGATGCGAAGCTGTGAGATCTGAGTCATAATGTCCCAACCAATGATTAAATTTTTGTTGGAAAGATTGGATCCAAAGATTTTTGTGGTTAAGGAACACTGGGGGAAGAACTGAACAGTCACAGGAGTAGTTCTGACATTTGTAGAGAAAGTGTCTCCTGAGACGGAGTTGAAATACCGGACATAAGGAGTCCAATATTCTTCAGAAAGAACTTTAGTATCCAAAATTGAACAACTTGCTCCAGTGTCAATTAGAGCAATAACAGTGATGGGTTTGGCGAACTTTGAGGTGAAGATTTTTACTAGAAAATGGGGATAATGAGTTTAACTTGAGAATATGTCAAGGCTTGGTTCAGGAGATGTGGGTGATATGTGAAAAATATCTTCAGACTCCGAATCTGATTCAGGTTCACTGGAAGTTTGGTAACAAGGGATGACGCAAAGGGTTTGTTCAATTGGTTCTTCATCAGCAGAGAATAAGGATTCAATGTCATCATTTTCAAGAGAAATACCAGTCTCATTCTCAATATGATGAATTAGATGATTCTGACCTTTTCTTGCTTGGGGACAATTTTTTGCAAAATGTCATTTCTGATTGCAGATAAAGTATCGATTTGATTTTTTGTGGCACGTACGGTCTTTCCTTTTGCGTAGGTATTGTCATTTCTTCTTTCTTCGGAAGTTCTTGTGGCCATGATTGGATTTCTTTATCCAGAACTTCTTGAAGTGCTTCTTTTTCCGGGAAACTTTTCCACAAGTACCATCGCAGTCACATTTGGAGCATTTGATCTTTAGCTTCTGACGAGAACAAGCTGTCTCTAGTTCTCTGTCATCTGTGATGTAAGTTTGGACCATTTGGCACTTTAGGCACAATTCTTCAAGGCACAAATGGATTTCTTGTTGGATTTCTCCCAATGGAATCTCCTATATTCTTCTTTGTTTTCCAAGGAAAGATCTTTCAACTATCCGAGATAACTCCTTGGGGATAGAAGTCGAGTAGACATGCTTTAGATTTGGATTAGCTCCAATCTGCAGTAAAAGAGTTTAAGCATTTCTCGATAATGCTTATCAAGAAATTTTTTGTGGAGAGAGCAGCACTTTCTTTCAAAGAATTCTCTCCTTTTTATCTCAATGAGATCAGTAGGTTTTCCAACAAAGAAGTGGTATAAAACAGTGATGGCATGACTAAAATCAGGTGAGCAAAGGAAATGGATTTGGTCTTGTTCGGTCACTGATTTCCACCAAAGTTTGAGACCCGTGAATCTTGTGACAAAGTTAAAAAGGACATCATTCATATCATGGTTGGTGATGGCTTGAGTATTCAACCAAGTATGAAATTCCTCACGTCGTTCTGGCCATTTGTGATAAGGGATATCATCAATGGTGAAAAACTGTTTTGATGTCCCGGACAGATTTTGTTCAAGATTTCTTGTTTGAACAAGTTCAGGTTCGGAATAATTTGATTCCATTTCTTGATCTAGCGGATCAGCCATAATATTGATGAAGTTACTGGAGCAATAAGAGGGGAATCAATGACGGGGATGGAGAAAAATGAAGAGGATGAAAGGGATACCAAATCTGATTCAGTATCAAAGATATTTTGGAAAGTCTGTTCTACTGGGAATAGGATCTGTTGTCCGGAATGACATGATCAGTTTGCTGGATAGGATCGAGTTGTTCTTGATTGTTCAAATCCTTCAAAAAGGATTCCAATGGATTAGACAGCATCATCTGATCTGGTTTTTCCCTTATAACAACACTGGATTGTGGCGGCAATTATTTCTCTTTCCCTCTTTCTTTCCTTGCTCGGTCTAATTCTCTGAGACGACTTCGCATTTCTGCCACACTTGTTTCCTTCTTGTAAGGATCTAGTGTGATGTTGGCAAAGATGGACGTCTAGGGTGGTGGAGGCGGATATTTTGTCCGTGCTGGGATTGGAAATGGATTGAACTGGTTGAACCTTCCTTCTTCAAGAATCTGGATCTGCCGTTTGAGCTTTTCTATTTCGACTATTATTTTGTATTTGAGGATTTCCTACGTTGTTTTAATATTATTTCAACTATTATTTTGTATTTGAGGATTTCTTATGTTGTTACCTAATTAATTTCTATTCCTAGAAATAGAAATTTTATTCTGTTTTCAAACGGATTTCTATTCCAGAAATAGAAATTTTGAGTCGTTATCAAATAGGTTTCTTTGCTCAGAAACTTGTCCAGGGAATAGAAATTGAGAAATCAATTTTTGGAACAGAAATTTTGTCATGCGCGCTCTTAGTAGTATAACATTATCACCTCATGCAATGATAGTGATATGGCATTATATGCTTAGTTAGATCCTGACATGCAGCAAGTAATTTGAAATTAAATCAGGATATATTGAAAGTTTGTCAGGACAGGTCGGAAAAGAAAAGAAACTAATTATGTAGGCTTGATAAATGCCTTTGAAATTGAAATGGCCGTAACTCACTCTGATTTCCTTCGCTCTTTTGCTCTTTTTATGTTTAGAAATGTCTTTTCATTAACTTTCTCCGATTCCTATTTCGTTTACGAAGGAAAAATGAAATTAGAGAAACTCATGAGCTAAATAGCACCGACACGTGACATACAACACGACAAGACACGATATGCGACACGTCATTTCTCAAAAATAGAGAATTCTAATGCGTTGAGACACATTGTATATTAAATAAATATTTTTACTTTTAATTAATTTAATTCAAATTCATAATCAAGTAAAAGTTTTTTAATTATGATGGCCTTGTTGCGTGATTCTCTCTTTTTAAAAGTTTTTTTTTTTTTTTTTTGGCGGTGAAGTATGTTGTTTCAGCCTGGTTTGCAATCTTCCCTCGGATTAATGGTGCTTGGGTTTGCTTTTGATCACTATAGCCGGTCGATTATAGTGCTTGGTGGAAGATTTTGCGTGGTAGAGGGAGGAGGGGAGACCCTCACAACCAGTCCGGAGGGCGGGGATAGCTTCGTTTAAGCTAATACCTGAATAGATTAGATTCTCAAGCACGACTGCCGCCGACATGATTCCCTACAGGAGATCCGAGATAGAAATTGATGCTTTCTGATAGGGATGGTCGTAAAAACCCGAGTTCATAGGATCTGTCTAGTACATTTGTTCAGTGAGCTCCGGTGATGTTTGAACTTTGTGAGATGATTTTTCAATATTTTAGTGGATGCTCAGCTCTCTCTTTATATAAGTTAGACTAGATTGTCAATGCCGAGTTCGGGGTCATATAATAATCTAAAGCCTTGACGGCGGGGGAGTGCTTGCATTTCATGCGTCGGGTGTTGTGCGATTGCCAGTGCCTTCAGGCTCTTGGTGACCTTGAATTTCTCCTTATCTCCACTATTCCTATGCTGGATTAGATAGTCTAAAACAAGTGATGCACAGCCTCATAGAGCCTCTTTGCCTTCACAAATCGCAGAAGGTGACGGCATGGAACAGATTGAACATGGCTGCAATTGACTTTTCATAAATGAACTCCTCTCTGTCTATCAGTTGCTACCGTTTATTTAAAGAGTCCATTGGTATTTCCTTGGCCTTCTGCTAGCACATCCCAATTTTTTCGCAGTTGTCCCAGGTTTCATCAAGGTGACTGTTGGTGTTGCTTAGTCTGGGTGTGCTTTAATTTTACAAAGACCATGCAGAATCCTTTGCTTTCTGTTGCCTCAAATACGTACAATAAGTATGAGTTCATTATGCTCCTTTATAACATTGTTATTCCGGCTTTACTTTTAGGTCGTTGATTTGCTTGAGCCAAAGCTTATTCTGAACTAGTAGCAGCAGATGGTCAAGAAAAAGCAAAAACAGCAAGCCATGGAACACGGCAATGACTATGATTCTACCTGCGAGGTGGATCCCTACGAAGATACGAGCTGGGTGATTGTGAAAAAACAGAGGATCACTATTTTGGCGCCGCCTTTACCTGTTGCAGAAAAATCTGCAGTATCAAAGCCATCCTCGAGCCAGGTGCAAGACATACCTAGGGAACATGTGCCAGAGAAATCAACACTTCCAGCCGAGGGGAGTCCTGTAATGCCGTCCGTCGGTGAATACGAGAAGGCGACATCATTGCCACTTGAGAATGACATATTCAGGGAGGTTTCTTCTCCACACCCGTCAGACCGACCTAGAATCTCGGGAATGGATTCCAGAACACAGTCCAAGAACCCTGCCAAAGTTTCTGGTCAGAAGTTACACGAAGTAGTGAAAACATCAAATACCTCAAAAAGTATCAACCGCGGGAGAGAATGTTGAATGGTCCTTGTTACTTCTCCAGCGGGGTGACGATCCTTCACAAATCAGCAACGGTTGCCGATCGTGGGATCGCAACCGTTGCTGATCCTTATTCTCATGCACGATCGAGCACGATCGTGCATGAATGGAACGGTCAGCAACCGCTGACCGTTTATGCACGATTTCGTGCGTACACGTGCAAGTATTCGTGTGAAATGGTCAGCAAAAATTTCTGACCATTTCCACTTTAATTAATCAATTAATTAATTAATTAATTAATAATTAAATGAATAAAATAATTAATTAATCAATCCCCTTAAAAATAAAAATAATATAATCTTTATATGTGCATTTGGAATACATTAATATGTATTAGCTTTGGGCATGCGTGTGCATCATATGCATGTAGGCTCGTGACTATAATACAAATTAAATTAAATTTTATTTAATTTAATTTTGAATCGACTCAAATCGATTGCAGTAATTGCAAACACATTTGCAACAATATTTCTCTCTTGTTCCACATTATCCTAATTATTTATGGTATGTGACATCCCTAGGTTCATCACTAAACTGGTAGTAAGACTTGTACTAACACATTAGTACTCCCAAAAGAATTAATTGTCCCGATTAATCTTTGGGTCTTACAAGTCATGATTGACATCTAGCAATATGTCATGGCTACCCAGATAGTGTGAATACTTTAAAAACATAATAAACCTGTCAACTTTAGCTACAGTGTAATTCAATCCCTCTGTCTTACTATGTCCCGATCAAACAAAGACCATAGAATATTTGTTAAGTCATTAATTCGATCATATGCACAAATCTAATTGACATGCATTTTATTCGAGACATAAACAATTTGTTCTCGGTTACAACCACGACCGAGGATTTCAATGCAGTGTCACAATTAGATCGCATAGGACATCATTATTATACCTTGCATGTAACAAGGAGACAGATTCCATATTGCGTACACTTGCAACTTCGTATATGAACGAACTATGACCATCAAGTATAAAGACGGATCAACGACCTGGCATTATGTGCACCCGTGAATCATAGTTGTTCAATACACAAGTTAACATTGTGCCTCAGGTCTAAGGATTATTTACACAAGATCAAAGCATGAACAATTAGACATTGACCATGCTAAAAGCTTCCATGTCGCTAATCATTCCATATGCGTCACGTTCAGTGAACTTGTTTAATACAAACATCTGTGTTCTAACTCAGGCATCATAATACCCAATGACATGTGACTTATCATTCCCTTAAGTATCCAATACTTAATGGCGAAGTTAATGACACACCGGTCTCAACAGGATTATTAATATCCATTCAATAATCCATCGATCGGGAACAATTTAAAGATTCAGTCTAACTATGAACCCGTCATATATATTCTTGACGTATCAAGAATAGGTCTAGTTGTAACTGATCTTATAGAATCATTCATAAATATAAAATAATTTGACAAATGAATGAATACATCATTGCCATTAATTAAATAATAATAATGAAAGTACAACTTAAATCCCTAATATGTAACTATTACATAATAGCTTTAGGGCATACATCCAACAATTGATGCACGCCTGCGATCCTTATCATTGAAACTCGAAGTGCCTCCTAGGATCTGCTAAGCATTTGAGCTATTCGAAAAGATACATGATCCAGTAACTGGAGCTAAGGCCAACTCCTTGTGAATCAGAAGCATGTGGACACCAGGACAAGAAAAGCATCCGGCGGCTTTAAAGGGTGTCCCCGCCCGCGAACTTAAGCTGCTGGTATCTCCGTCCTCGCTCTTGTACTAAGAGAAACGAACTCGGTTGCTCCTTGTAATTAATTTTCTCTTGTTTCTTCCCCTTTTCTAGGCAGGATCGAACACGTTCGACCAATGCCACTAGTTCTACCCAATTGAAAGAGATTGTGTGCCTGTGTGGTGAAGAATTTTAGAGGCAGTAGAATTTCGGCTTAGATTGCTTTTCTCCCCGCTGCTCGGAGTTGCAGCACCCTCGGGTCAAAGGGGAGAGTACAGTACGCTAGGGTCATTGCACTGACAATTAAAACTTAAGTCTTAAGGCTCCAGTTTGTTGAAGATAGAGAGCTTCCGGTTCTTGGGAAGTAATTAGCTTGAAATGGCCCAATTTGCTTAAAATAAAAATTAACAACTTTGCATTGGGTTGTAACTAGCCTTTGTTACGTTTCTGTCAAATGATATCCTTGTAGGTTTGCTGTGTAAATTTATCTCCACGCCACTTGATGACATGGATTTGAAACACCCAAACCGCGCGGTTTAAATCTAGAATAACTTTCTTTATTAGGAGGGTTATTCTTTCTTCATAATTTGTTGGAAGGTAATTTTTGGGGAAAACAAAAAGTGAGTTAATTGACCATTTTAATTAGATATAAAGACTAATTTCTTTCGTGCACTATTACTTTTCTGGAGAAATAAGATACTTAATGTTATTTTCTTTTCTTTTTACCACTTAAAGGGATCTTATATAGAAAGCATGGCGTTTTACTGTTGTTTTTAACAACTAAAAACAATATTTATCCAAAATTTACAAAGAAATTGAGAGGAAGATTATTAGAAAGCAAGTGAACTATTACTTAATGAGTGAGAATTACATATATTGTAGTGTATTTTTAGAAAATAAAAGTGAGATAAATGATGCTTTTGACTTAAATATATATAGGCTAGGGCAATAGCACGTAATTAGAAGATCATGTAAACAAAAGCAAAAAATGAGTGATTATAATTTTGTTTGTTTTACAAAAAATAAATGATTTGAAAATTATTTTTCTAAAAATAATTTTACATCACTTACGATAATAAAATGAATGAAAAATATTTTTATCATCCACAAAAATATTAAGATATAATAAAAAAATCTTATTTTGATTAATTATTTCAAATTATATAAATGATTACTTTTATAAAAAAATTCAAATTATTTATTTTTGCCAAAAAAAAAATCTTTGTGCAACGAAATTCGAGGCCAACTTTTTCCAGTGACTGGTCCACGTGGACAAGATCCCCACCGTTGAGTAAGCCTCTCTATGTGCCTGATCTTAGAACGTGCAGTTCGAAAAAGGTGTTCGTTTCCCGCTCCGTCATCTTCAACGAAGCTCTCTCTCGGAATCGCAGGCAAAAGCTCCAAAAACATGGAGGAGACGATAGCGGCGCTCGGCAAAAGCCTCGGCCAATTCTGCAACCACCTGCAGGGCAGCGTCGACGCCCTCCACCAATCCCTCGATCGCCGTCCCATCCCTCTCGGTCCTCTCTCTCTCTCTCTCTCCCCCTTCTTCCGATCCTCGTTCCATCCAGCGATGAAAGCTGCGAATCGCATCACTGAGTTGAATCTCTTCTCATTTCACTTGCTACTCTTAGTTACTTTGCGTTTGCTTTGGGTATTGGGCCGAGAAAAGTTGCGAGGTCGCGCGTTTTCCTTCTTACCAGTCGATTGATTTTTTTTGGTGTTTTGATCGCAGATTCCGCTTCTTCGACCTTCATTCAGTGCCTGAACCGCCGCGTGTCGACCGCGAGCGGCGATCTCGATTTGCTCGACTCCATGACGTTCGGGACCGTGTCGTTCGAGGAGCGACCTCGCTCAGCTCGAAGAGCGCCTTAAGAGCTTCGGCTACGTCCCCGGTAGTTTGAGCTCGACAATTTTTCTGCCTTTGTATTTTATTGCGAATGATTGCATGGAAGTAGTTTACTTGGGGTTGAAGTGTACATCAATATGCTGGATCGCTAGGAGTTGAAAGGAATGAAAAGGTGCAGGTCAGTTATCTGCAGACTTTGATATCCTGGTTTTGTTTTGTAGATGTTGACGATGTTGAAGAAGATACAGTCGATGACTTATCGAGCCCTCTCGAACTTGATCCTAATTCTCCATTATCAAATGATGGATTTGACCAGCCATCTTCATGTTCGGAGCGACTTACTGCGGCGGCTTCTACGACGAAGAGTTTTGAAGAAGATTCTCTGTATCCTTGTCAGGTTTTGATATAGCAACTTTCTTTTATCCAAGTCTGAAATATTTGGCAAATTGTAGAATTCTAAGCCGAAGAGGTTAAGAGGGATGGATCAATTGGCTAGACTCCACACCTGGCCGGAGCTTCTATCCCTTAGGAACAATCAGTAGACAGTTTGCTTGCTTTGAGTACAGGCCCTTTTCATGAGCCTACCCTGACTGAGTGCGGCAACAGCAACCCTCAGTGGACTCACTCGAAAGCCATGAGTCTATCTCCTGTCAGCTCCATTGGATGCGTTTGATGCTGGTGTCAGAAAAATAATCTTGAACAGTGTTTATTCCATTGTGACTTGAGAGTATACGTACCGTCGACAACTACTGCTAAGCCATATGATTTGGCAGTATAGGTACCGCCTTATTATATCCAAGTTGCAAATAGTGTTGCAATATGTCAGCTTTGCAATATGCAAATTTTCATCCTAAATGACTGAAAAGTGAAAAAATGGCCAATTATGGTATACTATTTCCTAGATTTTGTTGATTTGTCCTTCCTGAAGTTCCCTAGATTTGATGACTCCATCAGCTTGAAAAGACTTGGTATATCTGACGTAGCTCTGGCCACATTAGCTTCGGAAGGTGAGGGAACTTTAAGGATGTGTTTTAGTAATCTATTTTTGCTAGCAAAGACTAAGTTTAGTAAATTCTGAACCGATGAATTGACGGCAGCCGATAGTTAAATGAGTGGACGACGCGTATCTCCCGAATTGGATTCATCGCTCCTATATATTCCCCGACCGTCGTTCCTCGATTCACCGCCTCTCTATATCCCTCGAAAGTAACTCAGCTCTTCTACTCCCAAGAAATGGCCTCCGACGGGAGGGTTGCTGCTCCGCGAGTTGCGATTCCACCAGTCGATAGGAATGAAGAAAGAAGAGCCAGGGAGCGAGAGATACAGAACTTCATCATGATCGTGGCTATTCTTCTTGCAGCTATGTCCTTCCAGGCGGCTATCAGCCCGCCAGGTGGGGTTCATTCCGAAGCCGCCGGCAAAAACGCTGGAAGAGCCGTCATGGCAAAAACGCTGGAGGATGCTGGAAGAGCCCGCCAGCGTTTTTGCCGGCGGCTTCGGAATGAACCCCACCTGGCGGGCTGATAGCCGCCTGGAAGGACATAGCTGCAAGAAGAATAGCCACGATCATGATGAAGTTCTGTATCTCTCGCTCCCTGGCTCTTCTTTCTTCATTCCTATCGACTGGTGGAATTGCAACTCGCGGAGCAGCAACCCTCCCGTCGGAGGCCATTTCTTGGGGAGTAGAAGAGCTGAGTTACTTTCGAGGGATATAGAGAGGCGGTGAATCAAGGAATGACGGTCAGGGAATATATAGGAGTGAGGAATCCAATTCGGGAGATACGCATCGTCCGCTCGTTTAACTATCGGCTGCCGTCAATTCATCGGTTCAGAATTTTCTAAACTTAGTCTTGCTAGAAAAATAGATTACTAAAATTAGTCACTATTCCTGCTCGGTCGTTCCATGTTCGCTAATGGCAAGACTCTTGAGCCAAATCCGTGTTCAAGGCAACCACAAAAGTATGTTGGTCCATGCTTGAGTTTTTCCTTCTTTTTTCCTCTTGCTTTTTCTTCATTGAGGCGTGAACCTCCTCTGCTATTAATCTTTCCTTCTCGTTCCAATTAGAAATCAAGAGGATAAGATGCATGACCTGGAAGGGCCATATCAACCTGCTATGGTGAACTTGGGGGCAAGTGAAGGTACTGATACAAAATATATGCATGGGTTATTGCTTAATTAGATTCTATTAAGTTCACCCTTCCTACTCCCGGACTTTATACTTACGTGATTCGATACACTTGAAACCAGTTAAAGGTCCAAAATCTGTAGTTAAGGCATCCAAAGATGAGTATGAAAGTCTTCCTTCCTACATAAAAAGTCTTGCATCATGGGAGGTATGAAACTCTAACTTAAGCTTTGTATTTGTCTCTGACTCTTAGCAGATGCACTGCGGACAATCACTTTTATTTAATATTAAGCTGCTGTCATAAGACCATCAGGGTTAGTAGCGCGTGAACCATATATTCTTTTGAAACAGAAATAGTGTGCTTGCTTGATTGGATTATTCCTACTAGTACAACATCTTAGAGAATTTTGGAAATGAAGCAGGTTAGATGGTTTCACTAGCATTAGAACATTGGCAACCTAGTAAATGTTACTTGGCATGTGAAATCATCTTCCCAGCGCAAGGTTCTGTATCCTTTCTCGCCATAATTTGCTGACGAGGCATCTGGTTTTAGTCCTAACCCATTTGCATTGTGCATTTTACCCTGCAGGATTTGCTTATAGCTATCGAGAAGATAAAGTCATACCTAAGCAAGAAAGAGAACTGTTCAGAAAACAAGTGCTTCTTTCAAGACGAAATATCATCATTGGCATTGGGTGGGTATATAACATCAGTAGTGATATGAATCTCTGAGTGACCATGAAAGCATTTGCTGCAAACTGGCGAGTGCTTGCCTTAACAAGCCTGTTGTCCGTAACTTGACGCCCTCTGAAATCTTTATTTTACCAAAATATGGATAGCCATCCTCGTAATCTTTTTCTTCACTGAGTCTTATATTGGTATTTTCCCTGATCACTTAAGATGATTCATTTTTGCTGCTTATTGCAGGGCCCAAGGCGAGATCCTATCTGCTGCTGCTTACTCGCATGAAGCACCTGGTTGTTGAGACAGTTGATGGATTGATCTCGTACAGAGTTTTATAGAAGGAAGTACCTTTGCAGAAATATACTTGTTGGAATTACAGTGTACAGGTTGTATCAGCCTTTCAGACATGCATTGTTATGCACAAGGCTTGACATAAACATTTTTCTAAGCACGAGTTTTGTGGAGAAATCATCGTATGTTTTTATGATTACTTTATTACGGTACCCTGCAATTTTCATCTCAATTCCTACGGTCAATTAATCTGAAAATTGCTCAATTGCCATGTGATTCGACTCTCAAACAGTTACCAAAGAGTCATCTCCTTGTTTGTTGTGGTGAAGCGAAAGAGAGAAGAAAGTATTAAAGAGAAAATGCGGGGGAACATATGTTTTGATTGATCACTGAATGATCAATTTGCAGTCATTGGGCAGGCAACTAGCAGTTAGACTCATGCCCCGACTTTAGATGTTGAGGCATCTACATGGTTGGCATGTATGTTATCTGCTGCATTTTCGAGTTCTCCTGGTAGTTGTAGACTTGTAGCGTGGTCTTCTTATGTTAGACAACAGTTCCTTTGTAAAGCACATTCTTGAATACAATCGATGATCACCGCATTTCATAGGGAAGCAGGGAAGATGCAATTTGGACCGGTGAATATACAATTTTTATGGTTATCCCACCTTTGACAAGAAACAAGCTGGAAGAGGCAAACTATGAACAAGAAGTGATCGTTTCTTCTCCCTTTTGTTTGTTTAATCCAGTCTTTGTTGCCCTTTGACGTTTTAGTGAAGGATCAAGAAGACCGTGCAAAGCAAAGAGTACAAGACTCAACCTGCTGCACATCGAAAATACATTCAGTTTAGTACCATCGATAGCAAAACCTAATCCGTGCGGGCACGCAGAATAAGCTTATGATAGAAAAGTTTCTTGTTTTCGTTTCCTTTCTCACTTCTTTTAGCACTAAAAAAATTATTATCAAAGAATGCAGTATGAATAGAATGTTATCTATCTCAGAGGTCTCTATGACTCCCATCAAGCATAGTTCTTTTCCACCCCACCCAAGTTACAGGGTTCAATCTCTTGGCTATTATCCTGTGTGCGCTTGCCATGATACTGCAATCTCTGTACGTTTTCTGAAGCCAGGGGACTGGCTAAGTTCGAAATGGTGCTGCGCGATTAAAAAACATCACGAAGTTCCGATCTTGATGGAAGCTGCCCTATCGAAATCTTATGGGAGTGAAATTATAAAGAAAAAGAAATCGCCAGCAACTCATGGCATCAAATAAAGCTAAGTCATTGCCATCGGCTAAATTATAACCAGAACAAAGCAAGAACAAGGAAGGCATAGCCTGTACGATCCCTTCCTCAAAAAGCACTGCGATCACCAGGACTCTCGCTTATTGGAGAAGCTTTGCAATTTTCACGGTAGTGGAAGACAGCACATACTTCTAAACCAATAATTCTCATTCTTGCAGAAGGGCGAAAGAGTGGGCCTCTAATACAATGATCAAGCAGTGAAAAGAGCTTATCTGTGCACATATTTGTCTTACAAGAAACAGAGTAAGAAAGAAAGGAATGTAGTAAAGATTAAAGAGAAAGGAAGCAACATTCAGGCCACTTTTGCTTTATCTTTCATCAGACGAAGGTATTCCAAATCTAATTGGAACCACATCGAATTGCTTGCAGATTTCCACCAAGAATTGAGTGAACTATGTAACAGTTTGGAATAACGTGCGCACAATCCATGGATTCATGTGTATTCCAAATTTTCAAAGCAGAGGAAAACAGCACATGCTTCTAAACCAAAGAAGGGACAGGGATCAAGCAATAAAACGAGCTTACTCCTATCTGCGCACATATTTGTCTACAAGAAACAGAGTAACAAAGAAAGGAATGTATTAAAAATTAAAGAGAGAGGTAGCAGAATTCAGGCCACTTTTGCTTTATCTTTTATCAGACGAAGGTATTCCAAATCTAATTGGAACGGCATCGAATTGCTTGCAGATTTCCATCAAGAATTGAGAGAATTATGCAACAGTTTGGAATAACGTTGTGCTTACTCCATTTCACCATGTGTATTTCTGTCTCTGCCTATATAACCTGGTAAAATCATGCTTCTCTGCTATCCTTCTCCTGATAACTAGTTTAGTTCCTGCACAGTGGTGACCCCAAACCTCCTCGAGAACCAATAACACTAGACACTACCATGACTGAGGTTGTCTCCAGCATCCTCGGACCTCTTCTGCATAAACTAGCTTCATTGGCAGTTGAAGAAATTCAACTAGTATGTGGTGTCAAGGATGAACTAGAGAAGCTCAAAAGCACGCTAGAGATGATCCAGAAGGTACTCGCCGATGCTGAGCAGAAACAAACAGAACAGGAAGCTGTGAGGCTTTGGTTGTCGGAACTTAAAGACTTCTGCTATGATGCCGAGGACGTGCTAGACGAATTTGTAACCAACGCTTTGTGTGGGCGGGTGAGGTGGACCGAGCACTCGACCCTCAAAAGGAAGGTACGCTACTTGTCCTTGTGGCTATCCAACTTCATTTTCCAGTTTAAGATGGCACATAAAATGAAAGAATTGGGAAAGAGACTTGATGGGATGAAAAAACAGAAAAATGAGTTCAACTTGTCGAGTGATATTCATGAAAAGGCTATTGTTCCGCGGAGGGAAACTTATTCTTTTGTACGCACTTCGGATATAATTGGAAGGGATAAAGAAAAGGAAACGATAATTGAGCTGTTGAAAAGATCAGACGATGGTGGAGTTGGAATAGCAGTCATTCCGATTCTTGGAATTGGGGGTGCTGGAAAAACGACTCTTGCTCAATTGGTATACAATGATGATAGAGTAAACGAACATTTCGAAGGCAACAAAGTTTGGTTGTCCATGCCAATGCAATTCGATGTTGAGAAGATAATAAGAGACATGGTCAAGGCTCTTGATCCAGAAAAAAAAGATGATAGACTTGAAATGCAGCAAAATGACCTAAGAAGAATGGTAGAGAACAAAAAGTATTTGTTTGTAATGGACGATGTGTGGCAAGTGACGAGGGAGGAATGGGTGCGATTGACAGATTTATTAGGAGGTGCTTCCAAAGGGAGTAAAATCATAGTCACTTCACGGGATCAAGCCATCGCCAAAATTATGGGCACTGTCCCCCCGCTTAATTTGGCCAACCTTTTGTGGGAGGATTCTTTGACTTTATTTGTGAATTGCGCGTTCGATCAAGGGAAAGAGAAGAATCACCCGGACCTTATGGTTATCGGTAAGCAAATTGTGAGGAAGTGCGGGGGAAATCCTTTGGCAGTGAAGACTTTGGGAAGTTTGTTGTATTCAGAGCACAACCGGAGTGACTGGGAATATATAAGAGATAGTGAGATTTGGCAATTAGAAACTGCTATTTTATCATCATTGAGAATAAGCTACGACTTAATGCCATCTTACTTGAAACAGTGTTTCGCTTACTGCTCGATATTCCCAAAGAACTACATGTTTGACAACGTGGAACTGATCGGATTGTGGATCTCAAACGGTTTTATCCAATCCGGGAGAAAAAATCGGGAGCTGGAAGAGATTGGACGGCAGTACTTGAAGGAGCTGTTATCGAGATCCTTCTTCGATGTTGTCGAGGAAGATTATCCTCTACTGGAATTCAAGATGCATGATCTCATTCACGATCTTGCCATTTCAGTGGCACAAACCGAATCGTGCAGCATGACGAAAGAGTGCACGCAGGATATTTCCCCGGGCACTCGGCATATATCATTTTTCAACACATTTGATGTACCAAAAGATGAACTACGCGGCTGCTTGAGCAAACTCAGCCGTGTTCGTACCTTCATGTTTGAGAAGTTGGGTTCTTCTGAGGAGTTCCTTCTGGAGACGTGCATTGGGCGATTCAAGCACTTGCGAGTGCTATGGCTACATCAATCCACCTTTGACCTACTGCCCAGTTCCATTGGCAGTCTAAAGCATTTGAGGAATCTTCATTTATGCCGTAGCTATAATCTCAAGAAACTCCCCAAATCGGTCTGGAAGCTTCGCAATCCGCAGTTCTTAGGTCTTGGCTGGTGCAGGGAACTCGAGGAATTGCCTGCAGACATCAAGAATATGATCAACCTCCGTATTTTGGTGATAACCACGAAACAGCAGCGTTTCCCGGAGAGTGGAATAGGATGCTTGACCTCTCTGCGGTGGCTAGTCATTGGACAGTGCGAGAATTTGGAGACCTTGTTCGATGATATCCAATCGCTCACGTCGCTCCGTGTATTGGCCATCATAGGTTGTCCGAAGTTGGCCTCTTTACCTCAAGGCATCAAGAATCTCCAGGCATTAAAGGATCTCCGGATTGAGGACTGCGAGATATTGAGGCTGCCAGAAGGCGAAAGTAATGAACCACCCTCCACGTCGAGGCTTCAATTCTTCATATTCAAGGAATTACCGGAATTAGTTTCGTTGCCCAGGTGGCTCGAAGGTTCTGCAAGCACACTGCAGAGCATAAGAATTGAGAAATGTCCCAACTTGAGGGTATTGCCCGAATGGCTGCAAAATTGTTCTTCTCTAAGAAAACTGGAGATTCAAAAATGTCGCAGACTGTCCTCTTTACCAGAAGGCATTCGCGATATTGCCACAATTCATAACTAGGATTCGAGCAGTGATGAAGAAGAAGGCTCCATTTCTTGCGTCGAAAATGGCGACTAAATATCTATCCAATGCTCACGTGGTTTCTGCCCCGGAGATTATTGGTATAAGCAAACTCCCCCTCTTTTTTGACGCGTTTATGAATAGAATTTTGATGGTTTGAGATTATGTTTCTTATATTGTCTCTTAATTTACTCGCATGGTCAATTGGCAGGAGCGTTGAAGAAGAAGATAATTGCAAGTACATATCTAAATATCTAGATATTGTCTTATAACTTATTTGCTAAAAATTTTAAGTGAATGTAGTTCAGTTTGAATATATAAGTAGGTAAAGACTTGGGTTCTCTCTTATTAATCTCTTGAGACAAAGGTATTGAATTCTGTTACTCCCTATCAATAGTATTCATGCATCATCTTGTTCAAACTCAATGCAAAGGAGAGGTCTAGAATATGAAAATCGGAGATACATAATGAACCAGATGCGACATTAACGCAGTACTAAATTGAGTTTCAGTTCTCCATGGCGCCGCCATTTTTTCTCAAAAGACCCACTTGAATATCTCACGGCATCCCTATTAATATAGAAACGAAGTTCTTCTTTTCGTTCTTATTCTTCTTTCCGGACAAAAAGGGGTTTTTCCCATAAAGAAAAAAAAAAAAAGAAACTTCGTTCCTGATGGTGTGGACAGATGCATCAAAATCGTAGAGAGTGCCGGTTATCATTTCTACTAACTTAAAGCTCCAATTACTTTCTTTTTTTTTCCTTTTTTAATGTTTTGTATCCCGTGAAAAACAACATAACATCCCCGATTTCGAGAACCTCCACTTTGACCTCGAGTTTGTAATTTAAACTTCAAATCAGGCCAAATTGTTGCTTTTCTTGCAAGAATTACCTTATCATATTTTTCAACCTATCTTGAGTTTCGTTTTATGAAGGAAGGGTAATTACGTTTCAAGGGTAGCCTAAGATACCAATTGAGAGTTTCAAAAGTCAAGGACGAAAAGTAGGATATTTATGTGGGCAAACTGCGAGGAGGGTCGGGATTTACTCCCAGAAAGAAAAAAAAAACATTTGAGGTCAAAAGCGGTTCCATTCATCAACCTAGGGTTTAGGTTGCAGAGAAAATGCAAAAACTATATCGTACTTGATTTTAGGGTCATGCCTCCAGGCAAACTGGAAAGTTCATGACATCCCTTTTGACATGAAAAACAATTCTAACAAACAAATTCACGTCAAAAGAAGCGTTATGTATTTCTCTTGCTCCCATCCTCCCAATCGCATCCCTGGATCGTAGTTAGTGAATAGGCGAAACTCATTCCCAAGCTTGCTCGAATGCTTAGGCTGGAATATGCATGGATGCAAACCAAGAAGTTCCGCTGCTTTATCTTTTTGAACTTCTCCTGCAAGCATCTCAAAATTTGCCGGGCATTATGAAGCGATATAAAGCATCCAGCATACTCCAAAAAGGGGGAAAAAAGAACTGCAGCAGTTCATAGCTATAACGTCACTGCAAATGAAAGACAATTAACCAAGAAGTTAGGTTAAAGGTTCCACCGGAGGACCAACAGCAGACACACATACCTGTGAGTAAAAGCAAGTAAGCATTTGACTGCGAGAGGAAAGATATTGTTTGAGCAACTTTCTCCAAGCACTCCCCACTCTGTGGTTCATTACGAAAGGAGTCAAAATGTCTTCGGCTGATAATGAAAGAGATAAATAAGATTTGTCCACCAAAGGATCTTCCAGGTACGGAACAAGATAAGACATGGCAAGCATTGAATAGGAAGGCCAAAGCATTTATAGTTTGTGAGGCCGCATAAACTTACCAGATATGGAGGATCTGCAACTATAACTTGGTAAGCATGCTTCATTTCAGTTGGCAACTCTTCTGGTTGGTTGTAGTCATAAAATGTGAAGTCACTTCCGTATTGTTCAAAACGTTTGTCATACTCGAGCAGTTGCACAGAGACACTGGGATCAATTCTCTGATATGACACCACAAATAAATTACTTCAAAGACCTTTCCATGCAAAAAGTTGATGAGATGACACTACTATAAATCATCTCATTATATACAAATCTTCTCTTAGACTTCAAGCCTGGCCTAAATCATAGGCTTGACAGGTGCATGGAACATTTTACTTGTACTACCACAAATGGCACAATGCAACACATATCGATTGTTCACACATTTTACAAAACCAACTTCCTATTTGATAGTTGACAAGAGGCCACAAACCCACCTACTACTTACTATGTAGAAAACAACATAGTGAAAGCCAAAAGACCATAGAAAGTGAAAAGCTCAAAGCTTCAGTTTTCCGGCATGGATAGACATTGAGGTTCTATTTCAGGAAAAAAGTTCAACAATAAGGGGACAAAGGCGACATGGCTTCCAAACAGAAATAGTTTCTGTAACCAACCACTCCCCCTTCATTTTCTTAAGGAGATGATGTATGTCAAAACGCCAGACAGGAAAAGATACTCCAATCCGAAATTTGCTTCAGTAATATGGTTGCTTGAATACAACTTACTCATTCCAAAGTCGAATCTTATTTAATCGATTCAGCATGGGGTCAATGATCTTTGATCCTTGATATGACCATCGCATTTGCACGGGTGGCATTGAGCCAATCACTCTCTGAGAGAAGTCCAATTCCAACAAGATCGCTCAAAAGACAGCCAAAATGCAGTAACAAGAACATCAACCAGAGGCTCACGCTGGTCCTTTGAAGTTACAAGGAGTGACATTAACATGGACCAGAGGCTCACGTTGGTCCTTTACACTTGCAAGGAGTAACGAGAACATTGAAAAAAAAAAAAAAAAAAAGCATAAAACGGAAGCTCATTGTCAAGTAGAAACACAGAGCGCAGTTCATGAAGTCACAATGAATCAGTTCGTCAATCCGGTTTCACAATTTTCGCCATAGTCATTCATTTGAGCCTGAGCCGCCGCCGCCGCCAAAAATAATGGGCGGAGAACCAAACCCTAACCCAATTTTTTCCCCCAAAAACAGAAATGCTCAACCGCGGAAAAGCCTATGGACCCCCAAAAAAAAAAAAAAAAAATGGCGCACCTTGAGATAAGCGTAAAGCGTGGGGCAAGCGATGCAAGCAACGCGAGAGGGAGAGCCCGAACAGAGCGCGAGGACTTCGTCGGCGACGGTCTCGGCCGTCTCGCGGTCGTACCAGAACTGGCTCAGCCTCCAGTCCTCCGTCACCAGCGCCACCTCCGACTGGTCCGCCGGCGACTCGTTCTGGTTCTGGTTCTGGCTCTGCTCGCGGAGGAATTCCTGGAGTGCCGCGAGGGCTTGCGAGCTGAGCGTCGGCGCGTCGTCGTCGTCGTCGACGCCGACGCCGACGTTGCGATCCGCGACTCCTTCCATGGCTTTGGAATTGGAAAGGAACGGCGATGCGAGGACGGCGGCCGGGGTCGAGGAGCGACAGCGGCACTAGTAACCACGGAAGGCGCACTCCTCTTCATTTTCTCTTTTTCTTAATTTATTGTTGTGCATTTTCTAAATTCTTAAAGTGAGAATTGGGTGAACAATTTTTTTGCTTCATTCGAATTTACGTGTCCCGTAATTTAAATTTTATTTGATTCGAAATGCTTAAAACCTAAATATATTCACGTAGAGATGCACATACAACCCATATAGTTTTAACATAATGTCCAAAAATTGAATCACTTTTATTTTGAAATTTTCAATTATTTCTAGAAAAATAAACCATGATTTGCTTTTTTCTAAGCAAAAGAGCAAAGACTCTTAGGGCCTGTTTGTTTGCAACTTATTTCTGTTTAAGGAACAAAATTTATGTTTTTCCGTTTTAACAAAAAATGCTGGTAAACGCGTTTGTTTGCGTTTTGTTAAAACCATTTTTGTTAGAAACACATTTGGAACGAAACAAGAAACAATAAAAAGTTGTTTGCTTTTAACAAAATTTTGGAACAACTTTTTCTCTCTATTTTTTTCTCTCTTTTTTCTTCTTCTTTTCTTCTTCTTTTTTTCTTTCTTTTTTCTTTGGTAGGTCGCCGCCTCGCCCATGACTAGCGGCCAGGCCGACGAGGGCCGACGGCCTCGCCCGGCCACGGCGAGGCTCGCTAGCCCCGGCGAGGCCAAGCCTCGCCGTCGTGGGGCGAGGCTAGCGTCGCCGCCACCTGGGCAAGCTCGGCCTCGCTGGGATCCGGGCGAGCTCGAGCTCGCCCAGCCAACGCGAGGTCGGCCTCACCCGGCCAAGGCGAGACCGCCAGCCCTCGTCGGCCGGTCGCCGGCCATGGCCGAGGCCGGCAACCGGCCAAAAGAAGAAAAAAGAAAAAGGAAAAATAAATAAGAAAAATAAGAAAGAAAATAGAAAAAAATAAAATAAAAATATTAAAAAATTAAAAGAAATAAAAAAAATTATACAAATTTACCAAACGTGTTTTTATTCTTTTTATATTTCTGAAACAGATTTATCAAACGTGTTTTTTTGTTCAAAAATTGTTCCCAGAAATAGAAATATTTTTTTCTATTTTGTTCCAAAAACAATTTTTAAACGAAATGTTACCAAATTATTAAAAAGTCTTAAATTTATTGTAATTGTGGTAATTCAGTTCTAAATCTTTTATATTTATGTCACAATTCAGTTATCCGACTAATTCTACCCAACTAATAATAACATAACGTTACTTGCATTGACGTGATATTTTTAAAATACTATTTTAATATTTTCTAAAATTTTTATAATATTTTCTTCTATTTTCTTTATTTTTTCCCCTTCTCCTTATCCTCCCTTTAGCTCGACAAAGGTCACCGACCAT
This sequence comes from Eucalyptus microcorys, assembly GCA_014182515.1. Taxonomy (NCBI): domain Eukaryota; kingdom Viridiplantae; phylum Streptophyta; class Magnoliopsida; order Myrtales; family Myrtaceae; genus Eucalyptus; species Eucalyptus microcorys. Next base: position 29,191,720 of record CM024562.1, on the reverse strand, counting down.
AGGCGAGGGCATCGCAGCCCTCGCCTAGTTTGGGCGAGGGATGCCAAGCGATACCCTTACCCACTACCAATGAGGACATTATAGCCCTTGCCTGTGGCCGGTGAGGGTCGGGTGGCAACCCTTGCCCGCCCTAAGGGTGGAGAAAGGGAAAAAAATTATAAATAAATTCAAAAAATATTTAAAATATTATTTTAAAAAGTCATATCAGCGACAGTAACACCACGTTAGCGCCAACAGGTCGAAATTGATCGAATGAACTAAACTAATATAAATGCAAAAAATTTAGAACTAAATTAGCCAAAAAAAAAATTTAACTTACTTCATTGCTTGGATCTCTTACGGCTTTTCTTACTCTCTGCCCGTTCAATATGTTTACATTCTTTGTGAATTTGTGATTAACCGAATCAAAATGTGTCCTTGGATATTCTAACAATTTGAAATGCGATTCCAAAAGCGAAACAACAAAATCTGATCCTGTTGCACTAGCCGTCGATGATACATGAAGTATACATTTGCTCGAAATTAGCTACAAGGACCCAGGAGCCCTCCCAAGAGAAGAAATGAACACGACATTGAAGCTGATAATTAGAAGCTAACATCATTTCAGAGACGGTGGCCAAACAAAGCAGCAATTTGCACCATCGCTAGATATTGGTTCGATCGCACGCCACCTTACTAGGACCGACAAGAAAAATAAGAGATGGGGCACGATGCAAAACACGAAACCAAGGCCTGAGACATATGAACTTTTCTCATCCCTCTGGCGCAGTGCAGATTTCGTGTTTGCACCTGACGCTGGCGTGGAATTGACGACGCTCAATCATTCCAGATAGCCACCTGCATCTAGCAATTGAGTGAAAGTCTGAAGACAGTTAATATCATTTTTGCCCATATGCATAGCCTCATGAGCTCCACAACCAACTTGTCCACCAGAAGATGGCAACCATAAAGAAATTTCAAGGCATGAGCCCAATCTTACAACAGATATGGCTCCCCCCATAAATTTGTGCACCCACCAAAACGCCCATAGTGCATATGAGCTCCTAATGCTCAGCTAATGTGTTTCTTCACCCGACAGACTTTCACAATCTGAATCGGTGACAGCTACATTTGCATCCCATACACCATGCCCTCTGCTCTTGTCCACTTCCCCAATTGTTCCCGGTGCTTCGGCATAGTACGCAAGAGCGTCGCCAATAGCTACACTGAGAGCCTCCCAGCTTGCTTTTTCGTCATAAATGCAATTCAACAACCTATTTTGGGCATCCACAGAAATAATATCTTTGGCCCTAAGCAACTCGATAAATTCTTTGGCTTCTTCAGCACTTTCTTTTCCCATAATGGATTCCACACACGCGGTCAAAGATTGCAGACCTGGCTTCCACTGAGATGGACAAACCAATATTGCTTTCTTCATGGTATCATATGCCTCCGGCATCTGATTATTTTGGATATATCCTTTTGCCAAATGGTACCATGTCATGTAATCAAGCTCCCCACCTTTCTGTACAATTTCGTTCTTAAGTCTCTCAGCCTTCTCAAGGTCACCAGTTCTGCTATAAGCATGAATCAGGTTATTTGGAATACGAATATCGCAGGTCAAATCACTAGACATCCACTGCTCCAGAATCATTTCAGCACTTTCAATGTCGTCGAACTTCACCAAAGAGTTCATGACACAATTATACCCCTTGTTGTACACTTTTCTCTTCTTCTTGTAAACATCCCATACTCTTAAAACTTCATCTTTATTCCCTGCTACTGCATACTGCGTGATAAGAAAGTCGTATGCTGCGTTACTTGTTTTCTCAGTTATCAGTCCCTCACATTTCTTTAGCATTTCCAGAGCTTTATCGAGAAGACCCAATCTAAAGTACCCAGAGGTTACCACAACACCTGTCGTCCAATCCCAAACAAAATTAGCATCCATTTTCATCCGTGTTAAAATCATCTCGAATTTCTCAGTGTCAGAAGCAGCTGTACTCGCACTCAGCCAGATACTGTAGATATATCTATTCAGATTAATCTTTTCTTCTTCCATCTCATTAATCAAAGCATCTACTTTACCATAGTCTCCAGTCCGATAGTAAAGATTAAGCAAATTAGTGAAGCAAAGGACAGACCTTGGGAATCCCAGATGCCTCATTTTCTCCAACAGAGCCTCTGCTTTCTTTGGAAGTTTTGCCTTAGCATAGCAATTAAGAAGAGCAATATAGACCTTTTCGACTTTAAGCTGTCTGGGAACGTTATCAAAAAATATCTCTGCTTGTTCTATCCCATGGACTTTTGAGATCAGATTGAGCCGAACAGCAGCATCCACAGTTGTAATTGCGATATACCTTTTATCAGACATCCACATTGATATCTACAAAAGATAATGAGGATTAAATATAATGAGATCTGAATTTAAGAATTATGAGATGATATAGATAGAAGCATCAATTCTCCAACCACTAAATTTCAAAAGAGATCATTACGTAGGCATTGTTATTTGAGGAAAATGGGACCTATACTAAAACCATATGAAAGGTACTATCTTCAATAATTCATAGCACAGTGACTGGCTATGTAATGTTAACAGTAGCAAGAATGTCAGGAACAGTTGCCTCAGCCCAGGCAGCCATTCATTACAAATTTCAGATACTATGCTACCCACACATCTCGATTTGAAACTAATCTTGCATACATAACATGATTGGAAGAGACTGATTATAAAGAACAGTAAGTGAACTTAGCATGTCTCATTAAGGACAAAGCAAGCCCTGGAACGGTGATGGCAGGAAGCATGAAAATGACTCTCACAGTGCATTACTTCATCTCAGCCGTATCCATCTATATGCAAAATGGTGCTTGAATTGTAGTGAGCTAGCAGTTAGGAGTACAAGAAAACAAAGTTCCCATACTTACGATAAAATGCATGCTTGTGTCCGCGTGCAGTGGCGGTGCACCTATCATGTACAACTTAGTTCACTCCCATCAATTCAGTTCATGCATTTTGGCTTGCATGCAAATAAATCCCCAACATCATTTCAAGCCTAATAAATCAAGAATAACATAAAATGCTGGAGCAGCTCTCCCAGTTCCCAGTTCGTCTTTGAATCACTAACCCATTTTTTCTCATTTTTTCCAATTTTATCTGAAAATGAAAAAAAATTCTCCACCCAATCCATGCAACCCTTCAAAAGTGTTTCTATTCGTGGCTCTACCATTGACCACTTATAACTAGGAAGGGTAACAGAAAGAAAAAGAAACACACAGGGAATGCACAACAAAAAGCTGACAGGTCTGTTAGTCATGGGAAAGATTATTCTTAATTTCTTCTACTCGATGCATACAGAAATAATTAAATGGCACAACTTCAGAATCAGTTGCGCATCATATTACTACTTATGCAGTAACGTAAAGAACAACAGCTCCTTCAAAGAGCAGGTTGCTCCACTCTTTCGGGAAACAATGGTGGAACAACAATTGTTTCTTCAACACAGAAAAAGAAAAGGGGAATGGTATCTTTTGGAAGAAGATGCATTTAGTCCATTGAAGATTTCCAGAAGACATAAAGGGACATCACTCGTCCTAGCAATCTTGTGCAAACCAGCATTAGCACCCACTCCAGACGTGTCCCAAAAACAGCTTGCATTAAGGGCTGCGAATTTTTTCTGTACCTTTACAAGGTTGTGACATGGCTGTACTTGCGGCTATAACGATGTGTTTTTTAACATTGAAACCATTTGACAAAATGCTACGGAATTCTGAAAATGCTTTGCTAAATCTTCTGCCTTGGACTGTGGTTCATGTAGAGCCAGAATCTAAAATCCTCCCCTTCAAAAGTGCATAGATAGATGAGGATTCAAAAGGGAGGGGATACATATCTGTATTTTGCATGCCCTAAACATCCAGCATCTCATTATCTCGCAGCAAGCAAGGAATAACCTGATAATCGAATCAAAACACGGTACCTCAACGGCTCAACCAATCCCATCTACACAATTTACGCAGTAAAGTCGCGGTTCAGTTCATTTTCACTCCCCGACGTCCTTTGTCCGACGTCCAGCCTAACTAATGAGCCAAATCCAATCGACTACTGGGAAGAGCAAATCCAATCGCGCGACTACCTAACCTTCTTTTCAGCATCTAGCGCCCCCCGCACGCCCCCCGCACATGTACGCACACACGGATCGTGTAAATACCTCGAGCGCGTGACTGTGCCGACGGTAGGACCTCATCCGCTTGATCAGGCGGAGGAAAGGCCTCCGCTCGACGGAGTTGCCTTCCGCGACCCACTGGTCGAGCACCGGGACGATCGAGATCTTCGGATCCCCGAGAGGAGAGATCCTGCGGAACAGCTCCATCATGGGACCGTCCAGGGGTCTCCTGTTGCCCATTCGAGCCGCTTCGGCCGACGAGAGCGAGGATGACGACGGCGACGATGATGTTGAGCGTTGAGGAGAGAAGCCGAACGCCGCATTGCTTGCGATTCCGCGAGCCGCGACGCTGCTCGCTGCCCTGCCGCTGGTTTGCAGAAGCTTCATCGAGAGCGAGCAGGGGAGAGACCGGGGTTTAGACAGGGGTTAAGGAAAAAAGGTTCATGTTTTCCGACTTCAGGGGGCTGTAAGAAAATTTTTCTTCAGAAAGTATTAGGAAAGAGCATGGATCCCCGGTTCTACTCTGGAACCGTTCGGGCAGGGACCGGAATCAGTTCCACAAATTTTGAACCGGTAATAATTTATCTAATTCCAAATTCCTTATGCTGAGCCGGGCTGAATTGATGGAATCACTTGGTTTTATTTCTTCTTTTTTTTCGTTTGACGGAGGGATAGAGGTAAACTTTGAATTAAATTTGCACGTCTCTCTCTCTTTTAGAGTCACCCGCCTCAATCTCTCTTCCTCCCGTCTGCTCTCACCTCTCTTCGCGTAGCCACCACCGCGGTGTCGCCAGCTTATTGCTGTCCACCGCCCCAGTTTTACTGTGCTCACCGTTGTCTTTTAATTTTCTTTTTGCGCCATTAATTTGAGGTTTCGGACATCCTCAAAGGTTTCCCCCCTTCTTTTACTTTTCATTTTAAGTCTTTCAAGAGCAAGCACTTGTGCGTAGTCTTTTACCATTTATCAACTGATCTAAGAGAATTCTAGAACATAAAATTCGAGAATATTTCTTGAGACGAGAAAACCTTAACCAGCACCAAAGATGTACAGAACATCTCGCGCAATTTCCAAGTTTTTCCAACAACACCGATGGACATTCACAAACTTACATGCTGTTTTTGAGCTTAATGCATATACACGAAACTGTCATCAAGTAGTAAAAGAAGGCAATGTGTTGGGACAACAAAGCTGTCAAACCACCAGATGCGAAATCGAAACCGACTGACTCAAAATCAATCACCCCCAATAGAAGGCATAACCTTGCAACCTTATTTCCTCCTCTCTTCTTTCAAATTTATCTTCTTTTAATTATGGTGCAAAAAAAACATGAATTCTTTTACCGAAGTGATGTTGCATAACACGGGAAGTGAAAAAGAATTGATCAAACACCATCATTGTAATCAATCCCCAGGATCGTGCTAAGTGCGTTCCCTCTCGTACATAGCTCGACGGCCGATCGCTGTATACTGTATACATTCCCTTGCGGATGCCCTTAGGAAGAACTCGTGGAACTGGACACGAATTAGGGCAGCGCAGACCAACCCTTATATGGAGCAGGTCATGCATATACTAACAGGTTCCATAAGCTGAGAGTGAGCATTTTCGCAAAGCCAATTTCAATTACATCCAAATGGATGGGTTCCAACACCAGAGAAAAACGAAGATGATAGTCCCCGCAGTCCACCTCTCTCGAGATCAGAACCATCCTCTGAAGTTTCAAGGCTCACTCCTATTCTCTCGTTTCACTCTAGATGGAATGACATGCTTAACTCGAACAGTAAGATTACGAATTTCATGGAATGACGGTCCACGAGAAACACCTCGCTATCATTCAGCATGGTGCCAAGAAGGTGCCAAGAAGGCCCATGAGTTGTCAAGCGGATCCACAGCCAGCTTGAACCAACTTCAAAGTGAACAAAAAAACGAAAAAAAAAAGGTACCAGTGCTTGTAGCTACCCAAGGAGAGAATCAGAGAACTTGACATGTATTTCGAAAAGAAACGCAACGTGTCAAGATGCAAAAGCATGCAAGAAACCAAAGCGCAATGCAATATAGAAAACACCAACGCTAATAGGATGACTTGAATAAATGAAGCTAACAACATAAAGTATCAGCATCCCTCTTTAATCTTCATAACATGGAGAAATTCAATCCAAAATTTTCATAAGCAAAGGCATATCCAGTGACGTCGTTCCAAAAAGACAAACATAATAAAAAGAAAAGCTACTATGAAACTCTCGCACTTTGAGACTTTGCAGTTCAACTCTCAACGGTTGGCCTTGGCAACTCTCTCTATCTCATCCTTCTTCTTAATGGCATAGCTGCACAAGAATAAATTAGCATGAGTGCACACGACCAAATGACAAGCAGGAAGTTCTGCAGCAAAAGGGTCAGCCATTGTGAGGAAGACAAACAAATGGCATCAGTTACCTGTTGGATGAACCCTTAGCAGCATTAATAAGTTCATCAGCCAGACACTCAGCAATCGTCTTGATGTTCCTGAAAGCTGACTCCCTAGCACCAGTGGTCAGCAGATAGATTGCCTGATTCACACGTCGCAAGGGGGAAATATCCACAGCCTGACGCCTCACAACACCAGCTGACCCAATACGAGTAGCATCTTCCCGAGGACCACTGCAATTAGAGATCATATATTATATAAATGAACTAGGATAATCACAACAACAGTACAATAAGCAATTCCTAAGATACTTTTACTCATTAAAATCAACCTTTCCAACCACATCAACTATGACTCAGCTAACGCTCTTAACACCCTTGGATAAGCAATAGATATTCTTGATACGCACCTGTTGATGACAGCGTCCACAATGACTTGGATTGGGTTTTGATCAGTGAGCAGGTGGATGATTTCCATGGCATGTTTCACAATTCTGACAGCCATCAATTTCTTCCCGTTGTTTCTCCCATGCATCATCAGGGAGTTAGTGAGCCTCTCCACGATTGGGCATTGAGCCTTCCTGAAACGCTTGACTGAGTACCTACCAGCAGTGTGGGGAACATATGTGGCGTGCTTGGCTGGTTGGACAGCAATGTAATCGTTCAATGAAAGGTCGTTCACCTAAAAGCAACAAAAGGGATTGTCAAAATAGAGTTAAAATTGAAAAACCGAATCTCAATGCCTATGCTTCCCTATTTAGGAGAGATGCTTAACATACAGATTCCTCGGTGGTTCTCATCAATGATTAATAAAAAAATGATCTGATCCCACTAGATTTGAAAACACAAGATCAAACAAATCTGTGCCAAACCACACAAAACAAGAAGTCGATGAGTGAAGAGGAATACTTTAAACACTTAGAGCGAATCTTTGGCTAAAAGAAACATACTTGGAGGATAAACAAGAATGCTACAAATCAGCATTATGAAGAGACATGAATATTCTATAAGCCAAGACAAATCAGACCGAATATGAACCGGACCAATATGAAAGAGTTGCTCAGATACCGAGCGCCTAGACCAAACTTCACAAAGGAAAGAAGTATCTAAGACTTAGAAAGATGTCAATCACCATCATCGCTCCAGCACATCGAGAGAAATCAGGCCCAACGCTTTAAAATGCATCGACTTCTGCTTCGCATGTATCCAGACTACACTTACTGAATACATTTCAACAAGCAATTCGAGTTAAGGCTGACGCGCACAATTGCGACCGACGCCGACCCCAGAAAATATCAACGAAGATCAAACGATGATAAACATGAACAGGAAAGCGATGTTGTTAGACCCCAGAAGTTTCAGTAACGCAGCCATTCAAACTCCACCCCCAAGTTAAGTACTTTCCTACATACCCACTACAGCAAAATTACGACTTTCCTAAGATCAAAACACCAGCGAACCAAATACTGCTCTCAGTCACTACTCACGCGCTCTTCCGCCAGAATCTAACAGCAGGCAAATGCATCACACGAACCGAGACAAACAGAAAAAACAGAACGCGTGCGAAATCAGATCACGAATCTACGTTTCGTCCAAAACGACCCGGTTTCAAGGGAGCAATCAGCGGACCTGAACGTCATCGAAGGACCACCGGTTGAAGAGCTTCACGTCGGAGACGGGCTGGATCTCCAGGGTAGTAGCGGGAGCCACGACCGCCATGCCTGCGGACACGAAAGAGAACGCGGTGAGCACGCGCGCGGGGAAGAAGACGCGAAGTACGGGTGCAGCTGGAGATGGAGAGAGAGAGAGAGAGGGGAAGAGGGGACGGTACTTGGAACCGAGAGGACGACGGAGGGAGAGGAGGCGGCAGACGAGGCGGAAGCGCTCTGTCTCTCTCACTGGCGATGGGGGAAACGAAACCCTAAACTTTGATTTTTATATAGCGCCCGGTGAGCGTTAGGGTTTTAATCGGAGCTGCTTTTTTTTTTTTTGGGTTTGGTGGCGGGGAGAGTCGATGGGCCTTTTAGCGACAATGGGCTTGTTCGGCCATCAAGGCCCAGTTAGTTCTTTTGAAGGTTGCTTCTTTTTTCTTTTTTCTTTTTTGTCCTTATTTTAATTATATTACTTAGATTTCTTTTATCCATTACATTTAGAATCAAGCTAGTAAGATGCACTGGATATAAAAAAAAAACGAAATATCAAGTCTCAATCTCTATAGTGTATTTATTCATCCATACTATCCTTTTAAAGGAGGATTCCTCTTTCGATCTCGTAACTTAAATTACCTCTCGAACATTAATAATGACTCGAATTAATTTTAAATGAATGCAAATGTTATATTTCATCGATTAGCACTTTAACCGCCAATCTCTACTCTTGAGTCTCCAGTTTCAAGTTAATCTGTACTTCCAATTAAAAGTGTGTCTGTTTCATAAAAAACAAATTTTTTTGAAAAATATTTGCTTTAAAATGGTTGTTTGTATCTCTTGAAATTGTTCGTCAATGAAAAATATTGTCGACATCGACGAGAATTTATGCCTTGGCATTCTTCATAAATGATGGAAGCATTTTTCATTTATTCATTTTGTAAAAGATACAAACGACAATTTTAAGGAAATATGTTTTTCAAACCATTTTTTTCCGCAAAAATAAATGGAGTCTAAAATGCAATTAGCTTTGTCAACTAGGAAGTTATCCATCATTTTGGAGATTTTTAGTGGACGTCACCGGCCCAGCCCAATGTAAATGCCGAACATAGAATGCGTTGGGCCTAGTAACCCATTAATCTCTTGCTTTGGGCAGCGATGCATGGAGAAAATATAAAATTCCCAGATAAGTTAGATTGGAATTTGCAAACAATGATCTTTCTTTTGAATTGTCTGATCCTTAATCTCACTCCTATTTATTGTTTTTATTAAATTATTTTTTCCTCAAATGCCTGGTGATTTTATTTTCCACTTCATTTGAAATTCTATTCTAATTTAGTATAAAACTAGACGTTAACTCACGAATTGAGCAGGAAACTTACAAGAAATAAGACAATTCTTATAATACACAAAATTATTATATTTCTCTATTATATGAAAAATTTATCGATAAAGCTAGATGCTTTAGATGTATTTATCTAACGTAATTATTCAAGGAATACTTAAATTAAAGTTCAATGGATATTGAATGCAAATACTTGTATTAAAGCGACGGCATAGAAAATGACTTGTGATATTATGGTAAATTAAAAAGGATTTACAGAGTGGGGAAAGAAAAACCAGGCATATGAGAACTACTTAAAAAAATAGGTTAACAAAAGCAATAAATTGGAGTGAAATTAAAAGTGAAGTGTCTTACTAACATAAGGTAGCTCGGGAGATAAAGCGAGATCTTGGTTTATCTAAACTTATTCGATCACTAATATCAAGAAAATCTCATGATTCCGCTTTCACCATGTAGTCATACCCAAAAACCATGTCAGCTATGGTTAAGCCTCCACAATCACATCGGCTATGATTAAGCCCTGAAACAATATACACACGTATATCATATGATGTCTCAATACACATGTCAACAATGAGCATTATATCCATTTCACAATACTGCATGCCCACACAAACATCAGCAATGTAAATGACATTTTATTCCTAGAATGATTGCAGACGACATTCACGTTAAGTTAAAATAAATTCAGTACTATATCACAAAATGCTATACTTTCTTAAAAAACAAAATATGTGCCATGATGATTTACGTCCCTTACTAGAAATTGCACTATTTAGAAGTAAAAGCTGAACTAATTGGGCCCAAAAGTCCGTTCGGTACAAATCTACAAAATTGCCCTACGAGACCCAAATTTTGGGTCCATGGGCCCTGTACACACACCAATCGCCTATAAATTACTCGGCATTATATAACATCTGAACTACTCAATTTTTGTTTTAAAAAAAACTATTATTTTTCCAACAGCAAATAAATATTAATTTTTTCCAAATATTGGTCGTGCTAGTCTATTTTCTTCAAGAATCATATCAAACCTTTCAAAGACTACATATCAGACTTTCGAACCATCAATATTTATTTGAACAGATGGCGTCAATAATAGAATTTTTCGATGTCCAGAAAACCATTTTCCATTATTTAAAAATGTTTCGTGACTTCTGGAAAATAACTGAGCGTTCAAATGTTCCAAAAATTATGGAATATTCAAAGATAATATTATTTTCCATGCTGGTTCTAATAAGATAACATCTCGATCCGATGTCTAGGTGGATTGTATGAGCTGTCAAAAGGGGCTGCACACGCAGACTACAACCCCTGCTTTACTCAAAAGATTGAAACGTTACGTCTTTTGAAATGATTTACTCCTCAAGAACAAGAAAGGTTTATCTCAAATTGAAGGAGAAGACTTTCAATTAAGACATGGAACTGGCTATGCAGGAGCCTGGAGGAGATCCTTTGGCTTGGGCCATTGCGCACAAGAAATGGATCTGGTCTGGGAATATGCATGGAGGAAGGCGCACTTCCCTTGTATTCCCTAATTTTACCAGTCCCAACTTTTGGCCATCCCGTCGCTGAGAATTATTTGGAAGCTTCATATGAGTTTCCCCATAGCGAAGAAAGTGAAAACCAACCAGTCTAACAATATCTGCAGAGACAAAAATTTGAAAATGGGGCTAATTATCCAAAAGTTTTATACTTATTGCACTTTTTGTCAATTCAATCCTAAATATTTCAATATTACCAATAAAGTCCTAAACTTTTTCACGTTTCGCTAATTAAGTTTATCCGACCAATTTTGGCTGGAAATCACTAGCATGAATAATTTTTAATAATATTTTAATAATTATTTAATTTTTTATTAACTTTTATTAAGTTTCTTTCTTTTCTTTTCCTTACTTTTTCTTCTTTTTTTTTTTTTTTTCCCTCCTTTGCCAGGCCTCGCCCGAGAGTGCCTGATGGTGGCCGGTAGAGGAAAAAGAGAAAAGAAAAAGAAAAGAAGAGAAGAGAAAAGGTGAAAAAAATAAAAGAATAAAAGAAGGACACAAAGAAAAAAAGAAAAAGGAAAATAACTCAAAAAATAATAAAAATATTATTAAAAATTATCCACATCAATGCTAGCAGTACCACGTAAGATTGCTGACGTTCATATTAGTGATTTCCAGCCAAAATTGACCAGACATACTCAATTGATAAAATGTGAAAATGTTTAAGTTTCGATTGATAAAATTTTTGACAAAATAAAATTAGCGAAATTAAAATATTTAAGACTGAATTAATAAAAGTGTAATAAGTTTATGACTTCTTGGACAATTATCCCTTCGAAAATGCAAGCGGAGGATGAGAGTGACAACAACTTGGAATTTCCTTAATTGGTAAGTAAAGCATGACTAAAAGAAGCTACCTTAGTTTCTGCCTGACATCCTAAAAATTAGAGGGGAAAACACTGTCTACCACAAAAAGGCTACAACCTCAGAGGATGAATAAACATTGTAAGGAAACAGATTGTTGAAATGTACCTCCCTAAACAAAACCATGTAACGCGCGGCTGGCGGATTAAGGAACTACAAAAGGCAATCGAATGTGTGAAGATTGCCGGTGGCTTAGTACAACCCAAAAAAATTTGTTCACATTCTTCTCCACTTTTATATGCAGTAGTATGGGTTGTATTGGGTGCATATGCATTGATGTCTAAGCCCTAGAATTTGAGACCTGATTCGAGGATTGAGATGCATACTCAACGAGTTACGTGAAAGTCTAACCTTGCAAATGCCTTGTATATTTGATGGTGGCGTCTAATCTAAGAAAACAGGATTAAGCATTCCTTCACAAGTTTCTTTTACCTTTTCAAGTACGTGTGATAGAATGAAAAGCTGACAATTTCAATAACTCTTTTCCGTTTCTTTCAATTCCATTAAAATGGCAGAAAATAGTGGTCATTATCGACTAATGCTGGGACATAGGGTTTAGAAACTCAATGTCGCCATTCTGAGTGTTCTTGAACCAATTAGAGCCGAGAGTTCGTTTCATACCGTTACTAATACAAAAAACTTTGCAAGGTATCAAAGAGAAATTAAAGGGCCACTTTGCAATTTTTCTTGAAAAAACACAACTTGGATAATTTTCACATACATGTCCTTGAATTTCCCGTTCGAAGTAGGCTTCTTCTTCTTCTTCTGAACTTCTCTTTCGACCACAACCACGCGTGGAGTTTTCTTTCTACAGGTGCTGAATTAAATGTCGAAACTGTAAATATCAAGATGAAATATTTTTAATTAGCTTGATGACAAATAGGGTTTATGAAGGACAATATTGAAATGTGCATTTCCTTTTAGAGAAAGAAGAGACTTGGGTTCCCGACATAAATATGGAAAATCAAGCACGAGAGAGGATTCATAGGGAGTTTAGATATACCGATGTATCGATTTTAATCATCTTCTTCTCCACAGCTGCTCAATTCCTCGCAATCAGATATCTTTAGCTTCAATGTGGGAATGAGGCGAACGCCATCTGGCAGAGAGGACAATTTGGGACACTCTTCAATCTCCAGTGTTCTCAGAGAAGAACAATTTTGCAGCCACCTGGGCAATGCGCTCAAGTCGGGACAATCCTCAATTCTTATTTTTGCAGTGTACTTGCAGAACCTTCGAGCCACTCGGGCAATGAAACTAATTCCGGTAAGTCTTCGAGTATCAAGGATTGAAGCCTCGACATGGAACGTGGTTCATGACTATCGCCTTCTGGCAGCCTCAAGCTCTCGCAATTCACCATCACGAGATGCTCCAATGCCTTCAGATTCTGGATGCCTTGTGGTAAGGAGGCCAAGTTCGGACATCCTGCAATGCACAATTTACGGAGCGACGAAAGCGATTGGATATCATCGAACAAGGCCTCCAAATACAGACACCCTAAAATGAATAGCCACCGCAGAGAGGTCAAGCATCCTATTCCACTCTCCGGGAAACGCTGCTGTTTTGTGGTTATAATCAAAACGCGAAGGCTGATCATATTCTTGATGTCTGCAGGCAATTCCTCGAGTTCCTCGCACCCGGCAAGATCTAAGGTCTGCAGATTGCGAAGCTTGCAGACTGATTTGGGGAGTTTATTGATAGAGTTGTTGGGTAAACTGAGATACCTCAAATGCTTTAGACCGCCAATGGAACTAGGCAGTTGGTCAAAGCTAGAGTCCTTTAGCCTTAGCGCTCGCAAGTACTTGAATCGCGAAATGCATGTCTCCAGAAAGAACGCCTGAGAGTCGGAGGATCCCAACTCCTCACACATGATGGTACGAACGCGGCTCAGTTTGCTCAAGCAGTCCCGAAGTTCATCTTTCGATATGTCAAGTGGGTCGGGAAATGATATATGCCGAGTCATCTGGGAAATATCTTGCTTCCACTCTTTCATGTTGGAGGATTCGGTTTTTGCCACCGAAATGGCAAGTTCATAAATGAGGTCATGCATTTCGAAGGACAGGATCAAAAACGTGCCGTTAACCTCGACAACATTGAAGAAGGACCTGGAGATCAGCTCCTCCAAGTACTGCTGTCCAATCTCTTCTAGCTCCTCTTGATTATTTCCACTGGATCGGATAAACCCATTCGAGATCCACAGTGGGATCAAATCAATGTTAATGAACTCATAGTTCTTCGGGAATATCGAGCAATAAGCAAAACATTGTTTCAAGTGAGATGGCATTAGATCGTAGCTTATTCTCAATGAAGGTAAAATATCAGTTTCTAATTGCCACACCTCACTATCTCTTACATATTCCCAGTCACTTCGGTTGTTTTTTGAATATAACAAACTCCCCAAGGTCTTTAACGCCATAGGATTTCCCCGCACTTGCTCACGATTTCCTTGCCGATTTTGATGAGGTCTGGGTGATTCTTCTCTTGCCCTTGTTCAAACGCATGCTTCACGAACAAAGTCAAAGAATCCTCTGGCGAAAGGTTGGCCAAATTAACTGGGGGACCAGTGCCCATAATTTCTGCGATGGCTTGATTACGTGAAGTCACGATGACTTTACTCCCTTTGGAAATGCCTCCTAACAAACCTATCAGTTCCAACCAATCCTTCCTACTCATTGCCCACACATCATCCATTACGAACAAACACCTTCGGTTCTGCACGAGATTTCTTAGGTCATTTTGCAACATGTCAAGGTTGTAGTCATCAAATTTTGCTCCAGCATCGAGAGACTTGATGATGTCTCTTATTATATTTTTCATATTGAATTCTAGTGGCATGGATAACCAAACTTGGTTGTTTTTTGTGAAATGCTCCTTTACCCTTTCATCATTGTATACCAATTTGGCAAGAGTTGTCTTTCCAGTACCTCCCATTCCAATAATCGGAAGGACTTCTATGTTTCTTTCTCCAGCATCATCCCATCTTCTCAATAGCTCTATCATGCTTTCCTTTTCTTTGTTTCTTCCAATCACATTCGAAGCGGGTACAAAAGAATAAGTTTCTCTCCGTGAAACTATGGTCTTTTCATGAACATCAGTCGACAAGTTGAATCGAGTTTTCTCTTCATCAATCCCATCAAGTCTCTTTCTCAGTTCTTTCATATTATGTGCCATCTTAAACTGGGAAATCAACTTAGATATCCACCGGTACAAGTAGCGTACCTTTCTTTTGGGGGTCAAGTGCTCAGTGGACCGCACTCGTCTCGATATAGCCATAGCTTCGAATTCGTCTAGGGCGTCCTCGGCGTCATAGCACCAGTTTTTTAGCCTCGACAACCAAAGCCTCACTGCTTCCTCTTTTATTTGCTTCTGCTCAGCATCGGCGAGCACCGTCTGGATCATCTCTAGCGTGTTCTTGAGCTTCTCTCGATCATCCTTGACGCCACAAACCAGTTGAATTTCTTCAACAGCCGATGAAGTTAGTTTCTCTACAAGAGGTCCAAGGATGCTAGAGACGAACTCAGTCATGGTTGTGATTGGTGTTATTGGTTTTCAAGCAGGTTTGGCGTAATCGCTGTGCAAAAAAGAATTAAGTTACCAGGAAAAGGATAGCAAAGAATCATGACTTTGCCAGGTTATATAGGCAGAGCCATAGGAAAACACGTGGTGCGATGGAGTATGTCCAACGTTATTCCAAATTGTTGCATGGTTCATTCAATTCTTGGAGAAAATCTGCAAGCGATTCGATGCCGTTCCAATTACATTTGGAATACATTCGTCTGATGAAAGATAAAGCAAAAGTGGCTTGAATTCTGCTACCTTTCTCTTTAATCTTTACTACATTCCTTTCTTTGTTACTCTGTTTCTTGTAATACACATATGGGCACAGAGAAGAATAAGCTCCTTTTCAATGCTTGATCCCTGTATTAGATGCCCACTCTTTCGCCCTTCTGCAAGAATGAGAATGATTGGATTAGAAGTATGTGCTGTTTTCCCTCCACGATTTCGAAAATTGGAAAAAGAGTTCCTGAATATTAGAAATAATGGAACAAATTTTAAATGATTTTTGGTGTCGATATTTGTAGAGCCGCCGTTCAATATAACATAAGAGTCAAATTGCATACACTGCTTCAGAAAAAAAGGTAAGTAAAAAGTAAACGCCAGTTTGAGTCGTTTTGTGATTTCCTTGATTTGAATTAAATGGTCCAGTCCCATAATATTGATGCTAAATAGACTAAGTTCGAAGCAAGGTAGCAACTACATTTTTGCACGAAATGGACAATGCATCAGAAAAATTCATTACGGACAAAACTCCACATACTCAATGCACCTGAAGGATTTCTGGCGTTTAAAAGAGTTGAGAGATTGCCAGCCCATAATGTTTGGCCTTGACCCTCATCGCGCATCTCAATTTGGGTGACAAGGTCTGCAATCAATATGCTTGGGAGCCTGGTAGTTATTGCACGTCCACAGTTGGGTTGGAAAACACATTCCTGACAAAATCTCTCATCCGCCAAAAAAAATAAAATTGAGTGATGGTGTTATTCATAACCCTTGTGTTTCAGAAAGATACTAAGCATCGGACACAAACAGCATGTACTAAAATGGAACAGATGCTAGTACGTCACGGCTTATAAAGAGCTGGTAGACAATAGGACAGGGCTAACTCGAGGAGTGTTAAATTGGACCTAATAATTAAGCCAGGAAATGGCTTTCATTGGCAGCTGGTCGCTACTTGCCAAATAAGTTGATAAGGCATTAGAACAAGGCAGAGATTCATGACACTTGAGCATCAATATTCAGGGCGGGATTTGAGAATGGAGTTATTGACCGCTGAAAGGGATCATGACGACTGGGAGGCCTACTGTCCGATGCCATGCTTGAAACTACATATTGGGTTCGAATCCTACTGAGAGGTTCACTAGAGACCAGAAATTGTTAAAGAAAGAATAAGATATTTCTTTTGTCCCTTTCAGGTAATTGGAAAATAAAGAAATAGTTAATATATTCAAGATAATTACATATTTACAAAATGCCATCTTAATTCATCATATTTTATGAGATTTGGGATGTGGTATGGTTCTGAAGGATGAACTGGATATGTATAGTTCCATAAGATTTCATTCTTGAACAAAAATACTTTTTCTGATTCATTTTATTTGTTCCATAACTGGAATAGGGGGATACATGTTATACCACGATTTTGAATCAAAAGAGAGATTCATCGCACCATTATGTGCTGACAATGGTCGTTGGCATAGTTCCTGAATACTCCGACACAAAACAGGGAAAAAAGAAAATTAAACAGCATTCGTATTTGCGACTTTCTGGTCAAGGGTGCATGTAAATACTCAAATGGTGCTTATCCACAACTACTTTGTGCAATTTTGAGCCCATCCCAAATTACTAGAACTATATTTCAAGCGATCTGTGCGATTTTAAGTCCTCTTTCTTCAAAACTTCATTCTAACATATAGGGATTCCGAGAGCTCTGTCATATAATGCTTTTAAGGGAGCCATACTGATAATCTACCGATAACGAGGGAGATCCAGATGGAGTAATTAGAAAAAGCTTCATGATTAGTGTCACGTGCTGCGCAAAGGATTGCAATTAATGGAAGTCTGGTTCACCAAGCATCTGGGTTTGGATGGTTTATGTGCAGTGGATGTACCGGTTTCGTACAAGCTTTCAGTTTGAACCAAGTGAGCATGTGATGCTGTGTGGATGTGGTTTCTAGGATTGTCTTCATAGATAATTATCTGTCTAATCTGTGACTGATGGCTTCACAAGGTTAAGCAGTACAAATCAAGTAATATTTCCTGGAAACCCTTTCTAATACCAACGAAAATAAGTTTCTAACAAGCATGTAATGGAAATTAATTTGTCAGGCTCAAAATAAAGTGCAGTGCAGTGCACTATAATCACATTCACTTTGCCAATTCCGTCGCATCACGTACTTTCTTGAAGTTTTTGACGAGTACATAACTTACTTCATGCAAGAAACAAACTGGAAGTTGCCGGCAGAAGCAATCATACGACTTTCTAAATGTAAACTCTGAAGTGCATCTCAGTAAGAAGAAACTCAGAAGAGAACCATAAAGCTGAAACAAGCATAGAATCGTCGATCTCCAGTCCACAACCACACAGAAGAAACGGAACAAGAACAGTAAGAGGGAAAAGGTGACAAACATCAATGGAGTTACCGACGTTCATAGACATTGGCCTTGACTTGAATTCACCTCTGTGACCCTAGACATGAAGCTCTTGAGCATGGCGATGCAAAGCATTACTTGCCCCATTTAAGAACCTTTGGACTTGAAATATTCGGCGATCACTTGCGGAAATGATCTTTGGTGCTGATTTAAATGTGGAGAGAGAGTCGACACTGCTAGTACACGAAAACAATAAAAGAAACGTGATTTGAAAATTTGAACTTTCAATCCATAAATTTGTCAAAAATAAAGGAGGGGGAGAGAGGGAAAAAGAGGGAGAGTTTGCTTACACCAACTAATTGGTTTATTCTATCTTGCTCCGATCTTCCCCCATACTTGCACATTCTCATAGGTTAGTTGACTAAACTTGTCAAAATAGATCTTAAACCCATTTATAACCCATTTAAAACATAAATGTGTCATATATGGATTATTTTAATTTTGAAGATCCTATTTTAAATGGGCCAATTTTGGATAGGCCATTTATAACCCGACCCAAATCTAACTCGACCTACCGGTTTGATAGGTTTAGATTCAACTAATCCTTCTCTTCACCATGCCCACTTCATGAAGAGAGTTAATCCTCTACTGAAAGGCTTGCCAAAGTATCTGGGATAGTGTCCATAATCAAAGGGATCTTGCGCGGCACCCATTAATTTAAGCTAGATGTCTCAAGACGTATTTATCGAATGTAATTGTTCGAGGAAAACTTGAAATCAAAGTGATGTAGATATTGGATATTGGATGCAAGCACTCGTATTAAAGTGATGAAAACATGAAAAAATGACTTTAGTGATTTTTTATAGTCGAAGGGTAAATTAAAATTAACCACCAAAATACAAAATCCCGCGTTAAGGTTCTTGTGGACGAGAAGCAGAGCCAAAACAGACCCTCTCTCTCTCTCTCTCTCTCTCTCATTCATGGAGCTCTCAGTGACTCCTCCGTCTTCCCTCCGCGTTCCGGTCATCACCCCTCTCCGCAGCCTCGCCTCGTCTCGCCGTCGTGATGGGCGCGGCGGCAAGCCGAATTGCCAATGCTCCACCGGTCTCTACTTCAAGTTCTCGCGGAGTTCGCCGTCGCTCGGCGCGTCCAGTCCGAAAAGCCGGTCGAGACCTGCCCCGAGAAGATCCGATGGGAGGAGCCTTATCCAGGTAACGCTCTTCTGGTCCGCGTCGATTTTGGCTACGGAGCTTCCGGCGTGCTAGCTAGCTGTGCAGGTCCGTGTGATCTTTGAACTAGCGCGATCTTTGTCGGTTGGGCTCTTAGGTGCGATGGATAAGCTGAAATAATGTCAATTTCTCCTTGGACGAAGAACGAGTGTGTTCGCGGGCCGCTTGTTTAATCGGGAAATGCACTTCACATGATATTCAACGTTTCACTAGATGACAAGTTAGGCAACATAACACTAGGTTGAATGAGTGCGAGGATGATAATAATGGGAATTGGATGAAATGCTGCTCTCCAGCTTGTAGCTTTTGCACTGCCAGTGTCATACGTTCTGCCCAGATATTGGGATGAGAGGTGATGTGACTGGAATTTGTGGTCCTACTTGTCCCGTTGCCTAGTGCAAGTGCACAGCTCAACATTAAGACTCTAATAGGAGGGGTACTGCTTAATGAATATATGTGACTTGTTGGCCCAACACCCAAGGAAAAGTGGGAAAACAGTTTAAGTGTATAGGCCTGAGTGTGTACTAAGAATTATTGATCATAGTGGATTTGGTGGTAGTAGCAGTTCTCTACTAAGGGTTTCCCATCACTGCATGGATTTGATGTAGCAGCAGTTTTCACTAGCAGAGAAAACTTTCGATACCTAAAGTGTGTCTTGATATCAAACTAAAGGAGATAATAATGGACAACTTGATGAGCAGGGTGTTCTTTAACCCAAGCCAAAATAACTTGTTGGTCGATTGTCATAATGCACCTTGAATAAGAAGAACAATCACAGTTGAGGTTTCAAAAAGTCAATCAAAGAGTTTCCTTATGCACGATTCTCGATCAACTAGTTGACAAAGCTTCAGTTACATATCTGTCGTAAGATGCATGATCACACACTTTCGTCAACCGACATTCCTTGTGTCCTAGACTCTTTCTAGTTTACTTGTGCCATAATTGAGTGTACACAATCTGCTAGGCCTGTGCTCGAGTTGGAGCAGCTGGATCTGATCCTATATTGAGTAAAGTCTCTGAGTTTAAAGATGCATGTTGGAGATTTTTAAGACCTCATACAATAAGAGGAACATCTCTGGGCTCCTTGTAAGTATTCTTTTCCTGCTGCCACAGTTTTTTCCAATTAGCTGATCATAACACTTTTAGTTTTTCTTATGTTTTGTATCTCCCTGCTTGCCCCAGTTTACTTGAACTTATTCTTGCTCATCAACAGTTCATTGGTGGCTAGAGCTTTGATTGAGAACTCGCATCTGATAAAGTGGTCTCTTCTGCTTAAAGCATTCTCTGGTCTTTTGCTCTGATATGTGGGAATGGATATATTGTCGGCATCAATCAGATATATGATATCGGCATTGACAAGTACGTGGTACTTGCTTGGACATTGTTTTATTAAATTATATCTGGCTAGATGGGCGTTGGTTACAGCATCACTATTACTAGCATGAGAAGAACTGAAAAGTTACAAGATATTGGAACTGAGAAACAGAGCAAAATTACTTCCAGCCTCAACATAGATGTTTGAAGTGAGAAAGAATGAATGTGTTCATAATGAAACAACGCGACATCCCAATTTTTACTGGACATCAGATTTAGGTTAGTGTTTGAGGTACCATGCAAGCACTCATGGTTATTTTGGAGGTCTGGTCTTTTTAATTAACCTTCTTGTCATGCCTTTGCTTTTGAGGATCAATGTCCTCAACTTCCTCTCCAGTTTTATGATTAGTATCTTTTTTATCTTATTTCAGGGTCAACAAACCTTACTTGCCTATAGCAGCAGGAGATCTTTCTATTCAACATGCCTGGCTTTTGGTGATATTTTTTGCAGTGACTGGCCTGTCGATTGTTGCTTCAAACTTTGGATCATTCATCACTTCTCTTTACAGTCTGGGTCTTTTTCTTGGAACCATCTATTCCGTTCCTCCTTTTAGGATGAAGAGATTTCCTGTTGCAGCATTTCTTATTATTGCCACGGTATATTTTCTGCTTTTTTTTTTTTTTTTTTTTTTGAATTGAGTAGTTTAAATTTACTTCATCTTTTTGTGCCTTGCTGGAGGACTATGGTTGTACAACTTGATGAGCTTTGCTTTGGGTAGAAATTTTCATATGTGACTTTGTTCTTTTAGCATGAAATGGTTAAGGTATTACGAACTGAAAGTGAAACGAAGATAAAAAAGTGTTTAAGTTGGAAATCCGTCTGATTATTTTGCTCAATCCTTGTAAAATTAGCTCATCCGAACATGTGAAGAAGTAGTTTATCTGTAAGCATTCATGATGGGATACTATGTGGAATAATAGATAGGGTGTAACTGTAGTTATTGCTCTGTGCTATGTTCGACTCTTTTTTGGGGGATACCGTACTTGTATTGGCACCATAACTGATAAAGTATTGGTATATGACCTTTAAGGCTATAACGGATACTTCATCGCAATATCTTAGAAAAAGAATTGTCAAAATGTTTGGCAAGTCCTAATCTGTCCACAGACTCCACACTTATGATACTGCATGTAGAATGCAAAATAGTGTCTTCTTTTATACATTGACTTATCCAAGTATTCGCGATACTTTTGCATATTCCACATGTCCCAAATTCAGAGGTATGAAGGAATTAAAGCCCCCATTTGCACCTGCCAACACCCTGCTACCTGGTTAGAGTAACATAACATCGGAAGGGCAGTATATAGAATAAACACTTCTCAATGTTGTTGGCCATGTTTGTACCTTAATCATGTGAATGTCGCCATTCTATTCATATTGTGGAAACTCAATACAAGTAAGCTCTGGTGGGTGTACATGGTGATGGGATCTTAAATGTGCGTGGTTCTATCAAATCACTCTTCAAAAGATTGACCAATTTAATGTAAAAGGGGAAAAAGATTATTGACCTTTGGTGTATCTGCTTGCTATCTCTATGTTCCCTTCCTTTATTTTCACTTTCTTCCAGTCATTTCTACTTTGAGCTCTTAGTTTCATTGTTCAACTTCACTCATGCAATTAATGAATTACCTCTCTACTTTTGCCTTTTTTTAACTTTTTTTGTGCAAGTGCCTTGCAATGCATTTTTAAAAGTGTTGCCATATCATTGGCTCCCTGGGGTTTTTCAATGAGTAGAAAATTATTTTTCAATGGGCTGAAATGGAAGAATATGCTATGAGACGGACTTAATAATTCCTTTATCTAAATGGTATGCGTCTTCAATTTAATTTAAAGGTATTTTCTACTTTGATCTAAGGTCAGTTATTTGTTTATATCCAGCTATTTTTTAGTGAATTTTTTGGCTTAGTAAATGTCAGATGCAGGACATAAGTCGAGAAAATTGAAAGGGATTTTGTTTATGCAACTGAAGGTCTTTCCTAGGCTGGTAATTCAAGTTACTGTCGTGAACTTTAGACTTGACAGTTTCTGTTAAATGTCTGGTTATACAACTCTGAGATGATTTGCATGTGCATTGTGTGGTTTTCAAATTTAATGTCTTCCTTTGTGGCTATTTCAGTTTAAAGGAGTTACAGTTTGACTGGTGCATAATATTATCTTTGTTCTGTGTATAATGATGTGTGAATCCTGATTGTTGATGAATGAAATATCGGAATCAGTGAGAAATGAGCTTCTTATTTGATGTCCATATACTATGATGATTAAATAAGCTTACTATCTAATGTTTAAGAAACAAATTATAACCATCACTGGTAGCTGCAGGTACGAGGTTTCCTTCTAAATTTTGGTGTGTATCATGCCACAAGAGCTGCGCTTGGACTACCCTTTGAGTGGAGGTGTGTTTATGCCTTGCACATTGTGTCGGTACTTTAATATTCTAGATACCGGAATGTAGAGTAGCACGTGTTGACTTATATAGGCCTGCTATATAACACTGAACCTTTTGACTTGAAGATTTACGAAAACGAAAGGTGATGTACCTGTGCTGAGACAGCTTATGGTAGCAATATCTCAGTTCCCATATGCATCTTTTGTAGAATATGCCAAGTTTGTGGTCTGATTATGTCTGAAATTATTGGAGGCAGCTCAGTGCCATATTGGACAGCTATTGTGCAGTTTAAGTTTCTTCCCATGTGATCCCTAGCTGTAATTATTGCTAAGTCTTGTATGAAAAGGAGCTTTCTGTCTCTGTTCATGCTGCATTCTTCTAGTGCATTCTCTTATTTATGTTGGAAGCCTCCTTGGCTCATGAATGTTTTGGTTCAATTTGATCTTCAATCAGTTTTTTGCATCTCCTAACTTCTGACTCACACTCTGGTCTCTAAACTTCATCATGTAGCTCGCCCGTGGCTTTCATCACGAGCTTTGTTACTCTGTTTGCTCTGGTCATTGCCATAACTAAAGATCTTCCAGATGTAGAAGGAGATCGCAAGTGAGTTGCTTCCTTATGCTGCAATTGCTGCTACGTCTCTTCTTACCGCAATTTGTCTGGGAAAAATTCAATTTATTGTCTATATCATGTTGAATGCGTTCTTATTTTGAAGATAAAGCAACCAGTAAGAAAATGTATGTAGATAGTCCTGGTGTCTGAAACTGTCCTGGGATCGTTGGAATGTGTATTTTCTTTTTCACCATTTTATATTATTGTAAGTACCCTAGTTGTTTAGCCATTATTGTTGCTTAGTTTGCTTGCTATCTCAAGCTCTAGCAATCGTTATGGTTTCTTTATCTTCTTGTGCAGATGGACAAAACATTCGAGAATGATTGCTGCAAATTGAAACACAAAAATGGCTGATATAGTTTCGTTTTGTAGGTTTCAGATATCAACTTTTGCAACCAAGCTTGGGGTTAGAAACATTGCTTTCCTTGGTTCAGGGCTGCTTCTGCTAAATTATGTCGCTGCTATATTTGCTGCAATTTACATGCCTCAGGTGTGTACTGTAAATATTATTTTAAGTTTCTTTGACAAAAGTGACAGTTAATGCCTTGTTTGGGAGGGTGGGAAATTGTACTTTGATAAGAAAACTTAACTTTTCCCTTCCTTTTCATCTCATAAAAATCTTAAATTCTTCTTCATTTTCCACACCAACCTCCCAACTCTTCCAAATGGAACCTAAAAGTGACTACTAAGGTGGACATTCTGCAGGCTTTCAGGCGTAGCCTAATGATACCTGCACATTCAATCCTGGCATTGGGCTTGATTTTCCAGGTTTGTTTAAGATCTATCCCTCCATGGAGATAATAATCCTGTTTTTCATTTTATAGTCATGCAATTACTATTATTCTGATGCATGTGAGGTTCTTTCCCTGCTTGTATGTATTTTTCATTATAGTTTCACTTCTCCACCATTATTTAATTTTGGTATAGCCTTGGAATTTAATAATTCCGTTACTTTCTAAAAGAACTAGTTTTCCCATGATGGTGACGACTTAAATTGGTTGTAATGTTGGTTGTAATGTTGTCCACGAAACCTAAAGGAAAAAATATCTAACAATCGGTGATCCATATGCCTGGTTCTACTAATTGTTCTATTTCTTTTGCTGTACCACACCATTCATGTTCTGTTACACAATGTTTTTATTTTATTAAGTACGACTGCACTGCAGATTGCTTATTCTATTTGCTTTTATATAATTTGACTGTTCCTTCTGCTATCCCCTTGCTTTACAACTTACGGTGGCAGAAAATCATATTAATTAGCTGTTTCTACTATGTTAAAAGAAAAAAGATGCATCTGACGACAATTTAATTGGCATCTTACTTGTAATTTCTATGCATTGGCTTGCTCATAGCTGTGGTATGCAAGTGTGCGATTTTTAACCAATGCATTTACTTGAATACTTCCCGTGTCAAACACAGTTGGAAAATTTCTCTTTTTTGGCTAAAAGAGAATTCACTTTAATCAATCAATGAAGGATGTTAAATATGAAAATTATTCAAAAAAAAAAAACAAGTATGAATGTACACCTCAGTTTTAACTTGCTATTAAACCATCTAATGCTAGGGTTGTAGGTATCAAGGATTATCCATGATTTCTGATATTTCGAATCAGATAATGAGCCTGTGATATGTCTGTTCTGATAGAGAGCCTTTCCAAGACAGATAATGTCAAGCATCTCATGCTACAACTGTGATATGTCTGTTTATGCTTACCTTTATTTGATGCACTATAGCACTGTCCTAGAAACTTTGCTCTTCTATGATGGTCTTGTTGTGCCTTGTTGTGCTTACATTAATTTGTGCCCTGAAGTATGGGTTATCTCTATTTCTTTCAGGCATGGGTGTTAGAACGAGCAAACTACACTAAGGTAAAAGGCATGGTTTATGTTTTACAGAAAGTATTTCTTTCCCACGACTACAAAGGCGAAATGATTTGATTGGTGTATCTGGGTTTTCTGATTCTGTTGTATCGAGGATAAGTAACCCTGTATCAATGCCTCGAGAAATTGATAAAGTAAAAGTTATCAATCTGCAGCTTGACAAGGCACATATCTATCAGCTCTTTGAGTACTCTGATTCAAGCTCTATAGAACAAATAAAACCAGTATTAAGACTATGCAATGTGCAGAAATCAGAACAAAATATTGAAATAAAAAATGTAAAGTATATAATCGGGAAACTAACAACAGCTATGAAAAATTAGAAATTGTATTGCTCTTGACAATAGTTTTCTCTGTACGCTTGTCATGACAATCAGAAAATCATGCAGTATAGTTTTATCTCACAGCTGCTAACTGTTACTCAAATAACATTTATAGATTTGACAAAATTTAACTCTCTTTTTTTTCTCAATATCAATGTGCAAAAACAATGGAGACCTTTGACATCATGCAGGCGAAATATGATTTCCACCTCTACATTCACGAACCTCCTTGTTTGCAAGCAGTGGGAACGACTACTCTGAACTTTTCTATTGTTGACTACTCTTTCCACAGATCACCTAATTATACTGCAGCACTCCTATTTATGTTGAAAATTGTTGTTGGAAATACCAAAGTCTCCAATTTATATTTAGATATCTATGGTTTCTTCGTCTAATTAGGTTTCTACACCTACAAAATTCCCTGGTTCTGATTTTCATGGATCAATATATATCTGTTCTCTGACATGGGCGTTCAATTGTTCTGCAGGAAGCAATTGCTGGATACTATCGATTCATATGGAATCTCTTTTATGCAGAGTACATCATATTCCCCTTTATTTGAAATTTTTTTCTTCCATAAATAATTTAGAGAGAGAGAGAGAGAGAGAGAGAGGGGTCTGTATGCTTCTCTGCTAATTGTACATATCTGCCTGGTAATGTAGATCTGTATTTTTTTACAAGCCATGTCAGAAAAAATCCTGATTCCTTTATCATCTCGCAATAGCAGATGTTTGAACATTTGTAAATTTGCCTGCCTGGACTATGAATTTTGGCTTAAGACCTGTTAAATTGGCAGAAACTGAAAGAGAGTTATGGATAAGTTCAATTGATTTTGCCCCACCTTTTTGACCTCGTTGGCTGAAGTTTACCATATGAAAACCAACTGCCGCATCTGTTAAGAGAACGATTTCTCTCTCAGGAGCTTTTACGAGTCCATCGCCTCATTTCGACTTTTGCTGTTTGTTTCCGCGATGAGGTGGCAGCCCTTAAGATCTTGAAGTTAAGCGAACTATTCACCTGAGAGGCTGCTAGACTTACGGTCATGGCAGCAATTACGCTCACAGTGTGAAAACGTACTCTAGTCCTACACTGATCCTGCATCTTGAGAATGTCTGTTTCATATCCTGGATATGACCGGACCAGCATGTCACCTTCCGTATATGATACGATACATAGCCTTCTTTACGGATCGGTTCAGGATTCTAGTTTCACCATCATCTTACCCTTGGATAAAGAACAGAAGTTTTGGCCTAGTCATAAAGTTTTCATTTTCTTCATCTGCTAAGTATGCAACTTGTTAATCGTCTCGATATATTCAGCATATTCATAGGCACGAGGTTGAACAGGGCGTTAGTTGTCCCCTTCCCTCCTCAGCCTGCCGGGGATTTGGGAACGGCGACAGATGATGAGTGATGCTCTCGCACCAGATAGCCTTAGGGATGCACAGAGAGAGAGAGAGAGAGAGAGAGAGAGATTCCTCGGTTTTTCAACTACTCATTGTAGACACGAGTAAAGATGAATGCTACAGGTGACTTGACCTTCCCATTCCGCAAACTCATTGTTTGCTTTTCTAGCCCATATCACAACAATGGAGACAAGCTACAGGAACAGCATTTTGCTGTTTTCCAGGACGTTCCTCTAGGGAAGTTTTCTGAATCTGCTTTCAACGGAGTTCACGTTCCCGGACTTGTACTCAGCAACCATTTTGATGGAGCTACTTAACTAATTTGTGGGCTATAACAAAATGAAAAGGTAATATAAAGAAATTAACTAGCCACTTTCTATAAAGAAATGCATTAGGTATAATTACTTAATTATTTCTTATAGTGTAATAATAATCAACTCCATCCTTGCATTCAATGTGGAAAAATTTTGGAACGCTCCTCTTACTTTCTTTTAGTTTTTTGACTTTTTATAAAAGTTTGCTTTCAATTAGTGAACAAATAGGGAAAATGTTCATTTAACTTTTCTTTGTTTGAAAAAGAATTCATATAGCGGTAAAAAGAAGAAAATAATGTCAGTTTTTTTGTTACTTTTCTACAGTATCGAAGTTAGTAATTTTATTATTAGTATGTAATGTTGAACGAGAAATGAAAATTAATTGCGTAGCATGTGAAAACTAATAAGAAATTTACAAGACTAAACAACTTCTCTCTAATCAAATTTTATGGATTTCGCCAACTTCAGATTAAGTGGAAAGATTATTTTGATTTATGTGCTCAGTCGAGTGAATGTCAAAGGAGGAAATAAAACTGCAGAAAAAATTTCTGAATCTTTTTCCCTTCTTTCATTTTCGACTTATTAGGTACTCAATCTCAGCCGTCCACTCCGAACAATCGAAGACCGTCGGATTGAATCCATGAGGCCCTCGTTTCCCTACTCCTATTGTGCCCTCGCCATCTTCACCGCCGCCACGACATCGGCGCCTATACTTTCTCCTAATAACGCAGACCGGTGCCTCCGTTCACTCCCGACCTCCGCCTCCGCCTCCGCCGCCGCCCCCGTCGCTCGCAGCGAAGCCCCGCCCCGCCGGAGCCAGCCGGTAGGCCTTTTCCTGTTCTCATCTCCGTTTTTTTTTTTTTTTTTTTTTTTTTCTGTTCGGGTCTATCGTTCGATGGCCTCTTCGTCGCCGCCGTCGTTCGCGGCTGATGCAGCGGTGGAGATCGAGCGCGAAGAGCTGCTGTGTCTCTGGATTTCGTTTCTTTCGTGTCCGATGCATCGCAATTTTCCCTGCACAGAAGGACGAGGCCTTGTGGCGATTCTGGGGTTCCCTCAGGGCTCGTTAACAACCGACATCGATAATCCATTTTTAAAAATTTATTTTCAAATTGGGAATTTTGCCGACTGGGTTTGATTGCATCGTGCGTCCATGAAGCTGTTTAGGGGACTGGTAAAAGTTGTTTCTTTCTGTCCCGAAATGGGGAGAAAATTGGTTTAGCTAGGTGTTTGAGATAACGCGATTTCATCCGGTGTGCTGTTGCTTATTCGGACATATCTGCAGTATTGGCATTTTTCTATTTGGATAGTCCTGTTTGATGTTCCAGTGCCCTTATTGTGGCATGTGAATGTGCAGATCCGAGAGAGATTTGGTTGATTTAATCTGCGCTAAAAGAAGATGGCGTCCCGTTTCTGGACACAGGTTCGACCTAAATTTTTTGTTGCTTGTAGAAAATATGGACTTAATGACCTCTATCTCTGTCCCTCCCCGCCCACACACACAGATGCACGCATCCACACACAGACACGAACGTTCGAATGCACCCGTTTACCCCATGCTTCCACACCCGTGAAAATTCTTATGGGAATGGGTTTTGATATAAACAGGGTGGAAGTGACACTGATGAGGAGGACAGTGATTACAGCAGTGATGTTGAAGAAAGCGGGGCAGCTGAGTCCGCTGCTCCTGCTGCTGGAAGCAGATACCTTCAGGAGAATGCTAGTGACAGTGATGATTCCGAGGATCAGAAGCGTGTTGTTCGGTCTGCCAAAGATAAGCGCTTTGAGGAAATGGCGGCCACTGTCGACCAGATGAAAAATGCTATGAAGATCAATGATTGGGTTAGTTTGCAAGAGAGCTTTGACAAGATTAATAAGCAGCTTGAGAAAGTCATGAGGGTTGCGGAGTCTGAGAAGGTTCCCTCTCTTTATATTAAAGCCCTTGTGATGCTGGAAGACTTCTTGAGTCAGGCTTTGGCAAATAAGGATGCTAAGAAAAAGATGAGTAGCAGCAATGCTAAGGCCTTGAATTCGATGAAACAGAAGCTCAAGAAGAATAATAAGCAGTATGAGGAGTTGATTAATAAGTATAGAGAGCATCCTGAAAGTGAGGAAGAAGTGGAAGAGGAGGAGTCTGAGGAGGAAGAATTAGAGAATGAGATTGAGGACCCCACCAAGATTGATGTTTCTGATGAGGGGGATGACGATGAGGATGATGATGCCCCAGATAGTCTCGATGACGGCTGGGAGAAGAAGATGAGCCGGAAAGACAAGCTGATGGATAAACAATTTAAAAACCCTAATGAGATTACATGGGAAATTGTCAACAAGAAGTTCAAAGAGGTTGTTGCTGCTCGTGGGAAGAAGGGAACTGGTAGATTCGAGCAGGTTGAACAGCTTACCTTCTTGACAAAGGTTGCTAAGACCCCTGCACAGAAGCTTGAGATTCTTTTCAGTGTTGTATCTGCTCAGTTTGATGTTAATCCAGGTCTTAGTGGTCACATGCCAATTAATGTGTGGAAGAAGTGTGTGAAGAATATGCTTGTTATTCTCGACATTCTTGTGCAGTATTCTAACATTGTAGTTAGTGATTCTGTGGAGCCTGATGAAAATGAGTCGGAAAAGGGACCTGACTATATTGGGACAATTAGGATTTGGGGAAATTTGGTAGCCTTCCTTGAGAGGATAGATTCTGAGTTTTTTAAGAGCTTGCAGTGCATTGATCCACACACCCGTGATTTGTTGAAAGGCTTAGGGACGAGCCAATGTTTTTAGTTCTTGCTCAAAATGTTCAAGAATACTTGGAACGTGTTGGAGATTTTAAAGCTGCTTCAAGAGTGGCTCTACGTCGGGTTGAACTCATCTATTATAAGCCTCAGGGGGTCTACGATGCGATGAGGAAATTGGCTGAGCAGACTGAAGATAACGGAGTTGATGCAGGGGAAGAGCCTAAGGTGGTTGAGGAGAGCAAGGGCCCAGCTGCATTTGTTGTTACTCCTGAGCTTGTGGTGAGGAAACCTACTTTTCCTGAGGATAGCAGGACACTGATGGATATTCTGGTGTCCCTTATATACAAGTATGGAGATGAGCGAACTAAGGCCCGCGCAATGCTTTGTGACATCTATCACCATGCTCTCTTGGACAAATTCTCAACTTCCCGTGATCTGTTGTTGATGAGTCGCCTGCAGGACAGCATCCAGCATATGGACATTTCGACCCAGATACTTTTTAACAGGGCTATGGCACAACTTGGTCTGTGTGCATTTCGGGTTGGCCTTATAGCTGAAGGACATGGTTGCCTTTCTGAATTATATTCAGGTGGAAGGGTGAAGGAGTTACTTGCACAAGGTTTTTCTCAAAGCAGGTACCATGAGAAGACCCCAGAGCAGGTACAAAGTCCTTGCCCATTTGCCGTGATTGTGTATTTCCAGATATTTGGTTATGAACAAGATCTATTAGCTTCTGAGTAGGCTATTCAATTTCTGGCAAACCTTACCCTTTGGCTTTTATTTAGTGAAATACCAATTCTCACCATCTGAGGAAGATTTGTTATACCATACTGATGATTTTCTTTAGCCTCTTTAGTTTCTTCCCCTCTCTTCCCCTCACAAATCTCTTGAGGGGGTTTGGGTGTTTGGTCTACCCATAATAGTAAACATCTTTGTAAGTTCGTTATTTAACATATGATTTGTCTAAGAGTCTCTTAGATTTTACCTCTTCTAAATTATGTTCGAGATTTGAAATAAGAGGATCACAAGTTTTGTTCAGAGCTGATGCTATAAAATTTCTTTTCTTCTCATTCAGGAAAGATTGGAAAGGAGACGTCAAATGCCGTATCACATGCACATAAACCTTGAGCTTCTCGAAGCTGTGCATCTGATATCTGCCATGCTGTTAGAAGTCCCCAATATGGCAGCAACCAAGCATGATGCTAAGCGCAAAATGATAAGTAAGAATTTCCGACGGTTGCTCGAGGTGAGTGAAAGGCACACATTCACAGGGCCCCCAGAAAATGTGAGGGACCATGTAATGGCAGCCACAAGGGCCCTAAGCAAGGGAGACTTCCGGAAGGCCTTTGATGTCGTCCAGTCTCTTGACGTCTGAAGCTCCTCAGGAACAAGGACTCTGTCCTTGAGATGCTCAAGGATAAGGTTAAGGAGGAGGCTCTGAGGACCTATCTCTTTACCTATTCATCATCCTATCATTCATTGAGCTTAGATCATCTGACAAAAATGTTCGACCTCTCAGAGGCACAGACCCACAGCATTGTCAGCAAGATGATGATCAATGAGGAGCTCCTTGCTAGCTGGGACCAGATGACCAGGTCCATTGTCTTCCATGACATTGAACAGACGAGGCTTCAGTCCTTGGCATTCCATCTTACAGAGAAACTGGCAATTCTGGCAGAAAGTAATGAGAGGGCTGTGGAAGCTAGGGTTGGCGGCGGTTTGGATCTGCCACCGAGGAGGAGAGATGGACAGGACTATGCTGGTGGGTCGGGTGTTGGTGGTGGTAGGTGGCAAGAGGGCTCGTCTTTCACTCAGGGAAGGCAAGGAAGTGCTGGTGGCGGGAGGCAGCAGACAACCGGCCAAGGCGGAGGGGGTGGCTATTCTAGGCAGTCGCGTGGCACAGGTGGATATTCTGCGAGCAACCGATATCAGGACTCTACTTTTGGAGGATCGGGGAGGTATCAGACTGGGTCTGCGGGAAGGTCATCTCAGATGAACAGCTCGGCCCGCATGGTGAGTCTGAACAGAGGGCTTCGCGCATGAGAGGAACTTCGTAATGGTCTCTGACGAAAAGGATCCACGTTGACTGTCATTGATTGATACGTGAGCTTTTCAAGCAGAAAGCTGTTCTGCTATTTCTGAGTCTTGACTTGAAT